>OZ014489.1:17223344-17823344 GCA_963965965.1 Trididemnum nubilum | reverse complement strand
TGATTTGGAACCTAACAGTATAAATTGCGGATGCTCTTTTTATATTACAGCAAAAAAACGAGTTATATTGATTGTATTCTTTTCTTTTGACATGAAGTTTAGTTAATCTCGAACACGAAACCTTTCAAGGATTTATTTTAGAAAGTTTTGAAAAGACAACAGACTTACGTCACAAGAATGGTTCATAAATCTGGCGTAGTTTCCACATTTTGTAGCATCAATTATGTGGTCCGAGTCGATTCGGAACAAGTAAGAACTACCGATGCCCCTCTTCGTGTAGTCCACTTCTCTGCGATCTGCCACCAAGGAGCGGACCAGTTGACCGACGTACTCGATGACCATTTCGTCCGCGCCAATTGTTTCCTGGGCAAAAAGTCCCCAGCCGTGGATTCGGCTTCGTTTGAATTTGACGCTCTTTTTGCGGAACTGTAAAGAAAAACATGTTTCATGATCTTACTCACAGACAAACATTTGCCCACCTCATTATTTTTCTCATTGCTTCGATTAGTTTCGATTAATTTAATTTTTTTTTGTTCCGATTAGCTAAAATTTGTTTCGATACGGCAACTTGAAGCTAACCCTATACCAATATACTTTTAATGAATGCATCTCGCAAAGACATTTAAAACAAATTAACTAGTACACATTCTCCGAATGTTTTGACCGAGAAATCCCACAAAGCTGACTTCTAAGACAAAGACGAAATATGTTTATCATACAAAACTTCATTAATCAATGAATTGCGGCATTTCCGTGCCCCGTCCCATTTTAGTGACTAAGCCATCTGCCTTCCATATACAGAGGAAGCTTTACATTTTTTCTCTTATAAGTGGCTTCAAAAGCAAATAGGTAAACTGGAGAGCGGCCTTGAGCAAGAATAGGTGACAGTAGATTCTCTAATTTTGTATAAGACGGCTCTTTAAGCCACTTTTAAAAACTCCATCCCAATCTCGAAACCGCTACTTAACCCTACATTAGTAAAATTAAAATCTGTACAAACACCTATAATAGAATAACGTCACAACAAGCTGTTTCGCCGCTACGCTCTTCAAGTGGAGGGGAGGGGGCAGTAAACCTAAACATTAAACACTGCGTTTTTCCTAATATATGTGTTTCTACTGATTTTAATTCTAAACTTGGTCTGGCGAAATGTCACGAGCCCTTTATCTGGTTCGCGAGGAAACACTCGTAACTTAATTTAACAAAAGCTTCAAATTTTTTTCTTTGTGCAAACATCGTACCATTAGCTGGTTGTACTTAAGGAGATCACTTGCGTCAGCTCCAAACTCGTACGCGATTCTCCTCATCATGTGTCGTGCCTCCCTGGAGTTCTCATTTCCAGCAGCTCCTCCAGATGAGGAAGCTGCAGATTTTCCTGCTCTGGAGGACGCTGGAGGTTCAGTGTTCTCCGCTTGGCGATACAACAAACGACGCTGAATCAGCTTTGTCTTTGCCGCCACTTTGTAATAGCCTGTGATGACAAAACATGAGTTTTTAGACTTTCAAGAACAAATCATAAACACCTTGCAAAATTTTAGGCAAATCATAAACCAATGTATCCAAAAAGAGTCTCCAAGAGTAAAAATATCGTTCACTGTAATTGTTTCTTTTTGATTCCAACTCCATCACAGATTTCAAGAGCTCTGTTCGAAGATGGAAGCTGATATTAGTGTGGTAGGTCTAACTTTTTAGAGGGAGCATTGTAGCACTTTAAATGCTTTGGGCTGGAATCGAACACGGTTTCACACTTCACAATTAGTAAAATTGGAAGTCCATTACACAACCACTGCATCAAGACTGGCTATGTTACAGGGCTGAATTAAGGCCGGGGGAGGGAAATCAGATCGCAGACGGGGGCTTTTACAGTCAACGAGAATTTGTTTGGCTCCACTTGTTTTAACGCACGAATTTTATTTCTGTACGGGTAGCCCTTTTTCCAGGAGGGACCTTTTTTAGAAGGGCCGGGAGCAATTGCAGGGTTCGAAATTAACGCTTGCCCTCTTGTCCGAGGCAAGCTGAAATTGCCTCGGGCAAGTTACTTTTTGACTCAGCTTGCCCGACGGGCAAGCTGACAAAATACAGCGTACTAAACAACATCAAACAGGATTATTTAAAGATGCAATTTAAGTCAGCTTTTGTTGCAGTGTAATAAAAAAGTAGAGAAAGCTGTTGCTTGATTTATTTTAGCACTTTGCAATCACCACAATAAACACTTTGTTTAATCGTACACAGATCATTAATCGCAATTAACTTTTCTTAATTGTACTCAAATTTTTCGACACTCAGATGCGCTTTGTAAATTTTTGGAACAAAGTGCTACGTTTTCCGAAAAAACTTTCCACCTTTACCGCGGAAACCGCTGTTTCAAATATCACAAATATCAAATACCATGCGCTGCATGAAGACAACGTCAAGAATTTTGCAATTTTTTTTTTGTTATCACCGGCGCAGCCAGGGGGGGTTTAGGGGTACCAGCCCCCCACCCCCCTTTTAAAAGAGCACAATTTGACAAAAATTATATAAAATAGACGAAATATCAAAAAGCTAATTTAAAAACGCTCAACTTGTAAACATTGTCAGAACTTTTGCATTTTTAAAAAATTTTTCTAAAGTAATTAGCTTCTCTACCTTGTACAAAAATTTCAGCCCTCTAACTTGTATTGTTTCTGAGAAATTCGGGTTGAAAAAACGTTTGCAACAAAAAGGCAAAGTGAATCATTGTTAACGCAACGATGGAAATGAGTTACAATGAAAAAATCAAATTTACCAATTTATATAATTGAAAAAGTTATCTATTACGTCACATTAATATAAGAATCACGCACAAAAACTTGATTTCAATGAAACAAGAATTTAGTCACGTTGCCTTTTTGCAACTGACACAGGGTAAAAACAAAACCCGGAGAGAGGAAATGCTTGTATAGTCTAGTGTTGTTATTCAATGAAAATGTTCGGATCATTGCGTAGCCCGTATAGCGCTGTCTTGGAATGATAATACATCGTCAGCATACCACATTGCCTTAGCTAGAGAACACGATCGAGGCAGAAAGCATCTTTTGCAACAACAAACGCAATTCATTTTGTTTCAAAACATCATTTTCCAAAATGGTAAAAGTAGAATCAGACACTGGTAAGAATTTGGGGCGGCCGAGATCTGACGTAAATCAGTCCATGAATTAAATGTCATCATAGTCAAATTGTATTTCGACCCTAATAAATTTCGAGAATATTTTGATGAAAATATTCGAAAAAACACTAATTACTGAAGGAAAGCAAATCTCTCTAAGAGAGTAACTCTCTAGCGTTTACGTTGAAAAAAATATCAGACGTAATTGATTCAAACTAACTTATTTAAGCCTACATTTAGATCAACAGCCTAGAGAGCCCGTTTTCTTGAAAAACGACGGAATCAGTATAATTTTGCTCAAAAAGTTTTTGTAGTTTATATACCAAAAGCGTAACTACGATCTCAGTTTGATCCTTTAATTTTATTTGCAGCAGGTATTGGGGGAACGAGTAGTGTAGTAAATAAAAAAAACGAGTCGTTTTTTTGAAAAAAAACGTGTTTTGTTTAAGGCAAAAAAACTTCTTTTTTTTGGTTTTATTGCGCAATTTAAAGGTAAGGTTAAATTTGAAGTTTACTTTAAATGTACTTTGAAGATAAAAAAAAGCTTAAATAAGATCATTAGATATTGAGAGAGATACTGGGTGGGCTACATGCCCGTGGTAGCGCCCAGCATGTAAGTCAAGTCTTACAATAGAAATAGGATACTGGTGAATACTTTGGATTGATAAAGTTATATTCTTCAAATTAAACCAAAATTTGTCTGGTCTATCGTAAGCTTATAAAAACCCATATTAGCGCATGTTAAAACTGTTTTCAGTTTTATGCAATAAACGTTTTTAATACCGGTAACCATATCCATTTCGGTCATAAATCAAATTTTGATTAACTTTATTTGTGGAAACTGGTTAAATAAATAAATACCAACATAAGTTTACTAAAATAAATAAATACAGAACCAAAAGCATCCCTGCAGGCTGCTTCACCTTGATAGGGATCTACAGGAGGAAAAATCAGCACATGAAAAGAATTCCGGTACTCTAAAAAAACACTCTGTACTCTGCAAGGCTCTGTATATGCTGCTCTGTGAGACCGTGATGCGCCAAAAAACACCAAGAAGTTTACCAATTTGAGCGCTTAACAACGTACATTTAATTGTAAATATGCAAAAACTTTAAGAAAAAATGTGTTAAGTACAATAAGCGGCTGAAGATCCCTATTAAAGGCCACCTAATGTCTGCAACCCAATGCACTTAAAATGCAATAAAAAAGTATTACTAATCGAATGCTGAAAACCTGGTTTAGATGAACGTTCTCAGTTTCAAACTTTCGCGTTTTTAAAAAGTGACATGACGTCATTAGACCCAGGAGTTTGGTGCCTTCGACTAATTTATCTTTGCAGAGAATAGGCGATTTTGGAAAGGCATGTGATAACAGCTTGCTAGTCAAAAAGTGTTGCGCAAAAAAGGCGTAATTAGCTCAAAGTAAAGTCGAAGGCACCTAACTCCTGGGTCTAATGACGTCAAGTCACTTTTTAAAAACGCGAAAGCTTGAAACTGAGAACGTGCATCTAAACCAGGTTTTCAGCATTCGATTAGTAATACTTTTTTATTGCATTTTAAGTGCATTGGTTTGCAGACATTAGGTGGCCTTTAAGGGTGAAACAGCCTGTAGATAGGGGTGCTTTTAGTTCCGTGTTTAGTTCAATAAACCTAGATTGATGCAAGCTCTAATTTAGTAATTTCAATATCCAGCACTCTACTAAGCACGTCGACATTTGTCTATAAATAAATAAACCTAAGTATTATATTTAAATCGTAATAGTTTTTTCAACGTTAATAGGCATTAATTTTTCAACGTAATTGGCATTGCAATGTTGATCCGCCACCCCACCTGCTCTATGACCTACTACTTTTGTGCTTTTTATTTGCGGTATAGGAGCCGTTGAAACATCTTCGCGGGTAATTGCAACAACTAAGGTTATATAATTGAAAGACAAGCCTATGATGTCAAAAGTTCTTACAGTATATAACCTTTTTTTTTGGAGGGGGAGGTCATTACAGAACAGCGGTATAGTTTTATCTTTCCGAGGATGTTGTTGAGAGAGTGAACTTCATTAATATTGGAATTAAAATAGATTTGCTAGGTTTATTTAAAGCCTTTCCTGGTTGACAACTTTTTGCTAGTGTAGTGTCCGCCAAATTAAGGGGAAGTCTGATATTATTATCGTAATAATAGATAGCAAGGAATACAATATGAATCAAATTTAAAACAAAACACCACTTTTACTTTCTGTAAAAAAACTAAAAATTACACCACGACCACAACGTCCAGAGCTGGGCAAATCCGCAATATATTGCAGACTAAAAAAAAAAAACAGTTAGTGAACTTTGGCTGCAAAGAAATGCAGACTAGGGGTAGAAAGTTTGTAAAAAGTTACGGACTTGCGGACGCGGTTACAGCACGAATTTTGCAGTTGCGGACTTTCTTAGTTTTTGCAGCTCTGGACTTCCTCAGTTAGACCCAGATTGTAGCCACGCCGTACCGGTAGCGCTCCCGCGCTCCTACCTACTAGGGCATTATTTGAGACCAGTGTTGCCACTCAAGAATCAAGATTTTTGTAATTTCCAAAATCTGAAATTTTTGCAAGATTCCTAGATTTCCCAAATCCCAAGATTTGAAGCAAATTTCCGGCTAATATACGTCAACGTGATAAATTACGTGGAAATCTCCGGTAGACTATGGATTGAACTAGAGCACTTTTTCAAGCTGAAAGCAAACAAACTAACGAAAAAAAAAAGGAAAAAAAAAACGAATATAAAAAACACGGAGCAAAAAAAAAAACGTTTTTTTTACAACACTATCTTACAACTTCAAACTGCGCGATGTCAAATGTCTATTAAAGTGAATAGTACGCCTATTTATTTTCGGGAAACCTTTTTCGATAAATTTCTATGTATTCTATATTGTTTACAACAGTGTTCTCGTTTATCAGCGCAGCAAGTACGGCGACGTAGTCTAAATTGTGTCAAAGTCAAAATTGAGCACGCTGATTGATTGCGAGCAAAAAGTCGTGCAGACGCCGTCCGCCTAATCCCGGCCTATACTTGCGTAAAACCGTGAGCGCGAAAGCTCGTCTTGAGTTTATTTTGAACCGAAATTCGGTGCGCCCGATGTATCGCCTTGCCAGCGTGCAAGCAGCCAGTTGTTTCAAACAAACTAATGATACGCCTGTACGTTCATGATTTTAAGCACTTTGTAGACCGGGGCTAAAATTCGCTATGAAAGCATTCTAAGCAGTTTTCGGCGCGAACCAATTTTGTTTGCGGGCGTGTGGTATAAATAAACCCATAATATTTCGTTGTGACTATTTTTCAGCGATAACCGCGTTCAGATTCGTATCATTTAATTCAGACAATTAGCCGCACGTAAGGAATGATCGATCGCTATTCCATTATTCTAGCTTCATGCTTTGACCCTATTTACAACCAATAATAATAATAACAGTAGAGTAATCAACTAACGAAACTTTATAAAAGCAAACCACAATGCAGAGCATTTTTTTCTATTGAAGATAGGAAGCAGTACGTGGTGTCAATTAATAACAATAGGGAGAATTTATTTTTTCAAAACACAATCATTTTTGGGTGTAGGCGGGGTTGTTCGTGTGTTTTTGCTAATTGTACACCTAAGTTGTTCTTAATTTGCTACAATAAACTGCGTTTGAGAGTTGAAATTATTATGCCAGCTTGCCTGAATAATAACGGCAATCTGCGATTTATTCGTATGGCTCACGTCCTACGTGAAGAAAACGTAGTTTTTTGCGTCGTTTGTTGCATCGTCAAATAAAATAAAATCGTAAAACCAGATGAAACCACTTTAGTTCTATTCCCTTTTATTTATTTATTTTTATACGCATCTGCTGCATGAACAAAGGAAGGATTCTTGCTTGTTATCGCTAAAATCTTGTAATTAGTAACAATTTGCCTAAAACTTTTCGATTTGCTTACGCTTTAATCATAGCAAAAAAACTTAGTCCCCCCTTGTTTTTATTTCTGGCTGCGCCGGAGTTTGTTATGATTTTTTTGAAGATCATTTAGCTCCTATAACTTTTGCTAAAAATTTCGGCTTTCAAGTTGGTGTAGTTTCCAAAATATTCGCGATTGGAAATGCGAATCTGAACAATGAAAAAATCAACTTTTGCATAATGCGTTTCGAAAAAGTTGTTTATTACCTCACCTTACCATAACAATCGCGCACAAAAACTTGATTCTCGAAATACGATACACGTATTATCCAAATTCAATGTTTTTGCCAAGAAGTATATTTCACAAACTTTTTTCCAAAGATAAACAGCTCAAAGCTTAATGCAAATATTTTTTTTTAGAGCAAGTTGAAATTTTCTCGGGCAAGTAGACATTTGATATCACTTGCCCGACGGGCAATTGTTAAAAAAGTTAATTTCAACCCCTGAATTGCCCCAAGGGCCCTCCTTAACATGGCTCAGAATGTTCCTAATTTTAGTAACGTATTTTTTGATTACCTTCGCTACGAGCGCATCCACTAGCATGAGGTTTGAGGTCGTTCTGTTCTGGTTTGTTTCGTTTTCGTTTGCTGCGTTTCGTTTTGGGACTTGATTCCGGATTAGGGATGTTGGTAATGGGGTGGGCGGTCCAATGGGTATCGTTGGCCCACTGGGGCACGTTGGCCTGGGCAAGCATCTGTTCGTACTCGTAACGCAAGTACTGCAAAATAATGAGGTGTTAACTGAAAATCAGTATTCTCTACTTGAAGCAAATATCGCCGCAGGGTGACCCCTGAAAAACAACAACCCAATAAACAGAACTTACAAAACTTTTATTTTATCTTATATAAGACCTAGTAAACTTCAAACACTTTGTAGGTTTTAAACTTCTGTCTGTATAGACAATCATTCCCCAAAGTTTCATTCATTGAAGTTTGTTTTGTTTTAAGATTTGTGAGTTCGTGAGTTCTGTCTATTGGAGGTCATCCTGTATCTACTTTAAACTTACGAAAACAATGTTCTACTACCTACCATATTTTGCATAATATACAACTATACATACAAGTTTGTTTTGTTTTTTTTATTCCATGCAATTCGGATTCTAAGGATGGTAAGGTAAAATTTATCAGAAATTTTTCTTTTTTTTTTATTAATTTTGATTCAATTCTATACCAAAATTAAATGCATAAGCAATTCTTCGGCAAACTAAGCAATTCTTCAGCAAAACTAACCGATAACCTATCTACCTCCAACACAAACCATAATCTTAAAATGCAAATTGAAAATGCGGGGATGAATATTATTTATTATCTTTTACTCTCTTTAACTTCAAATTTTTTAGTGAGATAATCTATACCTTTGACGTTTTACAACTTAGATACTTGATTATTATTTACTATAAAAAATAACAAAAATTCTAAATTCAGCTGTTGTTAAACGGATAAGCTACAAAGTCGGTCTCTAATCTCAAAAAATGACCTACAACCTGTATAGTGACTTGCTCCACTATCATTAATTTAAGATTTGTTTTCTCATTACACTGTAATGCAACCAACCTATCGTACAATAGGTCGAGCGGATTGAGTATCTGCTATTGAAACGGTAGACTTGGGTTCGATTCCCGGTCGGGTTAAACCAAAGACTATAAAAACTGGCATTCACAGCTTCCCTGGTTGACGTTCAGCAATTAAAGGGACAGTGTAAAGCCTGCACCGTGTGTGGTAGACAAGTGGAAACGTGACAGCTTGACACGAAGACCGAAAGGTCAATTCCCTATCTCCTGACCAAGGCAACTCGGAGAATAAAATGTAACCACAATTACAGTAGCAAGACATACAGCAAAATTTTCCCTTTTTTATTGGCACCTAAAGCCTTTAATCGTCTTTTTAAATGTTTATCGTTTGGCTCATTTTCGAACTAGAGAAAAAGAGGTAAAAAAATAAAAAGAGTGCAAAACCTAAAATGGTAACCTACTCGCATATCTTCCAAGTCAAGTCCCGTTGCCCACATTAGATACAACAAGGCCATATCCTCCTCTTTAGTGCGAGGTTTATACTTGGCGTATGAGGGTTGTTTTGGTTTGCGAATGGGCGTTGTGACGTCATCAGCATCGATGACCGGTCGCTTCGCCGACTTTGACGATTCGCGTCGCAGTTTAACGCGTTCAGCAGCTGTTGTCTAAAATATAGAAGTTGAAACGTTTATTATATATTACCTACCTCGTTTAAAAACAGTTAGGAAAAACAAACAAAAAAGGAGGAAATTCCACTGAGTGCGAATTAAAAAATCATCCAAAAAACTCCCGAACGCAGGCGCATTGAATTCGGGCGCGAGACTAATCAGACACGCGCCTTAACCACTAGACGACACAAACAATGCTGTCGAATTGTTAAAATGTCGCACTCAACTCAAAATAAAGATGTAACAATATGGGTACACTTTGGCAAAAGGTTTTGTAACTTCAAAGTTGCAATCTAGCTTTTTTCTCAGTTTGCTATTTTCACGAACTGAAGCGTCGTCACTGCGACGTAATGGTTGAAGCGCGATTGACTAATCGCACGCTCGCATTCGCGTCGTGTTCTTTAAACTTTTTCCACAGAACTTGCTCTAGAGTTAGAATTTGGGAAGCGTTGCTAGTCTTAGAAATAGCGAAATAAAGTGAAAGAAAGGTAACAAATTTTAAATACGCGTCCCCAAGCAGCAAAGTAAAAACTCATAACATCAACTAAAACTTATAAAAACAGCAAACGTCAAAACAGCACAATCAAATTACTATCAACATCAAATAATGACCTCCATTTTCCAATATTATACTTACGGATGACATTTCAGGAGTGAGATGGTCAAATGAAGATTTGGAACGGCGATATCGCTCTAAAATAGAAAACATTATTTTTTCAGTGATTTTAACGTAAGGCCAAGGTGTTGTAGTTTGATTGGAATCAAAATCTTACTTTAGCGAGCTGGATTTGATGCTTGACAAACGCACTTTTGATATTGATCAGCAAGGACAAAGGAAATTCAAAGCGAAAAAAGACGAAACAAATCGTGAGATTTTATTGAAGTGTTTACTGGTGTTCAGCAATACTAACTGATCGAAGGCGACTTGGAATGTCTAACGTACACTATTAACCCGGTTAATCGCAGGTTCTGTCTTTTACCGTTTTATTAGGCTTGACATTTTTCCTAAACGTTATGCAGTGTTGCCAATTAAAACAACTTTTGAAACTTTAGGTATGTTATAGCTTTTTTTAAGTATATTTTAACCTCCTAAATGACAATGTTGATGCTAAGGCAAGATGGTTTGCTTGTAGAACTACTTCTTTCGACGGTGTAAATTTATTATTTTTGAAAGATAATTCTGCTATTTCCTACGCTGAAACTTTGGCATCACTAAAGTAGATCGAAAATATGTGCCTTGGGAAAAATCTTTGAAGTGGAATATCTCGAAAACGGCACAAAATTTCATGTTTTGTTCGGTTAGATTTCAAACTTTTTTCTGTCATGTTAGCTTAAAGTAAACTAGGCTACAATTCTCCTTCAATATTTTTAATATAAATCTATCTTGTCAAAGACATCAACTATGTTAATAACTCACCTTTAGGTTTCGGTTCTTGGCTTGGTGGACAACTAAAAAAATTCGGCGGTTTTATACAAAACACTTCTAAAGCACAAAATTTATTTCGCTATATTCGTCTCGAGGCCACTTGCTAGGTCCAGTATGACAATTTTTCAAAGTTTTAGCACCAAAAAATTATTAAGTTACTCAAAAAAAGTAGACTACAATAAAATCTTCGCATCTGATGTTCGAAAAAGTGAGATCATATTGAAGCTAAAAAATCTACGCACAAGAAATATCAAACTGGAGCAAAGGGATGTTTTGCTTATTTCAATCTTAACTATCATACCTGTAGTTGTGTTCTTCAAGTATCTGTAGAACTTGCGGATCTCGCAAAGTTACATCACGAGCCTTGGTGGCGAAATAATTATGTTCCTCGGCAAGCGCGGCCATTGTGTCACGCTGTTCTTGAGTGAGTTCTGGTAGTGACTAGATTAAACAGGAAAATTCAAGATTAATATAAAACTTTTCCATAAATTTGCAGTTAATTGTTATTGCTTTCTGGATATGCCACCGTTGCCACACACTGCAAAATAAATGACGTAATTTTTTTGCAAGATAGTACCGTAAAATCAAAACAAACCTAAAGAAACAGACCAACAAGGAACCATGAATTGGCAGTCTCTGGTGAGTATAAAGGATGAACGCAATTGAATGATAATGTACTATGAAAAAGATGCGCGACACAAAATAAGTTTTGGGCACACATTTTTGAGGAAGCTTTGTTTTGCCAGAGAACTCTAACTGGTTTTTTATTGAATAAGATCAAATTCTAACCCAAACTCAAATTTTGAATCTAACTCTAAAACTAAACGCCAATCCAACCGTAACCCAAACCCTACAGTTAACCCTTAAAAACGTAAAGAAAAAATGCGTGGATAAACATTAACAAAGAACATGTATTAATTGCCCGATGGCATAGTTAGATAGTAAAAATTTAACGGTGAAATGGTTACTTCCTATTTTTAAACGACGCAATAAAAATCGAAATTTCAAAAAAAACTTGGAACACTTACTCTTGCTTCTTTTTCCACTCTTTGCTTCTTTCTGCCTTTTTCTAGAGGTGGAGGAGAGATCGGAGGAATAGGAGGTTGTGCTTTTCTGATCGACAGAAGCGCTTCCACTGCCTCCAGTTCATCTTCTCCTGATTTAGCATCATTGAAGAGCGGAGGCATAGCAATGGAGTTGGATCTGCTTCCAGATCCAGGGTGGGCGTCTGAAAGAACAGCGGAGTCGACACTTGCGGATCTTTGCGCCAAGTGAGGAGAAAGTACCCCTTCGCTCATCTGACGTCCAGGAGTAGGAGGAAGAGGAGCGTGAAAGTCCATCGAATCAGAACTCTCAGAGAGTCTGAAAATAAAGTCAGTTTTAAAACATCAAGACGTTTCAAGATCAAAGTTTGAGAAAATGCCCAAAAAACTCCAAAATACTTTTCAAAAACTTCAATTCGTGATGTCAAAAGCTTATTCAAACATCCTGCGCCTAAGTATATAGTTCCATTAATTTCGGGTATAAGTAAGTTACTATGGATATCTTAAACTAGATAAGATGTCTAGCACTACTGTACATAACTGCAAACTACAAAATAAAACAAAACCATGTACAAAGAAAATTTCCATTTGGATCATTAGTATTTTGTTTATTAGTCTCAATTAAATCAATAGTTTTACGCATTGCGAACAAGTTACTGATTTAATGTATGGATAACGCTAAACAATTAAAATCAATATGGCTTTAGTAAGTGCAATGGTTAGATTGGTTAATAGCAGAATCTACTTTCTCAAAAACTGCAAAAATATTAGTAGAAATCAAAACCTTTTTAATGTGCTACCAGATACTTATTGGAATCAACAGTTCAACTTTGGTGTAGGGCTCGACCGAAATGACTTTTTCAGGCCGATAACCATATCGATAACCGATATATTAACTTATTAACTATGAAATTTTGTCACTATTTTTCGATTATCTTGACACTAAAAGCTTCACTAATTCCCCTTCAAAGAAAGACTATTGCAAACACAACTCACACTCCAGTATTATTCAATAAAAAAACAAACTAAAAATATAACGATTTGGCAATCAATAGTCAAGAGCGGTCGTGCTTGCTCTCCAGAATAAACAGTTTAATGTAATTGTGCTAAACCGATATTTTATCGGTGGTAGATAGCCGATAAGATATATCGGCTTGGCCCTGATATCGACCGATATATATCGGCTGACCGATATATCGGCCGAGCTCTACTTTGGTGGCAGACAAAATACATCCTACTAAACATTAATAATAAAGCACAGACTACCATATTAGTAATGTGCAAAGTGTTAGAGTTGAAACTGGTGAAAAACTACCACTATTTTCTAACCTCATAGTCTGCTCAAATGAACGCAGACTGGTCTCTAATGAATAACTCCTAACAAAAAAGCAAATTAGTAAGGTCTGGGATTTGTCAAATTGAATTATTTAACAGTACTATATATTGATATGATGAAGGCATATCTATGCTCATCAAATGTAAGACTTCTAACGACTATACCGCTACAAATCATCAAAATGTCATAAAAACTATAAAAAGTTATTATCAGACATGTAATATTGCACCAACTAGGCATCACTTAACTTGAATTCTAGTCTCGATCAACAACACCCATCTTTTACAGAGCAAAGTTAACGTTCTGCGCATGCGCTCATTTTCTAGAACCATTTTTTGAAACTGATTCCGGATTCTTTTTCCCTTCCTTTTTTCAGTCCCGAATTTTTCATTAACCAAAAATAACATGTAGATTAATGCCGATAAGATAATTGGATTTTTAAGATTTAAACCATTTCGAGTCAAAAACTATTGCAATATCAGCGGCCATGTACTGACCTATTTGTAGATGATACTCTTCTTTCGGGAGTCGACTTCATTTCTTGGAGGACCTCTAAAGCAGCTTTTTCTTTGTCGCTCATCAGTGAAACCTCATCATCAGAACGCAAACGATTAGACACCTGAGAATTTCATTAATCATAAGGCATAAGCGAAGGGCTACAGCAGTACAGCATATTACGGTAGTGGCCGCAAGAATCAAAAGTAACATTTTTGGTTCCATACGTTTTGCATTATTTGTCTATGGTAGTCGGGTGAAAGCACCAAATTGATAGCCGAAAAATGAAACAACAAACAAAAATTGAAGTTCATATAAACAATAAAGCCGTCACGATTTCGTTTATCGCAAGAGATGACATAAACTAAGATCAAGCTAGGCTACTTTATCGGTTATTTGACAGCGATTGACTAAACTTTTTAATAAATATGTCAAAAAATTAGCAATTTTTGTCAAAATATTGCATGAAAACTCCAAACCAGAGCTTGTAATTGTGAAAATGGCTGTTTTTTTTTAAATGACCAAAGAATTTTCAAAATTCACATATATAAACGAAAATTCTGAGTCTGAAATAAACCCAGAAATTTAAGACAGCCGGTGTTAAGTAACTTATAGAAATTTGATCTTACTTACAGCACAATCAAGTTATTACGTCAATACCTCTGCAATAAGATCCAGGTTATGTGTTTCGTCTTTTGAAAGCATCCTGAAGCGTTTCTTCGGATGAACATGTCGGAGATCTTGCTCTGGGATGGATCCAGCAGAAGGAGAAAAAAGGGAAGATAATTTTCCTCCAGATTGAATTTCGGACAAGGACGCCGCGGCTTGGGAAACACTGTCATTGATCCTACAAATATAAAAATTGCACTTTACGATTTTAGGTGTATTCTACATAATAAAAATTTAGTTTCCATTTCAAATTAGCATTGCCAAACTAACTCAAAACTACTTTTTTTGGAATTAAAAATTTTCATTGCCTTTGGATAGTTGAAACAGCGATTCAGACTTATCCAACTTGTTAACCCAGCTGTTTGGAGAGAGGAGTAAGCAACACTAAAGATGTACCTTTAAGGGGAGGTTTTATACACTTTCGGATCAATTACCTGCGTGTACGTCACTTTTTACAATTTACAGGATAATGACAGTGTTCGCAAATACTCCGTAGGCAGTAGTCTACCGGTAACACGTAACAGCTACTTTAAGCTTTAAAAAGCTGGCAAAAACATGATGATGGCACTAACTTGTCCGACTTGATTGTTCCTTCGATACTGTCAAGGTCTTCCTTTGCTCTCTTTTTTGGAGGACCCACCGTGTCCTCTTCCTCATAGAAACTTCGCTTCTTCTGAGAAACAGAAATAGCTTCCTCCTCCTTAAAAAATATCATAATTGTATAGAAATTGGTAAAAAAAACAAGATAATCTATGATTTGAGCCGCTACTGTTGTTACTGACCATGTCAATTCTCAAGGATGCAAAATTGAACGAATCAAGTCAACTGACCATCGCGAATTGACCACAAACCAACTGACCGCCAAAATTAAGGTTAGTTTGCAGATAGTTGGTAATCGGTCAGTTTGTAGCGGCCAGTTATTGAGGACCAAATCAACACTTTTGCAAACTGCATTGTTCAATAACAAAGCAAGAAATGTCATCTAATGTCAGAGAGACCCATTTGAAGAAACTATATTATTTATATTAATAGGGCATTTTTCCTAGGTAAATAACATTTGTTATGCGCTTGAGTGAATTTTTTTTAACTAACGGAGTAATTCCAATATCTTTGATTTTGATAAAACACGATAAAAATAAATTCAACCAATACACTCTTACCTGCTCCTCTTCGCTCTCCTCCTCACTGTCCTCCTCTTCTTCAGCGGAGGACTTCTCCGAATCTTCCTCTTCTTCCTCGGAGCTGGAAGAGCTGAAGACATCTTCCACGTGGAGAACTAAACCAACAGAATGATTAACATAATACAAAATTCTTTAAAATCAGTTTCAATTTTCTCGTTTAAAAACTGTTCAAAATTTCAGAACAAAAATTTTTAAGTTTCTTTTTGTAGCAAAATCATAGTCAATCAAGCCACAAACCTCTCGATTTTCGGCCTTTTTCATCCTCTTCTTCCTCGGATGACTCCTGCTCGCTCTCATCCTCCTCTTCTCCTTCACTATCCAACCAGATTCGCTTCCGAGACGCATCCTGCTTGTCTTTGTCAGCTGAAACAAACAAATCAATCACACGCTTCAAAGCAGAAAATTGAAACAATTTGAACGCAAAACAGAAAACAAATTTAAACGTGAATGGCAGTAATCTACGTTCAAGATATCCGAAAACACCGAAAAACGTAAAAGTAGAAACGCGTACACCAGCATAATGTTCTGCAATATTAATTTTTAAAGTGCGCAAAACCTGAAGCTTGTATTGTAACAATTTACGCTAAACATTTGTGTATTCAAGCTCAGTAATTTAAAAAGAGCATGCTATGTGCCGTAACTTGGGAGTTTATTTTCAACTATATCATAGTGTAACAACGTATTGTATCGTTGTTTCCATCAAAATGCCTAAATGCAATCTCTTCCGTGTTATTTCATGCGCTATCGTCACTATTTTCTTACGATGCAAAATGAAATTCACAGAATCTTTGCAAGGAATTAGTCCTACGAGTATAACAACATAAAAAATAGACTTACATTTATTTTTTCTATAAATCGATTCCAATTTGGCTCTCTTGTCTTCCACTGGTGATGGAGTCCTCTTTTTAACTCGAAATGAAGGCATTTTGGATATTGCTGACCTAAACCCAAGCCCAATACGAAATCCGTCCATTTCTAGCGAACCTTTAGCCCAATTTAGAGGGTCAAATGTATTCAACAAAGCTGGCATTTTGGCATGGACAGATTTGGAATCCTCCGTTTTGACTTCCTTTACTGGCTCCGTGCCAGGTTCTGTTTTCACAGCTGTGACACTTGGGGTAGAAGCTGGCTTGGTGCCAACCGCTGGTTTTGGGTTTTTCAGCGCCTGTTCCTTGTCCCACCAGGACTCGTACACTTTGAAAGCCATTGACTCAATCACTTTCTTATTGAGATCTTTCTTGATGATGTCTTTAAGCTCCTCTGTAATCTGCCGGAGGACGTTGTCGCCCAAAACTTCCATTGAATTCGATTCTGGCTCCTCCAGGGAATTCGGGTCTTCATCCTCCATATTAGAACCTTCATAACCTTCCATAAGATGAGGAGGTTGCTGCTCATGCACCCAAGGGCGATTCCACCCAGGAGGGGGAGGAGGTAACCTCTGGTTATTGAATCCGGGTCTATTCATATGAGGATGATCTGTGGTATAAACAAAAGGCGTCAATTCTTAACCAGCTTATATTAAGCAAACAATGAAAATATCTAATAAGTCAACAAGGATATGATAACTAGACAAGACACACACAATAATTAGAAAAACAAATAAATAAATTACCCAATAATTCCCTCTATATACATTATGATAGCTATCTACAAAAATAGGGGAATATGATGGAATTTTAATACTAAGCTGCTGCTTAGTGAGTGCAAGGAGAACATATTCTTCACCAAACTATAAAGCTACGTAAAGAGCAGTCGATATTGAGACAAAGAATCAAGTGTTCCAAACAAGCAAATTTAAGCATTTCACTTAGCAGACATATAGTGAATATGATTCTTTCTTCTTCATTAATCAAACCATGTCAACTGACCGCCGTAAACCGACGGTCAGGTAACTTGCAGGCGGTCAGTTGTCGTTGATCCTCAGTCAAACGCCCTCACAAAAGCACATCTTTCAAAGCATTTCTCTGTAGTATCATTGGTACATCCACACCAGCAAACGAATCATCGTTTTCGTAGTATTCGCTATTGTGTAAAACACTTACTTATCATAGGCTGAGGATAGCCGTTATGCATGTTAGGTGGAAACCTCATATGTTCATTGGCATGGCCTCTCCACATGTGTGGCCTGTGCATGTTGGCATGGAACCTGAAATACATTTTTGTTGCTGCAAAAAACAAATCTGTTTTATAGCCGCTGTATTACGGAAAGCGTTAAGCGAGTTTGCAGGGTGTATCTTCGCGTCAATGCACGGCTCCTACGAAGAAGTATTCGAGCAGTGACAACTGGCGAGTTGTTAAAAGACTGTGTTTAACTTCACCGTTACGTAAAGTGAGCGCTTCCTCATTCATAATTGCAATCAATCTTTCATTATACTTGCCGTAGCGGCCAGTTGGTTGAACGGCAACGCATTCGTCTCTGGAGCAGGAGGTTTAAGGATTAAATCTCGGGCCCGTCAAATCGGACACGGCTCGCCACCGCTGCAACATTTCTTCAAAGAAGCAGTGTTGCCCGCTGGCGCAATGACGCGAAGATGAGCCCCGTACACTTGTTACATGCTTCAGCGTAATACGTTGAGTATAATGAAAGATCATAATTGTAAATACATTTTATTTATCAAGTTGCCTTGGCCAGGAGAATCGTCAAAATGGAGAGCGCAAAAAAGAAACGGCAAGTAGTAAAAAAAAGCTGACTCATGATTGGTCCCTTCTTTTCAGCCAACCAGAGCTGTGCTTTTTTTTCTATAAATAGCTGTTCTTTCTGACGATACTTCTGAAGATACTAGTGTCAGAAAAGCTTGAATGAACATTTTGATTATAGCGATAATCCATGTCAAGAAACAAAATGGGAACAACAAGAACACGAACCACAGTGCTCTATTATAAATCTTTTTCAGGGTGTTCAGTTTTTGATTCATGCGATGATTAAAACAATAGACCTGAAAACAACGCTCAGAGAAAACTTTTAAGAGTGCTCAAGAGTCGCTGTCGTTTATTTAAAGTTTGTGAAAAGGTGACTTCTGCTCGGTTTTGAGGATTGGGAATTAAAAAACTTCATACCTGGGGTTATTAAAATCATTCCATATCATATGAGGATTATGGGGGCCTGGACCATTAACACGCCAGGGCGGGACATGTGGCCCTGGAAAAACAGGTCGAAAACTCCCATTCCTGAATCCCATCTCCGGATGAGGATGTTGCTTGTTGAAGGCAGGAGTGTGGTCACCCTGCTCGCTACCTCCTCCTCCTGAAGAAATTTCCATGTCCTCTGACGCAGGGGGCGATACATGCTGAAAATATGACGTTAGCTCGTATCTGAATTGTGGTGTAAAGTTTTCTAGAAAATTTTTAACAAAAAATATTTTTTGAATTCCTGAAGTTTCCAAGAATCAAAGAAATTGACTAAGGATAAAATGAAGCAAACCAGTTAAAAATATCTTCATTTTTTACCGAAACTTCAAATTTTGTGAACATCCATGGACAATGTAAATTGAACAGCATTCTTGGATCGTGGTAAATAGATTTTTTAACCTACAGTAATATTTCAGACGCGTTTATACATGACAGAAAGCAACCAAAATTTGACGTTATTGACAACATGCGAAAGATTCAACCGGTCACAAACTTCGCGAGCGGTTGCTCAACTTCACCTACACAAAATTGTTTTAGAATGGTAGGCCTATTTTGAGTAAGTGACCACTTACGAAACTTGCCAACATTCGTTTTGTGTTCAGCGTAAACGCACCTTAGAGCAAATTCTTGACAGATTGCTTGTTTTATTGCATGATCAGTCATCACATTCATCAAAAAAATGAAAAACTTTGCAAAATCATTCATTGGAAACAAAAATCAGGCAACATTACTTGATTTGGCTCCGGAGGTGGCTCCATAGCTTTTGGAGACTCAACAGGCGAAGGGTGTTCGGGAGGTGCTTCTCCAGTGATCGCACGCAAACGTTCATCCAAGGAGATTGGAGGTACATCATCGGAGGATTCTCTCTCCTTCCGTTTGGCAGATGTAATAGCGCCAGTTTCGCCGGAATCTAAACCAATGTTTTTATTGAACGCAGCAATTTTTTTGCGATTAAAATTAAAGTTGTAAGCCAAAGGGGAGAGTGTCGGTAAAATCGTCCCGGTTGAACTCTAATCCGGCAAAAGATTAAGTGGTTGAGAATGTTAAAGTAGAAAAAGAAACAAAATATGCTTGATGAAGTGTGGCACGGTAAAATCAATGAGCGAATTATTTCTCTTACCGTAAATCTCCACAAATATTTAGTTGGGTTACATTTTGTGAGGTGATATCAATATTGCTCAAAAAAGCTGTCTAAGTATCTTTCTCGAAGCTAAAAACAAACAGAAAAAACAGAAACATATTGAAGAAAGTGCAAGAGGAACACCTTTTCATGAAATATAAACCAAAATTATGCTTTAAGTCGAAACCCTTTTATACGTAGATGGATAGCTGGCAACACCATCTTCCAATAAAAAATCTTTGAATCGGCTTTGGTAACAATCAACTGTAGACAAAAATTATGATTCTATCATAAACTTATAGTCCAATGGCTAAAACTTTTAACCTTGTAAAAGAAAAAGTAAAAACCAAAAAAAGATTTTTCAATTCGAACCTGACTCTGAACTGACTGCTCTCGTTCGACTAGCACCGTGAGACGACATAGAGCCATCTAGTGGCAGATCTCCAGGAGAGTAGGGCCTCTGATCAGGATGCATCCTGGCTGGAGAACGGATGCGGGTCGGAGTGTTTTGAAGAATTTCAGGAGATGAAGATCTGGATCGGTGGGACACTTTGTGATGACGGACAGAATTACCGTGAGACCTTGGCAAAATATTATGAAATCGTAAATCGAGAGCGGCTTTGATTGTGTTTATCATTAGCATGGTATTTCTACCTGTAAACCAGCATTCTGCACCAATCACCCCCCCCCAAAAAAAATACCCTTTTTTGGGGGGTTTCTGTTAGGATGTCTTTCGTCATGCCGGACCACTTCAACATGTAGACTGCTTGGCAGTGTTCCTATTAAGCTGATTTTCGTCAGCAAATCGGCGATTTGTTGGATCAAGGATAAATAATGCTTTGGCAATATGATAAACATAGCTTAATAACTTAAGGAAAGCCGAAAATTTTTGAGAAATATGACTTTTAGCATACTTAAAATAGAATTGGTTCAAAATTTAAGGAACTTAAACCAATTGTTGCAGCTTTGAAAGCAATTTTTTTAAAATCCGGGTACTCGCCAATTTGCCAAAAAGTTAGAAGGAACACCGTAACTTGGCATCAAACGAAAGTATGCGTAAAGAGTCTTTTCCAAAACACGCAACGCAATGCCAGTTCGGCAATCAAACTAGGAATCATAAACAGTGAAATCAATAACCTTACGCTCTACCAACCGATTATTTTTTAAGCACTGATATTTTTACATGTAATGTGTTTTACATACCGATGACGCTTTTTTGATTGAAATATTTCTGTTTAATCTAGACTAGAGTGATTCCTTTAATTCACTACTTTCTTTAAAGAGTCAGTCAAAAACGTCAACAAGAAAATAAATCACTTTTTCTCGATGCTGTTAGGTTAAGAATGATAAAATTACACGCAGGTAGAAGTAAAATAAGCATGTCGCAACATATTACACAACTTAAGACAACGGAATGATCAAACTCTTGCATGAAGTAACTGGAAAGTTTTGTCGAAGATTATTAAATTGGCTTTGATGCAGCCTTTAGAAATTGATCAAAACTCCCTCTCTTGTTTTAGTTGCTTTTGAAAGAGATTATTATCAAAAATTTGGCCAAAAGTACACAATTATTGTAAATCTAAACAAAATAGAAGTAACTCTGCCATTAAGGAGATTTAATAAGAACCTACCTGGAATGGCGGGGACTCGGTGACCGCTTGTGAGACCATCGCTCTCGGAACTCTGGAGGAAGATCACGGTGATCTCTGTGCTTTGGTAAATCTGGACTTCGATGGCCTCCTGGTGATCTTTTACGATATCGCTCATGCTCCATATGACGGGGACTATATCTACCATGGTGTCTTTCCATTTCTCGAGGGGAGTGATAAATTCTTTCATGACGAGGGGGGCTGTAGTCAAACTCTCGGCGAATAAGTGGACCAGTGAATTTTCGAACTGGAGACGGACTACGACGATGATGACCATAAACTGGACTTGGCGTACGCCTTCTCAGATACTCTGGGTGTCCGGGTCTTAGTTCATGATGTCGCATGTATCCGGGACTAGGAGGTCTTCTTCTTGGCGGACTGTAATGATGACGATGATGATCATAGCCAGGGCTTCTTGAAATTCGACGATGTCCATCGAAAGGTGGACTGTGCCTCCTATGGTGGGCAAAAGGGGGACTATGTGGTCTAGCACCATACCTAAATCGATCATTAAATTCAACAGGAGGTCTACCAGGGCTGGGAGGGCGCATACGGTGAGGATAAAAATCTTCCGGAGGAGGAGGTGAAGGAAATCGCTCATGCCTCTCATAAAGAGGTCTTTCTGCTCCAGGTACTCTTGTAGGTGAATGACCAGGAGGAAAAGGAAAAGATGGAGAAGGAGTTCTAGACCTGCGTTGTTGGGATGTTTCCAATACCTCAACTGGGGGTGTTCCAGCTCGTTTCAATGGGGGGTTTTCTGCATCCACTTCGTCCCTACTGGGCAATATATTCTGGATGAGCTCTGGAGATTGCTCATCTCCCATATCCTCGCCAGAACATTCTCCATCCTCAAGATCCTCAGGAGTTTGCTCTTTTTTAACTTCAAGCGGCTGGACTGGAGGCTTACTATTATCATCCTCCTCATATGGAGGAGAGATGCTGTCTGTTGAAAGTCTTTCCAGTCTTGAAGATTTCGATGTTGAAGATCCAAGGTTGTATTTTTCATTCTGTTCATGTATCAATGACTCTATTCTGTGCATTAAATCTTTGGTCCAAGCTGGAGTAGTCTTAACCCTGCGCTCAGGGTCTAATTTTGGAAGTCTATCTTTTCTGTCTTCCAGGGACATTCCTTCAAGATGGACCTCCGGAGTTTGATGTTTGTTGGCATGATTGGTTGGCATGTTGCCAAAAGGGGATGACTGATCAGGCATCAATGAAGCACTTCCTGGATGACTACCATAGCCAGACTCCAGAGAATGAGCATTTGGCATCTCACTGAATCCTGGACCTTTGAGAAGATGAGGAGAATGGGCAGCATTTTCAGGAACAGCGTGAGGAACAGGAGGAACCCGAGCTTCTGACTTTTCCTGCGAAAACAAAAATAGCAATTCAATTTAGTCTCCGTCAGAACTTTCTAAACTTATTAAGAAGATGAACTATTTCAATAAAGTAAATTCACAATAATTACTTTTGCTCCAATATAACTAACATTGCCACAACCAGTGCTTGCAAAAAAATTGATAAAATTAGCAGTCGATCGTGCTTTATCATTAAACAACTGTTCAAATCTTTCATGATACCCGCTGTATTACGATAAAGTATGTAACAAGTTCATGGGTCCCATCTCTGCATCATAGCGTTTGCCCTACAGGCAATAAAGCTTCCTTTGAAGAAACGTCGCAATGGTGGCGAACTGTTGGCAACACTGTATTCAATTTGACCAGCCTGAGATTTGAATCTCTGACTTCCCGCTCCAGAGACAAACGCGTTAATGCTCAACCAATGAGCTGGTTAGCAACCATTAAGTTTGAAAAATGCTTGATCTTGTTTATGAGAATTAAAAACTCAAAAATACACAATTCTGATCTGCTTTACAGTTATAACGAATCATTTACCGATAATTCAAAAAGTATTATATTGCCATCCTATGGCCATTGAATCGATTCATTGTTGGTTGCAGAAATTGCACCAATTTTGTAACATCAGGTTAATTTATGGGTTTGTCCTCCTGTTGTCTTCAAAAATAAGCGTGAAACAATGCAAAGCTGACATAATTCAAAAAAACACGAATAATCTGACAAAATATAACTTTTGATTGAAAAGTGCTTGACATAAATTACACCGATAAACACTATTCTCAATATTTTTTCGTTGGAGCGATTCATTAATAAAAGGTCAACTACAACTGACTGCCAACAAACCCCAATGTTGGCAATTAAGTGGTTTGTGCAGTCAGTTGACTTGATTGGATTCAAATCAAGCTTTTCACTGTTGACCAACATGCTGAGAAAAGTCTTAAATGCATTCTCACCAAAATTGAACTTTCTACGTTTTCAAGATACTGCAATTCAAAGGTAACAATTTTCTTCTTACTTTAGTGTTGCTATTTTGCCTGTACTGTGACAGAAGATAAACTTTTGGAAAGTTGAAATTTACTTGAAATGCAGCTAATTAACAATTTGGGCTCTTTACTTTGTTTTGACAACAACACTGTTAAAAATACTTACTGAGTGTTACAATCAGAACAGTAACTATTTGAAATTTTGTTTGTAGTTGGCAACCTGGCAAAATTTCTACAAGGGAAAAAGCCTTTCATAAGAAAACATCTAAATTGTCATATCTTGGTAACGGTAGGTTGTAGAAAGCTCATATTCGGTGAAGTTAGTCTTCATATCTGTCAAAATTTTTTGAGAAAAGCATCCAAAATTTTTTGACCCGAAATCTCTTTTATTAAAGTATGATAAAAATTCAACTTACTGGTAATTTGGGAATTCCTATCGGAGGAGTTTTTGGACCAGCCATTGAGGATTGATCCGTTGAAAGTCTTCTTTCAAGTGCTTCCATAGATTTGCGTCTAAAAAAATTGAGTAGTCAAGACTTCACTCTAATTTTCCAAAATATTTCAACAACCAAAAAAACTACTACTGCAGTAGCCTATTTTGATGAGCAAAATCAGATATTGTGATATTCAAAAAGTTGGTTTGTGGCACAGAATTTGATAATTGCTTAAATTAGAATGTTCATATCTTCAAAGCTTTTCGTCTGACACTTGTCAAGATTAGTCTTCTTGACAAGCGTCAGAAGTGAAGTTCAAAGACATGAACATAAACGCTTCTCCTGCAGTCAATTGTTTTGATTATTAATTTATTGTGATCGATCTAAATTTTTAATGAAAAATTTTAAATGCTAGGTTCAAAAATAAAATTAACTGACTAAAATTTTTGGTCGAAATCGCACAGAAAAAATTGCTAGTTCATGTTTGCAATCATGAACATGACCACAAAAATAGTAAAACAACCAAAAAAAAAAGTTTCCAAACCCCACATTTGTCGTTTTGAGTGAAAAAGTAAACCTAGATTCATCTACAGTGCTAGTTCAAACTTCACATGGCCTAAAAATAAAAAATGAAGAAACAGGGAAAGGATTAACCAGTGCTATAATCAAACTCGGTTGGCATGAATGTTTTCAAATTCTTAAATGCATTCCAATTTTCTTCAAGTACCTTGGGTCATCTGCAGACGACTTTCTTCGCTGAGCATGAATTTTGTGAGGTCGCACTATTGGCTTTTCTTGAGTATGCTTGATTACATCAGGCATAGTATCAGCTACCATCTCCCCCTTGATAATCTTCTGATGAAGCTTTTTAAGAAGCTCACCTAAAAAAAACAAGTGACATAGAGCAAAAGCTAATTTAGACAAGAACATTATAAACACTATGTAAAAGTATATAAGTGCAATGACAATATCAAAAAGAGACTTCAAAAGTTCATCATGTTTTTGGCAACTGAACCACACTAAATAAAAGTCACTCGAATTTGTGCTACATACAGCCTAAACTTTTGTCAGTGAACAGTTTAAGGCTAATTTCTAGTAACACCAGATTTAATTCAGCTACCATACAACATGATCATATAACAACATGCAACATCAACATACCGCTATATGATTACAAAAATACCTTTGCAAATTCATTTAGAAATTAGATCAAATAAATTAGTCTTGTATGCATAAACCAATCTTCTATATCAAAGAAAACAAAATCATAGTATTTCTGGTTAGCTTTGTGACATCGTAATAGCTCATGCACGAACCTCGTTTGCTTGCAACACACACGTTTAATACCTTAATAGCTGACTAGTTTAGCAATTTTTAAATTACATGTCTAGTTTTCAAATTAAGCTGTTCTAGATGTTACACCATACTTTCGGTAGCAATTCTCACCCTTGCAGTCTAATTCAGCATTAATAACATTGCCCATAATCGAAGTTTGATGCAATCGTTCTATGCACATTGATGCCGACTTGATTGCGGTAAACACAACCTGAAAGATTCCATAAAATAATAAGTTTGAAAAAGAAGAGTTTAAATTTTCATGAGGCTGTATGACACAAAAAACAGGATCCACGTCTCTATGCATACCACAACATAGCATTGAAAGTGAACTAAAAACTTCCAATACCATAATGAAATTAGCAGCAGTTTAAAAACTCGAATACGTTTTAGGAAATAGTTGGTAGCAACTTTCAATTAATAATTCCTTCAGCACACAACCATGCTCAAACTTGACAAAAATCATATGCATACAACCTTATCCTTGTTTATTTTAACCAGCTGTAGTATGTAAATTGGTAAGTAGTATGATGTACCAAAAAAAACTTACTCCCTCTGATCTGGCTGTAGGCTGGCAAAAAGTTGTGTTTGGGGTCAAAACTACAACACCAAACAAAAATTTTGAACTTTGGCAGTCATTTGATGCCTATTTTCGTAACGTTTTCTTGGAAACGATGAAAATTTCAAAAAATTGGCATTACTCAACAACCATTGGAGATAGAAAGCTCCAACACAAGTCAAAAGTTGCAGAACATCCAAGTTCCTATCAATATGTAACACATTTTGTGGGTCTAAGTAAGGTAGTTTTTAGATATTGCTAAAAAACTAGTTTTAAGGAAATTCGCATTAAAAATCTTTATATCTTAATGTTTTTTGCAGTTCGCTAGCAGTTTGACTAACTAATATTTTGATGCAACGTCACACACTAAACATTTAAGTGCACATATGGTGTAAGCATTTTAACAAGTATTTGACCATAACTCAAAACGCGATCAGCATAATTACAAGTACGCAACACACATGGCCAAACGAAACACACATTCAATTTTTTGACAATGCTTCAGACAAAAAATATGAGAGTGTAGCAAAGTAGCGGTGGTACTGATATCATATGCGCAACCATTTATAGTTTTGCACAAGTATTGTTTCATTCCCTTTTTTGTCACTCTTTCTATTGATGTAGCAACTAAACCTTGTTTTTCTTTAAGTCCCTTTATAATCTTTAAATTTTTTTGTTTTGCTGTTGAGTTACAAGTGAGTTTGTCGTGAAACTCAGTGAGAAGACCTGTGCTCATTCAGATACATCATTGACAACTGGAATCGCTTTGATTATGGCTTTAACTTTCAGATAATCTGAATTTTGGCTCCAAAGTTTCGGATTTGTAGTTAAAAAACTTGTACCAGTATTGGGTCGGAGCACTTTGAACAAAGTCCAAGAGTCTTTTCCAATAAGATTATGAAGTTGAGTCCGTTGTTGAAGAACTGGCATTTGCTGGACTCTGGTGTTTGACGGAAATGCTTCATCATACAGGTACTTCAACAGTTCTTAGGCCATTTTCTGTTTTTCGGTTGAAGAAGTTTGATCACTAAACAGAGAAAAAATAAGTAGGTGCTCAGAAAAGTAACACATTTGTTTGTCCAATAAGCCGAACTATTTCAACAAAAAGTGGAGTTATAATTGTAGTACATTTTTGCATATCTTTAATAAAATTTCTCAACTGGGAATGCAGCTTCAAGTCATTTGTAGCAGAATCCAAAGAGTTGGATGCAGTAAACCAGAGCTGTAACTTGAAGCTACAATGCCAGTTGATGTGCAAAAATGTACTACAACTATAAACTCCGCTTTTTGTTGAAATAGTTCAGCTTATTGGACAAACAAATGTGTTACCTTTCTGAGCACCTACTTATTTTTTCTCTGTTTAGTGATCAAACTTCTTCAACTGAAAAACAGAAAATGGCCTAAGAACTGTTGAAGTACCTGCATAATGAAGTAATTCTATCAAACACCAGAGTCCAGCAAATGCCAGTTCTTCAACAACGGACTCAACTTCATAATCTTATTGGAAAAGACTCTTGGACTTTGTTCAAAGTGCTCCGACCCAATACCGGTACAAGTTTTTTTAACTACAAATCCGAAACTTTGGAGCCAAAATTCAGATTATCTGAAAGTTAAAGCCATAATCAAAGCGATTCCAGTTGTCAATGATGTATCTGAATGAGCACAGGTCTTCTCACTGAGTTTCACGACAAACTCACTTGTAACTCAACAGCAAAACAAAAAAATTTAAAGATTATAAAGGGACTTAAAGAAAAACAAGGTTTAGATGCTACATCAATAGAAAGAGTGACAAAAAAGGGAATGAAACAATACTTGTGCAAAACTATAAATCTGTTGCGCATATGATATCAGTACCACCGCTACTTTGCTACACTCTCATATTTTTTGTCTAAAGCATTGTCAAAAAATTGAATGTGTGTTTCGTTTGGCCATGTGTGTTGTGTACTTGTAATAATTATGCTGATAGCGTTTTGAGTTATGGTCAAATACTTGTTAAAATGCTTACACCATATGTGCACTTAAATGTTTAGTGTGTGACGTTGCATCAATATATTAGTTAGTCAAACTGCTAGAAAACAGCAAAAAACATTAAGATATAAAGATTTTTTAATGCAAATTTCCTTATAACTAGTTCATAGCAACATCCCAAGGAAGTGGCTATTTTCCCTCTGTTTGGGTTAGGGTTGGGGCAGTGTTCCCACTAAGCCGATTTTTTTCAGTGAATCGGCACTTTGTGGGAGCAAGGGCAAATATTTTTTGGCAATATAGTAAACAAAGCTTTAGAAAATTCTACAAATTTGTGGAAATATGACATTTGGTATACTTTAATACTGGATTGGTACAAAATTTGGGCACATAAACATCTTTTTAGAGCTTTGAGCAAAATTGTTTTAAGATAATTTGGGCACTTGCCGACTAGCCTTAAAGTTAGAGGGAACACAGGGTTGGGGTCAGGGCAAAAGTAAGAGTAAGGGTTAAGGTTTGGGTTAGGTTTAGGGCTATTTTGGCACTGGAGGCAAAATATCATTTAGGACTATTTTGCCTCCGATGGCAAAATAACATGGGGCTATTTTGCCTCAAGAGGCAAAATAGCAAATGCGATATCTTTAAAACTAGAGGCCTATTTCTTAGACCCACAAAATGTATATATTATAGTGATAGAAACGTGGATGTTCTGCAACTTTTGACATGTGTTGGAGCTTTCTATCTCCAATGGTTCTTGAGTTATGCCAATTTTATGAAATTTTGGATCGTTTCCAAAAAAACATCATGAAAACAGGCATTAAACAACCACCAAAATTAAAAATTTTTGTATTGGTGCTAGTTTTGACCCCAAACACAACTTTTTGCCAGACTACAGCCAGATCAGAGTGAGTAAGTTTTTTTTGGTACACCCTAGTAAGTAGCACACTGGGCATGCCAAATTTTTTGGTTAAAATATACAAAAAACAAACTCAAATGCTAATGATTTTGCCTCAAGTATACTATAAATTAAACCAAGCCAAACGACTTAGGCATGACAACAAGCCACTTGATTTTGCAACAGAATATAATATATTGCAACACAAAAGAAGTTACAGCAGAATAATACAATATTATCAGATAAAACACCAGTATGCATTTTCCACTACAAAGCAATACTTTTTCAGCACAAAATAAGCCAAAAAGGTCATTACTCTTTTATCTAGAAAAGGGATATCAGAGATGTACATCAATATTAATCTTATGAAAATCAATGCAACTTTTCTAACTAGCTAACCTTTTCGTTTACACAAGTAATGCATGATGTCTAATGGAAATGTGATATTACTAAAACTCAAATTTCCTTGTTAAAAGGGTATAATTTCAGCCTTTGGTAAAAGAAGTAGCACACTAATACTTTGCTGACCAAAAAAAAATGCTATACCTTGGCAAGCCCCATATGCTTTCCAGTTTTGGGATGGTGATAAACACGGACTCTTTCAAGTTTGCCAAACTTGCCACACAGTTGTTCCATGAACTGCCTTGTAATGTTGTCATTGAGCTTTGAAAAAGTTACCTCCCTGGGAGGGACAGCACCAATATACCATTCGTCAACCTACAACATTTACTTTTGAGTAAAGCTAACTTTTAAAGTTGTCATCAATAAATGGCCTATACTGCTTTTATTTCTTTACTCACGATGCATCGAAACATAAAGCACACTAAATAAAATGTTACCCACAAAGCCCTAAAAACTGCAACAAGTTCTAAATAACTCTAAATTAAGTCATGACGAGAGACTACAGTATAATCTGATCCATGCATAAGGCACACCTTTAATTTCTTAGAAATATCGAAAATTCAAAGTGCATCTAATAGTCAAAAATATATGATACACATAGCTTAAGTCTGAAGTGGTACAGTGTATTCTGAAATCAGCACTTTATCAATATTTATTGAACTACAGTTTTTTCACACACACAAGATTACAAAAGTTTCAATAGAATAACCCTTTATTGCTTAGGATGGATGATAGCAAATTATCATGATAAGTTTAACTATGTATGAAATGAAGGTAGTGACTATTTCACCGAAAATTTTCAAGTTAAAGAGAATAAAACGAGAATGAGAAATATTCATCCGCGCTTTTTTCATTTGCTTTTTTAGGGGTTAAGATTAGGGTTTAGGTTAGGGTTCGATTTGGGAATAGTTTTAGAGTAAGTATTTGAGTTTGGGTTGGATTTGAGCCAGAATTAATAAAAAACTAGATAAAAATTTCCGGTGAAATAAAGCCTTCCTAAAATGAATGCTCTATTAAAAATCTTTAAAAAATTTATCAGTTTGGTAAAACACTGCTTCCAAGCATTTTGACATATAGCATGATTTTTTTTCACAACATTGTCATTTAAAAATTATATAATGTCCAACTCCTTAGCTCAAAATTTAACATAACCAAGTGAGATATAACAAGGTATCGGATATCCCTGAAGAAAATAAATTTTAATAATTAATGATACTGAAGTCTTTAACTTGCTTTATATCTTGGCACAGGAAGCTCCGCTTTTGGCCGACGTGCAAACAATCTTGTTGTATGCGGTCTTGGATCTCGAACAACCACAGGACCTTGACCATGATTCTAAATACAACATTTGTTTTTTTTTTGCAAAGTCTTTATCATTTATATGTCTATACTACATACCGGTACGGCATATGGCATTAGCTCACCATTCATGACAAAAAAGAGACAAAAACATTAGCAAGCAATAAAAAGGCACTATCTGGGATTCAAGATCATAATTTAGCATCTAATATCACACATTTAGTTGGCTAGTTTTAAAAAGTCTTGCAACATTAACACAAGAAGCAGAAGAGCTGTTATCACCAAATATCAAGTAACAAGCCATTTATAATGATTTGCCTAAACATATTTTGTATTATGTACTGTAGCAATGGCTAAAACGTCATGCCAACATATAAAAAATGACCATTGTACGCTTTATCCACTATAAACAGAGCCTACTGATCATAAACCTTTAAAAAAACATGCCACTGCCATTAATGCTATTAACTTAGCAATACTAGTCCGTCAGTATTGATACCTTATACTATTTAACTACTGGTATGATCAAAAAGCATCATCTGTAGCATTAAATTCAAAATGCAAGACAAAACCAGATATAGTTAGGCCTAATCAATAATTGAAAGTTGTTAATGTTATACATACAGGCACTAATTTAGGCCAACGAATAAAAATTAGATGTCAGACTACTATGAGTGACATTGATTGAACAGTTTTACAAACAATTAGCCAACCAGTACGCCTTTTCAAGCTACATTACAATATATTTTTCTTCAAAGAAACTAACCGTGCAGCTATAAAGTTCTCCATCAAATCGTACTAATTTTTCTTGCCCTTTCTTTAGCTGTGGATCAACGAGTAGTTTATAATTTCTTTTTGGAGCATTTGGAGGAATCCCATGTATTGGTTTGTGCTCTTTTAGAACAGTAGGGTTGTGCTGATGTTCCATATTGTATTAAAAATCTAAAATGCAGAGCTTTCCGTCTTGTTTATTTTTGCATTTATCAAACTAAACCCCCAGTCTTTGTTGCAAATAAACACCGTACAGTGCTGCACTACTATGTACTAACAGTAACAGTAATGAACAGACAGAGAGTAGCACTTTGTTTTTTCCATTTTCAAATAGACTCAAATCTCTTGAAAAGTAATCTGGAGCAGTACTTTAGGAGAATCAAAAGCAAGGTACTGCTGACCGTACCATTCAGCATTAAACCATCAATTCTGCAATTTAAATAGGCCTAACCTGCCAACCAACTGTAACCAGGTAACCAGTACAGAGTAACAATGCACCATTCACAAACACGATCTACTAAAAACAGGTCAATAAAATTCTGAAACAAAATTCGGTCTAACAGACTGACATGCCATAAGCAGCTACTACCGGTAGTTAGCTTCAGTAAGCCTAGGCCCATGAACTGTGAGACATTGTCCTCCTCTAAGTGTAATCATCACAACTTACGCACAAGTAAATGCTCTTCCTAAATCATAAAAAATGCTAAATTGTGAGTCAGGATAAGACGAAGATTAGGCCTACCACTCAAAACGTCTACTCACCTCTCTACCGGTAGCCTATGCTCTCCAGCATACGAACCTTCGGCGTACCGTCGGTCTGTCGATTCAAGCAAAATCTAGCCTACCAAAAACCTGCCAAAAACCAACAACGGAAAGAATTTGGAATGGATACATGCAGCACTAAAAAATGATCCGAAAAAGAAAAAAAATTGGCAGAGTTAGAACGCAAATTTGCTAATTTTACTTTAGAAGAAAACAAAATCGCTTTAAAGTTAATTTTGAGCTTATTTGTTTCGAACTAACTTAGTTCATCATCTGGAAAGTGATCTAGAAATAACAAAACCAAAAAGTGCAGACTCAAGTCAACTAAAAACAATAATCATAAATCTTTCGTTCAGTACCAAAGAAAGCTCTTGCTTAATTTTGACGTTGTTACTCAAAACAAACAAACAAAGAAACAAACAAAAAATGAAAAAAATCAAAATGCAAAGGAGCAGGTTAAGCCTCGCGAAACTAAAGTCAAAATTCGCTTGGCATTAACTTACTGGCTATTGGCTGACATGTTTTGGAAAAAAGGTGATTATAGTTTTGGCCAAAATTGGCCCGACGGCAGAGGTTTGCTAAAAAAACTGTAGCGTCAACTCCAACGTAGCCACAAGTCAAAGATTAATCGGATCAATTGGTTGTTAACTCAAACCACAGCCAACTTTCATAGGTTGCTCAACCAAGCCGATTGATTGCATTGGGACGCATCCTCATTAGTGAATATTGTATTGTTTCATTGTTTGTGACGTCATTATGTAGTTTCACTTTGGCTTTTATAGTTAGCATTTGCGACAGTCAGTAGAGACGTTACAAATGGCAAGCACCCCAGGACCCTTGGGAAGAGGGTGACAGTAACCACGATGTCACCTTCACCATCTGAGGTCAATAAGATAGGCCTAATGGGCCAGCAAGCCAGGCTACGAGAGCTTAGTAAACCTACCGGACTCAATTCCCAGTCGAAAGTCGAGCCAGAAGCTTTTTTTTGTGGAAGGTCGGCAGAGACATGGGCAGGCCCGGCGCCACAGGGGGGGCATTCTGGGGCCGTGCCCCCCAAATGACTGCTTGTGCACCTCCAAACGAAAATTGTCCCCCCCCCCCACCAAGCAAGGACTGTGCCCCGAAGAAATTAACTGGCTCGGGGCTATTGGAGTGCAAATCCAGGCCTGAGACTCCCTAATTGGTGTTTACCGCCCGGATTTTCGTAATTTTTGTGAACTCACACCGGACTTCATAAAACTTTTGGGACGAAGACCTTTTCTTTTTTGTCTACACTTAAGAATTCTTGAAAAATCGCAACAATTTTGAGGTGATCAAACCAGAATTTGTGAAAATTTATGAACTGAAGACCTTTTCTTTTGGTCTTTACCTTATTGTTCGTTTGATCCACACTGGAATAAATAAAATAATATAATGATAAAAATGTAATAAAATATCGTTGTTGAATAAATAAAATAATATAGACGTTTTACCCCTTTTGTTGCTTTTCGTTTTAAAAAGACATTCTGAAACACAAAGACAGCATGGGCAAAGACGTTTTGAAACCCAAACGTTCTGATCTCAGCGATGAACTTTTTGAGATGCTTGCTTTCTTGAAAGGCAATTAAATAAAGTGCATCAATGTGTTACGTTGTGCTTTCTTGAAAGGCAATTAAATAAAGTGCATCAATGTGTTACGCTGTGTATTTTTGTTATAACAACAGCAACAATAGCCATAAGCAGCTTGTGCAGAGGCATCACATGAAAATTAGAAAATGAATAGAGAAAGAAAGCTGTTAATACCGGTGCCAAAGTACAAAATGAACATTTTCGATATTTAATTCATACTGGTAATTAGGTTTATTAAAAGTAACTGTAACTCTAACTAGTTACTTTTTCAAAATAGTAACTTTAACTTAGTTACGTTTTTTGCCAAGTACCTGTAACTGTAACTTAGTTACTTTTATAAAGTAACTTGCCACCACTATAAACAAGTCAATGAAAAAGTTAGCTTCATTATCAACGATTAACGAATTTATGCCCACCTATGAGTTAATTTCGTGTTGCTGGCCCCCAAACCCTCACGAAAAAGCGGGAAATGAAGAAAGCAGAAATAGGAAAGCTGCCTTACATTTATTGAAAAACAGCTGATTTAAAGTTGAGGAGCATTCAGCCAATTCGGGTATTTTACGATAGTTAAAAATGAAACATAATATTTTTTGAAATTTTTTGTTCTCATTTTGGGACTTCGTTTACAAAAATATTTAACAACTACATGAAGATATCCCCCTAAAAAGTTTTTGGTAACCTTGGAGTTTGTTCTCCCAGTCTGAATTCCTAAAAAATTGGAAGGTTTTACCGAAATCAGATTGGTCAAGAGATGTTAGTAGAAGGGTAAATGTAATTTAGGCTTTCTTTTTCTCCAGAAATTCAGACAGCGAAAACAGATTCAGTCAGGTTTTCCAAAAAAAATTTTAAGTGTATATCTCTTTGTAAGTTGTTGAATATCTTTACAATCCCAGCCCCAAAATGAAAACAAAACTTATTTTCAAAAATTATATTTCGATTTTATTTATTGCAAACTACGGACATTGGCTAGATGCTTCACCCCCTTTAACAGTTCTGACCCTTTACTTTAATATGGCAATAACTCTGCCGTAAAACTTTTATTGAGAATTAGGAACAAGCAATAACTTTTCGAAATTTTGTTTCTAATTGGCAACCCGGGCAAAATTTTTAAAAGGAAAAATACTTTTTAAGGAAAAACCTAAGCTGTTATATCAAGAAAACGGATGGTCGTAGTGTGGCTAAACTGTGCTTCATTCATTTTGTGTACAAATTACAATTCTTATGTTGAGTTTCGAACTCGAAGTCTCTCCATGCGCTCGGGTTGGTAAGATGTGATCCAAGCGCCATGTCTTGCTTGCCGCGAGACTTGCGTTCATTGCGAGCTCCATTTCAGTTTACTTTATGGTTGAACGTTTACCACAAAATTTAATTTACAGTTTAATTAAGAGTTTAAAACCTGTTTTTTTTTTGTGAATAGATTAGTTGGTTTTCTTTATGGTTGTGGTTATAATGTAATTTTTTAAGAATTAAGTGCAGTTTTTAGTTCAAGTTTTATGTTATCAAAAAATCTAAGCCAATAAGCGACAATATAGAAGCTCAAATATGAAGAAATTAGTCTTCAGATCAGCCAAAATATATTGAGAATAAACCGAGCTAAATTTCTTAACTAAATATCTTTTCAAAGAGATATTTTTTTATATTATCACTCAGGGGGTTGACTGCTTGAAGACTTCGGTCACTCGTAGCCTACTGACGAGTATACATTGCTTATTTTATTGTTTCTTTACTTTAATATATTTTATGCTTTTTGCGCTGCTCGTGAAATAAATTATTTACTACCACTACAATGGCTGGAGATCGGTTTTATTGAAGAAATGAGAAATACTAGAACTAATGTAAAAACGTGCCCAAATCTTTTTCCGTTCCAATATTTCCTTTATCCACAGAAATAGATTGAAACGGTTTGACTTCATTCCAGTGGCAATCTTGCGTTTTAAAATTTTGTGGCATCGGAAAAGGATGACTTTGTGAATTTTTTATTTCGAAACGCAAGGTTGCCAGTGGAACCAGAGGCGCAAATCTTTGTTCAGCATTGGGGAGGATAATTTGCAATTTTACCTCAATTTTGCCCTATTTTCAACTTTGGGGGGGATGAACCTCGACCACGATTTTTTTCAGGTGAGCAAATTAAGTGAAGACCAAAAAAAAAAGGTCTTCAGCAAAAATAGAGCACTTTTTTCTCCGAATTCAGGTGAAGACCAGAAAAAAGGGTCTTCACCAGAAATGGAACACTTTTTTCCCCGAATTCAAGTAGAGACCTGCGCTCAGATGCACACCAGAGTCTAATTATTGGAGGGGATGCAGATGAAGACCATACTCAAATTATTGGGGGATATATGTCCCCATTCCCCCTGGTTTTGGCACTCCCGAGTAGACCAGAATCAAATAAATTGAATATAATTTCGCTGATAAGAAGAATAGTGGAACAAGATTTGAGGCACATCTTTATCGGAACGATCGTCGCTCGCGTCGCGTGTTGCTTTGTTTTTACTCGGCCATTTTCAAACTAACAAGTGCGAAATTTCAGACTTTGGCTTTTACCTCGAAAACGGTATCAGGTCTGGTTACATGAAATTTTGACAGCAGTTTGAGATTAATAAGTTGTAGGTTTGTACCAGGGCTGCGAACTCGATCGATTTTTATTCGAGTTCAAGTTTGAGTTCAGCCTATTTTAGCAAGTCCGAGTTCAAGTTCGAGTTCTGAAATTTAATTTTTTCGAGTTCAAGTTTGAGTTCCCAGCCCTGATACTTGCACTGTTTTTCTAGGTCACCACGACATAAACAAGACAGTGAAGGATATGCACTTATGCAGCTGTTACGAAAAACGCAATCTCAATTTATACGGCTTAATCAACAGCAAATATTTTTCCAACAAATTTTTAATCTTAAAATTTCTTTTCAGTCAATTCGAACAATTTTATTCAAGTTTGATTTCGAGTTCAGGAAAATTATTTTTTCGAGTTCAAGTTCGAGTTCGCAGCCCTGGTTTGTACCAAAAGTCGAGGCAATCAGTCATATGACTTGGCTTTTAGGACCCGAAAACCTTCTGAAAGTTTGAGTTTGACTTGAAAAGCAGTGTTATTAAAAAACAACTTAAATACGGCAAAAAACATTTCACCAGGTAATATGTCTTAAGATACCCTTTCATCCCTTCAAATATCGCACAATTTTGAGGAAAAAAGTATATAAATTGCATTGCAATAACAACTCGATGTCTTTGTTTTTAACAAAAACTTAATTTTCGCGCACAAATTGTCATTTTTTTATCACTGAAGCAAAAAATCACCTCTAGATGTTGCTTTATTTTTTGCTATATAAGATTTTGACAGCCTTGAATGAGGTATCAGCCTATAAAGCTGAGCAGTTTTTAAGATCAACATGTTATTAAGTTCAAGTATACCCCTTAAGCCAATGCTTATCAACTTCTTCGGTTCCGTTCACCCTTATTAAAGAGGTTCTCATTTTATCCTCCCCAGATAAAAACACGTTTATTGATTATTCCAAATAATTTCGAAAAGCTGGGAGTATCAAGGCTCGGAGATTTTGAATGAATTTTCAATAAAAATAGCTCATTTTTTTTGACAATTTTTGTGCAAATTGCGCTATCTTTTAGCAAAAAGCGTGTTACCACAGTAACTTACCAGTTTCTATTTTTTTAATTCACCCCTTTTACGCTGGTTCACCCTCACAAAAATATGATTCACGCTAGGTTGAACCAGGGCCTGCGAGAGAGGGGTTCAGGGGGTACATCGTACCTGGGCCCGGGACTAGGGGGGCCCGGGCTTAAGGGACCCGGAAGAGTTCAGGTTACCGCATTAAGTTTTGGTATCGCACCAAAACACCGTAATCAAACTTGCCTACAGCAAAAATATCAGTCAGTCTATTCAGTATTGGTAATTGGTCGCTATTTTTGCTACACAGCCTTTAGGGCATCCAATAGTGGCTGATTTGATTAAGAAAAGAGGAAAATGTATCAAAAGCCTTATACTTACGCCGAAATTAACGTTTTGTTACACATCTCTGACTTAAGAGCCTTAATTCTACAGTATAACAATGTACGAGGGTCCACATTTCCAGAGATCCAAAAGCATTTCAACCTCAGAGAGCAGAGTCAAAGTTGACATCTATTATCATTAAGTAAAGTTGACAATACTACTATCATTAAGTAACTCACTCTACCTGTATGAATTTAATAGGTATTTGGGTTTGTGAAGTCTATGATTGCAGATGACTTTTTAAAACTTTTATCAGTAAAATATTTGGATTTGCAGTATTAAAGTCATTATATCGTATAATATTGTGACAATGTCATCATCCCCCACTTCACTCAGGGCCTACGAAAGGGGGGGTCCAGGGGGTACATCGTACCTGGGCTCGCGCTCAAGGGGCCCGGGAGAGTTCAGGTTGCCGTGTTTAGTTTTGATGTTTGCATCCAAGGGCGCATTCAGACCTGGCACCCAATTCTCAAATTTGAGTGAAGACCCCTTTTTTTTTGCTCTTCATCTAATTTTGGGCCAAAACTGGGACCAAATTTGAGTGAAGACCTTGTTTTTTGGTTTGTTTTTGCTCATCGCCTAATTTTGGGGGCCGGCATCAATCTTCGTACCCCCTGGAAAAATTTCTCTCTGAGGCCCTGACTTCACATACTTTCTTTCGTGTATGTCACGTTTTCTGCTTGTCAATTTAAGCAAGTTTGGTGCTGGGATGTTGATCAAATGCTGTATTTTACCCTCGAGAAACATAAAAAGTGCTAAAGCTTTCGGGGCGGAGCCCCGGACCCCACTGGGGGAGCTCACAGTGCTCTTCAAAACCCCCAAGCTGGATTGAAACCAATTTTATGCCTAGTTGTGTTTTTCATTGGTCCAAACTGTATGCGAATATCGCTATCCCCTCACTTTTGAATGTACAAAGATCTACACCTATCCGACAAAAAATGATTTAATGGCATGGGCCCCGATAAGGCTAGGGGGCTCAATAAGATTTGGGGGCCTGGTATCGAACTTTGTACCCCCTGGAAATTTTTTCTCTAAGGCCCTGGGTTGAACAATTTACTCTTGTAAGAAACGCTGCCTTAAGCTTATCTTTTTTTGTTATAATACGAATCAGATATGAGTAAAAAACACGTCAACATAGGTCTCATATGTCGTTAATGGATCGTTGTTTAACCAGCTTGATTGAAGGTGCGGTACACAAAACAACGTACCGTACCAAAGTACGGTAGGTACGTAGGCTACCGCCTTTGTAACTGTATTTTTCGCCCTGCTCTAGCCCTTGCCTTTTACCCGTTCAAAATGTCACTTTCTATCCGATTTTCCAATGCGACGGCTTTTCTGTTCCAATGTGACAGATTGATTTAACGTTTATACAAGTAACACTTTAGTTATTTTGAGCACATATATTATTACTGCGGCTATGCTAGTTAAAATATCTCCCTCTTGATTAAATAACTTTGTAGTTTTCTTGTTACAATCTATGAGCAGAGCAGTATTTTGATTATTTTGTGTACTGTATGACGATATAATTACAGCTGAGGCAGAATCAGTATGTTAAGTTAGAGTGCGTTGGCGTCATTCTAAATTAGCTGCTAATTTTTGTGTTTTATTTTGCATTCTATTTGAATAAGATACGATTAAGTAAAAGAATTGTAATTTGTCGTCAATTTGATTTTGAGATCACAAGGCAGAGAAACTGAGCAGTATTCGGAGTTAACGAACTATCTTGAACTACAGTATCTGCGCTATTATACATGATAGCTTTACGTCGTGAATCTGAATACAGACCCAGCAGTGTCCTGATTGGTTGATTCGCATCAGCTGATCCCATATACTTGCAACGGTCTAATCAGATTCGCTACCGTAAGATACGCTTCAAAAATTGAACTGAAGTACGGTATGCTGGTACAGCATTGTGGCGGATCAAAAGGAGCGTGCTCCGATTGCGGTAAAGCGGCTCGACTGCGCAGCCTGTGATCAGGATGATCCATGAGTTTAACGCTCTTGCTCTCAGATATTTCTAGTTTTTTGCTATACCGTTGCTTTGATTCCATGACGTCACTGATTGGAGAAGTCGCGTGACTGCGACATACTTTGCCCTTTTTGAGTTTGTTGGTTGTACTTGAAGTGGTGAGGGTAGGGATAGAGGAAGGGCCTGTTGGCTATCCTAGCATCAACGATCCAATCACGTTCGGCTCACCAGTTGTGGCGGGTCAAAAGGAGCACACTCCGATTGCAGTTAACCGGCTCGACTGCGCAGCCTGCGAGCAAGATGATCCATTGGCTTATAATGCTCTTGATTCCAGGTATTTCTTATTTGCTGCTATTCCGTTGCCTAATTTGATAACGTCGATTGGAGCAGTCGCGTAACTGGGACAGCACGGTTAAAGGAGTGAGATAAGTAGTATGCAAATTCTAAACGTACCGCACCATACTGCCATCCTTGCCTTTAGCTACTTCAAGCAATTCTCATTTTTTCAATAAAACAAATCTTCGAACAGTACGGTTACTTTTCAACAATACTACGTTTGAACAAGCTTGACTTCCTTCGTGTTCGACTCATGGGAAGTCAGAACAACTTCCACTGACAGTTACGTGGTCAGATCAACCACCAACCCAGCAGCTGCAAGCAGCTCGAGTCATTGATACACAGAGCTGGACAGCAGAGGTGGAGTCGAGGACACAAGGCTCGAGGCCAAGGCCAAGGCCAAGGACACAAAAAAAATCCGAGGCCAAGGCCAAGGCCAAGGACAGCCTTTCCGAGGACAGAACCTCTCGAGGCCAAGGACAGGAATGCTCGAGGCCAAGGCCAAGGACCAAGGACACAGGCGCAAGTGTTCTCAAAAAAAAAAGGTCTTCAAAAATTTTTTTCAGGCGATCTCCATTCATTGGCGTACCCAGAATTTTTGATTGAAGTAAGCCCAGCACTTAAATTGTAGGGGGACGCGTCCCCCCATCGAGATTTAGCGTCCTTCCAACGAGATTTGAGCGCTGGATGATTAGACGAAAAAGGCCTTATTCTTCACCAAATTTTGGCAAAAAACCGCTTCGATTTCCGGCGAAAACCATTTTTTTTTTTGGTCTTTACCTAATTTTGGCGAAAAAACACTTCAATTTTAGGCGAAGAACTCTTTTTTGTGGTGTTTGTTCAATTTCGGCAACGGAATTACGTAATCTTTCCTATAGTACGTTCGCATGCCAAATGCGTTTGGTCAAGGCTGCAAAAGCGTCCACCCGTGCAAAATTTTACAATTTAAGTACTGGGTAAGCCTAAACCACAAATCACATGAAATGACGTCATCAAAATTTTTCCAAACAGGAAGTTTTTGTGGGACAAAGATATCGTTGGATGGAAGATCTGAAATCGTTGCCTGTTGGCACGTAACCAGGGTTTTGCAAAGGGAGAAGGCTTATACTGATTGTTCAAAAAAGCAAATATTTAACTTTGGAAACGTGTTGAGAAATCTAGTGTAACTCAAAGGTGTCACAGACGGGGGATCTGGGGGTGGGGTTCCCAGCCGCCGGAGGCTTTGGGGTCTGGGTGCGAAGCCCCCAGCCGTTGGGCGATTTTTTTAATTTTTTGGAAAAAAAAGCTATTTTAATGCCATTGAATCACATTTTGCATGTGTTCAGAGCCATTTGAAAGCACTAGATTTTTGACATTAGAAAGCCAATTGAAAAAATCAAATCATTTAATACTTTTTTTACTTGCAATTCAAGTTTAAAACACGCTTAACATCTTGCATTTTGGAGTTAAATTTAATTGTAAGTGATCTGGTCCAGGTAGGGGAAAGTAAGGTGCATTGTCCCATGCAACATTTTAGCGGTTAATAATAATCCACTCGAGGATTTTTGTAAGAGATTTTTGTTTTGTCATGAAAATAACCAGTTTTAGGAGTACATGTTCGGCCAGGGGGCCCAGGACCCTCAATTGAAGTTCAACGATTCGTTCAATCAGCATTTTCCATGGCTAATTTTTTTTTAAAGTATTTTATGCATAAAAACCGGCGAGGTTGGAGGTGAATTACTGAATTGTTAATGAAAAATGGTAAAATAGATGGTTACGTCAACTAACCATGTTATTGCCGGGCCGGATTTACTTTGTGTAGGCCCCTGGCACTATGGAGATTTTCGCAAAGGGGGCAAAGCTCCCAGCTGCTGGAGGCTTGGGGTCTGGGGGCGGAGCCTCCAGCGCTCAAAATTTTTGCATTTTTTTGCAAAATGAAGTTAATTTTAGAGCGATTTTAATAGAAAATAATGCTTTTAGAACGTGGCATAAAAATTGGCAGCCCAACATGATTCAACTGGTTGCATTAATGGGCTATATGAGAAGTGGCTAATGATGACATTGCAGTTCTCTTGTTTACTTGCTGGTAAATCATAAAATCCTATTATTCAATAAAACTCAAACAGAGTAATCTATTTCGTCTATATTTTACAAAGAAAAATAATTGGGGGAAGGGCTAATGGAAAGATATTTGAGAGAAATAGATGGTAATTAACTAACACTGAATAGCCCCCCTCCCCTTATTCCTGAGTTTATGATATATTTGTTGATAAAACCTATGTTTGGCGTTTTTACATTAGCGATCAGATTTGATTGTTTATTTTCGGGTATGTTTTCAAAGTTTTCATTGATTTGTGACTTCAATTTTTGACAATTAGCCCCCCCTTCCTGAATATATGTTTCAAATAATGCTTTAAATCACTTTTTAGTCAATTCCAGCGCAAAAAAAACAGTCTCAAAAGAGCTAAAAACGTGATATTTTCCTTATTCTGCATTTTGGTTGATAGGTCAATGGGGGGGGAGGCTATAGCCCCCGCCTCCCCCATGGCTACGCTATTGTTGGTACTGCGTCATATTATGGTAAATCCGGCCCTGATTAATGCATTACGTTCCAAAAAGGCTAGATGTGGGCCTGAGATAGCAACTTTTAGGACAAAAACTCCTCGTTTTCTTTGGGTTATACGTTTAAAGTGGCTGGCAAAAATTGAATTGAGGGGGACCGGGACCCCTGGTCTTCAATATTGTTGTTAGTTATACTGTTGTAAGCGAAAAATGCTAAAAAGAAACTGAAACTGAAGAAACTATAGGCTTTTTTGTCACATTTTTGTCATTGGTGAAATTTCAATTGGGGAGGGGGCGGACCCCCTGTCCCCTTCTCCTTGGCTACGCCTATGCTCCAAGTGAGGAAAACAAAAAAGGTGCTCGCAAATTTTCTGCGAGGTTTCTGGCGTTTTCCAACGAAATTTCAACTGTTCAAAAAATAGTGCTGTCCTCGAGCCGAGGACAGGGCAATTTTCGAGGACTTGAGGCTTCGAGGCCAAGGCCAAGGCCAAGGACTTGACCTTCGAGGCCAAGGCCAAGGCCAAGGACTTCAAAATGTGTCCTCGAGGACGTCCTCGAGGCCAAGGACGTCCTCGAGGACTCCACCTCTGCTGGACAGCGCTGTTTCGAAAAGCTCGAAAAGCCACTGTATACAAATATTTAGGGTCCAGATCTGTGCATCAATACCACGTTTTTTTATTGGCAACGCTTTACACATGTTTTATTTTGAGATTAACTTAATAGGCTACGCAATGTGCAAAGTTTGTAGGCTAGGCCTATCCCGTTCGGCATGAATAGAAGACGTTGACTCTGGTCAATGTACAGAGGTCAACGTACACGATTCCGTGTTTGTGTTTATTCAGTTTTTGTGTTACACTAGTTCGGTAGTTTGTTAGGTTTATCTTGTTTAGGCCAACCATACCGGTATCAGATGCCGGTATACCTGTATACTGGTATCTTTTTTAAACCGATCTGTGGTCGAGTGGATAGAGCGTCTGCTACTGAAGCGGTAGACTTGGGTTTGATTCCCGGTTGGGTCAAACCAAAGACTATAAAAATTGGTATTCACAGCTTCCCTGCTTGACGTTCAGCAATTAAAGGCACAGTGTGAAAGTGAAGCGTCTGCTGTGTGTGGTAGACAGGTGGGCAGGTGGCAGCTTGACTCGAATGCCGAAAGGTCCCTCTGCCCTTCGCTGTCTCCTGGTCAAGGCAACTTGTTGAATAAAATGTAATTACATTACATATATTTTCTTCAGATTTATCCAATAGGCCTACTGTAGTCTGGTAGTGGAATGTAGTTTTGAGGTACTGGTAGGCCTACCATTATGGGATTGGAAGTCAAAGGTGATGCATTTCTTAAACAAATTGCTTTGCAATATTCAGGTAAGAAAGTTAAGATTAATTGGTGTTAAAAACAAAAATTATAGAAAACCAAATGTACCGTTAGTTGCTAGCCTACAACTTTGGCTGTTCAGATAACAAACAGTAACAGGTACTTGTAAATATTGATATAACTGGTGGCAGAAAAAGAAACAAAATCTACAGTAGTACTTCACAGTTCATCAGCAGTCTGGCATTTCTATTTTGGCTGTACTTGTGATACAATATTGTTACTATTAAAAGTAAAATGGTTCATCTTGCATTATATCAGTCTAAGTCTAACTAAGCTAATGTCTAGGCCTACCGGTATCTTATATTTACTGTACTTACTTGCTATGTAAATGTTTAGCTTCTTTAGATGCTGTATCTTGTAGCCTATTATAATGAGGCTACCGTAAGTCTTTTATTGCAGTAATTTTACTTGGGACAATTTTGTTGGCAAATCAGCAGTTTGTTGTATCACATTTAGTGATTTACCAATTCTCAGCCAAATCTAGAATAATTTTTGGCAATATAATACAGGTATGAGATATCATTTGATCAGTATGTAACGTAGTTTAGGCAAAAAAGTTGACAAATTTGTAGGAAGATGACTTTTTGAGTTACTTCAAAAGTGCTGGATTGGTATGAAACTTAGGGCATATGATATAAACATTTTTGCTGCTTTGGGCTCTAGGCTGTTGGTGGGCAGTGGCTATTTTGCCTCTAGAGGCAAAATAGTTCTAATTCCTATTTTGCTTTTGCCTCTAGAGGCAAAATAGTCCTAAGTGCTATTTAGCCTCCATAGGCAAAATAGTCCTAAATGCTATTTTACCTCTATAGCAGTGGTTCTTAACCTTTTTTTATGTTGTTACTCCTCAAATATTTTGAAGTGTATCAATTACCCTATTTAGAAAAACAGCAAATATAATAGCTTCCAATCCAAAATCAAGACACAGAAAAATATGATCATTTTTTGTATCAATTGCATTTAATGGGAAGGTTGATGCTGCTTTTTTGTTATTAAGCATTGTAATCTAGGCTGATTGCTGGAAGAAAACATCTCATATCATTATCAATCTCAAGTTTGTTTTGAGATTTTGTCGTTATGGACACCATTGAAGAAAACCCCACTTCACAGCAATACTTTGAAGGAAATTGAATGAAATTCAAAGCTTTTATGGAAAGGATGGAATATTTATTTTGAATATCAGCTCAACCTTTTCCCATATCCTCTCTGGTTAAATCAGTTTTAGACAGGCATCTTCGCGCAGTTGAAGAAACTCTATTTTTGCTGCCATATCGTCATCATAACTACAGGCTAGAGTTTTCTTCAACTGAATGTGACTTGATAATCCACAAAAAATTATGTCGCTCAAAATTCCAAGAAGATATTGCTTAATTGCAATGTATCAAATGCTCACCTCATGCCTATCACTAACTGGACTAGGCTATCAATTGTTTACGAACCAAAATAATTGAAAGAGACCCTATACTTCTTAGTAAATAATATTAAGTTATGACATGACAGAAAGCAAGGTGACTGATAGTGAAACAAAATGAATTTTTTAGAGTTAGTAGCCCCACACAATAAACATTGGTAGCCTCACACAATGGCAATAGAAGATTTCTTTTTATATTCAAAAAATTTGCATTTCCTCTTTTAAATGCCAAATTTCCTCGTTTGGGATAATTACCCTCTGGTTAAAAACCACTGCTCTAGAGGCAGAATAGCCTTAATACTATTTTGCCATTCTAAACACTGTTCTGGTTGTTGACTTAAGCCTCCCTAACCCTAACAGAGGCAAAATAGCATGTAGGACTATTTTGCTTTTGTTAGGGTGCCAATTAGGGTTAGGGAGGCTCAAGTCAATGACCAGGACAGTGTTTAGAATGCCAAATAGTATTTAGGGCTATTTTGCTTCCAGAGCAATGGTTCTTACTTAACCTGTGGGTAATTATTCTCAAAGGAGTAATTTGTCATTTTAAAAGGAGTAATGTAAATTGTTTAAATATAAAAAGAAATCTTTAGCTATTGTCTAGGGCTACTAACTCTAAAAAATTCATTTTGTTTCCATATCAGTCACTATGCTATCTGTGATGTCATAGCTTAATTAATATTAATTAGTAAGAACTATAGGGTCTCTTTAAATTCTTTTGTTTTGTAAACAATTGATAGTCTAGTCCAGTTAGTGATAGGTGTGAGATGAGCATTTATAATGTCGTGATTAGGCAATATTTTCTTGGAATTTTGTGTAACATACTTTTTTGTGGATTAGCAAGCCATTTTAAGTGGAAGAAAACTCTATTGGTGATGATAATATGGCAGCGAAAATATGAGTTTCTTCAACTGCGCAAAGATGAACGTCTTAAAACTGATTTAACCGGAGAGGATAAAGGAAAATTTTGGCTGATTCCATAAAATGACAAAACTTTGGACAACAGGTCTAAATGTGGACAACTCCCCTTGTGGTTGGTTTTGAATTTTAGTATTTATGTTTTTTTGAAGGGGTTTTTGGAAACTCACTGAACTCTTACATAAAGATAAACAAACAAATTAAAAAACTTAAAACCAACTAGTGGCACTGTCCTATGTTAGAACTAGTGTTCAAAGTATAGTTGTTTTATGGTATTTAAAATAAATATTCCATCCTTTCAATAAAAAATTTTGAGTTTTATTCAATTTCCTTCAACTTACTGTGAAGTGGAATTTTCTTCAATGGTGTCCAACTGTCCATAACGACAAAATCTCAAAACAGACTCGAGATTGATAATGATATGAGATGTTTTCTTTCCTGCACTCAGCCTAGATTAGAATGCTTAATAACAAAAAAGCACCGTCAACCTTCCCATTAAATGAAATTGTAATAAAAAATGACCATGTTTTTCTGTGTGTTAGTTTGAATTGGAAGCTATTATAGTTGCCGTTTTTCGAAAAAGGGTAATTGATACACATCAAAATATTTAAGGGGTAACAACATAAGAAAGGTTTAGAACCACTGCTATAGAGGCAAAATAGCATAGCTAATGCCCTGTTAATGCCCCATCCAGCCATTAAAAAGTTTGCATAACATGCTGGAAAAATCTGGTGCACAACATCACGAAATCTTGTGCCATATTGGCACTGCACAAAAGCCTCTCATTAATGTAAATTACAGTGTGGTCAGTGGTAATCCTTTTAAACTTTAGGTACCTGAAAATTGAAGACCTTTTTTTCTGAAATTCTTGAAGCAAATTTTATCCGTCTGCATCAGCATGCTTCTCGCACTTCATTTGGCATGGTGCAAAACTTTTGTGGGTTTTAGGTTGGCTCAAAAATCTGGCATTCTGTAACTGAACTTTCTAACCTAGGTTGGGTGCAATTGTTTTAAGAAAATTTGAGCACAGCAGCTTAGCCGAAGAGTTTGAACATTGATTAGTAAATTCACTGGATAGTGGATTATCATTTAAATGATTAGCTTCAATCAATTTAAAGTGTTGCTGTATATTCAGGTCAACATCTCAAAAAGAAAAAAATTCGAAAAATTTTAAATGGTGCCATTACATCACTGCCTGATAAGCGATCAAAGTTAAAGAAATATCTAGAGAAATTTTTTGATGAATCTGTGAAGAAAATGTTGGAGTAAGTGTTGGTATAATTTAACATTACAACAACATTGAAATAGCAGGATTTAGTGTAAGTCAGTGTTCGCTCTAAGCAAAAAAAAAAAAGTGCAAAAAACGCAATATATTTTTTCCAGCATTTTTGCGTAAATTTTTCACAAGTGTGAAACGAGTTTTCAATATTTTAAAGTTTCATTTTATTGGAAAAATAATTATTTTGGGATTGAAAAGGATTGAAAACCACATTTAGCCGTTAGGTGCTTCAGTGAATTAACAATTTAAAACTATAAGTGTTCCACCATGTGACAATATCTAGATCTTCAACTAGAAGAAATTGCTACGAGTGACAATTAATAAAATGCTTTTAGTTGTGTTTTTGTGGTAGATTGATAGTTTCACATGGCCTAAGCTACAACATTTTTCACTAAGACATTAGATATTTTCATACCTTTTGCAACACTTCTCAGAAGGCAAAAACTTAAAACGGAACACTTCTCAGAAGGCAAAAACTTAAAACGGAACACTGGCCTAAGTTACTCTGAGTAAGAAAAAGTTTTAAACTTCATGTTTTGCTTTATTTGCAATTGGAAAGTTTGCATGATGTTGGATAAATTTAAACCAGAGTTACTAAACAACCCTGCTTTAACATAGTTTGTAGTGCTCATTACAAAGTGTGAAATTGTGCTGGTGATGCTCACAAACTGTACTTCAAAGGGTGCTACACTGCAACACGCTTTTACATAAATGTTTATTGTTATGTACATTCTAATGAGCTGAAATTGTGGACCTTTTGAGGGATGTGATTTCGGGAGAAAATTTTAATGCTGATTACAACAATTTGTAGTTAGATTTGCATAATTATAGTGTATTAATGCTTGGTTGGCACAAACCTTTGAAGCATTTTGAAATTTCGTACTAGGATTGTATTGGTATGTGATTCAGTCGAAGAACCATTATGGTATGATTACATAGTACAGATGTTGTGATTGCTCTGTAAACATTTATAAACTTTTTAATCTTTTTAATTGGAACGACTGACACTTGCGTTGCATGTTCCTTTGTTTTTACTTGGCCATTTTCAAACAAACAAGTGCGAAATTTCAGACTTTTGCTTTTAACTTGAAAATGGTTAGGTCCAGTTACATGAAATTTTGACAGCAGTTTGAGATTAATAAGTTATAGGTTTGTACCAAATGTCGAGGCAATAAGTCACATGACTTCAGTTTTAGGACCCGAAAACCTTCTGAAAGTTTGACTTAAAAAGTGGTCTTACTCTAAAACGGCTTAAGTGCAGCAAAAATATTTCACCTGGTTATATGTCTTAAGATATCCTTTCATCCCTACCAATCCACTTTTGGTCACGATGAAGTTTTTTGTTATTTAGTTTTCCTTGTTTTCTTCCTAACTCTTATATGCTCTTTTCCTAAACCATAAAAAAGATCAAAATCTAATTTTGGTGTAGAGTTGTTGAGCTGCAAACGCAATTTTGTCTCCCAAAAGTTTTTGGTGGCACTCTCCCACAACCCCCCCCAAACTGGGGCCCAAAAACATCAAATTTTTGAACGGCTCAAACTAGGGTAATATTTTTTTTATATCAGTAGATGTTTGAAACACAATCATTTTGATATAATTTGGGGATACCAATTCCTGGAAACTCCCCCAAACTGACCTTACAAAAATGAATTTTTTGAAAGGCTCAAGCTAGGATGCCCCTTTTTTTTGATGTCTTCAGATACTTAACAAATATTTTGACATAGATTGGGGGTGCCACCCCCCTTGGACCCCCTAATGGATACCCCCAAAAATCAATTTATTGAATGGCTCAAGCTAGGGCTTTAGTTTTTTTTGATATCAGTAGATGTTTAAGAGACAAATATTTTGATGTAGTTTCCGGAAACCCCCCAAAAATCAATTTTTTAATAGGCTCAAGCTACGGTGTTAGTTTAAAGGTTTAAGCGACAAATATTTTGAAATAGTTTGGGGGTTCCCTTTGGGCACACCCCCAAAAATCGATTTTTTGAACAGCTCAAGCTAGGGCCTAAGTTGTTTTTTGATATCGGTGGATAATTAAGAGAAAAATATTTTGACATGGTTTGGGGGTACTACCTCTTCGGGAACTCCCATATAGATCCCCCAAAATCAATTCTCATTATTAATATGCGTTGGTTGTTCAAAAGGTTCTGTTTTTTTGCTCATGCTATCTAAAGTAACCATTCAAGCTATGCCTGAAGAATTACGTTATTGCATGCCAAATGACCAAGAAATGGGCTTTATATATGAATGTTTTGTTAATCTGATAAGTATAGTAGGCTTATTGCAATGTATCATTTTTGACAACACAGTTGATATTTGCAGGTATCTTAAAGAAATTAACAAGCAGCGTTTAAATTCAAGCTTTATGAACCTGGTCCAAAAAATACAATTATTGGAGTCCAAAAGCAGTTATGTCGCTGAAATTAAGGTAATATTGGTCTCTTCTAGAGCAAATGCTCTGTGAAATTGTGTCTCCAAAAATGTTTAATATATGCTATAATATTTTTTAGTTGAGAGCCTTAAAAGGCACCAAGTTTTTTTAGGGATTTTAAACCTTGTGCAAAAATAACATGGCTTGAATAAAATGAGCAATTGTTTGACAACGACCAAAGCAAGTGCTAAAATAAGTTGAAAAAACTTATTATACTGTTTGAAAGGTAATGATTTCTGTAAGTGATTTTGCTGTCTTGTTTGCATCTCTCTCATTTCATTGCTTGTTTTTCCATAAGGATTGCGGTCTTGCTGGTTTAGCTGCTTCAGGTTAAGCTGCCTCACTTTACACTCTTTGTGAAGTCCTATGGGATTTCATTCAAAATCCTCAATTTCTTGTTTTGTCTGAGAATGTTAATGCAGTCAATAACGTATTGAAATGTGTATTTTTCAGGAAGCTATTTTAGGTTTATTTGAAGAATGTGATAGTTTGAAAACTCGAATCACTTTTGCAAAGAAGTTGTGTACTGTGACGATTGCTAAAAAACTTCCAGACATCTTGCATTGCGCTGCAGATTGTTTTTATAAGTGAGTATTTTATTTATGTTGATTCAAGAAGGCTAATAGTTGATATGGCAAAACAAGCTCCCTGCTTATGAACCTCTGTTTGAAACAAATTTATCAAGAATAACGCTAGATTTATGTTAGATTCTCAAATGGGTCATATTAAAGATTATAAAATTACTGGGCACAGTTTTCCAGTCCTCTGGCTTGATTTTTACTAAGACTGTTTAAAGCTTCCACCGAATGTGGTGAACTGATGTCAGTTTAGTTCGAAAACCAAAAGGGTACTTTATTGTCACCGAAGCAATTCCACTTGATCGATAAATATATTCCTTAAGTGTATAATTGTAATTATATTTTTATTTAATACCAAGTTGCCTTGGCAAGCAGACAGCCAGAGGATCCTACGGTGTTTGAGTAAAGCTACAATCTTTGTAGTATAAATATGTAATATTTGCCAATTTTGCATTCCTTCATGCTTGTTGACAAGTTAGTACTTGTTAAAAACACAATCATGTTCACTGGCGGCTAAATTTCTACAAACACCCTAGCTTGTCCTAACTTTGTTTTGTAAGTTGTATCCAGCATCGATTGTAATACGAGTATAACTTTAATTTTGTATGGCTGCATTGTTGATGAAAGGTGATTTTGTGTACACTGTAACAACGTAGATTGAAGTCATGGCACATATCATTGTGTAGTTGTGCGATGTGTCTATGAAATTTAAATTACTAATCTCAGTTTCGAGAATGTATTGCGCTGATACTTGACTCATAACGTAAGTTAGTGATTTCAGTTTAGTTTCATTTTTTATATAAATGAAAAGGAGAGGAAAACAGAGATACAAAATAATGATTACAAGAAACTGTTAATTTACTATTCACCACAGTTACGATTCACTGCTATGAAAACTTTATTACTAACTAAACTGCAAGTTGAAATGCAATAGTTTGCATGAACGTTTATTCTTAAATTTATAGTTTTGTAGAAAACTACTTGCAATGCAGTGCATGCTGAATAAGTTGTCTGTTTTATTTCAGTGTATTTGAAAAAACTGTTGAAGATATGATAACGAATCAGGAAACTGGTTCACAGTCACTGCTCAAAACAACACTCATTAATCTTTTTACATTTCTTCACTCAAACTATGCAGAATCAGAACAGGTAAATGGTGCGATGTGCTGTAGAATTACTGCTTTTTTACATGAATAATTATAGACGCCTTTTCTAAGTGACTTTATTAATATTTGCGAAATAACACTTACTGTACTCACCTAGAGAACGTCTTGAAACCTATTTGGTTTTGAAGAAGGTTTTTGTTGGTTCTGTACTAACTACCAACGCTGCAATTCCAATTACTGGTCATGTTTTTTTGTTTTGTAAAAAATAGTCAAAAAGATGCCAGAGATGTACTGTATGTATACATGTCAAGGTAACAAGTTAATCATACTTTTTATGCATCGTTCTTGTGCTTTTTTGTCTCGAACACATTTGAAAGTTATTAATTTTATTGTAATGTAGGGGCACCATTCTCAACATGTACCTGCCTTCAGCGATATTATTGCTGCAGTTTACTCTTTGATTCTTGATCTTACAATTCTTGACGACAGTTCATCATCAAACGAAGACGAATGCATCAGCAAAGGAAAACAACTTCTAGAAACTGGAATTGTTCTTTTGGGTAAGATTCAAAGTCTTTTTGTTGTATTTTAACGGCACCTTCTGTGTTGACCAATTGATTAGTTGTGATAAGACGTGGATAGAAAATGGTTTGTATAATTGTTCTTGTAAAATTTGGGAATACGTCAAGATCCTTTGAGAAACATAAATTATGAGGGCAATTGTGCAATTAGGACGGAAAAATATCCACCATGAGGAATTTTAAGATAATAATTCCGTTTTGTAATTTTATTCATTGCAAAAAAACTGGTTCTGTTCTACTGCGAAATTGTTTGTATCTTTTGTCAACTTCTTTGCTTCAGGGTCTAAAACGACCTTGCCGTCTTTTAAGAACAGATCACTCAAGGAACGGCCATTATAACAGTGATAACTTTGGGTAGCTGAGATACTACGTTGCCTGCTGTAACCTATTGACCACACAGTATCGTTACTCGTGAATTTTCCACCCAAAAATATTTTCAGGAAAGCATCAAAGCAAGTTGTTAGATTCTCTTTTGCAAGTCTCCGCTTCTCAGTTGTCCAATGCTGATTTAATTCTCATGCCATTGTTCCAGTACATATTGTTGAAACAAAGCTGGACAAGTAAAAATTTGGATGAAGAAAAATACCTGCAGTATATAATGGCTTCATTGCAGGTAATGGCATTGATTTATCTTTTTTCATGTACTGGCGCTGCAGCTCACACTAGATTTTTTTTTAACTCGACATTTGTCTATGATGGGGGTTGGAAATCGTAGGCAGTTGGTGTTTTTTCATAAGTATTTTTGTTGCGAGTCGGAGGTGATAAGTTGACTAAGTTAAAAAATTTGATTGATACAGCAAAGCCTTATTTAAAATAGTAAAATTTCTTAATGTTTCGGACTTCCAGGTTCATCATTAGCAAAAATAAAATTTAAAACAGCAAAAAGTATCTAAATTGTGTAAAGAGATCACTCCAATATGAATGTTCTAGTGCGTATATTGTTTCACTTGGTTCATTTTAGCTTTATAAGCTAATTTTATTGGCAGACCAAGATATTAAGGCATCATCTTAATGTTTGTTTTTATAGCTTTGATAATTGCTATGTCTTAGATAATTGCATTAAGTTTATAAGCGTTTTTTATAAAAACAAACATAACTCCTTCAAAGTCCTGTTAATTGAAATTATTTCGTTTGACGATTCAAACAGGGTATTTCATTGCTCCAGTCCCATCGCCCTCGAGTCTGTGAGTCCATACGAACTACTGCTTTACAAGCTTCTGCGCCTCCAGATTTTTACAAGTGGATTTCTGAAAGAAGCGGTGGTTTGGCTCTACTAGATGAAACACCACTAATGGAAAGTACAACTCCTTTAAACGTGACACGGACTTTGATGACTGAATGTGACATGCAAATTATGGATCAATTTCTAGATGTGAGTACTGAGGAGACCTTATTGTTGACCACTGATCCGCGAACTAACTACCCTAATTGTTGTCGGTCAGTTTGTTTGCGGTCAGTCACCTTGTTTCGCATCCTGTAAAGTAAGAACTTAGTCTTTACCGTTTTTTTAATTTTTATCGCATTTTTGTTATTTCATAGTTATGTTGTTTTTGTTATGCTTCCTTAATTTTGATCAAATAACTGTTGAAGTTAGTGTTACAAGTATTGCTGTTTCAAAGCCTGCCATAATTTCAATTGCTGCATTTTTGTGGACCTAATTTGCACGTTAGACCAATTTTAGTCTCTCATGTTATGGATGTTGGATGTCGGGCAATGGTACGATATCGCACTCCTCTTGCATCGTTGTTAATCTGACAGCGTATATTAGTTTTGGCTCAGCTCAGAATGGCGTGTTTGCGGTCAGCGAATCTGTGAGAAAATTTGTTTCGCAGTAACCGGTATATGTATACGATTTTCAGAAACTCGGTCTTTTATGATTATTATATTGACCAGTGTAGACTTTAGTGCGCTTGCTTTGCTTTTGCTTCACTGGCTTTGTGCCAGCAGGATTCATGCAATAAAATAAGGAACAACATTGAGACTCATTTCCGAACTCACTAAAATTTTAGCTCATTTGTAGGTTTGTGCTCGTTGTGAAATAGATGAGGAAGGAGAAGAGAGTGTTGATTTTATGGAAGAAACTAAAGAAACTCTTCAACAGAAACCTTCAGGTACGATAGTGTGTGTGAAAACAAATTCACCCCGGGTCATTTATCAATGGTCAAGGTTAGTTTTGAATGGTAATTTTTGTAGTAGAATTACCCTCCGAGTATGGCAATGCACTTTGCATTAACGTTAGTTATGATCTGTAAATTTTCTGGGTGAGTAGTCAAAATTTTGCCAGTAGATTAGTTGAAGAACTGGACTACTTGCATACCCAAAATTTCCCAATGTTTTTGTAAGCATTGAGTCTCGTAACGCTTTCTGGACCGTAACCACTAAATAGTTTCTAGTCCTGTCTCTCACTAATAAATCAAACACCATCAGGAGTATGACAACTTTGTACTTTTCTTTTGACTCTTACTAGTTTCTAATTACGTACTAAAAACTCATTTTATTATTTCTGTAAGTAATTCAGTTTTGATTTTCAGAATTACTCTTTGTGCTGGACGCCAAGCCCAAACAAGCCACAGTGGACTCGATCGTGCAATCGATCTCAAAAATTGAAACACCTTTATCTGATGAAGGATCTGGCGACGACAGTGACGAAGAGTTGTTGAAGCAAACGAATTATTTACTAGGTAGAAATTTTCTTACTTTAGTTCTGATCGTGACTTTCTGACGCAACGGGTTTGTTACGGGACGTTTTGATGAACCATTTTGGTCAGGGATGCTTAAACTTTTTGAGGAGCGGGCCACAGTGACAAGCTGGCGGAAATTTAGGTGAAGACCAAAAAAATATAAAAAAGTCTTCACCGATTTTGATGTTATTTGCCCGGAAATTTAAGTGAAAACCAAAAAAAAGAGCTACACCGCATTTTTATGTGTTTTGTGTCAGAATTTTGGGTGGTGACCAATTGAAATGACACTAAATAGGTTAGGTTTCTTTCAAAATTTCTGCCCACGATCCTGGGTTTGCGTAGCGCTAGCGCTGGTTTAGATACAAGCCTATTTTGCACCCTGATTCCGTGGTTGATTTTGCTCTCTGAATCGTTTTGACGCGTAATGGTTTGCACTATGTGAAGTTGTCTAATGTCCTCCTTTCTGGGCAGGTCGTTATTTTCGATCAAACAGCTCTTTTAACAGAAACGAGAGGTTTTCTGTTTCGAAAAAGTCATGCAAGGCAAAGTAAACTATAGCAAGTTTTTGCAAAGCAGAATTGCGCTGCAGAAATCTCAATTAAACTTCAATCGAATAACATTTGCAGTTGTTCAAGTTTAGGTACTAAGCGCTTAAGCAAATATCTCTTTAAAATGTTCCCTGTTTTGTTTGGTCGTAGGCAAGAATTTTTTGATTAGTTGATTTGGATCCTCGACAACTGACGGCCGACTATCCTGCCCTAATGTCAGCGGTTAGTTCAACTAGTTCGAGTTTATTTTATTTACCATGCTCGTAAGTTTACACTTAAAACTTTGTTTTTTTGACAGATTCGGATTCCGAGGTTGCCCCTAACGAAGAAGAAACAAACCAATCATATGATGATACGTATGGAGATAGTTCAGAACCAAGTGATGTTATGATACAGTCGAAAGCTAAGAAACCGCAAAAATTGAAGAAGAAGAAGGTTGCTAGCTTGAAATATGCTTCAATGGAGCATACGAGTACTTCATCAACCCCTGAAGAGTCCGAAAAGCCACATTCTTCATTTGACAAACTAAAGAAAACGAAAAAGAAAGCAGGTCAGCAGGAAACGACTAAGACATCAAGAAGTAAAGATATTCTACTTAAATCGCGCAAGAAAACGAAAAAGCTGGGCACAGGGACTGTGGAAATGAACGAAGAACTTTCTACAACCTCCAAGAAGTTACAAAAGCTGCTTCAAGTTTCGTCGAAAGCGGACATACCACTCAAAGCAACCGCTAAGAAACAAGAATCACCAAAGATGTTAGAAGCGACTAAGAAAAAGGAAAAAGCCTCGGAAAAACTGGTTGAGGAACCTTCAACAGAAGCGAGAGCAATTGTTGAAGACGAACAACTCCCCAAGAAACAGAAAAAGCTTACGGTAAAAAGTGCTAAAAAAGTAGCTGAAATTTCAAAAATGGACCTTTTCTCACCTGAAGAACCAAACATCAGCGACAAGCCAATGGCATCACTAGTCGCTGGAGAAAAAACTTCGTTGGTAAAAAAACTGTCAAAGCGAAAGATGGACCAAACAGACTTTGACAATGCCAGCACTGTCGTTCCGCAAAAGAAAGCTAAGAAGAAAAAAAAGAAAAATTTATCCGTTCAAGAAGAGCACGAAACTACGATGAAGCAAGGGCGATCTTTCGAAAAGGAAAATGAAGAACCAGTATTTTTTAACAACGGTAGTTTAATAGAAAGCTCTGCCACGAAAAAGAAGCCAAAAGAAAAGAAAAAGCGCAAATTGAAATCCGAATCTCCCGGCTTGCGTGAAAAAAAAGCAAAGAAAAGAAAAATTTTGTTGGGAGTTTTGAATGAAACAGAGGTCCAAGAATCGGCCATTTCATCTAAGGGCAATATTTCTGAAAAAACGCCGGCAGAGAGGAAGGAAAAGATAATATCGGGCGTTAAAAAATGCAAAGACGGCGAACAAAAACTTTCTCCAACTAAGGTCAAATCGAAGGAACCAGTATCGACTCCAAAAAGTTCACACATTTCAAAGAAATTGAAAACGAACAAAAAGACCCCCAAACCATCTACCGATGATGACAGCATGGCAACTGAAAATAATGGCATAAAACGATCCTCCAAAATGAAATCTTCAACGAAAAACCTCAGCCAGAAGAAGTTAAAACAGTCTTTGATGATGGAAACTAAACGTTCAGAGTCTTCGGTTGAAGTGCTCTCAGCAGAAGAAAAAACATTCTCATCGGGTCTTTCGAGTCATTCTGAGTTGCTGTCTCTGTCGGTTGGTCTTTCTGATTGTATCAATGTGGCTATTGCTGAATCTACCCTTCATTCAGACAATTCTGATATCGAGAGTATGGAAATGAACGAAAGATTAAATGAAAAAGCAAAGGAACTTCATCTGACATCGCCTCGAGAAATAGCGCTTGAGGAAAAAGAGTTACCCAAGAACTCTGGGAAAAAAAAGCTGCCTCCAGCAAAAGATATAAAAGCACCTGTTTCTTCAGCCAAAAAGTCTGAGCATAACAAGCCAGCTTTTCCCGAAAGCAGTGCTGCTGAAACTCCGTCAAAATCAGCATCTCCTGGCCTGTCAAAATCAAGCAAAAAGAAGAAAAAGCGTAAGACCATCGAAAGCATAAACAACTTGTTGGAGACATGTAAGCAAAGCACAGACGTGATTTCTTCCATGCAGAAGAATGGTGCGGCCGCTTCACAACCAACTGGTGTTACTCCAAAAGCCAAGGAATCTGTAACGGAAAACGAGCCTTCTTCTGATGACGTTATACTAGAGAAATATCAAACGAACATTGAAATTATTGCATCGCCAATATTGCCATCAAAAACGCAAACTAGCCCCTTGAAGAAACCAGCATTATCAGCGAAAGCTGTGATTCAGCAGAATTCCGATGACTCAGCAGTTTTGAAGTCATCTGAATTCATTTCTAAAAGCACAGTTCTAACCGAGAGCTTGACCATGTCGACCTTCGCAACTACTCCTACCCCTAAAAAATCGCCCTCGAAAAGCTTGAAAATGGGTACCTCTGAAAAACTCAGTTTAAGACCAGAGCAAAGTTCTCAAAAAAAAGTTGGAAGATCAAAACGTTTATCAGAAAAAGCGAAAGAATCGTCTTCATATGACACTATCTCGTCCTTAAACAGCTTAGAGACAGAAGCTTCAAAAGAGACCGTAATAGTCCCGGCTTCAGAAGACGACACAGAAGCGGACCGTTCTATTGGATTGCTGTGTGATCCTAATCTATCGCCGGGAACATCGCCAAAGGTCATCGATGAACTGATGTCAGAGCAAAGAATCCAACCGCCACGTGGAAACATTTTGCCGCCTGAAATTGCTATCGTAAACACTGAAGCACAGCAAAACGTGCTTGACAGCAGCATTTCGGAGAAATCCTTACCAGAAAGCATGGGCGGAAACGATAAGCTAGAATCAAAATCGTCGACTATTTTCTCGGAACGGGATCAGGGTGACCGAAGTTCTTCGGATGAAACTACTACGGGTAGAAATTCTTCAATGAAATTACAAAGTCGAAAATCAGTATTCTCTGAAGAAGATTACTCCAAGGAGAGTGGTGGAAAGAGTTTACTTTTGGAAAAATCTAACAAGACGTTACCAAAATCACCAGAGAAAACCCCCGAAGCTAAGTCGAGTGAGCAAGAAATTGAATCTGTGAAAAGCGTCAAATCTTCAAAAAAGATCATCAAAAAGCTTAAGAAATCCCCGAAGAAAACACCAAAGAACACAAACATATCTTCAGAGTCGAGCTCCACTGGCACGAGTTCAGCAACAAAACACACTTCGTCGGAAAATGAACTATCGCTTTCAAGTGCAACTTTAGGTACTACCAGTTCAACTATTTTGGGTTCTCCGAGCAAAGCACTGCAACGCAATTTGATATCAGAGTTGGAAGATATTGTAGACGAAAGCGTGTCATCTTCAAACTCATCTCTAAAGTCTCAAACCAAAAGATCTAAAGAAGATTTGCCAAGTTTAGTCGAGAATGCTCAGCAATTATCTCCAGCAAAAACTGTGATATCAGAAGAATCTGTTTTTTCGGAGGAAAGTCTGGGTTTGGTAGTTTCCGACACAGGAAATGTGTCAGAAATTACTTCTGACGCAGAAAAAAGTCTGGTTTTGGTAATTTCTGACACAGAAAATGACATGGTAGATAGTAACAAAAAGTCTTCCAAAAAAGCTATACGTGATAAAGATAAAGAGTTACTTGCTGACAAAAGTTATGAAATTAACTTGTCGCCAGCTACAGGCAACAGAAACGGTTCTAAAACCACTGTTGATGACAGTAAAGCAAGCTCTCAAACTGCGAGTTTATCAACAGCAGCTACTGATGCAACCATAAAAACACCTGAAACCGAAGAGCTGCATGATTCGAGCATTTCTTCTAACCATTCCTCGATATATTTAACTGCTCGCGATTCTGTTTTAGAAGGAGCTTGTGCCGTCACTCTTGCTGAGCACAGTCCTGAATCCACCATTGTGATTTCTCCTGGTAAGGAGAAAGGAGCCGAAAATGATTCTGCATCTGAACTTGATAAAGACAAAAGCTCTTCTAATGTCGAGTCAAACGCTTTGCTTACGTCGAGCAAAACTCTCAAGGTGGTAGTCTCGAAAGATTCGGAGTTGATTTTATCCCAATCTATTGACGTTTCCGACCCTAAAATTGGTCAAGAATTGGTTCAATCACCTAAAAATTGTACTAATGAGAATCTAGATGGGGAAGCATCAAAACAACTAAGCGAAGATTTAGGAAAAGAAAATAATGACTACGTAACTTCTCCAACGTCGGAGGGAAGTGAGTTTGTGCCTTTGCGCTGTTCATTAAGTGTTCGTAAACCCCGTAGTGTAGTTTTGGAGTCGACAAGCCAGTCTAATAATGACTCTGAAAAGGAGATCTCCTCTATAACAATAAAAACGACCCTAACACCTAGGCGTTCTACTAGAGTTCGGAAATCTTATGGCACTGCTGAAAGTCGAATTAGAAATGACTCGGAATCATCATCTCAATCTAATGCAAATGAAACATCACCAAGAGTACTTCGACGCTCTGCAAGATCTCGTGCCAAGGCTGAGAATAGAGGTAGGAGCGATTCGGAACTTTCTGGTCATTCTGATGTTGACCATCAAGGTTCGAAAGAAGGTGAAAAAGGCTCCACATTGACTCCTATAGCGGAAGGAAAGGTTTTGGCAACCCGCCGTTCTGCACGGGTTCGTCAGCCTCTCATTAAAGTCGAATATGGTGAAAAAAGCGATTCGGAATCTTCTGTCGACTCCAGTTCCGGCTACATCCTGCGCCGATCAACCCGCTTGAGCCAAAATCGAAGTCCTCTAAAAGGTCGCTCTGATTCTGAATCTTCAACAACTTCACATGGTTAGTATATTTTATATTTTAGCACGAGATATTTAGTACTGTCATATTATGCACATTGGTGTTTTCATATTATGAATGTTTTCTTGCTATGGGGTGATTGTTTGCCGTATAGCTCTAAAGCAATGCGTGGTTAAGCTAAAGCTATAAACTAAGCAGTACACCATTCTTGATCAAAATCTGGATGTGTTTGTAATCTCTCTTTTGTTCAGGATACCGCACTCGATCGAGAAAGTGATGAACCAATGACCGTATAAACAGTTGAACTCTGCTATATTTTGTGCTTTTTTCTTTCAATAAATCACGTGGCATCAAAAAAATTTGTTCAACTTGATACGAGTCTCATTCCAGAACGGAATAGGGTACCTGAAGGTAATAAAGCCCAGCAGGTAATAAGGCCCACTACCCTGATCTCCGAAGTTAACCTCACTTTTAGTTTTTTTTTGTTTTTTGCTTTTTAGTAAAACATGTTGAAAATAAATCCGATTCTTGAAGTTGAGATTAATTCGTACAAAAATAGAAATTTCCAAGTCAATTTTGGCTTGCTGATGTAAAAATTGTGACTTAGTCATGTTCAGAAATTGAGGAGTTAAGCTTGTCAGTTGACAATTCTTTGTGAATGAGGCATTTAAATATTTCTTTTTATTGCGTTTAGACAAATTTAGATGCTAGTGAAAAACTTAGTGTTAGTTTTATGGTCTGGGTAATATATTGGTGGGCGTTGCAGGTAATGAGGCCCTAGCAAGATTTTTAGTGATGTTGTCAAAACAAAGATTATTTGCTTCATTAACACTCGAGTGTCTGCTATAAATTGTTTTCGAACTATGTAATTGACATCATCTGGCTTCCAAAATTTTAGCATAATCTGATTTTGGGAGGGTCTTTGCCACCCTGTACTTTAGCGACAGAAAATTCATTTTAAAGTCAGTTCAAACAACTTTGCGGAGCTTTGTATAGAACTTTTTGGGCTTCTTTATTATTTTTTTAACTTATACTTGACACAATTCAAGTTACAATTTAATTATGCAGTTAACTGTTGCATTATTATAGCTTTGCTGTGGTGTGCCTTATTACAAGCATATGCAGTATGCACTCATTATGCAGGTAATAAGGCCCAAAAAAGTTTTTCTTTTTTCAAAGTGAGATCACTTTAAACTAAGGTCTTGGCTTCATTTAATTTTGATACAAGGTTGCAATGGACTTAAGCTACTACCACTCAAAGTTTCATCCAAAACCGGCGAGTAAGTTTTTGCGTACATCAAAAAGTATAAAAAATTTCTGAAGTTCTGGTGTTCTAGGCTCGCTGTGAAAAATCACTCGGGTGCTACTCAAAAGACTAGTTTTATTGCTGACGTTTCGCTAATCAGAAACAACTAGCTACATCAGAGCACTGCTATCAGTATTGATGGCAAATCGCCATCAACTTTTGATAGTTGAATAACTAGCGAAAAAAATTCAAAGCAAGGCTCCGATAAAATTCATTGTTACGATAGGCTACGTCATACTAAAGGTGCGTACAAAAATGAAAGAAAGCGGTTTTTATGAAAATATTCGAATTAGCATTGCAGCAAAACACGTTAGAACTTAGCTCTAAAAAAGATTAAACCAGAAGAAATTTAACACTGGAAATTAAGCTACTTTCTGTAAACAGCAGGGAATGATAACCCATCGTTTCTATTGAGCACTTAGGGCTTTTCATTGATGTACCAACTTTCAGTAAAAAGACGCTTTGAGTTATCATGTTCCAGTTTTAAAATTTTGAATTCCGACCAATCAATGAGGTGATCAGTTTCCATGGAATGCTGGCAAAGTGCTGATTTGTCGGGCCGTTGGAATGTTATTGCTCGTTGATGTTCCTTTATTCTAGATTTGAGGTCCCGTTTGGTTTGTCCGATGTAAACAAAAGCACAATTCTGACAGGGAACTTTGTAAACCAAGTTGGACTTTTCATTGTGATTTATTTGATGTTTTAAGGAAGGGAGAAATCTGCCGATGGGTAAAAATGGTTTGAACGCCACATGAACACCGGTTTCTAAAAGTATTTGCTTGATTTTGTCCGATACATCTTCGATGTAGGGTAGGGTTGTGAATCCAGAAAAAGTTGAGTACTAGCTGGCTTATCGGTTTTACTCTTAGAAAAGGGAAGGGTAAATCTAGCAGGAAAACCATTGAGAGCATAAGCGTAGCCAGAGAGGGAAGCCCGCCCCCCCCCGATTGAAATGCAACCAATGATAAAAATGTCACAAAAAAGACTATTATTTCTTCAGTTTTTTTTTAGCATTTTCGCCTACAACAGTACACGTGTGCAACAGTAATTAACAATAATATTGATCTAGGGGGTACGGGCTCTCTTAATTTAATTTTTTCCAACCAAATTAAATAGGCCCCCAACAATAATATTTAATTGGACCCCCAACAATGATGTTGATCCAAGGGGCCCATTTAAATGCTCTCAATTTAAATGGGCCCCCAACAATATTGATCCAGGGAGCCCATTTAAATGCCCCCAATTTATAAATAGGCCCCCAAGAATAATATTGATCCAGGTGTCCTGGGCCCCCTCAATTTAATTTTCCAACCAATTAAAATGGGCCCCATACTATAATATTTAAATGGACCCCAAATTAAATGGACCCCCAATAATAACATTGATCCAGGGGGCCCGGGCCCCTTCAATTTAAATTTTGCCAACCAATTTAAAAATGCCCCCTACAATAATATTTAAATGGCCCCCAATTTAAATGGACCCCCCAACAATCATATTTTTCCAGGGGACCCGGGCCGCTTCAATGTAATTTTTGCTAACTAATTTAAATAGGCCCCGTGCAATAATATTTAAATGGCCCCCAACAACATTGATTCAGGAGGGCCAGCCCCCTCAATTTTTCTAACCAATTTAAATAGACCCCTATAATAATATGGCTCTAACAATAATATTGATCCTGGGAGCCAAGGTCCTTTCAATTTAATTTTTGCCAACCAATTTTAAAATGCCCCCTACATAAATATTTAAAAGGCCTTAATTTTAATGGGCCTCTCAACAATAATATTGTTCCAGGGGGCCCGGGCCCCTTCAGTTTAATGTCTGCCAACCAATTCAAACGTATAACCCAAGTTAAATTAAGAGTTTTTATCCTAAAAGTTGCTAACTGAGGCCCTCATCTAACCTTTTTATGAACGTAATGCAATAACCTTTAACCAGGAACGGATTTAGCGTATGGCTCAGTGCCAGGGGCACCGCACTTAGATAAGACTGTTTTTTGGTCTTCACCTGTATTTGGCAGGAAAATATTGCAAAAATCCCAAAGTGCCAGGGGCTCAACTCTAAGTTTAATGTAAATCCGGCCCGGCAATAATATGGTTTGTAGGCGTAACTATCTACTGTACATTTTTCAATAACAATTCACCTCCATCTCGCCAGTTTTTATGCAACAAAATACTTTTGAAAAAAATTAGCTACAGTAAGGGGAGTGCTCATTGAACAAAGTTTCAATTAAAAGGGCCTGGGCGTATATGTACTCTTATAACTGGTTGTTTTCATGACAAAGCAATAATCTCTAAGGAAAATATTTGACTGGATTGTTATTTACTGCTAAAATATTGCAGGAGGCAATGCACTTTATTTTCCCCTACCTGGCCAAATCACTGACAAACTTTAACCCCCAAATGCAGGATTTTAAACATGTTTTGGACTTAAATTGCAAGCAAAAGGAAAACTGCACAACTTAATTTATTCAATTGGCTTTCAAATGTTGAAAATCTAATACTTTCAAATGGCTCTGAATAGTGAATACGTGGGAAATATATTCCAATGGTATTAAAATAGCTTTTTTTTCCAAAAAATTACGAAAAATTGCCCAGCGGCTGGGGCTCCGCCCCCACCAGTAGCGTAGCCAGGCAAAGGGGGGGGGGGGGGGGCTATAGACCTCCCAATTGGCCTGTCAACCAAAACGCAGAATAAGAAAAATACCACATTTTTAGCTCCACCGAGACTGTTTTTTTGCACTGGAATGGACTAAAAAATGATTTAAAGCAACTTTTGAAAGATATATTCAGGGGGGGGGGGGGCTAATTCGTCAAAAATTAAAGTCACAAATCAATAAAAACTTTTAAAAACGCCCAAAAACAAGCAATGAAATTTGATCGCTAGTGTAAAAATGCCGAACATAGATTTTATCTACAAATATGTTATCAACTCAGGAATAAGCGGGGGGGGGGGGGGGGGGGGGGTGTTAAGTGTTAGTTAATTACCAATCACTTCTCTCAAATATCCTTTCATTAGCCCACCCCCAAATTATTTTTCTTTATAAACTATAGACGAAATAGACTACTCCGTGTGAGTTTTATTGAACAATAAGATTTTATGATTTACCAGCATGTAAGCAAGAGAACTACAGTGTTATAGCCACCTCTCACATAGCCCATAAATGCAACCAGTTGAATCATGTTGCACTGCCAATTTTTATGCCTCGTTTTAAAAGCATTACTTTTTACTAAAATAGCCGTAAAATTAAGTTAGTTTTGCAAAAAAATGCAAAATTTTCGATCGCTGGGGGCTCCGCCCCCAGACCCCCAACACAGCCCCCCCATTCCAAATTTCTGGCTACGCGCCAGGCTTCCACATCCTCGTCTGTGATACGTTTAAATTACAGCACACTTCTTTACTCAAACGCGTCTCCCACTTTAGACGTTTTCGCATTTTAACTATTGGTTTAAGCTCTTTTCTTGAACGAGTTCCTATACTTTCGTGCAAACACCACGCCACGGCTTCTGATCTTCCATTCTACGATATCTTTGCCCCACAAAAAATTCCGCTTTCGAAGTTTCTGATGACGTCATTGCATGTCATTTGTAGTTTGTGCCCCCCCCTAATCAAAAATTCTGGCTACACGTATGATTGAGACTGAAAGTCAATGTTTTTTTGGTGAGATCAAGATAAAATTTGCCAAAGTGTCGTTAAAAGAAAAAACAGTGGAATGGAGACACAGCTCAACACATTTTAGGGCATCACTAGCTGTTAAGTTAGTACGCTCAAGCAGCAAATTATCAAACATGAGCAAATTGGAAATAATCGACAAAGTTTCAGGCACAGAAAGAGATGTAAACAAGCTTACAACATCAAAAGAACAAGACACTCATCACTAAAACACTAGAAATTATTAATTAACCGCACATTTCCCGAAGAAAAGCTTTGCAGGAATTAAAATCGGATCAAACCATCAGAATCATGAGAGCAGACAAAGGCAACTGTACAGTGATTATGGACAAAAAGGACTATGATGTTAAAATTATGCATTTGCTGAACGACCGTAATGTTTATCAAATTTTACCTGTGGGCGGACAAGTCGATTAAGATCTCAGAGAAAAAAGTTAAGAAGTTAGTGCATGGTTTTGCTAAAGAGAATAAAATCACGACTCCAGTATATCAACTAAAATGTGACAAAGCTGTTACTCCCAAGTTTTATGGTTTACCGAAAATTCATAAAGTAATGTTCTGCTTAGGTCTATTGTATCTTTTGTTGGTGCTTCTACTTATTGTTGAGCGAAATTTTTGTTGGTATTCTTTCTCCTTTGCTTTCTTCAGAAAGTACTGCTTAAAATTCTAGTTAATTTGTACTGTTATTTATCAATAATTTCTAGTGTTTAAGTGATGAGTGTTTTGTTTCTTTCGATGATGTAAGCTTTTTTACATTTCTTTCCGCAGTGGCGTCGCTAGGGGGGGGGGGGGGGGGCTGCCCCGGGCGTCACCATTTTGGGGTGACACCATTTGGTTTTTTTTCTTTTGAGACCGAAAACCCACTGTTTGGTAGGCAAAGACCTTTTTTCTCGTTTTGCAGCGATGATCTTTTGATTTTTTTTTTGGTTTTCACCTATATTTTGGCCAATAAAGGGTACCAACACGAAATCCCGCCCCGGGTGCCACCATTCTTAGCGACGCCTCTGTCTTTTCGTGCCTGAAACTTTGTCGATTATTTCCAATTTGCTCATGTTTGATAATTTGCTGCATGAGTGTACAAACTTAACAGCTAGTGATGTCATAAAATGTGTTATGCTGCGTCTCCATTCCTGTAGCGACATTCTGTTTCTTTTAACTTAGTAAAGTTTCGAACCTTGTTTTGTCATTTGTTGTGTTTTACACTCAGCGCCATGGCTCATTATCTCTATTTATCTCTTGATTCAAAAAGGCCACAAGTAAATTATCTAAAAGTCGCAGACGTTGAAACTTGACAAATCCGGTTGTGTTGTAAGCACTTTTTTGTTTATTGTTTAATGACGTAAGAAATTTTTGATTAATCGTTTTCAACCTCTGTATTGTATGCAAATTTTTGGAGTTTGCAAGCCGAGACTTTCCGGTGTTGACACACATGTCAGTTAAGTGTCTGCAGTGAGCAGAAGCTATTTTTTGTTTTCTGTGACAAAGGGAGTAGTCTGTAAAAAAGGGAAATTTTATATTGAAGTCAAATTATCGCTGCCTTTGCTGCATGTTTGGACATTTTTGAATAGTTAGTATTGAGCTCTCGCTCAAGAGCCCGTTATCTAACCGACTTATTCCACCCCACTATTTCTTTTACGTTCCCCATTAGCACTGAAGTTACATTTTCAATTTGACAAAGTCTCAGCTTTCAAATCAACGTAGGATTTTACTACCAAATTTTCCATTACTATTAACGTGCTACGTCTGCAACTCAAATTTATCGAAACCGCTGACCACTGACAATAAAGACTATACTTTGAACCAAGTCTCGTGCTACGAATTCAATAAAAGCAGGCGTGAGAATAAGAACGAATCCGTAACAATTTCATTGCTTTAATTCCACTGATTCTTCTTTTAACGACATTTTGTGTCGGCAAAATTTTGGTGCTCCTATGGGATCTTGTATTTCACCGGTGGTAGCTAATATTTTCATGGAACACATTGAGTGTTCAGCCCTCACTACTTTTCGAAAACCCTCTAGAATTTGGCTACGTTATGTTGATGATGTGTATTGTGTAATCAAATCGTCAGTAATTGATGACTTTCACCATCATGTTAACTCTATTTCCTCCAATATTAAGTTCACACTGGAATTGGAGGATAACAGCTCTTTAGCGTTTTTGGATGTTCGCGTCAACCATACTGTTAATTGCAAACTCTGGACCACAATTTATGACAAACCCACCCACACCGACCGTTATCTACAAATTGACTCCCACCACCCCTTGCACCATAAGTTGGCTGTTGCTAGAACCTTGTATCACCGAATCGACTCCCACATTCAAAAAACATCTGAACGCAAATTTGACCTTGACCTCACCAAGAAAACATTGACTCTCAATGGTTTCCTGCTAGATTTACCCTTCCCTTTTCTAAGAGTAAAACCGATAAGCCAGCTAGTACTCAACTTTTTCTGGATTCACAACCCTACTCTACATCGAAGGTGCATCGGACAAAATCAAGCAAATACTTTTAGAAACCGGTGTTCATGTGGCGTTCAAACCATTTTTAACCATTGGCAGATTTCTCCCTTCCCTAAAACATCAAATAAATCACAATGAAAAGTCCAACTTGGTTTACAAAGTTCCCTGTCAGAATTGTGCTTTTGTTTACATCGGACAAACCAAACGGGACCTCAAATCTAGAATAAAGGAACATCAACGAGCAATAACATTCCAACGGCCCGACAAATCAGCACTTTGCCAGCATTCCATGAAAAATGATCACCTCATTGATTGGTCGGAATTCAAAATTTTAAAACTGGAACATGATAACTCAAAGCGTCTTGTTGCTGAAAGTTGGTACATCAATGAAAAGCCCAAGAGCTCAATAGAAACGATTTGTGCCCCCCAAAACTTGTTTATGCCGCCCCCAGTTACGTTCCTCTGGCGCCGGGCCTGCTCCCACCCCCTTAAAATATGAACCTCATAAAAATGATGTTAAACGGCCAAAGTTGGAGAACAAATTTAAGAGAAATATTTGGCATGGTTCGGGGTGCAGCCCCCTCACAGGCAAACCTCCAGATTGGAATTGATTTTAAACATAATTTGCCCCTAAAGTAATTTTTTTAACGGCTTAAGCTAGAAGTGAGCTGTTTTTTGTATCTGTATCATTTGAGACAATTATTGTGACAAAATAGTTGTGGGAAAACACCCCGTAGGAGAAACGACCGAATATTGATTTCTTTGACGGCTTATCTCGAATTACATTTATAAATCCGTAGATATTTAAGACAAATATTTCAACCTGATTTGAGGGAGCCATCCCTGAGAAATTCCCCTGGAACAAAAGAACAGTGTAACTCCATACAAAAACGGTAAATATCGCACAACAGGGAATGTTTTAATAGCAATATATTTTCTCAAATGCAAAAAGTGTTCAGTTCACCACTACAGCAGGAAAAGGCTGCTCATTTATTACAAGCATTTTGTACAACTTGGTTTAAAATGCAAGGAACTACAACACAGGTCTTTCGCTGAAATTTTAATCAAGTAAATAGTAGGGACAAAGGTACAATGAAACACGCTGTTCGAAAAAATTCCTATAATGTTAGTGTGCAAAATCAACTTTGTATAATTGCACAATCTCGTATATTTTCGCAAACGAGAGAAGTTACTTCATGCAGGTGCGTATTGCATTGTCAGACGACTAAATTCGTGTTGCTGAAAATACAAAACACAGTACTAAAATCTTACGTTACGGTACAGCAATTTAGCTACCAATAAACTACACAGTTATGTGTTGCTAGGAACCTTAGCTACATACCAGACAGAATCCGTAACATTTTTTACCTTTTTGGCAAGCCCTTGAACGAAAACGTGGCTATTATGAGAGTCTTTGAGCTGAGACAAATATCGATTTGTTACTTCGAGACCCTTTCCTTGATGCTGCACAAACAAAATCATGTTTATCGAAGTCCCCTCACAGCTACTATCTTGCAAAAAGATGACAGAATTTCACACAACTATATAGTAAAATGCATTCAAACTGAATGGACGCGAAGCAAAGGTTGGCAACTTTCGCGAGTGACCACTTACGTCACTGGCTCAAAATAGGCCAACCACACATTAACAATTTTGTAAGCGAAGTTAAGCAACCGCTCGCGAAGTTTGCGACTGGTTGAAACCTTTCGTGAGTTGTTGATGACGTCAAATTTTGGTTGCTTCGCATCCAGTGTAAACGCACACAAACTGATCACATACGATCAAATGCCTACGGGCGGGAACCAATTTTGACTTCGCCCGTGCAAAATGAAGGACTAAATAACACGGGATCTTAACACGGTATTTTTGAATGCGAATTAGATTTTTTTGCTTTTATATCTCATCTAATCAAACAACGCGAAAAAGTCAACATGAGCTTGACGTGTCATATAAACCTTATAAAATCTTTTGTATCTTTGCTTTATTTTTCCTTACAGAAAACTCAAGGTCAAACTCCAAAAACGAAACCAAAACTACCCTGACCGGCAATAACCAGCGATATACAGTACTACAGAAAGTTTCTGGAAAAAAGAGCATGTTTGGAGGGTGTGAACTGTAGCGAATCTGTGCAAGCGATCAACCTAATTCTCAAAGCACAGTCGGAGAAGTTTAAGGCTTTGGCGGCTCGATAAACTCTCGCCGGCCTTACACATACCAGCACACTAGGGTAAGTGCAACCCAAAAAATCAAAGGTTAGAAAATTTTTGAGCTATTATTGTACCTGTAGGGATAAAGTTTTAAAATAAGATACTGCGACAGAAAACTGAAATTGGAGTGAGCATAATCAAGTTGACGTAATCTATTCTTACTTTAGCGAAAAATAGCGCTTCCCGTTAAACTTTTCTTCATTGTCAAATTCTCAGAATGACTTAGATAGAGTTTCGGTAGCGATTTTGTAGTTTATGTATGATTTTGCAACGAAAGCTTGCTATACGTAAACAAAACTAAACACGTTGTTTCTGTACGTTTGTGGTTCGGATTGCGTTTACCTTCTAAGTGACGTGTCCAACGTCTATTACGTCATTGCAGTTTTGATATTCCTGTTTCAGCTTCCAATAATACGCACGCATAAAAAAAATTAGGTCAACAAATCCATTTTAACCAGAAAAATTCATCAATTTGATTTACCATAGCTAAAATGTTTTTACGTGCGAAATATTCAACGCCTAAAAATCGAAACTTGCTCATTATCCTTGACTAAAAACAGCTGCGGTTACAAACAGAATGACGAAAAGTTCCTCCTCGAACAATAACATATAGTGTAGATTAAGTAATGCAAAAAGGAAATGGATAATTACACCAAATACTGAAAAATATTTTGTCTAGCCTCCCAAAAAAATGTAAAATTATAAGCAATAAAAGCTGCTTGAAGTATTATTTATAAATTCATCAACATAAACATATTTGCATTATTTTCTGGACGATTAAAACAAATACAAGAATACTAAAGTTGACTGTCGTCGTAGAAAATTTCAGCACTCCGAATTTTTTATTACTGCGTGCTATTTAAATTCAGATTTAATGCAAACTATTGTGCACTATTCAGCTCTATATACGGTATTTTATAGCATTAGCTGAACTATCTGACACGACCAATCATGTGCAACCATAGGTGTCATGTTTAATGTGATCATCAGGCACGCTAAATATCTTATTTCAATAAGAGATTGTATTGATAATTGTATTGAACATTAAACCAATGGTTGTACATTATACCTCGTGTTAATAGCTTTACCTCATTAGTAGCTTTGCTTTGGCATCAAGCACTATTCGTAGGTGCTGTGAAAATAGCTACTCACGTAATTTATGTCGCAATACAATATATTTTAGTTTTTCGTTATTTTCATTACACGTGTGGGTCTGGGCGTCATAAGACAAAACCTAGTTTTTGCAACAAACATGGGATAACTTTAGGAGACTTTAGCACGAGTTTTTTTTTGCACAGAAATCTCAATGAAATGTTTAAATTTAGGTCTAATTTTTTGGTCATGTCAGAATTTATTTCCAGTCATTCGTCTAAAATTTAGGTCAGTGACCGAAAAAAAAAACAAAAAAAACTAGCTTTAGCCAATTAGAAGATGTAGGAAAAGTGTCATAAGAGCTGCATTACAAAATAATAATAATAATAAAATAATAATTAAAAAAACCTAACTACATAACTCACACTTAATGTTGCGCAATACGGCTTTTCGCTTTACTTAACGAATCTACATATCTCTGTACCAGTATAATGGCGTAACTCCTCAATAAATTCCCTTTCCTAACACAATAAATGGAACAGACCATACCGGTTAAAAGAAAAAGGCTTTTCAACACTATATAAAACAAAATTGCACAGAGGAAGATATGCTGTTATTATTTTTAGCCCATTGAGGAAAAAGAAAACAAGGGAGAGTGCAGAACATGAGAAAGACGAATTTTGGTGAACCGTTCGTTACGATTAGGAGTGCGAAACGGAATACGAAATGGAAAGAAGCAAGGAGTAAAATAAGTAATAAGGGAGAGATTAATTTGTTTCAAAATTTTTCGTTTGAACATTAAACCTATTCCAGCCGTTTAAGGTCATGTCTAGTCGTAACAAATTTCCAAGTGCCGTATGGATGATGAGGGGCTTATACCAAAGCTTTTCGTGGTGCCCCTGATATTCTTTGTAAACCAATTGTAATTACATCTTTATTTATCAAGTTAGTTGTTCTGGCAAGGAGACAGCGCAGACACCTTTAGGTCTTGAGTCAATTTTTTGACCTTTCGGAATTGCTAGACTGCGCTCATTATTCAGAGATGTTTAGGTTTGCAATGAGGGTAAACCAATCTTCCCAAAGCAAAATTTTGCATCACACAAAAACTGGGAAAAACTGAACTTCGGAGAGCTTGCAAAAGCCCATAAGTAACCAGAAAGAAGACAGCCGAACTTTGAAACAAGACGTTTTATTTCAAACATTTAAGGGCAACATGATTAAATCTTTATTTTTACGTCATTATTGGGTCCATATTCTGTTTCCCAGTGACTTTCTATGTTGGTAGTTGGAACGACCGACGCTCGCGTCGCGTGTTTTTCTGTTTTTACTCGACCATTTTCAAACTAACGAGTGTGAGATTTCAGACTTTTGCTTATAACTCGAGAACGGTTTGGTCTAGCTACATTAAATTTTGACAGCAGTTTGAGATTAATAAGTTGCATGTTTGCACCAAGTTTCGAGACAATTAGTTACTTGACTTTGGTTTTAGGACCCAAAAACCGCCCCGCAAGTTTGGCGTAAAAAGCGGTTTCAGCCAAAAACGGCTTAAGTACGGCAAAAAATATTTTACTCGGATATATGTCTTAAGTTACCTTTTCATCCCTACCGATTTACTTTTGGCAGCGAAGAAGTTTTTTCCTTTTTTTTCCTTTTTTTTTTCCTAAATCTTGTACGCTCTTCTTCTCCTACACCACAAAACATCGGATTCTAATTTTTGCGTAATGTTGTTGAGCTGCAAACGCAATTTTGTCTACCGAAACTTTTTTGGGGCGACTCCCTCAGGAACCTCCCCAAAATGGGGTCCCAAAAATCAACTTTTTTAACGACTTCAGCTAGGGTGCCAGTTTTTTTTTGGCAACACTAGATATTTAACAGACAAATATTTTGACATTGTTTGGGGGTACCACACCCCCGGGGATCCCCCAAATGGACCCCCAAAAAGCAATTTTTTATCGGCTTAATCTAGGGTGCTTGTTAATTTTGATATCAGTGGATATTTAACAGACAAATATTTTGACATAGTTTGGGGGAACAATCCCTCGGGAACCCCTCAAATGGACCCCCTCAAGCATCAATTTTTTGAACGGCTTAACCTACAGTAGGGTGCCAGTGTTTTTTGATAACAGTAGATGTTTAACAGACAAATATTTTGGCATGGTTTGGGGATACCACCCCGCGGAGACCCCCCCAAATATCAATTTTTTAAACAGCTCAACTTTGGGTGCCAGTTTTTTTTCATAACAGTAGATATTTAACAGACAAATATTTTGTCATAGTTTGGGGGTACCACACCCTCTGAGGACCCCCCAAAAATCAATTTTTTGAACGGCCGAACCTTGGGTGCCAGCTTTTTTGATATCAGTAGATATTTAACACAAATATTTTGACATAGTTTGGGGGTACTACTCCCCCCGGGGACCCCCCAAAAATCACCTTTTTTAAATAGCTTAACCTAGGGTGCCATTTTTTGATATCAATAGCTATTTAAGAGACAAATATTTTGACATAATTCCAACGGCGTAGGCTCGGATAGGATGTTTTTTTTATTATGATCAATCAAATCACTATGTTGTCAATTAAATATATATACATATTGACAATGTTTGAAATTCCAAAGCCTCTTTTCCCAGAAAATATTTCTGATAATTTCTTAATGAGAGAGCGAAAGTTTTTTTTTAAGGATTTCATTGTTCAACATGTGTCGGTCGTTCACTGATATTGCTTCTCAGCAAGTCCCCACCTAGTTGGAACGACCAACCCTCGCGTCGCGTGTTCTTTTGTTTTTACTCGGCCATTTCCAACTAACGAGTGCGAAATTTCAGACTTTTGCTTATAACTCGAGAACGGTTGGGTCTAGCTACATGAAATTTTGGCAGCAGTTTGAGATTAATGAGTCGTATGTTTGTACACAATTTTGAGGCAATAAGTCACGTGACTTCGGTTTTAGAACCCGAAAACCGCCCCGCAAGTTTGGCGTAAAAAGCAGTCTCAGTCAAAAACGGCTTAAGTACGGCAAAAAATATTACATAGGGTTATATGTCTCACGATACCCTTTCATCCCAACCAACCCACTTTTGGCCGCGATGAGATTTATTTCTTTTTTTTCGTTTTTTTTTCGTTTTTTTCCCTTTTTTTCTTCCTAAATTTTGTACGCTCTTCTTCTACTAAACCACAAAACATGGAAATCTAATTTTTGTGTAAAGTTGTTGAGCTGCAAACGTAATTTTTTCTCCCGAAGTTTTTTGGGGCAACTCCACCGGGAACCCCCCCAAAATGGGGCCCCCAAAAATCAATTTTTGAACGGCTCAAGCTAGGGTGCCAGTGTTTTATGATATCAGGAGATATTTAACTGACAAATATTTTGACTCCACTTTTCTGGAGGTTTCATAATCAGATATTTTTGAATAATTGCTGATTTTAGGGTATAGACAAAAAGTACTTTTGAGCTTCACAGCATTAGCTATGCGTCGGTCGTTCAATGGGTTTGCTGGCAAACTGCTATCTAGTTGTTATTTGAAGTTGTTCAGCTAAATTTACGCTGAAAAAAAGAATAAACATGTCTTTCCTCAAACGTTGTCTTTTCACTTTTACTACTAGTCATAATAGGACATTGACCTACCGAGATCAAACGTTCAGAAAGCAAAAGAAACAAATGTTGTATTGCTACTTTACGCAATTAAGTACGTTTAAAAGGGCCAGCAAATCGTTTGAAAAACGTCCGCTTGCAAAGAATACAGTAATTTTAAAAAAGACGAAAACATAATAAATAATAAACAGATTGCCGTACATACTATTAACTACACAGTTGTCTGTTAACATCACAAATAATACTACAGAATTGTTTATAAACACAAAGAGTCATATTACGGTGTTTAGTGAGAATTTTACGTATCGTAAATTTTTTTTTCGATGATTGGCCTTATTTTTCAAGAAATGACCCAGAAATAGTTTAGCTTTTTCGGTTTAATGACCAAAAAAAGGAAACAATTTTTGCATATTTTTGCCTGTAAGTATAAAATTGTGCTTGCTATAGTGCAAAAAATTTTCAAATTACCAAAAATATTTTCAGATTTAGCCATTTGAACGAAAAAGTAAACCCAGAAACAAAAACAGTAAAAAATTTTTAAATCAATTTGATCCATCCTGACAAACGGGACTTTCGTTTCTCTTATGATTATTAGACAACCCAATCAAAAATGAAATAAATGTTTCAAAACATTATAACCAGAGCTGGGCATCCGCTATTTGAAAAGTAGCGGCGCTGCCGCTGTTAGGCGAAAAAAGCAGCGGCGCTGCCGCTTATCGCTACTCGAATGAAAAAGTAGCGCCGCTGCCGCTACTTGCGTGCGAAACAGCGGCCGCTGCCGCTACTTTAAAAAACTAAAGAGAATAAACACGATGGCATTCGAATACGGTACCTAATGGTGAAATTTCAACTTTATTTACGAAAGTAAATTATTCAAGCTTTTAAAATACCGGTACAGGTTAAAATCGGCATTAACAGGCTTAAATGGTAGACAAGTAAGTAAAAGTTTGACGCAAAAGTACAGTAGATCGAGGGTTTAAGATGTTGGTGTTTACGAAGTCGAAGGAGATACATACTAATGACGTACATGTTAAGCAAATGATGGTCAAAACGATACATGTTACTCGAAGCATTTTTTCTACGAATATAGCTCCATAACTAAGTTGTCTTTAAAGCATATTCATTACCTTGGTTCTACTTGTTTGTTCTATTCTCAGCGCACTATAAATTCAATTCTTGGTTTTACTGTTAACTGTTGTAGCAAAATTTATTTTACTACGCCTTGATGTAACTACTCAGGCCCGGCGCCACGGGACATAGGCGCAGCCAGAGGGGGGTATGGAGTCCGAGACCCTCCAATTGAAATGCAACCAATGATAAAAATGTGACAAAAAAGCCTGTTGTTTCGTCAGTTTCAATATTTTTCAGCATTTTTTGCGTACAACAGTACATGCGTACAATGGTAATTAACAATAATATCGACGACCAGGGGGCAGGACCCCCTCAATTTAATTTTTGCCAAGCAATTAAAATGAATAACCTGGCTGAAACTAAGGGTTTTTATCTTAAAGTTGCTACCTCGGGCTCTCAACTAATCTTTTTAAAAACGTAATGCAATAATCAGGGCGTGATTTACCATATGGCACAGTACCAAAGGCCCTGCGCTCAGATGGTAAGACTTTATTTTTGGTCTACACTTATTCAGCGAAAATCTCCAACGTGCCAGGGTCCCGCGCATTGTAAATCCGGCCCGGGCAATAACACGGCAATTAGGCGTAACCATCTATTGTACGGTTTTTAGTAACAATTCACCTCCGCCTCGTAAGTTTTTACCCGAAAAAATACTTTTGAAAAAAAGAATAGCTAGGAGAAATGCTTATTGAACAAATTATTGGATTTGAATGGAGGGGCCTGGGGCCTCTTGACCGTACATGTACTCTTACAACTGGTTATTTTCACGTCAAAACAAAAATCTGTAAGGAAAATCTTCGAGTGGGTTATTATTTACTACTAAAATACTTACAAAATTTAACCCCAAATGCAAAATCATAAACGTATTTTCGACCAAATTGTAGGTAAAAGGAGGATTAAAACAATTTAGTTTTTTTCAATTGGCTTTCAAATGTTAAAAATCTAGTTCTTTCCAATGGTTCTGAACACATGCGAAATGTGATCCAATGGCATTAAAATTGCTTTTTTTCCAAAAAAATTGCCAAACAGCTAGGGCTTCGGCCCCAAACCTCCATCTGTGATACGTTTGAGTAAACTAGTTTGCTAACACACTTCTCCCAATTTACATAGTTTCATTTTTAACTTTTGGTTTAAGCGCTCTCCCTTTTGAAAACTCTTCGTTAAGTACCAAACCAGGCCACGGCTTCTGATCGTACATTCTACGATATCTTTGTCCCACAAAAAGTTACTCTTTTGAAAATTTCTGATGACGTCATTGCTGGTCATTTTGGTTTGGCCCTCCCCCCATTTAAAAATCTTGGCTACGCCTATGCTCAGGGGGGAGGGGCTTTTTGGACCGTGCCCCCCAAATCACTGCTTGTGCCTCCCAAGCGAGAGTAAACTTTTGTACTACTACAAGAGGACCAGCAAACTTTTGCCCGAAAACAGGTCACCACAAACGCTTTTTTTCTATGAAACAGCAAGACAGATCGAGTGAGCGTGATCAAGTAGCCTAAGATTTTGCGATGAAGACCTTTTTTTTATTTTTGTGGTCTTCACCTCCAAATTTGAGGGCAAAATCCATACCAAAGGAGGATAACATAGGATTTGGAGCAAAATATTCACCAGATTGCTGAGGCATTCCAAAAGCGTCTGGTCTTGGCTGCGTAAGCGTCCCCCCACTCAAATTTTTTTTGCCCCCCCCCTCCCGAAACCCACTACTCTGACTACGGGCCTGTTAATGTACTGTTCTACTTGCAGTGCACGAACTGTACTGTGGTCTGCTACCAGATAGCCAACAAATCATCTTATTTTTTTTACTAAATGCTAGCATTTTGAGGAAATATTGCAGAAAACCATCTTTGCGATTTGCAAGTTTTTAGTAATTTATCGAACGGCAATTATCGCATTTTCGTTGAAGAGACGCTGCTCGAAATCGGCTTTATTGAAATCGGTTTTATCAGTTTAAATTGGCCCGCAACTAGCCACATTATTCGTTCAATTTTGGTTCAGAAAAAATTGGACCACGTACGATAAAACTCGCCGACACATATGCGAGCTACGACAAAACGTCACAAAGGTAACCTTGTATGTTCTACTACACTAAAATAACGTGGTAATAAGAGCAGAGTGAAAACAAACGGAGAGTAAAGACTCCAAGCGGTAACGTGTGAAAATGTGAATCAAAAAAGTCTTGGAAGGAGTTTATTAGGAGTAGCAGCAGAATTTTTGCTTAAAAAACAGCGCTGAAGCGCTGCCGCTTTTTCGGTTAAAAAAGCAGCGGCGTTGCCGCTTGTCGTTGGTGACGAAAAAAAGCAGCGGGGCTGCCGCTACCGCTACCGCTACCGAAAAAGTAGCGGCGCTAGTAGCGATGCTGGTAAACAGCGCCGCTACGCCCATCACTGATTATAACTTTCTATTTTCAGCTAATGAACACGGCAACTTGGCTGATTTTTGGATCAATACCTTACGACTAACTAAATTTCTTAACATCGAATGTAGGGAACTTTTTAAGCAGCATTGAAACAGTATATAAACTCTTCGCTTGGTCATTCAAATCATAAACAAAAGAAAATCAAAGTTGATTCAGAGAAAGCAGACACAAGTACTCAATTTTACTAAATTCGAGTAAGAATACTGTACTTTTAAATATTTTGTCTCACATACTTTTGAAGGAAATCAAACGTTGCAAAATATTTCAAAAATGAAGGTAAGTCAGTGTTGTCTGTAAATAATCATAACGATTTCGCATTATGAACCATAGGCACTCTGCATCTGTCTAACTGCACCAACGCAATGCACTCTTTACGATGTTATTTGCAAGTTTCTTGGCATACTGGGTCATCAGAATAAGTACATTGTTTGGCCCAAATGGTAAATAAGTGCAAAAGGTCTTTCTCAGGACAAAAAGACGGATGACCAGTTTGGGAATCGAACCAGAAGCCAGTAACCTTTCGATTACTAACCCGACGTTCTACCAACTGAGCACTGCTAAATTAGGGAGGTTCCATCGATATCGAAAACCATAAAACGTTTGGGTTGTCTAAGTTGCCAACTGTTGCTGTTTTTTTTTTGCTTTTAAATTGGGTTTTAATCAAATAAAGTTTCAACTTCGATAAATAATTGAAGTCAGCATGGCGGAGTCAACTTCTTCACAACTGACCCAATTAAACTTTACGTTATATCAAGTTTTGCGACAATTTGCATACTCTGTTTTTGAAGAATATGGACTTGCCTCGAGAAAAAAACACACAAAAAGTTTCCTGACATTTACTCTCATTTCAATTGAGAAACTAAACCGCTTCTGGATAATAACTTTAAAGCAACCAGCTGGCAGCCAAACGGAGCATATCTTTGACGGAATCAAGCTTTGGTTGTGTAGGTTTGACTCAACAAAAGGGACGGTGCAGATCGACCAGGTCATATTTTTAATCCAATGAATGAAAACACTGTTCTCAGAACAGTCATGTGGATTATGCACCAAGCTTTGAATCAGAAAATGCACAATTTTTAAAAATTTTAAGTTTTATTTAGTTTTTTGATATTACAAATTGCAATTGTTAATTAAATATATTTTTACAGGTTTTTGGAGTTCAAGTTTCGTCACTGTTCATGCCACTGTTTGCTTTTGGGATTATCTTGTTCGCCCAAGTCGCCACAGTGTCGAGCCAAAATCGAAGATGTCGAGTTCTTGACGTTCTTCCTTTGGCTTATGATTCTGATATCAACAGTGAAACCATGTCATGGCCGGAAAACATCAAAAGTGCGCTGGCAAAAACGCTTGCAACTAGCTCCAGAGTTAAAGCACTGAGACGGGCTTTATGCGGACAGGGACAACGTTACTGCAGACGAGGATCCCGTTCCAGTTGCTGCCGAAGCCTGCGTTATCCAATAAGTAATGATTTGGTAAAATTGTTCGACAATCAGTATTTCTGCCGTGACATACACTCGAATGCTGGCAATGCGACAAGGTGTATTACCGGAGTGAGGAGTTCAAGCAGTGTTTCTCCTTGGGTCATTTCTGTCAACTACAATCGACTCCGTTATCCGTCTGAAATATGGGAAGCGAAATGCGCTTGTAGCGGTAGCTGCAGCAACCTTGGAGTTGGAAACATGGATTATCGTCACAAACCCATAAAGTCAAAAATGCTTGTTGGAATTAGGGATTATGAAGAGGGCCCAGCGCGTTTTGAAATTCAAGAATTTGCTGTTGGTTGTACTTGCGCAGTGAGTTAAAATGTGCCACTTTGCTAGAAGAACATTAGGTTGATTGTTAGTTACTCTTTCACTCTATGAATACGCTGTATTAATAGTCTACGACCATAATGGTCTTCTTTGATTATTTTCGGCAATTTTTTAGTTTTTGTACGTATTTTTTATGAATTTCTGTAGCCTATCTGTTTGTTTAAAATGCAAAACATGGAGAATAGTATTTTTCGTAACTAACTTTTTTACATTTTTAGTATCATTTTATGCATTTGTATTACCGTATGAATTTTTGTGTCGCATTCGTGTTTTAAAATTGCAAGCAAGAAGAAGCCTATAGTTTGCTTTTTAGATTTTAAATAAAATTTTGCTTTTGTTAGGAATTTGAATGATGCAAAAACGCACCTTATCCATAGCTTCTTGTAACACTCCTTACGCTTGGTCGCATTTGTCCTAGGCAATGTAGCAAGCTGCCTGTCTATTAAGAAGCACACTAGTTGACTGATTTTTATCTGACATTTCCTGTAACACTTAAAAAAAAAAACGATTGAAAGCAAGATATCAAAAATTCAACTCCATTCATTCCAATTTGAAATTCACCGAAAAAGAAAATGACAAAAAACTGCCTTTTTTGGATGTTTTAATTGCAGAACGTCAAACGGAATCGAAACAACAGTTACTATACTGTACATAAAAAACCAACATTTTAGGGTTCTATACCAAATGGAATAGCTACACTCCAGCCAAATACAAAACCAATGTAATTAACAATTTGTTGCATCGTGCTCATCAAATCTGCACTTCTTTCCCATTGCTTCATCAAGTATTTAATCAAATTTCTTTAGTTTTGGAAAAAAAGTGGCTACCCCAAAAACTTTTTAAAGAAGTACATTAACCGTGTTTTTGGGAAAATACTTCGGTATAGACATCCCTAATGAGAATATTTCGGAAGACCCTCGAGTTCAAAAAAATTTATGCGGTTACCGTTCATTCGCGAAACTTTACTCCAAATAGAAAAAGAACTTAATTCTTTTTGCGTAAAGCTTGACTTTAAAACCAAATTTTTATGACTTAACGATACTTATACAGTAGTTTAAAAAATGTGTTTAAACAGAAAGAGCAACAACAAAGTCTCCATCAACATGGCGTCGTGTACGAAATAAGTTGTAATTGTGGCAGTTCTTATATTGGCCAATACGGTTTTTCAATAAAACATTTTTTTTGAAAAGTGATAATGCAAACGGCTTTTCCCGTTGTATTACCCCAAAAATGATATTGACCAATGTTCACAAAAAATTGTTGGTGTTAAGGGGGTGCACAACTCAATTTCAGTTTATGACGTCATTAAAAAGAAGTGAAAAAATTTTTTGGAAAACACTGGCAAGTGACATATCGACAGACGCAGAATGACCCCCTGAGTCGTAATTTGTTTATTGTTTTGGTTTATTGGTATTAAGTAAAGATCTATTTCAAAAGTTTGAATCGATGACGTCATCAGTTTTAGTTAAAATTGTATCTTTGCACGCTTTGTTAAGTATTAAATGGAAGATGGTTACCTGGTTGCCTCTTATCTATACAATATCGTTTCAGTGCAAATAATATCAGTCATGTACAACGTCTTTTTAGGCGGCATAGCAATCATACAGCACTTAGATACTTATTAATAATTACCTAATTTTTGTGAGTACTGTTTTAGATTTATTATTAGCTTTTGAATAATTAAATAATAATGTAGTTAAAGCTGATTGACTGGTGATGTTTAGATAACGTACGGTAGGGGTATTCCCCCTTGTTCCCGCTTTGCGGATTTTTACTGGCTGATTAATGTTGACTACTGCACTGTCTATTCATGACTGCTAACCGTTTTGTGCTATTCTTACCCGTGGTCCCGGATTCTGTACAATGTACAATTACCGACCAGTATTTGCTAATGTTTATACCTAGCCAATCTTTGGTGGTTGATTTACGTAATGCAACATTAATAATACTTTGATTTATGTAATGCATGCTGATCTTGATCTTGCTGTGTATGTAGGTTACATAGAAGTTCTTGTAACGTTTTCGTAGATAGTTCAGGCCTTAAATAGGGTTGTAGTTAGGGTCTGTAACTGTGATTAACTGATGCATCGTTGTGTAGTCATTAAATTCTTGGCATTAGCTATTTGGTGAGACGCACTGTGTCAGGCGTCGACAAATGCGTGAGAGCCTTATTTGAGTAGGATTCTGGCAATCTGGCTATAGCTATTTCTTGTCTTGTTGTCCTTTGGCTTCATCCCTGAAGCGCGTGATTGTTACATCCTCTAAAGCCTCCCATTTGATCCGATAAGTCACAGACGACCTGTTGGATTTCTTAATTGGCCAAGGTTTCGAAAGTCGCAAGGAACATACTACCAGGTGGTCATCAATTGACCCCAGCACCTCACTTTACTCGAACGTCCAACGTATCAGAAAACAAATTTGACGAGGCTATGCAAAAATCTGTAAAAGCCAAAGTTTTTTTTTGTAAAAATTGGTCAATATCAGTTTTTTGGGTAATGCATCGGGAAAAGCCGTTTGCAGCATTACTTTTCAAAAAAAAAAGTTTTTTAAACAACCCTATTGGTCAAAGGTCACGGAATCTAATACCCGTATCAATGACCACGACCCTCCTTATAAAAACGCCACAGGATTCGGACGTTACACGACATTTGACTGATTAGCGACAACTCGAATCACATAGTTTGCTTCTATAACCCCATTATTTTGGCTATATTTTACCGTTGGCGAAAAATATTTTTAATTAAAAAAAGGTTAATCAATTCAACAAAGAAATCCAAACCTAAATTCCCACCAAGCTTCGATTCCACTGTATTTGTTCAACGTGTCAAAACAATAACTACTTTTAATTTTACACTCGCCTTTTTTGCTGTGCTTTTGATCGTGACAAATTGCTGTTGCCTTAATCATTTATCTGCTGATGATGAGACTACTACTGTCTTGAAACGTCCAGTAAAAAATGTTCGCTCACGTTTTGGCTCTTGCTTTATACTGAGATAAAGCATGATAGTAATCGTCATTTAAGATACATTTGCTCTAACTCAACGTAATTGAGCTGGTTTCAGAATTCTAGAAATCCTTAAATAGCGTCGAAGCTAACGTTTTGATTTTCCATTAGAGCAACGCTGGTTGCTAGCCATGGAGGATTGCACTGTTCAAGAGATTTTATAAAAGATCCTTAGAGCGCTTGATTCATTGGCGTGGGCAAGATTTTGTTATGGGAGGGACCTTTCTCATAAGTAATGTGAAGACAAAAAAGTCTTGAACTCAAGAGTTTTCGCGATTTAGAATGAAGACAAAAAAACGAACTCTTCATCTTAGAGTAGGGGTCACCAAACGTTTTTCACAGAGGGCCGGATTACAGCGAGATTAGCGACTGCGGACCGGATGCGAATTGAGAACAGATATACAAGCATTTAGATTTTTCATTGATTCGAATTGAGCGCAATAAATAGCAAAGTCAGCGGTGGTAAAGCAAAGTTGTGTTAGAAATGTATAGGTTTGCTGGAATAGCTGAGTAGCTCGTGCTGTGATGCACTACAGGGCATCGTGTTCTAGAAAAAACACTTCACACCTTTTGGCCCAATCTGTAGTGGCCTAATGCTATGAAAATACAACTCCAAAAGCTACACGTGGTACAAGGCAAACATCAAAAGGGCATTCATGTCAAATTTTTCACAGTTGACCAAAATGTTGGGATAAGCCAAAATGCATGTATTCCAAATTTGAACTTTTTTCGCATTGCCGTTTTCAAGATATTACAGTTCAAAATAGCTGATTTTCCTCTTACTCGTGAGTTGGAATTTTGTCAGTATTGTGACAGAAGATTAACTTTTGGAAAACTGTCTTACTTTTATTGAAAATCGCAAACACGCAGCAACTATTTAACAGTTTGGTTTCTAATTAGCAACCCTAGAAAAATTTCTAAGGCTAAAAGGTCTTTCTAAGGATAAATCTAATCTGTTATATCTCCGGAAAGGACGGTCCTGGAAAACTAGAATTTGGTGAAGCTAGTCTTCGAATTCGTAAGTTTTTTTTTGAGAGAAAATCGAGGAAAAAATTTCCGACCTGGATGCCCTTTTAAACTTGTACAGTTATTGAAAAAATGTAGAAATTCAGCAAATAACTACTCAACAACCAGCTAAGAAACAACGATTTCAACCAGGAAGTTTTTATAACACAAAAAAGAATTCAAAGTCGAATGAACAGCTAATCCACCATGCTGGACATAGCTAATCCACCATGCTGGACAATTCCGATATTTTAACAGTTGTTTGTTGACATAGTGCCGACAAAGCTTATACTCTTTCTAAACAGTAACACTTTTGTTGGATATTAGGCAACTAGCAATACCATTAATGGCTTCCGCAAAAATGCTGTTTTCCCATTTTTTTATTAAACATCCGTCACTGAGAATCTTTTTTTCTTTCGTAGTCATTCAAAGAATTCATTATTGGTAATACAAGGTTCAACAACAACGTCAATCTTCTACAAAAAAATTAAAAAAATGGTAACTTTTTGCGTAACAGTTGTAGTTTAGCTTTTATTTCCGCAACATGTGGCGGGCCGGATCCGACTGCGGGCCGTAGTTTGGTGACCTCTGTCTTAAGAGAAACAGCAATTTTCTGCAAATTAAGGAGAAGGCCAAAAGAAAAAGAAGCAAAAAAGGTCTCAGCTTGTAACGCTGTAGTTTCCACCGTATTCAGGTTCCTACCATCAGGACCGCATGGGTGTTTGCAGATATACTTTCTAGAGAAATGGGTCATTGCGGAATTTTAGTGGCAAAATACATAAATTAGAGGGTTTTCAAACACAAAAGGAGGGGGCACATCACAATGCTCCTCCTTTTACTGAACAAACTTATTTTGACTAGAGATGGTTAACAATACAAGAATAATGTTCCATTATCATAAAAAGCTATTTAGCAAATTTAAGAAAGATTTTGACATAGTTCGGGGTGCTGCCCCGTTACAGGCAAACCTCCAAAATGGAAATATTGTAACGTGATTCCTAACTTAATTTTTTAATGGCTTAAACTAGAAGTGAGCTGATGTTTTTGTATCCACATTAGGGTGGTTCAAAACTACACTTTTGTTTCAAAATTAAGAGGGGACCCCCGAAATTTGTTCCAATTCATGAAAAAACGCCACACAAAAAATTTCAGCTCGATCGGTTGAAAATTGGCCGTGTAAATCCACATTTAAGTTTTAAGGGAGTTTGGCGGCTTTTTGTGGGGGGAGGGGGTAAAATGACTGAATGTATCAAAACACAAAAATGGTTTTGTTAAAGATGCAAAGCTGCGCTCATTCTGCAAATTTTAAGTGGTCACAGGAAATTCTGCAATGTATAGATCAAAAGTTATTATCGCTTAAATTATTTTGCCCTCCCCCCAAAAGCAGCCCACCCCTCCTAAAATTTAAAAGTGAATTTACGCGGCCAATTTTCAAGCGATCGAGCTGAAAATTTTTGTGTGGCGTTTTTTCATGAATTGGAACAAGTTTGGGAAATCCGGTCTTGATTTTGAAACAAAAGTCTATTATTAGTGTATTATTGTATATTTAGTGTATAACCATCCTAATCCGAATACATGCATTTGAGACAAACATTTTGACGTGAGTTTTGGAAAACACCTCCTACGGGAAACGACCTAATTGAAGACAAATATTTCAACATGATTTGAGGGAGCCATCCCTGGGAGCTTCCCCACAACAAAAAAACAGTACAGTTCCACACAATACAAAAATATCGCACAACAGGCAATGTTTTAATAGCACTTTATTTTCTTAAATGCAAAAACTGTACAGTTCACCACTACTGCAGCGTAATGCTACTCATTTATTCCAAGCACTTTGTACAACTTAGTTAAAAATGCTAGGAACTACACTGGTGCTTAAACTGAGATTTTAATCAAGTAAATAGGAGGGGCAATGGTAAAGGTGCAATGGAACACGTTATTCGAAAAAAATGCCTACAATGTTAGTTTGCAAACTTAACTTTGGAGTGACTAAAACAACATAATATCATTCGCTATAATTGCTCTATCTCATATATTTTGGCAAACGAGAGAAGTTACTTCATGCAGGTGCGTATTGCATTGTCACACGATCAAACTCGTGTTCCTGAAAATACAAAACACAGTACTAAAATCTCACCTTACAGTACAGCAATTTAGCTATCAATGAACTACACAGTTAGGAATTTAGCTATGCCAGACAGTACTGGTAAGATTTTTTACCTTTTTAGCAAGACCTTGAACGAAAACATGGCTATTATGAGAGTCTTTGAGCTGAGACAAATATGATTTATTACTTCGCGACCCTTTCCTTGATGCTGTACCAGCAAAATCATGTTTATTAACGTCTCTGCACAGTTGCTATCCTGCAAAAATACGGCAGTATTTCACGCAATTAGCATCGACCTATTTCCGTTGCACGCGTTTTCGTAACGTTAGTGGGAAGAATAAAATGCGTTTACCCTGGACGCGAAGCAAAGGTTGACAACTTTCGCCAGTGGTCACTTACGTCACTGGCTCAAAATTGGCGAAGCGAAGTTAAGCAACCGCTCGCAAAGTTTGCGACTGGTTGAAACCTTTTGCAAGATGTTGATGACGTCAAATTTTGGTTGCTTCGCATCCAGTGTAAACGTACCTTTAGATTGAGCCAACACACCAAGGTCTTTCGTCACAAACGGATCACATACGTTTCAATACTTACGAGCGGGAACCAATTTGGACTTCACTGGCGCAAAATGAAGGACTAAATGACACTGGATCTTAACATGGTACTTTTAAATGCGATTTGTTTTTTTGCTTTTGATTTCTCATCTACTCAAACAAGGCATAAAGTCAAAATGGGTTTGACGTGTCATAGAAATCTTACAAAATCCTTGAATCTTTGCTTTATTTTCCCTTGCAAAAAACTCAAAGGAACTCCAAAAACGAAACCAAAACACACTCTGACGGACAATAACCAGCGATATACAGTACTACAGAAACCTTCTGGGAAAAAGCATGTTTGGGGGAGTGTGTGTGTGAACTGTAGCGAATCTGTGCAAGCGATCAACCTAATTCTCAAAGCACAGTCGGAGAAGTTTAAGGCTTTGGCGGCACAATCAACTCTTGCCATTCCTACTCATACCAGTGCACGCCAGTAAGTGCGGTCCCAAAAATCAACGACTAGAAAGTTTTTAAGCTCTCATTGCGCCTCTAAGCAGAGCTGCCATCAACGTGAGCCCCAAATTAAGGACAGGGGTCGGCAACCTTTTCGTCCTGAGGGCAATGCCAGGCCCAGTGAGGTCCTGGCCGGCCAACACCAATTCAGCAGACCAAAAACAAAGGTACCCGTCTGAAAAGTTTGCATTTTACACCCGATTTATTGCCAATGACCAAAAAAAAAACGATCTTCGCCGGAAGATTAAGCATTTTTTCTACCGATTTAATGACGATCACAAAAAACAAAAAAGTTTTTCGCCAGAAAATTAAGCAATTCTCTTGCCGATGACCAAAAACAAAAGTCTTTGCCTGAAAATTCGGCATTTTTACTGCCGATTTAATCGCGATGACCAAAAAAAAAAGGTCTTCGCTAGAGAATTAGGCATTTTTTGCTAAAAATTACTTATTCTGAGAGTTGTTCCTAGCTGATTATTCGAACTGACCAATCTAATTGCGCGGTATGAGAACCTCCACTCCTAAAATTATACAAAACATTAGGACCCAAGTCAAAACAAGGACATTTTTCTAAAACTAAGACTAAAATATTTTCTAAGACACAGACCATCAAAATACGGACAAATCTTAGAAATAAAGACGTTATGGCAACCCTGCAAACAGGGATAAAGTCTTAAAATGAGATACTGCCGCAGAAAACCGATCGGAATGAGTTAACATCGAATAGACAATCGGTTCCAACTTACACAAAAAACATCGCTTTCCATTAAACTTTTGTTTATTGTCAAATTCTCAGAACAACCTTGATAAAGTTTCGGTAGCGATTTTGTAGTTAATGTAAGATTTTGCAACGAAAGCTTGCTATACGTAAACACGTTGTTTCTGTACGTTTGTGGTTCCGATTGCTTTTACCTATAAAGTGACGTTTCAAACGTCAATTACGTCGTTGCAGTTTTGAATTTTCTATTGCAGCTTCCAATAATGCGCACGCATAAAAAAAAAATACGTCAACAAATCCATTTTAACCAGAAAATTTCGTCAATTTGAATTTCCATAGCTACAGGTATAATGTCTTCGTATGTGTGATATTCAACGCCTAAAAATCGAAACTTGCGCATTATCTTTGAGTAAAAACAGCGGCGGCTACAAATAGAAGGACAAAAAACTTCCTCCTCGAACAATAACATAAAGTCTGCGATTAGTAACGCACAAAGGAAATGGATAATTACACCAAATGCTAATAATAATTTATTTGAGCCTAAAAAAAATCTAAAATTATAAGCAGTAAATGTTGCTTATGGATTTCTTATAAATTCATCAACATAAACATATTTGGATTTTATTCTGGACAATTAAAACAAACACAAAAATACTGAAGTTGACCGGCTTTGTAGAACATTTCAGCACTCCTGATTTTTTATTACTGCCTGCTATTTAAATGCAGTTTAAATGCAAACTATTATGCACTAGTCAGCTCTATATGCAGTAATTCTCAGCACTAGCAGAAACTATCTAAACTGAGATGTAATGTGCAACCATTGGTTTCACGTTTAATGCGATCATAGGCATATCAAATCTCTTATTCCAACAGAACAAGGTTTTTATTAAAATAGAATTCTGTTTGAATGAGACTTAATGAGCCTGATGATTGTATTGAACATGAAATCAATGATTGCACATTACAGCTCGTGTTAAATAGTTCTATCTAGTTTTTAGCTCTGTTTTGGCATCGAGCACTATTTGTAGGTGCTGTGAAAGTCGCGTACTGATGAAATTTATGTCACAATGCTACATATTTTTGTTTTTCTTTGCATGTGTGGGCCTGGGCGGCGTAAGACAAAACTTAGATTTTGCAACAAACATGGGATAATTTTAAGTGACTTTAGCATGAGTTTATTTTTTCGCTCAGAAATCTCGAACATATGGTTCAATTAGGCGTAGTTTTTTGGTCATTTCAGTGTTTATTTCCGGTCATTCGTCAGAAATTTCGGTCAGTGACCGAAAACAGACAAAAAACTAACTTCGGTCAATTAGAAGGTGTTGGCAACGTGTTATAAGAGCTGCATTACAAAAAAAATGATAATAACTAAAAAAAGCTAATTACGTAACTCACACTTAAGGTTACTCACTACGGCTTGATTTTACTTTACTTAAAGAGCACTCATGTCTCTGTACCAGTATAACGGCGTAACTCCTCCATAATTCCCTTTCCTAACACAATAAATGGAACATACAGTACTGGTTAAAAGAAAAAGCTTTTTTAACGTTACATAAAACAAAATTGCAAAACGGAAGATAGTTGTTACAAATTTTAGTCCATTGAACAAAAAGGAAGTAAGGGAGGGTGGAGAAAATGAGAAGGACGAATTTTGACGAACCGTTCGTAACGATTAGAAATACGAATTGGAGTGCGAAAGGGAAAAAAGCAGGTAGGGAAATAAGTAATAAGGGAGTGACTACTTTGTTTCGAAGTTTTTCGTTTGAAGATTAAACCTATTGCAGCTGTTTTAGGTCATCATCATATCTTGTCGTACCAAAACTCCTAGTGCCGTATTGCCGATGAGGGCATGTAGCAAACCAATCCGTGATGCCCCAATTAATCTTAATTGTGTTTAAGAGCAGCAGCAAATTGCTTAAAAACGTACATAAATTGCAAAGAATAATTTTGAAAAGTCGAAAACATAATAAATAATAAACAAATCACCGTTTATAATACATAGTTGTCTGTAAATATCACAAATAATACTATAAGATTGTTTATAAACATAAAAAGTTTATTACGGTATTTTGCGAGAATTTCATGTATTTTAATTTTTTTCCCAATTTTGTAGCGAGTGACCGAGAAGTAATTCAGCTATTTTGTTAAAATAACCAAAAAAATAGGAAAAATATATGTTGCCTATCATTATAAAACTGTGCTTGCAATATGGTAAAAACGATCGAAAAAGTTTCAAATTACCAAAAATATTTTCAGACTCAACAATTTGAGCGAAAAAATAAACCCAGCAATACAGTTAGAAAGTTCTTAAATCGGTCCGATCCATCTCATCAAACATGACTTAAAGGAATATTTGGTCAGCAATTGAAGCTATATTAGTTTCTCTTTATCCGTCAATCTATTGCAGTTATTACACAACCCTTACCAAAATGAAATAAATATTCCAAAATGTGCTAACTTTCTATTTCCAGTTAATGAGCATTGCAGCTTGGCTATTTTTGGATTGCTACCTTGCAATCAACTAAATTTCTTGACAGCGAGTATAGGGAACTTTTTAAGCAGCGTTGAAATAGTATATAAACGCTTCGCGTGATCATTCAAATCATAAACAAAATAAAATCAGTTGATTAGAAGAAAGCAGATACAAGTACTCAATTACACCAAACACTAATTCTTATCATTCGAATACGAATACTTTCAAATCGATTGTTTGACATACTTTTGAAGAAAATCAAACGCTACCAAGTATTTAAACAATGAAGGTAAGTCAGTGTTGTTTGTAAATAATCATAAACATTTCGCATAATCAAGAACCATAATCAAGATTATATAAATAATCATACTGCGTCATCAGAATAAGTACATTGTTTGGCTCAAATGGTAAATAAGTGCAAAAGGTCTTTCTCAGGACAAAAAGACGGATGACCAGTTTGGGAACCGAACCACCAGCCAGGGACCTTTCGATTGCTAACCCGACGTTCTACCAACTGAGCACTGCTAAATTAGGGAGATTCCATCGATATCGAAAACCATAAAACGTTTGGGTTTTCTCAGTTGCCAACAGTTGCTGTTTTTTTTTGTTTTTAAATTGGGTTTTAATCAAATAAAGTTTCAACTTCGATTAATAATTGAAGTCAGATTGGCGGAGGAAACTTCTCAACAACTGACCCAATTAAACTTTACGTTATATCAAGTTCTACGACAATTTGCATACTCTGTTTTTGAAGAATATGGACCTGCCTCGAGAAAAAAAACACAAAAAGTTTCTTGACATTTACTCTCATGTCAATTGAGAAACTAAACCGCTTCTGGATAATAACTTTTAAAACAACCAGCTGGCACCCAAACGGAGCATATCTTTGACGGAATTAAGCTTTGGTTGTGTAAGTTTCACTCAACCAAAGGGACGGTGCAGGTCGATCAGGTCATATTTTTAATCCAATAATTGAAAACACTGTTCTCAGAACTGTCAGTGTGGATGATGCACCAAGCTTTGATTCAGAAAACGTACAATTTTTAAAATTGTTGAAGTTATTTCCAGTTTTTTGATATTACAAATTGCAATTGTTAATTGAACATTTTTTTTACAGGTTTTTGGAGTTCAAGTTTCGTCACTGTTCATGCCACTGTTTGCGTTTGGGATAATCTTGTGCGCCCAAGTCGCCACAGTGTCCAGCCAAAATCGAAGATGTCGAGTTCTTGACGTTCTTCCTTTGGCTTATCATTCAGACATGAATAATGGAACCATGTCATGGCCGCAAAACATCAAAAATGCGCTGGCAAACACACTCACCACTACCCTTAGAGTTAGCGAACTGAAACGGAGCTTTTGCAGGCAAGGACAACGTTACTGCAGACGAGGATTCCATTCCAGTTGCTGCCGAAACCCGCTTTATCCAAATAGTAATGATTTGGTAAAATTGTTCAACAATCAGTATTTCTGCCGTGACTTATACTCGGATGCTAGATCTGCGACAAGGTGTATTACCGGAGTGAGGAGTTCAAGCAGTGTTTCCCCTTGGGTCATTTCTGTCAACTACAACCGACTCCGTTATCCGTCTGAAATATGGGAAGCGAAATGCACATGTAGCGGTAGCTGCAGCAACCTTGGAGTTGGAAACATGGATTATCATCATCAACCTATCATGTCGAAAATGCTCGTTGGAATTAGGGATTATGAAGAGGGCCCAGCGCGTTTTGAAATTCAAGAATTTGCAGTTGGTTGTACTTGCGCAGTGAGCTAAAATGTGCCACTTTGCTGGAAGATAATTAGGTTGATTGTTATTTACTCTTTCACTCTCAGATTAAACTGTAGTATACGAGTACATGGTGTTCTTTGATTTTCCGTCAATTTTTTATAGTTGTTGTACGTATTTGTTATGAATTTCTGTAGCGCATCTGTTCGTTTGAAATGCTAAACAAGGTGAATAGTATTTTTCGTTATCGGTACCTATTTTAAAAAATTTTTTAAATATGGTAACAATTTTTGGTAGTTCGTTGTTGCTTCTGAATGACTATAAAGTGGTCATTATGTTATATATTATTTATTTTTGTATTTTGATGTTTATTTTAAGTATTTGAGTTATGAATTTTTGTATTGCAATTGTTTGTAAAAATTGCAAGATACTAAGCCTGTATTTCAGTTTTCAAACTTTTAATAAAACTTTGCTTTTGTAAGAAATTTGATTGATGCAAAAACGCACCTTATTCATAGCTTCTTTGTGACACTCATTGCGCCTCATCCCGTTTGCCCTGAGCAATGTAACAAGCTGCCTGTCCATTAAGAAGCACACTACTCGACTGATTATCATACCTGTCAACTTTTGAAAATGCCAAATCGGGAGATTTCTTACCAGCAAATTCAATAGCTGAAAAGTTTATCCTCACAGACCTCCCTTCTGTTTCTACTGCTTGAATAATCATTGTCATCTTTTAATGTTGGTGCATTACCAAAATTTTGACATTCCCTTTTCAGGTTTTAGCAGTTCTAGCTACTAAAGGCACACTAACTAAACCAAGCAGTATTTTTATTTTACATACAGTACCAGGTAACCGGTAACATCAGTACTGTTTCATACACTTCACTGACACATGGCGTAAAAAGTCATGCTACATTCAGCGCAGCAGAAGCTTTCCAAAAAATACTGAACGTTAAAAGGGAAATATCATTCAACCACGCTTACTTTAACCAGACCCGCAACCCCCCAAGCATAGGCGTAACCAGGATTTATGATTGGGGTGGGGGGGCCAAACCATAAATCACATGCAATGACGTCATCAGAAACTTTAAAAGAGGAATTTTTTATGGGGGCAAAGATATCCTAGAATGAAAGATCAGAAGCAGTGGCCTGGCGTTGGCGCGTAACTAGGAACTCGTTGAAGGAGAGGGCTTAAACCAAAAGTTAAAATCCGAAAATGTCTAATTTGGGAGACGTGTTTGAGTAAGGAAGTGTTCTGTAATTAAAACGCCGCCGGAGACTATGGGGGTCTGGGGGGCCGGGCCCCCAGCCGCCGGGCGATTTTTCGTAATTTTTGGGAAAAAAAGCTATTTTAATACCATTGGATCACATTTCGCACGTATTCAGAGCCATTTGAAAGTACTAAAGTTTTAATTTTTGAAAGCCAATTGAAAAAATTAAGTTGTTCAGTCCTCCTTTTGCTTGCAATTTAAGTTCAAAACACGTTTAAAATCTTGCATTTTGGGGTTAAATTTTGTAAGTGATTTGGCCGTGGTAGAGCGAAGTAAAGTGTATTGCCTCCAGCAATATTTTAGCAGTAAATACCAATCCAGTCAAATATTTTCCTTGTAGATTATTGTTTTGTTTTGAAAACAACCAGTTGTAGGAGTACATATACGGCCAGAGAGCCCAGGCTCTCTCAGTTGAAAAATTTGTTCAAATAGCACTTCCCTTACTGTAACCAATTTTTTCAAAAGTATTTTGTTGCACAAAAACTGGCGAGGTGGAGGTGATTTGTTATTGAAAAATGTGCAGTAGATAGTTACGCCTACAAACCATGTTATTGCCCTGGCCGGATTTATATTGAGTTGGGCCACTGACACTTTGGGATTTTTGCAATATTTTCCTGCCTAATGCAGATCAAAACCAAAAAAAGTCTTATCTGAGCGTGGGGCCCCTAGCTGGCATTGTGCCACATGTTAAATCCGTCCCTGGTTATTGCATTACGTTCATAAAAAGGTTAGATGAGGGCCTCAGTTAGCAACTTTTAGGATAAAAACCCTTTATTTCACTCAGGTTATACGTTTGAATTGGTTGGCAAACATTAAATTGAAGGGGCCCGGGTCCCCTGGAATAATAATATTGTTGGAGCCCATTTAAATAAGGGTTCATTTAAATATTATTGTAGGGGACTCATTTAAATTGGTTGGCAGAAATTAAATTGAGGGACCCGGGCCCCCTAGATCAATATTATTCTTAATTACTTCTGTACGCGTGTTCTGTTGTACGCGAAGGTGCTAAAAGAAACTGAAGAAACAATAGTCTTTTTTATGACATTTTTGTCATTGGTAGCATTCCAATTGGGGGGGGCCCGGGCCTCCCCCCTGGTGACGCCTATACCCCCAGAAAAAAATTTTGCCCCCGGCCTAGACAAAATCAGTTGTACGTGTATAGCGGTACATTAATTAGTTAACTTTCGCCCCCCTCCCTCTTAACTAGCTTTCGCCTCCCCACCCTTACCTTCAGCATTTACTTCTACAGTACTTGCGGACATGACTTTAACTCTTGTGGGCTTAATTATATTTGTGTGTGGCTTATTTGGCAGCATTCAACTGTAGTTTGAAAGGTTTAAAGCCAGCTGCAATTCGGTCACAATTTAATTTGCAATTTAAAAGCGCGCACACAGTGTCATTGTGCAAACTGGTTCTGTTTTCGGTTATAATCTTCAGCACCATGGAAAAGGTTTTTTCGGTAGATGCGTTTGGGTGAGGTATGCACAGGAGCGATTTCATAAATGCAGCAGGATTGCTGAAAATTTGTTCACCGGCTATTTTCTCCCACCCCACAAAACCACAAAACTTGTATAAAGCTATACTTCTTTTTTTACTTTCATTCGCCTCTTCTTGCAACTCCCGTTGACCATCTCCTTTGCGCTTATTAGTACTAGCACTTTCTCCGACAGATGCCATTAAAGGAGCTCAGCTCTTCACAGTTGCAATGACCGGTACCAGAGACTGTAATTTGTGCATGCCATTGTTATTTGTAAATTCTTAACAATTCGAATTGATGTTACCCGTTACGTGAAAGCAAGAACACACATTAATTTTCAAATCAAAACTCTTGAAAAATATCAAATCAGTCGAAGCAGGGATCGAACTGTATTTTTTCCCTTTCAAAAAAAACAAATATTCGCAAACAAAATTAAATAATTTTTCAAAAAACTGTTTCATTTTTAAACTCAAAAAATCTTAAGCTAAATCATGGTATCGGGAGATTTTTTGTTGAGATCGGGAGATCGGGAGAAATCCTCGAAATCGGGAGTCTCCCGACGAAATCGGGAGAGTTGCCAGGTATGATTACGGTGCAAACATTATTGTATAGAGAGATGGTAGGCCTCCGTGCCATGACCTTCCTTTCACGCCCTAAAAGTGAAAAAAAACATAAACCAACCAGTTTTTGGAGGATGTACGTTATTACTGCGTAAATGCAAAAATAAATCGATCATTATTCTGGTTTGTCTTCTTCCTTCACAAATGACCTAGCTTTTGAATTCCGTGATATTTTCGAAGCATTTTTATTCTAAGATTTCATTCTTCTAGTAAATCTCGTAAAAGCATCAGACTAAAACTTGCTTCCAGAATGCACAAAAATGCGTATTTTTAGTGTAATTTTGCAAAAGTTTTCTAGGGGCATGCCCTCGGGCCACCCTACGATGATCTTGTCTTTGGCATTTTCCATAAAGTTGATTTGTGACGTCACAGTGTGACGAAACTTTATGCCCCCCTTGGAAACTTTCTGTGTACGCCACTGGGTGCAGATATTGATTTTGACTGAAAACTTGCTCTTAATTTAAATCTTATGTTTTTCTTTGGCGCTGAGCAGTCAACATCAAAGGTACAGTCAAATCTCGGATATAGAACATAATCCGTTCCAGCAAGGTCCCGGTGGGCCAACACCATTCCAGCAAACCAAAAACAAATTAAGGTATCCGTCTGAAAATTTGGCATTTACAGCCGATTAAATAGCAATGACCAAACAAAGAGGAGGTGGGGTCTTCGCCTGAAGATTAAGCATTTTTTTCTACCGATTTAATGACGATCACAATAAAAAAAAACTTTTTTCGCCTGAAAATTCGGCATTTTTACTGCCGATTTAATCGCGATGACCAAAAAAAAAAGGTCTTCGCTAGAGAATTAGGCATTTTTTGCTAAAAATTACTTATTCTGTGAGTTGTTCCTAGTTGATTATTCGAACTGACCAATCTAATTGCCCGGTATGAGAACCTCTACTCCTAAAATAATACAAAACATAAGGACCCAAGTCAAAACAAGAACATTTTTCTAAAACTAAGACTAAAATATTTTCTAAGACACAGACCATCAAAATACCGACAAATCTTAGAAATAAAGACGTTATGGCAGCCCTGCAAACAGGGATAAAGTCTTAAAATGAGATACTGCCGCAGAAAACCGATCGGAATGAGTTAACATCGAATTGACGACAATCAGTTCCAACTTAAACAAAAAACATCGCTTTCCATTAAACTTTTGTTTATTGTCAAATTCTCAGAACAACTTAGTTAGAGTTTCGGTAGCGATTTTGTAGTTAATATAAGATTTTGCAACGAAAGCTTGCTATACGTAAACACGTTGTTTCTGTACGTTTGTGGTTCCGATTGCTTTTACCTATAAAGTGACGTTTCAAACGTCAATTACGTCGTTGCAGTTTTGAATTTTCTATTGCAGCTTCCAATAATGCGCACGCATAAAAAAATACGTCAACAAATCCATTTTAACCAGAAAATTTCGTCAATTTGAATTTCCATAGCTACAGGTATAATGTCTTCGTATGTGTGATATTCAACGCCTAAAAATCGAAACTTGCGCATTATCTTTGAGTAAAAACAGCGGCGGCTACAAATAGAAGGACAAAAAACTTCCTCCTCGAACAATAACATAAAGTCTGCGATTAGTAACGCACAAAGGAAATGGATAATTACACCAAATACTAATAATAATTTATTTGAGCCTAAAAAAAATCTAAAATTATAAGCAGTAAATGTTGCTTATGGATTTCTTATAAATTCATCAACATAAACGTATTTGGATTTTATTCTGGACAATTAAAACAAACACAAAAATACTGAAGTTGACCGGCTTCGTAGAACATTTCAGCACTCCTGATTTTTTATTACTGCCTGCTATTTAAATGCAGTTTAAATGCAAACCATTATGCACTAGTCAGCTCTATATGCAGTAATTCTCAGCACTAGCAGAAACTATCTAAACTGAGATGTAATGTGCAACCATTGGTTTCACGTTTAATGCGATCATAGGCATATCAAATCTCTTATTCCAGCAGAATCAGATTTTTATTAAAATAGAATTCTGTTTGAATGAGACTTAATGAGCCTGATGATTGTATTGAACATGAAATCAATGATTGCACATTACAGCTCGTGTTAAATAGTTCAACCTAGTTATTTGCTCTGTTTTGGCATCGAGCACTATTTGTAGGTGCTGTGAAAGTCGCGTAATGATGAAATTTATATCACAATTTTATGTATTTTTGTTTTTCTTTGCATGTGTGGGCCTGGGCGGCGTAAGACAAAACTTAGATTTTGCAACAAACATGGGATAATTTTAAGTGACTTTAGCATGAGTTTATTTTTTCCCTCAGAAATCTCGAACAAATGGTTCAATTTAGGCGTAGTTTTTTGGTCATTTCAGTGTTTATTTCCGGTCATTCGTCAGAAATTTCGGTCAGTGACCGAAAACAGACAAAAAACTAACTTCGGTCAATTAGAAGGTGTTGGCAACGTGTTATAAGAGCTGCATTACAAACAAATGATAATAACTAAAAAAAGCTAATTACGTAACTCACACTTAAGGTTACTCACTACGGCTTGATTTTACTTTACTTAAAGAGCACTCATGTCTCTGTACCAGTATAACGGCGTAACTCCTCCATAATTCCCTTTCCTAACACAATAAATGGAACATACAGTACCGGCTAAAGAAAAAGCTTTTTTAACGTTACATAAAACAAAATTGCAAAACGGAAGATAGTTGTTACAAATTTTAGTCCATTGAACAAAAAGGAAGTAAGGGAGGGTGGAGAAAATGAGAAGGACGAATTTTGACGAATCGTTCGTAACGATTAGAAATGCGAAACAGGGTGCGAAAGGGAAAAAGCAAGTAGTGAAATAAGTAATAAGGAAGTGACTACTTTGTTTCGAAGTTTTTCGTTTGAAGATTAAACCTATTGCTGCTGTTTTAGGTCATCATCATATCTTGTCGTACCAAAACTCCTAGTGCCGTATTGCCGATGTGGGGCATGTAGCAAACCAATCCGTGGTGCCCCAATTAATCTTAATTGTGTTTAAGAGCAGCAGCAAATTGCTTAAAAACGTACATAAATTGCAAAGAATAATTTTGAAAAGTCGAAAACATAATAAATAATAAACAAATCACCGTGTATGATACATAGTTGTCTGTCAACATCACAAATAATGCTATAAGATTGTTTATAAACATAAAAAGTTTATTACGGTATTTTGCGAGAATTTTACGTATTATAATTTTTTTCCCAATTTTGTAGCGAGTGACCGAGAAGTAATTCAGCTATTTCGTTAAAATAACCAAAAAAAATTAGGAAAAATATATGTTGCCTATGATTATAAAATTGTACTTGAAATACTTGAAATATTTGAAATATTTAGTACTTGAAATATTGTGCTTGCAATATTGTAAAAACGATCGAAAAAGTTTCAAATTACCAAAAATATTTCCATACTCAACAACTTGAGCGAAAAAATAAACCCTGCAATACAGTTAGAAAGTTTTTAAATCGGTCCGATCCATCTCATCAAACATGACTTAAAGGAATATTTGGTCAGCAAATGAAGCTATATTAGTTTCTCTTTATCCGTCAATCTATTGCAGTTATTACACAACCCTTACCAAAATGAAATAAATATTCCAAAATGTGCTAACTTTCTATTTCCAGTTAATGAGCATTGCAGCTTGGCTATTTTTGGATTGCTACCTTGCAATCAACTAAATTTCTTGACAGCGAGTATAGGGAACTTTTCAAGCAGCGTTGAAATAGTATATAAACGCTTCGCGTGATCATTCAAATCATAAACAAAATAAAATCAGTTGATTAGAAGAAAGCAGATACAAGTACTCAATTACACTAAATACTAATTCTTATCAATCGAATACAAATACGTTCATATCTATTGTTTGACATACTTTTGAAGAAAATCAAACGCTACCAAGTATTTAAACAATGAAGGTAAGTCAGTGTTGTCTGTAAATAATCATAAACATTTCGCATATAAGAACCCAGGCAATCTACGTCTGTCTAACTGCACCAAGGCAATGCACTCTTTACCATGTTATTGGCAAGTTTCTCAGCATACTGGGTCATCAGAATAAGTACATTGTTTGGCTCAAATGGTAAATAAGTGCAAAAGGTCTTTCTCAGGACAAAAAGACGGATGACCAGTTTGGGAACCGAACCACCAGCCAGGGACCTTTCGATTGCTAACCCGACGTTCTACCAACTGAGCACTGCTAAATTAGGGAGATTCCATCGATATCGAAAACCATAAAACGTTTGGGTTGTCTAAGTTGCCAGCTGCTGCTGTTTTTTTGTTTTTAAATTGGGTTTTAATCAAATAAAGTTTCAACTTCGATTAATAATTGAAGTCAGATTGGCGGAGTAAACTTCTCAACAACTGACCCAATTAAACTTTACGTTAAATCAAGTTCTACGACAATTTGCATACTCTGTTTTTGAAGAATATGGACTTGCCTCGAGAAAAAAACACACAAAAAGTTTCCTGACATTTACTCTCATGTCAATTGAGAAACTAAATCGCTTCTGGATAATAACTTTTAAAACAACCAGCTGGCACCCAAACGGAGCATATCTTTGACGGAATTAAGCTTTGGTTGTGTAAGTTTCACTCAACCAAAGGGACGGTGCAGGTCGATCAGGTCATATTTTTAATCCAATAATTGAAAACACTGTTCTCAGAACTGTCAGTGTGGATGATGCACCAAGCTTTGATTCAGAAAACGCACAATTTTTAAAATTGTTGAAGTTATTTCCAGTTTTTTGATATTACAAATTGCAATTGTTAATTGAACATTTTTTTTACAGGTTTTTGGAGTTCAAGTTTCGTCACTGTTCATGCCACTGTTTGCGTTTGGGATAATCTTGTGCGCCCAAGTCGCCACAGTGTCCAGCCAAAATCGAAGATGTCGAGTTCTTGACGTTCTTCCTTTGGCTTATCATTCAGACATGAATAATGGAACCATGTCATGGCCGCAAAACATCAAAAATGCGCTGGCAAACACACTCACCACTACCCTTAGAGTTAGCGAACTGAAACGGAGCTTTTGCAGGCAAGGACAACGTTACTGCAGACGAGGATTCCATTCCAGTTGCTGCCGAAACCCGCTTTATCCAAATAGTAATGATTTGGTAAAATTGTTCAACAATCAGTATTTCTGCCGTGACTTATACTCGGATGCTAGATCTGCGACAAGGTGTATTACCGGAGTGAGAAGTTCAAGCAGTGTTTCCCCTTGGGTCATTTCTGTCAACTACAACCGACTCCGTTATCCGTCTGAAATATGGGAAGCAAAATGCGCATGTAGCGGTAGCTGCAGCAACCTTGGAGTTGGAAACATGGATTATCATCATCAACCTATCATGTCGAAAATGCTCGTTGGAATTAGGGATTATGAAGAGGGCCCAGCGCGTTTTGAAATTCAAGAATTTGCAGTTGGTTGTACTTGTGCAGTGAGCTAAAATGTGTCACTTTGCTGGAAGAACATTAGGTTGATTGTTATTTACTCTTTCACTCTCAGATTAAACTGTAGTATACGAGTATATGGTGTTCTTTGATTTTCCGTCAATTTTTTATAGTTGTTGTACGTATTTGTTATGAATTTCTGTAGCGCATCTGTTCGTTTGAAATGCTAAACAAGGTGAATAGTATTTTTCGTTATCGGTACCTATTTTAAAAAATTTTTTAAATATGGTAACAATTTTTGGTAGTTCGTTGTTGCTTCTGAATGACTATAAAGTGGTCATTATGTTATATATTATTTATTTTTGTATTTTGATGTTTATTTTGAGTATTTGAGTTATGAATTTTTGTATTGCAATTGTTTGTAAAAATTGCAAGATACTAAGCCTGTATTTCAGTTTTCAAACTTTTAATAAAACTTTGCTTTTGTAAGAAATTTGATTGATGCAAAAACGCACCTTATTCATAGCTTCTTTGTGACACTCATTGCGCCTCATCCCGTTTGTCCTGAGCAATGTAACAAGCTGCCTGTCTATTAAGAAGCACACTACTCGACTGATTATTATCTGACATTTCCTGTAAAATTAAAAAATAAAACGATTGAAAGCAAGATATCAAAAATTCAACTCGATTCATTCAAATCTGAAATTCACCAAAAAAGAAAATGACAAAAAACTGCCTTTTTTCGATGTTTTAATTACAAAACGTCAAACGATATCGAAACGACAGTATACTGTATATAAAACGCCAACATTTTAGGGTTTTATACCAACTGGGATAGCCATACACTCCAGCCAAATACAAAACCAATGTAATTAAGAATTTGTTGGAACGTGCTCATCAAATCTGCACTTCTTTCACATTGCTTCATCAAGTATTTAATCCAATTTTTTTAGTTTTGGAAAAAAATGGCTAACTCAACAATTTTTTTTAACAAGCACATTAACCGTTTTATTGGGAGAATACTACGGTAAAGACAGTCCCAATGAAAATATTTTGAAAGACCCTCGAATTAAAAAAATTTTAAGCGGTTACCGTTCATTAGCGATATTTTCAGTGCTGAGCTCTGCAAATTTACATTTTATTCCGGAACCGCAAATTCCTCAAAATAACAATGGGTAGTCCACAATCGCAAATCCGCAAGTTTGCGGTACGTTTGTAGTAATTTTTTGCACTTCTACAACCGCAAATGACTTTTCACTTCCGCTAACTTGAACCGTAAACTTTACTGTTATTTTTTCCTGGTTTGATAAATAGAGGTTTGTTTAAACAAAACTGCGACGGAGTTGGATTACGGCTGCGATTCTGGTGGCTGGAGTAGAAACTTGAAAGAGAGCAACCTCACCTGCCAGTCACTTTCGTCGCTTGTTCTAACTTTTAATTACAGTATATGTTCGTTTCGTTAAAAGTATGTAGTTGATTTACATACTTTTACAGTACTTTCCATAAAGAACAAACGGAGATGTACAAATCTTTATTGAGTCGCGGTAAGTAATAACTCTAGACGCACAACTTTGCGTTTTTGCGTTCTTGAAAATGGTATTTTACAGTCTTATGATCTACTATTTACTGCTCGAGTGACAGAATGGGGGGGGGGATGAGCGGTTCGTTGTCGATGTCACTTCCTGCTCTGTTCATCGCGCATGACAATTTACAGATCTAAATTACAATATGTTAGTTGGAACGTGATGATTGCAGTTAACGCTTTTTTCTTTTGCTACTGTACTGGTGCAAAATGTTTTTAAATTGTTTTGAAAGTGTTCATATAGAGGCAAACTTTTGCAAAGATGAAAATGTACTAGGAGTAAGAATAACAAACCAAAAGTTGGGTATCTTTGTTTATTTGATTTCATTTGCAATACAACCCTGATTAATGATTACATAAATTTCTAACGCTTCAACTTCTAGTCGAACTTTAGATAAAAGCAGTCTTGTTTGAAAGCTTTTGAATCTTATACAGTACAAGATAATTACGGTGCAAACATTATTGTATAGAGAGATGGTAGGCCTCTGTGCTGTATAGAGCGATGGTAGGCCTCCTCCTTTCAGGCCCTAAAAGTGAAAAAAAACATAAACCAACCAGTTTTTGGAGGATGTACGTTATTACTGCGTAAATGCAAAAATAAATCGATCATTATTCTGGTTTGTCTTCTTCCTTCACAAATGACCTAGCTGTTGAATTCCGTGATATTTTCGAAGCATTTTTATTCAAATATTTCATTCTTCTAGTAAATCTCGTAAAAGCATCAGACTAAAACTTGCTTCCAGAATGCACAAAAATGCGTATTTTTGGTGTAATTTTGCAAAAGTTTTCTAGGGGCATGCCCTCGGACCACCCTACGATGATCTTGTTTTTGGCATTTTCCATAAAGTTGATTTGTGACGTCACAGCGTGACGAAACTTTATGCCCCTCTTGGAAACTTTCTGTGTACGCCACTGGGTGCAGATATTGATTTTGATTGAAAACTTGCTCTTAATTTAAATTCTATGTTTTTCTTTGGCGCTGAGCAGTCAACATCAAAGGTACAGTCAAACCTCGGTAATAGAACATAATCCGTTCAAGAAGGTTGTGCGAAAAATGATTTGTTTCAAATCCCAAACAATTTTTCCCATTGCAATTAATGTAAATAATTTTAATCCGTTCCAAGTCTAGAAAACAAAGCTGCCATCATCATGAGCCCCAAAATAAGGACAGAGGTGGCCAAGCTAGTCGTCGTGTGGGCCATGCCAGGCCAGGCAAGGTCCTGGTAGGCCAACACCATTCCAGCAAACCAAAAACAAATTAAGGTATCCATCTGAAAATTTGGCATTTACAGCCGATTAAATAGCAATGACCTAACAAAGAGGAGGTGGGGTCTTCGCCTGAAGATTAAGCATTTTTTTCTACCGATTTAATGACGATCACAATAAAAAAAAACTTTTTTCGCCTGAAAATTCGGCATTTTTACTGCCGATTTAATCGCGATGACCAAAAAAAAAAGGTCTTCGCTAGAGAATCGGCATTTTTTGCTAAAAATTACTTATTCTGAGAGTTGTTCCTAGCTGATTATTCGAACTGACCAATCTAATTGCTGGTATGAGAACCTCTACTCCTAAAATAATACAAAACATTAGGACCCAAGTCAAAACAAGGACATTTCTTGGAAAACTAAATCTATAATATTTTCTAAGACACAGACCATCAAAATACGGACAAATCTTAAAAATAAAGACGTTATGGCAGCCCTGCTTATAGGGAAGACGTTTTAAAATGAGATACTGCCGCAGAAAACCGATCGGAATGAGTTAACATCGAATAGACAATCAGTTCCAACTTACACAAAAAACATCGCTTTCCATTAAACTTTTGTTTATTGTCAAATTCTCAGAACAACCTAGATAAAGTTTCGGTAGCGATTTTGTAGTTAATGTAAGATTTTGCAACGAAAGCTTGCTATACGTAAACACGTTGTTTCTGTACGTTTGTGGTTCCGATTGCTTTTACCTATAAAGTGACGTTTCAAACGTCAATTACGTCGTTGCAGTTTTGAATTTTCTATAGCAGCTTCCAATAATGCGCACGCATAAAAAAATACGTCAACAAATCCATTTTAACCAGAAAATTTCGTCAATTTGAATTTCCATAGCTACGGGTATAATGTCTTCGTATGTGTGATATTCAACGCCTAAAAATCGAAACTTGCGCATTATCTTTGAGTAAAAACAGCGGCGGCTACAAATAGACGGACAAAAAACTTCCTCCTCGAACAAACGCATCAAGTCTACATCTAGTATCGTACAAAGAAAATGGATAATTAGTTAATTACACCAAACACTAATAATGATTCATGTAGGCCTAAAAAAAATCTAAAATTATAAGCAGTAAATGTTGCTTATGGATTTCTTATAAATTCATCAACATAAACGTATTTGGATTTTATTCTGGACAATTAAAACAAACACAAAAATACTGAAGTTGACCGGCTTTGTAGAACATTTCAGCACTCCTGATTTTTTATTACTGCCTGCTATTTAAATGCAGTTTAAATACAAACCATTATGCACTAGTCAGCTCTATATGCAGTAATTCTTAATACTAGCTGAAACTATCTAAACTGAGATGTATCGTGCAACCATTGGTTTCACGTTTAATGCGATCATAGGCATATCAAATCTCTTATTCCAACAGAACAAGGTTTTTATTAAAATAGAATTCTGTTTGAATGAGACTTAATGTGCCTGATGATTGTATTGAACATGAAATCAATGATTGCACATTACAGCTCGTGTTAAATAGTTCTAACTAGTTATTTGCTCTGCTTTGGTATCGAGCACTATTTGTAGGTGCTGTGAAAATCGCGTACTGATGAAATTTATATCACAATACTATATATTTTTGTTTTTCTATACATGTGTGGGCCTGGGCGGCATAAGACAAAACTTAGATTTTGCAACAAACATGGGATAATTTTAAGTGACTTTAGTATGATTTTATTTTTTCGCTCAGAAATCTCGAACAAATGGCTCAATTTAGGCTTAATGTTTTGGTCATTTCAGTGTTTATTTCCGGTCATTCGTCAGAAATTTCGGTCAGTGACCGAAAACAGACAAAAAACTAACTTCGGCCAATCAGAAGGTGTTGGCAACGTGTTATAAGAGCTGCATTACAAACAAATGATAACAACTAAAAAAAGCTAATTACATTACTCACACTTAAAGTTACTCAATACGGCTTGATTTTACTTTACTTAAAGAGCACTTATGTCTCTGTACCAGTATAACGGCGTAACTCCTCACTAAATTCCCTTTCCTAACACAATAAATGGAACATACAGTATACCGGTTAAAAGAAAAAGCTTTTTTAACGTTACATAAAACAAAATTGCAAAACGGAAGATAGTTGTTACTAATTTTAGTCCATTGAACAAAAAGGAAGTAAGGGAGGGTGGAGAAAATGAGAAGGACGAATTTTGACGAACCGTTCGTAACGATTAGGAATGCGAAACAGGGTGCGATAGGGAAGAAGCAAGTAGTGAAATAAGTAATAAGGAAGTGACTACTTTGTTTCGAAGTTTTTCGTTTGAAGATTAAACCTATTGCAGCTGTTTTAGGTCATCATCATATCTTGTCGTACCAAAACTCCAAGTGCCGTATTGCCGATGCGGGGCATGTAGCAAACCAATCCGTGATGCCCCAATTAATCTTAATTGTGTTTAAGAGCAGCAGCAAATTGTAACGCAAAAAAGAGCCAGCAGCTCGAGCTGCTTTGTAGCTGCAGGGTTGGTGGTTGATCTGGCCACCTAACTGCTAGTGGAAGTCGTTATGATTTCCCAAGAGTCGACCACGAAGGACGTCAAACTTGTCGGTTATGATTTCCGTAGTCACACAAGGGGAACCCTATAGGAGTAGGGATAGCCTATGGCTGTCCTTACTGCAAGGGTTCAGCGATTTTTTCACTTGTGTATTTTAAGTACCACATATGAAAAATCGTTTAATCCCTAAAAAGCCTCTGCCACTGTGCAAGCCCTTAAGGTTTGTCCAGTTCGGCCAAGAGTCTTGTCCAGCTGAGGAATAACTTTGTTAGAGAAGCTGAGGGCTGCCGATGAGAGCTAAAAGCTCGAAACAGCTCTGCCAAGCTTTGTTACATTGCTCAGGACAAATGAGATGAGACGCAAAGAGTGTCACAAAGAAGCTATGGATAAGGTGTGTTGTTGCATCAATCAAATTTCTTACAAAAGCAAAGTTTTATTAAAAGTTTGAAAACTGAAATACAGACTTCGTATTTTGCTTGCAATTTTTACAAACAAATGCAACACAAAAATCATTACTCAAATACTTAAAATAAACATCAAAATACAAAAATAAATAACATATAACATAATGACCATTTTATAGTCATTCAGAAGCAACAACGAACTACCAAAGATTGTTTGTTACCATACTTTAAGAAATTTTTTAAAATAGGTACCGATAACGAAAAATACTATTCACCTTGTTTAGCATTTCAAACGAACAGATGCGCTACAGAAATTCATAACAAATACGTACAACAACTATAAAAAATTGACGGAAAATCAAAGAACACCATATACTCGCATACTACAGTTTAATCATAGACTAAACGAATAAATAACAATCAACGTGATGTCCTCCCAGCAAAGTGGCACATTTTAGTTTACTGCGCAAGTACAACCAACCGCAAATTCTTGAATTTCAAAACGCGCTGGGCCCTCTTCATAATCCCTGATTCCAACGAGCATTTTCGACATGATAGGTTGATGATGATAATCCATATTTCCAACTCCAAGGTTGCTGCAGCTACCGCTACAAGCGCATTTTGCTTCCCATATTTCAGACGGATAACGGAGTCGGTTGTAGTTGACAGAAATGACCCAAGGGGAAACACTGCTTGAACTTCTCACTCCGGTAATACACCTTGTCGCAGATCTAGCATCCGAGTATAAGTCACGGCAGAAATACTGATTGTTGAACAATTTTACCAAATCATTACTATTTGGATAAAGCGGGCTTCGGCAGCAACTGGAATGGAATCCTCGTCGGCAGTAACGTTGTCCTTGCCTGCAAAAGCTCCGTCTCAGTTCGCTAACTCTAAGGGTAGTGGTGAGTGTGTTTGCCAGCGCATTTTTGATGTTTTCTGGCCATGACATGGTCTCATTATTCATGTTTGAATGATAAGCCAAAGGAAGAACGTCAAGAACACGACATCTTCGATTTTGGCTCGACACTGTGGCGACTTGGGCACACAAGATAATCCCAAAAGCAAACAGCGGCATGAACAGTGGCATGGTAGCGTTTGATTTTCTTCAAAAGTATGTAAAACAATTAATTTGAAAGTATTTGTATTCGATTGATAAGAATTAGTATTTAGTGTAATTGAGTACTTGTATCTGCTTTCTTCTAATCAACTGATTTTATTTTGTTTATAATTTGAATGATCAAGCGAAGCGTTTATATACTATTTCAACGCTGCTTGAAAAGTTCCCTATACTCGCTGTCAAGAAATTTAGTTGATTGCAAGGTAGCAATCCAAAAATAGCCAAGCTGCAATGCTCATTAACTGGAAATAGAAAGTTAGAATATTTCGAAATATTTATTTCATTTTGGAAAGGGTTGTGTAATAACTGTAATAGATTGACGGATAAAGAGAAACTAATATAGCTTCATTTGCTGGCCAAATATTCCTTTAAGTCATGTTTGATGAGATGGATCGGACCGATTTAAAAACTTTCTAACTTTATTGCTGGGTTCATTTTTTCGCTAATATTGTTGAGTCTGGAAATATTTTTGGTAATTTGAAACTTTTTCGATCGTTTTTACAATACTTCAAGCATAGTTTTGTAATCATAGGCAACATAAATTTTTCTTTTTTTTTTGGTTATTTTAACGAAATAGCTGAATTACTTGGTGGTTGATCTGGCCACCTAACTGCCAGTGGAAGTTGTTATGATTTCCCAGGAGTCGACCACGAAGGACGTCAAACTTGTCGGTAACAAAGCTTCATATTTTCCATGTAGGCTATAGACCTGTAACAAACATTAGTAAGTTTTCTTCGGTATATTTAATATCCTGTTTCTGTAAGTTATAATATACATGTTAACAGCATGGCCGAGAGCAAATGTACGCAGGTTTGTTTAAACAAATCTGCGGCGGAGTTGGATTACGGCTGCGATTCTGGTGGCTGGAGTAGAAACTTGAAAGAGAGCAACCTCACCTGCCAGTCACTTTCGTCGCTTGTTCTAACTTTTAATTACAGCATGTTCGTTTAGTTGAAAATCTTTAGTTGATTTATATATTTGTACAGTACTTGTCATAAAGAACAAACAGAGATGTACAAATCTTTATTGAGTCGCGGTAAGCAAAAACTCTAAACGCACAAGTTTGCGTTTTTGCGTTCTTGAAAATGGTATTTTACAGTCTTATGAGCTACTATTTACTTCTCGAGTGACAGAAGGGGGGGGGGGGGGGGGGGGGGAAGCGGTTCGTTGTCGATGTCACTTCCTGCTCTGTTCATCGCGCATGACAATTTACAGATCTAAATTACAATATGTTAGTTGGAACGTGATGATTGCAGTTAACGCTTTTTTCTTTTGCTACTGTACTGGTGCAAAATTTTTTTAAATTTTTTGAAAGTGTTCATATAGAGGCAAACTTTTGCAAAGATGAAAATGTATTAGGTGTAAGAATGACAAACCAAAAGTTGGGTATCTTTGTTTATTTGATTTCATTTGCAATACAGTCCTGATTAATGATTACATAAATTTCTAACGCTTCAACTTCTAGTCGAACTTTAGATAAAAGCAGTCTTGTTTGAAAGCTTTTGAATCTTATACAGTACAAGATAATTACGGTGCAAACATTATTGTATAGAGAGAGGGGAGGCCTCTGTGCCATGACCTTCCTTTCAGGCCGTAAAAATAAAAAAATATAAACCAAGCAGTTTTTAGAGGATGTACGTTATTACTGCGTAAATGCAAAAATAAATCGATCATTATTCTGGTTTGTCTTCTTCCTTCACAAATGACCTAGCTGTTGAATTCCGTGATATTTTTGAAGCATTTTTATTCTAAGATTTCATTCGTGTAGTAAATCTCGTAAAAGCATTAGACTAAAACTTGCTTCCGGAATGCACAAAAATGCGTATTTTTGGTGTAAGTTTGCAAAAGTTTTCTAGGGGCATGCCCTCGGACCACCCTACGATGATCTTGTCTTTGGCATTTTCCATAAAGTTGATTTGTGACGTCACAGCGTGACGAAACTTTATGCCCCCCTTGGAAACTTTCTGTGTACGCCACTGGGTGCAGATATTGATTTTGATTGAAAACTTGCTCTTAATTTAAATTTTATGATTTTCTTTGGCGCTGAGCAGTCAACATCAAAGATACAGTCAAACCTCGGTAATAGAACATAATCCGTTCCAGCAAGGTCCTGGCGGGCCAACACCATTCCAGCAAATCAACAACAAATTAACGTATCCGTCTGAAAATTTGGCATTTACAGCCGATTAAATAGCAATGACCAAAAAAAAGGGGGGGATGGTCTTTGCCTGAAGATCAAGCAATTTTTTCTACCAATTTAATGACGATCACAATAAAAAAAAACTTTTTTCGCCTGAAAGTTAGCCATTTTTGCTGCCGATTTAATCGCGATGACCAAAAATAAAAAAGGTCTTTGCTAGAGAATTAGGCATTTTTTTCTAAAGATTACTTATTCTGTGAGTTGTTCCTAACTAATTATTCGAACTGACCAATCTAATTGCCCGGTATGAGAACCTCTACTCCTAAAATAATACAAAACATTAGGACCCAAGTCAAAACAAGGACATTTTTCTAAAACTAAGACTAAAATATTTTCTAAGACACAGACCATCAAAATACCGACAAATCTTAAAAATAAAGACGTTATGGCAGCCCTGCTTATAGGGAAGACGTTTTAAAATGAGATACTGCCGCAGAAAACCGATTGGAATGAGTTAACATCGAATTGACAATCCATTCCAACTTACACAAAAAACATTGCTTTCCATTAAACTTTTGTTTATTGTCAAATTCTCAGAACAACCTAGATAAAGTTTCGGTGGCGATTTTGTAGTTAATGTAAGATTTTGCAACGAAAGCTTGCTATACGTAAACACGTTGTTTCTGTACGTTTGTGGTTCCGATTGCTTTTACCTATAAAGTGACGTTTCAAACGTCAATTACGTCGTTGCAGTTTTGAATTTTCTATTGCAGCTTCCAATAATGCGCACGCATAAAAAAAAAATACGTCAACAAATCCATTTTAACCAGAAAATTTCGTCAATTTGAATTTCCATAGCTACAGGTATAATGTCTTCGTATGTGTGATATTCAACGCCTAAAAATCGAAACTTGCGCATTATCCTTGAGTAAAAACAGCGGCGGCTACAAACGGAAGGACAAAAAACTTCCTCCTCGAACAAACGCATCAAGTCTACATTTAGTAACGCACAAAGGAAATGGATAATTACACCAAATACTAATAACAATTCATTTGGGCCTAAAAAAAATCTAAAATTATAAGCAGTAAATGTTGCTGACGGATTTCTTATAAATTCATCAACATAAACATATTTGGATTTTATTCTGGACAATTAAAACAAACACAAAAATACTGAAGTTGACCGGCTTTGTAGAACATTTCAGCACTCCTGATTTTTGAATACTGCCTACTATTTAATTGCAGTTTAAATGCAAACTATTATGCACTAATCAGCTCTATATGCAGTAATTCTTAGCACTAGCTGAAACTATCTAACGTGAGATGTATTGTGCAACCATTGGTTTCACGTTTAATGCGATCATAGGCATATCAAATCTCTTATTCCAACAGAACAAGGTTTTTATTAAAATAGAATTCTGTTTGAATGAGACTTAATGAGCCTGATGATTGTATTGAACATGAAATCAATGATTGCACATTACAGCTCGTGTTAAATAGTTCTAACTAGTTATTTGTTTTGTTTTGGCATCGAGCACTATTTGTAGGTGCTGTGAAAATCGCGTAATGATGAAATTTATATCACAATACTATATATATTTGTTTTTCTTTGCATGTGTGGGCCTGGGCGGCATAAGACAAAACTTAGGTTTTGCAACAAACATGGGATAATTTTAAGTGACTTTAGTATGATTTTATTTTTTCGCTCAGAAATCTCGAACAAATGGCTCAATTTAGGCTTAATGTTTTGGTCATTTCAGTGTTTATTTCCGGTCATTCGTCAGAAATTTCGGTCAGTGACCGAAAACAGACAAAAAACTAACTTCGGCCAATCAGAAGGTGTTGGCAACGTGTTATAAGAGCTGCATTACAAACAAATGATAACAACTAAAAAAAGCTAATTACATAACTCACACTTAAAGTTACTGAATATGACTTGATTTTACTTTACTTAAAGAGCACTTATGTCTCTGTACCAGTATAACGGCGTAACTCCTCACTAAATTCCCTTTCCTAACACAATAAATGGAACATACAGTATACCGGTTAAAAGAAAAAGCTTTTTTAACGTTACATAAAACAAAATTGCAAAACGGAAGATAGTTGTTACTAATTTTAGTCCATTAAACAAAAAGGAAGTAAGGGAGGGTGGAGAAAATGAGAAGGACGAATTTTGACGAACCGTTCGTAATGATTAGGAATGCGAAACAGGGTGCGATAGGGAAAAAGCAAGTAGTGAAATAAGTAATAAGGGAGTGACTACTTTGTTTCGAAGTTTTTCGTTTGAAGATTAAACCTATTCCAGCTGTTTTAGGTCATCATCACATCTTGTCGTACCAAAACTCCAAGTGCCGTATTGCCGATGTGGGGCATGTAGCAAACCAATCCGTGGTGCCCCAATTAATCTTAATTGCATTTAAGAGAGCCAGCAAATTGCTTAAAAACGTACATAAATTGCAAAGAATAATTTTGAAAAGTCGAAAACATAATAAATAATAAACAAATCACCGTTTATAATACATAGTTGTCTGTCAATACAAATAATGCTATAAGATTGTTTATAAACATAAAAAGTTTATTACGGTATCTTGTGAGAATTTTATGTATTGTAATTTTTTTCCCAATTTTGTGGCGAGGACCGAGAAGTAATTCAGCTATTTTTTAAAATAACCAAAAAAAAAAATAGGAAAAATATGTGTTGCCTATGATTATAAAATTGTGCTTGCAACATTGTAAAAACGATCGAAAAAGTTTCAAATTACTAAAAATATTTCCAGACTCAACAATTTGAGCGAAAAAATAAACCCAGCAATACAGTTAGAAAGTTCTTAAATCGGTCCGATCCATCTCATCAAACATGACTTAAAGGAATATTTGGCCAGCAAATGAAGCTATATTAGTTTCTCTTTATCCGTCAATCTATTACAGTTATTTCACAACTCTTACCAAAATGAAATAAATATTTCAAAATCGGCTAACTTTCTATTTCCAGTTAATGAGCATTGCTGCTTGGCTATTTTTGGATTGCTACCTTGCAACGAACTAAATTTCGTAGCAGCGAGTATAGGGAACTTTTTAAGCAGCGTTGAAATAGTATGTAAACGCTTTGCTCGATCATTCAAATCATAAACAAAATAAAATCAGTTGATTAGAAGAAAGCAGATACAAGTACTCAATTACACTAAATACTAATTCTTATCAATCGAATACAAATACGTTCAAATTAATTGTTTTACATACTTTTGAAGAAAATCAAACGCTACCAAATATTTAAACAATGAAGGTAAGTCAGTGTTGTCTGTAAATACTCATAAACATTTCGCATAATCAAGAACCCAGGCAATCTACGTCTGTCTAACTGCACCAACGCAATGCACTCTTTACGATGTTATATGCAAGTTTCTCGGCATACGGGGTCATCAAAATAAGTACATTGTTTGGCTCAAATGGGATATAAGTGCAAAAGGTCTTTCTCAGGACAAAAAGACGGATGACCAGTTTGGGAACCGAACCACCAGCCAGGGACCTTTCGATCGCTAACCCGACGTTCTACCAACTGAGCACTGCTAAATTAGGGAGGTTCCATCGATATCGAAAACCATAAAACGTTTGGGTTTTCTCAGTTGCCAGCTATTGCTGTTTTTTTGTTTTTAAATTGGGTTTTAATGAAATAAAGTTTCAACTTCGATAAATAATTGAAGTCAGATTGGCGGAGTAAACTTCTTCACAACTGACCCAATTCAAATTTACGTTAAATCAAGTTCTATGACAATTTGCATACTCTGTTTTTGAAGAATATGGACCTGCATCGAGAAAAAAAACACACAAAAAGTTTCCTGACATTTACTCTCATGTCAATTTAGAAACTAAACCGCTTCTGGATAATAACTTTTAAAACAACCTGCTGGCAGCCAAACAGAGCATATCTTTGACGGAATCAAGGTTTGGTTGCGTAGGTTTGACTCAACAAAAGGGACGGTGCAGGTCGATCAGGTCATATTTTTAATCCAATAATTGAAAACACCGTTCTCAGAACTGTCAGTGTGGATGATACACCAAGCTTTGATTCAGAAAATGTACAATTTTTAAATATTTTCAAGTTATTTCCAGTTTTTTGATATTACAAATTGCAATTGTTAATTGAACATTTTTTTTACAGTTTTTTGGAGTTCAAGTTTCGTCACTGTTCATGCCACTGTTTGCGTTTGGGATAATCTTGTGCTCCCAAGTCGCCACAGTGTCCAGCCAAAATCGAAGATGTCGTGTTCTTGACGTTCTTCCTTTGGCTTATCATTCAAACATGAATCATGGAACCATATCATGGCCAGAAAACATCAAAAATGCGCTGGCAAACACACTCACCACTACCCTTAGAGCTAACGAACTGAGACGGAGCTTTTGCAGGCAAGGACAACGTTACTGCCGACGAGGATTCCATTCCAGTTGCTGCCGAAGCCCGCTTTATCCGACCAGTAATGATTTGGTAAAATTGTTCGACAATCAGTATTTCTGCCGTGACTTATACTCGGATGCTAGATCTGCGACAAGGTGTGTATTACCGGAGTGAGAAGTTCAAGCAGTGTTTCCCCTTGGGTCATTTCTGTCAACTACAACCGACTCCGTTATCCGTCTGAAATATGGGAAGCAAAATGCGCTTGTAGCGGTAGCTGCAGCAACCTTGGAGTTGGAAACATGGATTATCATCATCAACCTATCATGTCGAAAATGCTCGTTGGAATCAGGGATTATGAAGAGGGCCCAGCGCATTTTGAAATTCAAGAATTTGCGGTTGGTTGTACTTGCGCAGTGAGCTAAAATGTGCCATTCTTCTGGGAGGACACCAGGTTGATTGTTATTTACTCTTTCACTCTAAGATTAAACTGTAGTATACGAGTATATGGTCTTTGATTTTCCATCAATTTTTTATAGTTGTTGTACGTATTTGTTATGAATTTCTGTAGTGCATCTGTTTGTTTGAAATGCTAAACAAGGTGAATAGTATTTTTCATTACCAGTACCTATTTGTTATTAATTTTTAAAGTGTAGTAACAAGTTTTAGGTAGTTCGATGTTGCGTTTGAATGACTATAAAGTGGTCACGTGTTATATATTATTTATTTTTGTATTTTGATGTTTATTTTAAGTATTTGAGTTATGAATTTTTGTATTGCATTTGTTTGTCAAAATTGCAAGCAAAATACGAAGCCTGTATTTCAGTTTTCAAACTTTTAATAAAACTTTGCTTTTGTAAGAAATTTGATTGATGCAAAAACGCACCTTATTCATAGCTTCTTTGTGACACTCATTGCGTCTCGTCCCATTTGTCCTGAGCAATGTAACAAGCTGCCTGTCCATTAAGAAGCACACTACTCGGCTGATTATTATCTGATACTTCCTGTAAAATTAAAAAATAAGACGATTGAAAGCAAGATATCAAAAATTCAACTCGATTCATTCAAATCTGAAATTCACCAAAAAAGAAAATGACAAAAAACTGCCTTTTTTCGATGTTTTAATTACAAAACGTCAAACAGAATCGAAACGACAGTATACTGTATATAAAAAGCCAACATTTTCAGGGTTCTATACCAAATGGGATAGCCATACACTCCAGCCAAATACAAAACCAATGTAATTAAGAATTTGTAGGAACGTGCTCATCAAATCTGCACTTCTTTCACATTGCTTCATCAAGTATTTAATCCAATTTTTTTAGTTTTGGAAAAAAATTGGCTACCCCGAAAACTTTTTGAGCAAGCACATTAGCCGTTTTATTGGGAAAATACTATGGTAAACATAGCCCAATGAGAATATTTTCAAGGAATCTCGAGTTAAAAACATGTTTATACGGTTACAGTTTTTCGAGGAACTTACTCCAAATAGAAAAAGAACGTAATTCTTTTTGTGCCAAACTTGATGTTGAAACCAAATTCTTATCAATTAACGATACTTATAGTTTAAAAAATGTGTTTAAACATATAGCAACAACCAATTCTCCATCAATATGGCGTCGTGTACGAAATAAGCAGTGGTGGGCAAAATCCTGCACAAACGTAATGAAATTATTTCACTAAAAATTACTTTAAAAAAGTAATGAAATTGCCGTAGTCGTTACTTCTCAGAAAAAGTAATAAGTAAAGCCCGTAAAATTCAATAAAGTAAAAAAACTTTCAGGGCTTTATTGTATCATCAAGCATATACTAACATTAGTTTCAGGTGCTCTGGAGCCAGTTTAGGTAGATTTTATAGGTCAAAATAAAGTCAAAATTTGTCAAAGTTGTATGTGATCAAAATTCTTTTTCAACAGCAAACAAAAGTTTTTCTTCATTTTTCTGGATATTTGAGAACCAATGAAACGTTATGACCAATCTTGTACATATTTGAATGAAGTTTTGTAACTCAAACTTCCACAAATAGTTGCAATATGCCGCAATACAATTGCCTGAATTAACTTATTAAAAAATGATTTTATGATAACGCGAAACTCATTTTTTTAAATTAAAAGCAAATAAAGAATGCCAGCCTGGACATGAATTAAATAATTGAGAACACTATATGTCCAAACTCAAAAATCAAAAAGTCAATTTTTTATATACAGTACCGTATATCACAACGAATTAACCAGATTTTTGAAATCTTCGGACTGTACTGTTTTGCCTTCACAGCTTTAGCAATAGACAAAACTTTTACACAAAGCAACTGTTTACCTAGCAAGATTAAAATTGTGTCAATCTACTTTCCAATAAAAATTTAAAAACAAACGAGGCCGAAAATTCGTGCAAATTTAAGAACAGCAAATTTCAAATCAAAATTTACAGGTAATCAAACAAAGTGTAATTGACGTCGAAATGTGTGCAGATTTCTAGGTTTTTGTCATGCAGCGATTAGTTACTTTAATCACAAGACTGACTGATTGATATTTCTTTCTAAATGCTGTTCATGAAAAGTGAAGAAGGTTACCTGCTTCAAACTTACGTAAATTACGAATAACAAAACTTTTTTTTTAATGAAAATTTGGAGCTTAATAAAGCCTAAACGGTTTGGTCAAAGTAAAATCAAAATTTAGCTGAAATAAAGTCAAAACTAAATTGTTTTTAGGTCAAAATAAAAAAGGCCCTAGTAACAAGCAATTTGTCGTAGCATGTACAACGTTTTTTTAGGCAACATACTAATCATAGAGTGCTTATATAATTGTTAATGATACCGTAACCTAATTTTTGTGAGTACTGTTTTGGAACTAATATTAGCGTTTGAACTGTGCTGAAAACATAAAATATTTTACTGTAGAATTTTATTGAATTGCGTAAATAGAAATGACTACCACAAGAAGCACAACTACAATTTGGTTGATTGGTAATCCTAAATCTGATCTTAATATCAGCTGCTTATCGACCAATGGCGATGTCATGCGCTACTTATTTCACATTTTCAAAACTCAAAATCATACAATTATGATGCTGTAAAGCGAACGATTGGAGTAGTAACTGAAATCTGGTTCAAATCGGGAATACCTATGAAAAGCAATTGGCTGCATTCAAAACAACTTCAGAAAATTTTTGAATCGTGAAGAAAATCCATGATTGGTGCTTCCTGAAGAAGCATCAATCATGGAAGCAACGACAGAGAAGTAATGATTTGTGGAAAAGTCTTCCCTGTCAGCTACTTGAGTTTGGGTTTGGGATGTTTTTGGAAGTTGGACGGATATGGTTTGGTTGGAAGCATGAATGCGTTTGCTTAATGACTGAGAAGAGGAAGCTTGCAAATATTACCATATTTGACGGCATTAAGGACGCACGGGCATGTGAGACACACCCCAATTTAGCAGGTCAGGTTCAGGAAAAAAACGAACTCCACCTACGCCATGTAAGACGCAGGTCGATTGTTTGAGCGAAAATTTTGGAAAAAAAGTGCGTCCTATATGCCGTCAAATACGGTAATTGGGTCAATCCATGCTTAATTTGTATTTTTTTGTGAAATGTCAACCCATGTTCTAGAATCTTCTCCAAACTTGGCATGGGAATAGAGCAAAGTAGAAAAAACCTGTTTGCAAAAACTTTCACCTTTCTAGCACAAGCCGTTCCTGAGATATGGCCTTTCTAAAATTGTGCGAAAAGAGTGAATTTTGAGGAAACATGAGTGATTTTGACCTCTAACGCTCAAAGTTGAGGTTGGAGGATGCTGTAAATTGCTACCCCTCTCCCCATTTTTTACCACGCCAAATCCAATAAAACGGTTATTTTTGAGCTAAAAAGATTGTTTTTTGAGTTATTTAATAATTTAGGTGTTTTTCTTTGGGTCTCGATTATGGGGTGCTCTGACTTTTTTTTTCCTAAAAAATGTTTTAATCCCATCTTGAATACTACTTTTCATGGCTAATATAAAACCAAGCTTTGTCAAAGTGAATTAACATGGATTATAAAGCATCAAAATTAATGAACCATGCATTTTTTCAGTTTTTCATTTTAGAAAGATGTCACACATAATAACCACCTTTTCCAATGCTTTTTTTTAAATCTAACACTATTACTGTTTAATAGTAACATTTCTTTGTTTAAAGCATGCCTGAGAGGCAAGTCTTTGCTATTTGTCAAAATTAGCTTGATATTTTGCAAGCTGTACATGCTGGTCATACTCAAATATGGGCCCGATGTGATCTTGAAGATCAAGATCGCGATCTGATCGATGTTCCTGTTCGTGTTCTAAAATTGTTCCTGTTCCTTGTAAGCAACAGCACAAATGTCATCTTGCTCAGTCTAATAAAATGATGTTGATGGGCCATGTGGGGCTGTGAGCACATAAATTTAACTTCGACTTCCAGTTGTGGCTCATTTACACTTAAAATGAGACCCACCCACCAATGAAAGTTATACCAGCATGCCACAAAATCCACGCTCTTAACCTTTTAGTATACTGCTGGTGAAAAATCAAATGTTGCAGAAAAATTTAATTATGGGCAAAAGTACTTGCATTCAGTTTGATTCGCTGATATTGGGTGTTAAAAATGATGTGAACGTGCTCCAGGATATTTAATAATGGTTAGGGAAGCCTATACGCTTTGAATGTGGCAAATGAAAAAAAAGCCTAGACATTGCCCTAGCTATCATTTGATACCTGATAATTCATGCTATTCAGTTTGACAAAGCTTGGTTTTATATTAGCCATGAAAAGTAGTATTCAAGATGGGATTAAAACATTTTTTAGGAAAAGAAAAGTCAGAGCACCCCATAATCGAGACCCAAAGAAAAACACCTAAATTATTAAATAACTCAAAAAACAATCTTTTTAGCTCAAAAATAACCGTTTTATTGGATTTGGCGTGGTAAAAAATGGGGAGAGGGGTAGCAATTTACAGCATCCTCCAACCTCAACTTTGAGCGTTAGAGGTCAAAATCACTCATGTTTCCTCAAAATTCACTCTTTTCGCACAATTTTAGAAAGGCCATATCTCAGGAACGGCTTGTGCTAGAAAGGTGAAAGTTTTTGCTAACAGGTTTTTTCTACTTTGTTCTATTCCCCTGCCAAGTTTGGAAAAGATTCTAGAACATGGGTTGACAGCCTGTCAAATTAAGCATGGATTGACCTAACTGGGTTCACGGTAGGGTTATATGTTTTGTGTTATTTTGATATTTTCGGTTTCGACTCTTTGACATGTTTGTCAAGAAAGGCAAAGCTCTCAATTTTCAACACAGTTTTGGTCCCCATTCTCACCTATAGTCATGAATCTTGGGTAATGACCGAAAGAGTGCGATCACAAGTGCAAGCGTCCGAAATGAGGTTTTTACGAAGAATCGAAGGAGTTGCACTGTTCAACAAATGGTGCGTAGCTCTGAGATTCAAAATTTTCTTAACATCGAGCCGTTACTTCTCCGAATTGAAAGATCTCGGCTTAGATGGTTTGGCCATGTAAGCAGAATGCCTCAGGAAATACTCCCCAAACAAGCTATACTTGCCAAAGCAAATAGGAAAAGACCGGTTGGACGACCTAGAACTAGATGGACCAATTACATTAAGGATCTTAATTGGAATCGCTAGGGACTCTCATCCAAGCGAAATAATGGATGTGATGGAAGACCGTGAAGTGCAGCCAGGGCCTGCGAGAGGAGGGTTCAGGGGGTACATCGAAACCCGGGCCCGGGCTTAGGGGGCCCGGCAGAGTTGAGGTTGTCGCGTCAAGTTTTAAACAAATTTTTTTTCTACCTTGCCCTTTATCTGTCCCTGACTGTTGGGCCAAAAATAGGACCAAATTTGAGTAAAGACCTTTTTTTTTGCTCTTCACCTAATTTTTGGCAAAAAATTGGACCAAGTTTGAGTGAAGACCTTTTTTGATTAATCTGTGAGTTCTTCACTCAATTTTGGGGGCCCGGCGTCCATCTCCGTACCCCCTGGAAAAGTTTCTCTATGAGGCCCTGAGTGCAGCGGCGTAAACTCGAGCTGCAGCCCCCGCAATCCCTACGGAAAAGCGGGCAATGAAGAAGCTCTTTGACGTTTTCTTTGCCATTTTTTTCTTTGATTTATGATCTAACGTGGGCATTTACATTTTGCGGGCGTTTCTTTGGTCATGCAACAAAAACCATATCTTCCTTTTTCGGTTCTTAGACGATCACCAGAAATTTGTTGCTCTGCGTTTCAAGAAACAAAATCATATAATGTTTCCAAACTTACACAAAATCTTTTTCTGTTGCTTCTTTTGGTGTTAATATCGCGAATTTTTCCACGATTCAGAAATGTTTATGAGTTGTTTTGAATGCAGCCAACTACTTTTCATAGGTATTCCCAATTTTAACCAGATTTCAATTACTGCTTCAATCGTTCGCTTTACAGCATCATTTAAAGGGTCATTCTGCGTCTGCTAACATGTCACTTGCCAGTGTTTTTCGAAAAAATATTTTTCACTTCTTTTGATTTTAATGACGTCATAAACCAAAATCGAGTTGCGCTCCCACTAAACATCTTCTTCTTTCTTCATTGCCAGCTTTTCGTGAGGGTTGCGGAAACAGCAGTTTGAGATTAAGCTGCCGCTCTTCACGGTCTTCCATCACATCCATTATTTCGCTTGGGTGAAGCCCGAGCGATTCCATTCAAGATCCTTAATGTAATTAGCCCATTTAGTTTTAGATCGTCCAACTGGTCTTTTATTTGCTTTGGCTAGTAAAGCTTGTTTGGGGAGTCTTTCCTGAGGCATTCTGCTTACATGGCCAAACCATCCAAGCTGAGATGTTTCAATTCGGAGAAGTAACGGCTCGATGTTAAGAGATTTTCGAATCTCAGAGCTACGCACCTTATTAAACAGTGCAACTCCTTAGATTCTTCGTAAAAACCTCATTTCGGACGCTTGCACTTGTGATCGCACTCTTTCGGTCATTACCAAAATTCATGACTATAGGTGAGAATGGGGACAAAAACTGTGTTAAAAATTGAGAGCTTCGCCTTTTTTGACAATCCTCGTTTCATGACAAGAGAATAGTGCAAAGCTCGCATTACTGCACTAACCTTGCCAATTCGAGTATCCAGTTCTTCGTCTTGCCTTCTGTCACTCGTGAATGCAACCCCAAGATACTTGAATTTCTCTATTTTCTTCCATAGGCCTAGACAGGAAGGATCCAGGGGATACGCCCCCCCCCAACTGAAATGTTACCTACGACAAAAATGTCACAACAAAGTTTAGTGCTTCTTTAGTTTCAGTTTCTTTTAGCATTTTTTGGCTTACAACAGTAATTAACAGCAATATTGACGACCAGGGGCCCCGGGCCCCCACTCGATTAAAATTTTTGCCAACCAATTTAAATCAATAACCCAGGAGAAATTGAGAGTTTTTGTCCTAAAAGTTGCTGTCTCAGGCCTTCATCTAACCTTTTTATGAACGTAATGCAATAGTCAGAGCCGGATTTACCATAATATAGCACAGTACCAGCCAAGAGCCCCGCGCTTAGATGATTAGACGTTTTTTGGTCTTCACCTAAAATTGGCAGAAAAATATTGTGAAAATCTCCAAGTGCCTGGGGCCCGCACAATGTAAATCCGGCCCGAGCAATAACACGGTTAGCAGGCGTAACCATATATTATACCACTTTTAAATAACAATCCACTTCCACCTCGCCATTTTTTGCACAACAAAAAACTTTCGAAAAAAATAGTGAGGGATATTTCTCTATGAACCAATTATTGAATTTAAATTGAGGGGGCCAGGCCCCTGGTCGCACTTGTAGTCTTACAACTGGTCATTTTTGCGACAAAGCTAAAATTTCTAAGGAAAATCTTCGAGTGGATTGTTATTTAGGACTGCTAAAATATCGCACGAGGCAATGTTCCTTGCTTTCCCCTACCTGGGCCAAATCACTTTCAAAATTAAAGCCCAAGCAAAATTTTATATGTGTTTTGGATTTAAATTGGTAGTAAAAGGAGGATTGAACGATTTAATTTTTTCGATTGGCTTTCAAATGTTAAAAAGCGAGTTTTTTCTAATGGCTCTACCCACGTGCGAAGTGTGATCTAATGGCATTAAAATAGCTAGTTTTTTTCAAAAAATTAGAAAAAATTTTCCAGACGCTGGGGGCTTCGCCCCTAGACCCCCATAGCCTTTGGCGGCTGGGGGCTCCACCCCCCGACCCCCGTCTGTGATACATTTGAGGTACAGTAGTTTGCTAATATACGTCTCCCAATTTACACTTATTACTTTGGGTTTAATCCGTCTCCCTGTACCAAAATCCTGGTTATGTGCCAACACACAGGCCACGGCTTCTGATCTTTCAATGTACAATGTCTTTGTGCCACAAAAAGTTCCTGTTTCGAAAATTTTTGATGACATGATTGCATGTGATTTGTGGTTTGCCCCACCCCCCCCAAATCAAAAATCCTGGCTACGCCTATATGTCTGCTTCAGTGATGCTCCATTCACTTACAGCACGCACTGATCAGGGTTTCTTGAAAGATAAAGTACCTCAGTTTTATCCGTGCTTATTTTCGTTCCGACGGTGTCGCATACATCTGCAAAGCTATTTAATGCGCGCTGGAGACCAGATTTTGCGGAAAAAAGCAAAACCAAATCATCAGCGAATAACAGATGACAGATTTTGCAATTTCCAATCGTGGCGCACTAGTCAGCTTGGTTGCATTTGTCAATTAATTATGTGAACAATGAAAAGGGTGACAAAACACACCCTTGTCGAAGTTCAACGCCCACATGGAACTGCTTTGATTGCTTGCCATTTACCCGAGTTCCAAGCACAAACCTACGGTCGGCAGTAGAATGACTTAATGGCGTAAATCAACTGACCATCAACGCCACACTCCAGCAAAACTTCCAAAGTTTATCCCGAGAAACTCGGTCAAATGCTTTTTCAAAATCTACAGAGCATGCAAGGAGATGTTTGACATTACTCCCAAGATTTCTCGAAGATTTGCTTCAAAGTGAACATTATGTCCATGGTGCTGCGACCCGGAAGAAAACCAAACTGGCCATCCTCCAGTTTCGATTCCACTATTTCTCGGCATTTCCTTTTAAGGCATTTGGCATATACTCTCCCTGGCAAACTAAAGTGTGATATCCCTCTGTAGATCGTACATTGCTTGCGATCTCCTTTCTTGAATATTGATATATTCACACCTGTTTGCCAATCTCTGGGAGTTTTGCCAAACTTCCACGCAACTTGACACACTCGCGTTAACCAGAGAATTCCTTCTCCAGTCAGCGCTTTCAACATCTCGGGTTTATTTCATCTTCACCAGCAGCTTTTCCAGATTTTATCCCTTTAATCGCCGTTGCCACTTCTGTTACAGTGAAAACTTCCTCTTCCCGTAAATGTGTCACTTCCTGTGTGTCACAAGTCGATGTCTTTACATGATTCAAAAGTATGGGGCGCTGTTTGTGTACCCTAATTTGTGCAATGTTTTTTTGCATATTTAATTAATTAAATATACAAAAATATATGCCTCAAAATAAACCGTTGCAAAAATAAATAGACAAAAAATTGTTACACAAAAATTTTTTGCCCAAAAATTTTTTGACGCAAAAATTGTTGCAAAAATACATCCACAAAAATTTTGTAGATTTATTTTTGCGCAACATCATTTTTTGCATCAAAATTTTTTGCATTACAATTGCTTGTGTCACAAATATTTGTACATTTATTTTTGATAGCAAAGAAACAACATACGCCGAAATAAATGGTGCAAAATTTGGTGACGCCAAAAATATTGATGCAAAATTTCTTGTCGCAAAAAAAAAGCGTGCAAAAATAAATCGTCAAAAATATTTGACTACCGGTATCTAGTTCGTGTCCATAATGATAAAGGGTTGGAATTATGCAGGTGGGAAGGTACCGGCAAGATATAAAACAGGAACTTCATGACGAAAGCTTCGAGCTGTACGGCAGCCAATAGTAAGGTTAAGAGATCTCTCGTTGGGCTAGAAAATGAAGGTGCATTAACTCGTACCTTCCCACTCGCATAATTCCAACCCTTTATCATTATGGACACGAACTAAATAGTCAAATATTTTTGACAATTTACTTTTGCACGCGTTTTTTTGCGACAAGAAATTTTGCATTAATATTTTTTGCGTCACAAAATTTTGCTCATTTATTTTGGCGTGTGTTGTTTCTTTGCTATCAAAAAAAAATGTACAAATATTTATGACGCAAACAATTGCAATGCAAAAAATTTTGATGCAAAAAATGATGTTGCAAAAACAAATCCACAAAAATCAAATTTTTGTGGATGTATTTTTGCACCAACAATTTTTGTGTCAAAAATTTTTGCGCAAAAAGTTTTTGTGTAACAATTTTTTGTCTATTTATTTTTGCAACGGTTTATTCTGCGGCATATATTTTTATATATTTAACTAAAATGACTATTTTATTAAATATGCAAAAAAACGTTGCGCAAATTATGGTGTAATATATATTCAAAAATTTTTGCATATATATTTTTGCACGTGGTTTTTTGTATATTTATTTTTGTACATTTAAATAAAATGACTATTTAATTAAATATGAATAAAACATTGCACAAATTAGGGTACACAAACGGCACTCCATACAAAAGATCTTCAAGGTATTCTCTCCATCGTGATAGGATTTCATTCTCATCCGTTAGAATGTTAATTTACCTTCAGAATCTTTGGTGGAGTAAGTGACACTCAATCTTATGCGACGTAAACGGTGGATGGTCAGCCAAAATACTTTGTTTGCCGAAAAATAGTTGGAATCCAACCGACGATCAAACTCTTCCCATGACTTCTCGTTCGATTTCTTTACTGCCGAAGCTGCGGCTTTTCGCGCTTCAGTGTACCGGGATTGCAAATCAGATAACGATTTGTCCTGTAGCAAGGGCTTGAACTCATCTTTCGTTGCTCGAATAGTGTAACTTCGTTTACCTCTTGGTTCCATGAAGGTGTCCTTTTCTCACTATCGCCTGCCACTCTAAGCCGTTTTCGACCACAACTTTCAGCAGCTGATGAAATGATCGATGATCTGAACAGCAGCCATTTCTTCTCGATGTCCTCGGATACATCAGGAAGTTAACTAAGATGATATACTGGATGCAAACTGTTTCCTTACTTCTTTGTCCTTTAAAGCCTCCCATTTGATCCGGTAAGTCACAGACGACCTGTTGGATTTCCTGTTTGGCCAAGGTTTAGAAAGTCGCAAGGAACATATACTTCCAGAAGATGATCAGTTGACAATTCAGCACCTTGCTTCACTCAAACGTCCAGCAGATCAGAAATCAAATCTGACGAAACTATGCAAAAATCTATAAAAGCCAAAATTTTTTTTCTGAAAATTGGTCAATATCATTTTTGGGAGTAATACAACGGGAAAATCCGTTTGCAGCATTACTTTTCAAAAAAATGTTTGTTTGAACAACCCTATTAGTGAAACGTCACGGAATCTAATACCCGTATCAATAACCACGATCCTTCTTATAAAAACGCCACAGGATACCGACGTTACGCGGCATTTGACCGATAAGCGATAACTCGAATCATATAGTTTGCTTCAAAAACCCCATTATCTTGGCTAGATTTGACCATTGGCAAAAATTATCATTAATCAACGAAACCTTAATGATTCAACAAAGAAATCCAGACCTAAATTCCCACCAAGCTTTGATTCCATTGCATTTGTTCCACGTGTGAAAACAATAATTTTCGTTACTTTTACGCTCGCCTTTTTGTTGTGCTTTTGCTCGAGACAAGTAGCTGTTGCCTTAATCATTTATCTGCAGATGATGAGACTACTACTGTCTTGAAACGTCCAGTAAAAAATGTTCGCTCACGTTTTGGCTCTTTCCTTTATATTAAGATAAAAGCACGATGGTATTCGTCATTTAAGATACATTCGCTCAAACGCAACGTAATTGAGCTGGTTTTAGAATTCTAGAAATCCTTAAATAACGTCAAAGCTAGCGTTTTGATTTCCATTATAGTGCAACATGGCTATTATGAGCGTCTTTGAGCTGAGACAAATATCGTTTTGTTACTTCGGGACCCTTCTCTTGATGTTGCGCCAACAAAATCATGTTTATCAACGTCTCAGCACAGTTGTTATCCTTGAAAAAGATGACAGTATTTGACGCAACTAGCATCTATTTTCATTGCTCGCGTTTTCGTAACCTTAGTGGGAAGAATAAAATGCGCTTATACTGGACGCGAAGAAAAGGCTGGCTACTTTCGCCAGTAGTCGCCTACGTCACTGGCTCAAAATAGGCAAACCACTCATTAACTATTTTATAAGTGAAGTTAAGCGACCACTCGCGAAGTTTGCGACCAGTGTTGAAACCTTTCGCAAGTTGTTGATGACGTCAAATTTTGGTTGCTTCGCATCCAGGGTAAACGTACCTTTAGATTGAGCCAACTTATCGCCGTGGTCTTTCGTCACAAACGGATCACATACGCAGTAATACTTACGGGCGGAAACCATTTTTGACTTTACTGGCACAAAATGAAGGACTAAATAACACGGGATTTTAACATGGTACTTTTAAATGCGAATTAGATTTTTTTACTTTTGTCTTCTCATTTAGTCAAACAATGCGAAAAGCTCAACATGGGTTTGACGTGTCATAGAAATCTTACTAAATCCTTGAATCTTTGCTTTTATTTTCTCTTGCAAAAAAACGCGAAGTCGAACTCCAAAAACGAAACCAAAACACATTCTGACTAGCAATAACCAGCGATATACAGAAAGTTTCAAGTAAAAATCGCATGTTTGGGGGGTGTGAACTGTAGGGAATCTGTGCAAGCGATCAACACAATTCTCAAAGCACAGTCGGAGCAGTTCAATGCTTTTCCGGCCCGATAAACTCTCGCTGGCCCTACACATACCGGTACATGCCAGTTAGTGCTGCCAAAAGCCAACGAATAGAAAATTTTGAGCTTTCATTGCGCCTATGAGGATGAGCTAACATCGATTTGACGTAATCTATTCTTACTTTAGCAAAAAATATCGCTTTCCATTAAACTTTTCTTCATTGTTAAATACTAAGAAAGACTGAGGTAGAGTTTCGGTAGCGATTTTGTAGTTAATATGAGATTTTGCTACAAAAGCTTGCTTTACGTAAACACGTTGTTTCTGTACGCCTGTGGTTCCGATTGCTTTTACCTATAAAGTGACGTATTAAGCGTCTATTACGTCGTTGCAGTTTTGAATTTTCTATTGCAGCTACCAATAACGCGCACGCATAACAAAAAATTAGGTCAGCACATCGATTTTAACCAGAAAAATTCGTCAATTTGAATTTTCCATAGCTAAAATGTCTTTACATGTGACGTGATATTCAACGCCTAAAATTCGAAACTTGCTGCTTATCCTTGACTAAAACAGCGGCGGCTACAAACAGAACGACATAAAAGTTCCTCCCCGAACAACAACATAAAGTCTACATTTAGTAACGTAAAGAGGAAATGAATAATTACATTAAATACTGAAAAATAATCTATTTAGGAGTAAAAAAATTGAGAAACCTAAAATTATAAGCAGTAAACGTTGATTATAAATTCAACATAAACATATTTGCATTTTGTTCTGGACGATTAAAACAAACACAAGAATACTAAAGTTGACTGTCTTCGTAAACATTTCAGCGCTGCTGAGTTTTGAACACTGCCTGCAATTTAAATTTATTTATACATAATGCAAAATACTCAGCTCTATATACAGTACATGCAGTAATTTATAACACTAGCTGAAACTATTCAACACGACCTATACAATACAATGTGCAACAATTAGTTTCATATTTAATGCAATCATCAGGCACATCAACAGTAGCGTAGCCAGCAGCTATAGCCCCCCCCCAATGGCCTGTCAACCAAAATGCAGAACAAAAAAAATACCTCGTTTTTAGCTCTTCTGAGACTGTTTTTTTGCATTGGAATTGACTTAAAAGTGATTTAGATCATGTTTAAAAAGTGATTTAAATTTTTCACTAAAAAGTGATTTTAATCATTTAAATCATGTATTCCGGGGGGGGGGGGGGGGGGGGGGCAATTTGTCAAAAATTAAAGTCTCAAATCAATAAAAACTTTAAAAAATGCCGAAGAATAAACACTCAAATTTAATCGCTAGTGTAAAAACGCCAAACATAGGTTTTATCAACAAATATATTATACACTTAGGAATAAGGGGGGGGGGGGGCTATTTAGTGTTAGTTACTTACCAATCGCGTCTCTCAAATATCTTTCCATTAGCTCCACCCCCAATAATTTTTCTTTATAAAATATAGACAAAATAGATTACTCCGTGACAGTTTTATTGATTAATAGGATTTTATGATTTACCAGCATGTAAACAAGTGAACCGCATTGTTATCATTAGCCACCTCCCACATAGCCCATTAATGCAACCAGTTGAATCATGTTGCGCTGCCAATTTCTATGCCAAGTTTTAAAACCATTATTTTTTATTAAAATAGCCCTAAAATTAAGTTACTTTTGCAAAAAAATGCAAAATTTTTGTGCCTCCGACGGCTGGGGGCTTCGCCCCCAAGCCCCACTGGCCTCCGGCGGCTGGAGGCTCCGCCACGAGACCCCCAAAGCAGCCCCCATTGCAAATTTCAGGCGCGCCTGCACATCAAGTCTTTCATTCCAATAGAATAAGATTCTTATTCTAATAGAGAAAGAAAAATATAATATGTAGAATCTGAGACTTAACCCAATGGATGATTGTATTGAGCATGAATCCAATGGTTGTACATTATAGCTCGTGTGAATAATTTCACTTAGTTATTAGCTCTGCTTTGGTATCGAGCACTATTTGTAGGAGCTGTGAAAATCGCTTACTCATGTAATTTGTATCACAATATCATATATTTTTGTTTTTCATTATTTTCGTTACATGTGTGGGCCCTGGAAGGCATAGGACAAAACATAGCTTTTGCAACCAACATGGGATAATTTTAAGTGACTTTAGCATGAGTTTGTTTTTTCGCTCAGAAATCGGTCAAATGTTTGAATTTAGGCCTAATTTTTCGGTCATTTCAGGGTTTATGTCCGGTCATTTGTCTAAAATTTCGGTCAGTGGTTGAAAAAAGAACAACAACTAATTTTAGCCAATCAGAAGTGGTTGGCAACGTGTTATAAGAGCTGCGTTACAAAAAAATAACTAAAAAAAGCTAATTATATAACTCACACTTGAAGTTATTCAATACGGCTCAATGAGTCTACATATCTTTGTCCAAGTATAACGGCGAAACTCCTCGCTAAATTCCCTTTCCTAACACATTAAATGGAACATAAAGTACCGGTTAAAAAAAAAAGCTTTTTTAACGTTACATAAAACAAAATTGCAAAGAGGAAGATACGTTGTTACTATTTTTAGTCCAATGAACAAAGAGGAAGTACGGGGAGGTGGAGAAAATGAGAAAGACGAATTTTGACGAACCGGTCGTAGCAATTAGGAATGCGAAACGGAGTGCAAAAGGGGAAAAAGCAAGTAGTGAAATAAGTAATAAGGGAGTGACTAGTCTGTTGCGAATTTTTTCTTTTGAAGATTAAACCTATTCCAGCTGTTTTAGGTCATCATCATATCTTGTTCCAAAACTCCAAGCGCCGTATGGCTGATGGAGGGCATGTAGCAAAGCTTTCCGTGGTGCTCCTATTAATCTTCGGAGACCAATTGTAATTACATCTTTATCTACCAGGTTACCTTGGCAAGGAGACAGCGAAGTGATCCCGGTCTTGAGTCGATTTTTTGACCTTTCGGAATTGCTAGACTGCGCTCATTATTCAGAGATGTTTAGGTCTGCAATGAAGAAAAACAAAATCTTCCCGAAGCAAAATTTTGCATCACTCAAAAACTGGGAAAAACTAAACTGTGGAGAGCTTGTAAAAAGACCATGGGTGACCAGAAAGGAGATACGAGGATTTGGCAGTACTGATCATTTTCTATTACTAACTTGAAAACAAGACGTTTTATTCAAAACCTGTAAGGGCAACACGATGAAACTTTCATTTTTATGGCATAACCATTGTTCAGCCAATTTTACGTTGAAAACTCAAAAAACAAACATGTCTTGACCACACGTAGTCTTTTCACTTTTGCCATTAGTTATCTTTGACCTACCAAGACCAAAGTTTCCGAAATTTTTCAAAAAGCGAAAGAAATAAATGTTATGTTGCTACTTTAGCAATTAATTGCGTTTAAGAGTGCCAGCAAATCGCGTAAAAACGTACTGTATATAAATTGCAAAGAATAATTTTTAAAAAGTCGAAAACATAATAAATAATAAACAGATCGCCGGACATAATACCTAGTTGTCTGTTAACATCACAAATAATACTATAAGATTGTTTATAAACATAAAGAGTCATATTACGACATTTAGAGTGAATTTTACGTTTTTTTCCCAATCATCGGCCTAATTTTGTAGTGATTGAACGCGAAATAGTTCAGCTACCGTGTTTCCCCGAAAATAAGACAGGGCTTATATTAATTTTTACTCCAAAATATAGCACTAGGGCTTATTTTCGGGGGATGTATTATTTTGATATATCAAAAAATGAAGTTACAAAGTAAAAATTACGAGATTTTAAATAAACAGAAATTACGAAAAAAGATCTACATTTACTTGCCATTAACATGTTTTTTATTCAGAAACTCATTAACAACAATTTATTCAAAAACAATCATATCATCATCCTCTGGAATGTCTTGCAAGTCATCAGTTTCCAAAATTGCAGCGGAGTTGCAGTGTAAATGAGTTACGAAAGAACACGCAAGAATAGTTTTTTTATCGTCATTATTTTTGCTTGCCAAAAAAAGATTTTTTGAAAAGGATGGCATACACCGCATTAAAGCAGTTTGAATAAATATAAAAAAAGAATGTTTGACTCTTTCGTCTTTCTGCCACTCTCAACTAGGGCTTATTTTAAGGGTAGGACTTACATTAAAATCATCCTAAAAAATCACGCTAGGTCTTATTTTGCGGGTAGGTCTTATTATCGGGGAAACACGGTAGTTCGGTAAACTGACCAAAAAAGGGAAAAAATTTGCATATTGTAGCGCAGTTCTGTTTCTTTTTTATTCTTAGTGAAGTTTCGAACCCTTCTTTTTTTGATTTGTTGTATTACTTTCAAACGCCATGGCTCATTATCTTCATTTATCTTTTAATTCAAAAGGCCAAAAGCAAATTATCTAAAATTCGCAGACATTGAAACTTGGCAAATCCAGTTGTGTTGTACGTACTTGTTTGTTCATTGTTTAATGACGTAAGAAATTTTTGATTAATTGTTTTCAATCTCTGTGTTGTATGCAAATTTTTGGAGTTTGCAAGCTGAGACTTTGCGGTGTCGACACACATTTTAGTTTTAGTGTCTGCGGAGAGCAGAGGCTTTTTTGTTTTCCTATAACAAAGGGAGTAGTCGGTAAAAAAGGAAATTTTAGATAGAAGTTAAGTTGTCGCTGCCTTTGTAGCATGTTTAGAAGAAATTTTAAATTGCTAGTATTGAGTAGTCACCCAAGTAGCCGTTGTTGAATCCTGGATATTATCTGACCGGCTTGCTCCACCCCAATATTTTCTTTTTACGCCCCCGATTAGAGCTAGAGTTAAATTTTGCAAAATCTCAGCTTTTAAATCAACATTGGATTTACAAGCAAATTATCAGTTACAATTTACGTGCTACGTCTGCATCGCAAATTCATCGGTAAGTGAAATGTACAATATTTGTGTAAATTCTTGTTATAAATTATGTCGATGAGATAACGAGTTTTGTGCAAAAGTTATTATTTTGTTTTTGTTACAGCCTTATTGTTTTTTGTTTTTGTTTTGCTGTACTATATAACTTTTCAACTTTAATTTTTTCGTAAATTATTTCTTTTGTTCTTTGAGTTACTTAACATTTGTTTTTTCCAGAAACCGCTGATCACTGGCAATAAAGATTATACTTTGAACCAAGTCGCGTGTTACAAATTCAATAAAAGCAGGCGTAGAAATAAGAACGAATCCGTAACACATATTTTTGCCTATAATTATGAAATTGTGCTTGCAACATGGTGAAAACGATTGAAAAATTTTCAAATTACAAAAAATACTTTCAGATTCAACCCTTTAAGCGAAAAAATAAACCCAGCAAGAAAAAAAAGTACAAAATTTATTAAATCGTTTTGATCCATCTTATCAAACATGACTTGAAGGAATATTTGGTCTACAAGTAAAGTTAAATTTGATTGTTTTCGTCCTTTAATCTAACATAGTTATTACACAATCCTTACCAAAATGAAATAAATATTTCAAAATATTCTAACTTTCTATTTCCAGTTAATGAACACAGCAACTTGGCTATTTTTGGATTGCTACCTTGCAACCAACTAAATTTCTTAGCACCACATATAGGGAACTATTTAAGCCGCGTAGAAATAGTATATAAACGCTTCGCGTGATCATTCAAATCATAAAAAGAAAATCAAAATTGATTAGAAGAAAGCAGATACAAGTACTCAATTATACTATAATACTAATCCTTATCATTCGAATACGAACACTTCCAAATATATTGTTTTGTATACTTTGAAAGAAAATCAAACGTTGCCAAATATTTCAAAAATGAAGGTAAGTCAGTGTTGTCAGTAAATGATCATAAATATTTCGCATATAAGAACCCAGGCACTCTTCTGCGTCTGTCTAACTGCACCAACGCAATGCACTTTTTACGATGTTATTTGCAAGTTTCTCGGCATACGGAGTCGTCAGGATAAGTAGATTGCTTGGCCCAAATAGGAAATTAGCGTAAAAAGTCTTTCTCAGGATAAAAAGACGGATGACCAGTTCGGGAACCAAACCACCATCCAGGAACCCTTCGATCACTAACCCAACGTTGAACCAACTGAATACTGCTAAATTAGAAAGGTTCCATCCATATCAAAAATCAAATCACGTTTGGGTTGTCTAAGTTGCTAGATGTTGCTGTTTTTTTTGCTTTTAAGCGTGGTTTTAATCAAAGAATAAAATTTCAACCTCCATAAATGATTCAAGTCAAATCGGTAGAATAAATTTCTTAACAACTGACCCAATAAAAATTTTTCCTAAGATCAAGTTGTACGAAAATTTGCTTACTCTATTTTTGAAAAATATTGACTTGCTTCGAAAAAAAAACACACAAACGTTTATGTAACAATATCATGTGCATGAGTTTCCTGGCGTCTACTCTCAAGTCAATCGAGAAACTAAACTGCTTCTGGATAATAACTTTTAAAACAACCAGCTGGCAACCAAACGGAGCATATCTTTGACGGAATCAAGGTTTGGTTGTGTAAGTTTGACTCAACAAAAGGGACGGTGCAGGTCGATCAGGTCATATTTTTAATCCAATGATTGAAAACACTGTTCTCAGAACAGTCAGTGTGCATGATGCACCAAGTTTTGATTCAGAAAACGCACAATTTCTAAAAAATTTTTCCCAGTTTTTAAAAATTACGAATTGCAATTGTTAATTGAACATTTTTTTTACAGTTTTTTGGAGTTCAAGTTTCGTCACTGTTCATGCCACTGTTTGCGTTTGGGATTATTTTGTGTGCCCAAGTCGCCACAGTGTCCAGCCAAAATCGAAGATGTCGAGTTCTTGACGTTCTTCCTTTGGCTTATCATTCAGACATGAATCATGAAACCATGTCATGGCCGGAAAACATCAAAAATGCGCTGGCAAACACACTCACCACTACCCTTAGAGTTAGCGAACTGAGACGGAGCTTTTGCAGGCAAGGACAACGTTACTGCAGACGAGGATTCCATTCCAGTTGCTGCCGAAACCCGCTTTATCCAAATAGTAATGATTTGGTAAAATTGTTCAACAATCAGTATTTCTGCCGTGACTTATACTCGGATGCTAGATCTGCGACAAGGTGTATTACCGGAGTGAGGAGTTCAAGCAGTGTTTCCCCTTGGGTCATTTCTGTCAACTACAACCGACTCCGTTATCCGTCTGAAATATGGGAAGCAAAATGCGCATGTAGCGGTAGCTGCAGCAACCTTGGAGTTGGAAACATGGATTATCATCATCAACCTATCATGTCGAAAATGCTCGTTGGAATTAGGGATTATGAAGAGGGCCCAGCGCGTTTTGAAATTCAAGAATTTGCAGTTGGTTGTACTTGCGCAGTGAGCTAAAATGTGCCACTCTGCTGGAAGAACATTAGGTTGATTGCTATTTATTCGTTTAGTTTTTGATTAAACTGTAGTATACGAGTATATGGTGTTCTTTGATTTTCCGTCAAGTTTTCATACAGTAGTTTTTGTACGTATTTATTATGAATTTCTGTAGCGCATCTGTTCGTTTAAAATGCTAAACAAGGTGAATAGTATTTTTCGTTACCGGTACCTATTTGTTTTTAATTTTTAATGTATGGTAACAAGTTTTAGGTAGTTCGTTGTTGCGTTTGAATGACTATAAAGTGGTCTCGTGTTATATATCATTTATTTTTGTATTATCATTTATTTTTGTATTTTGGTGTTTACTTGAAGTATTTGAATTATGAATTTTTGCATCGCATTTGTTTGTAAAAATTGCAAGCAAGATACGAAGCCTGTATTTCAGTTTTCAAAACTTTAATAAAATTTTGCTTTTTCAAGAAATTTGATTGATGCAAAAACGTACCTTATTCATAGCTTCTTTGTGACACTCCTTACGTCTCATCCCATTTGTCCTGAGCAATGTAACAAGCTGCCTGTCCATTAAGAAGCACACTACTCGACTGATTATTATCTGACATTTCCTGTAAAACTAAAAAATAAGACGATTGAAAGTAAGATATCAAAAATTCAACTCCATTCATTCAAATTTGAAATTCACCAAAAAAGAAGAAAATGACAAAACACTGCCTAACGTCAAATGAAATCGAAACGACAGTACTGTATATAAAAAGCCAACATTTTCAGGGTTCTATACCAAATGGGATAGCCATACACTCCAGCCAAATACAAAACCAATGTAATTAAGAATTTGTTGGAACGTGCTCATCAAATCTGCACTTCTTTCACATTGCTTCATCAAGTATTTAATCCAATTTCTTTAGTTTTGGAAAAAAAATGCCTACCCCATCAACTTTTTAAACAAGCACATTAACCGTTTTTTGGGGAAAATACTACGGTAAAGACAGCCCAATGAGAATATTTTCAAGGACTCTCGAGTTACAAAAATTATATACAGTCGCAGTTTTTTGCGAAACCTTACTCCAAATGGAAAAAGAACGTAATTCTTTTTGCGCCAAGCTTGATGTTGAAATCAAATTCTTATCAATTAACGATACTTATAGCTTAAAAAATGTGTTTAAACATAAAGATCAACAGCAAATTCTCCATCAATATGGTGTCGAGTACGAAATAAGCAGTGGTGGGAAAATTACTGCACAAACGTAATGAAATTACGTCACTAAAAATTACTTTGAAAAAGTAATGAAATTACCGTAGTCGTTACTTCTCAGAAAAAGTAATAAGTAAAGCCCGTAAAAGTCGATTAAGTCAAAAAACTTTCAGGGCTTTATTATATCATCAAGCATATACTAACATTAGTTTCGGGTGCTGTGGAGTCAGTTTAGGTAGATTTTATAGGTCAAAATAAAGTCAAAATTTCGGGTAAGGTCAAAATTTGTCAAAGTTGTATGTGATCAAAATTCTTTTTCAACAGCAAACAAAAGTTTTTCTTCATTTTTCTGGATATTTGAGAACCAATGAAGCGTTCGTTATGGGCAATATTGTACATGTTTGAATGAAGTTTTGCTACTCAAACTTCCGCAAATAGTTGCAATATGCCGCAATACAATTGCCAGGACTAAATTATTAAAAAATGATTTTATAATAACGCGAAACTCATTTTTTTAAATTAAAAGCAAATAAAGAATGCCAGCCTGGACATGAATTAAATAACTGAGAACACTATACGTCCAAATTCAAAAATCAAAAAGTCAATTTTTTATATACAGTACCGTATATCAAAACAAATTAACCAGATTTTTGAAATCTTCGGACTGTACTGTTTTGCCTTCACAGCTTTAGCAATAGACAAAACTTTTACACAAAGCAATTGTTTATCAAGCAAGAATGAAATTGTGTCAATGCACTTTCCAATAAAAAGTTAAGAACAAATGAGGCCGAAAATTCGTGCAAATTTAAGAACAGCAAATTTCAATTCAAAATTTACTGGTAATCAAAAAAAAGTGTAATTGACGTCGAAATGTGTGCAGATTTCTAGGTTTTTTTCATGCAGCGATTAGTTACTTTAATCACAAGACTGACTGATTGATGTTTTTTTCTAAATGCTGTTAATGAAAAGTGAAAAAGGTTACCTGCTTCAAACTTACGTAAATAGCGAATAACAAAACTTTTTTTTTAATGAAAATTTGGAGCTCAATAAGGCCAAAACGGTTTAGGTCGAAGTAAAGTCAAAATTTAGCTGAAATAAAGTCAAAACTAAATTGTTTTTAGGTCAAAATAAAAAAGCCCCTAGTAATAAGCAATTTGCCGTTACAAATTACTTTGAATGAAACATTCAGCCAAAATGACATTGGTCTGCGTCAACTTTTCTAACAAGGATCTATCGGAGAAAATGTTGGATCTCGTCTAGGATTCAAGGACCATAAAGATACACCTATGCAATGATCAGATGATGGCTTTCATTATGCTGCCTTTTCGACACAGTTCAGCAGTTAAAGAATACCATTTTAATTATTTAACCTTAGGAGTGAGTTCAAAATTCAGGGTGTCGTTAAGTATAAGCCGTACATTTTTTTGCTGAAACACTGCGACCAGTGTTATGAGCGCGCGCGCACTTTCTCTTCTCATGCGTGCACTCAATACGTCTCTCTTTACGACGGCTTGATCTTGACTTGCAAAATGCAAAACATCCGTAATGCTCTCAATAATAAAACGGCTATTTTCATTGATTAAAATTAAAGCAAAACACATATTGAATTTGCAAAAATGACGGCTTGATCTTGACTTCCAAGTCAGCAAAACTTGAGAATTGCTTTGATTAAAATTCGAAGATTTGAACATTTTAATCAAAGCAATATTTGTCTGTTTTTTGTTTTTGTTTTCGATATTTTTGAATTGTATAGCACTAAATGCTTTCCAATTTTTGTTGTACGGTAGTGGGCTATAAGTTGCTATGACAAGAATTTTACTTATTGCACGGAAATCGAATAATATATTGCTATTCAGTTTACTAACTTCTGAGTTTAATCTTTTCGCACGAATTTGGAATGCTACATTACGCAGTTCTAGGTAAATGCTAACTCAAAATACTCTAGAAACAAGCTTGCACAACTCGCTGCAGTACAAGGGCCGCAACAACGCAGACCTACTTGTGGCGGACCATGTGCTTTCACTCTTGTAGCTACCACCGTAATGACGAAACGTCTTGTGATCGTGGAAAAGTAAAAAACAACCGTTACGTCTGTACCTGCTTGCTAAAACATCTAGCTGTTGTATCTCGGTAGCAGGAGCTACAGTAACTCTGGTAGCAGTACCATTTTCATTGTTCGAAGGTTTAAAATAGTTTTATTCGGAGCGAAGATTGGTACCTAAACTTTAAGCTTAAGTCTCTTTTCATTAGCATCTAATTCAGCGAGATTCGGGTGTTGGGTTTCAAAATGGCGTCAAAGATTATATGTTTTCGAAACTGAAACAACGTTTCGGCAAACCAGGCCCGGCACCACGTGGGGGCATTCCGGGTCCGTCGCCCCAAATCACTGCTTGTGCCCCCCCAAACGAGAATTTTGCCCCCGCAAGCGAGGATTGTGCCCCAAAGAAAGTAACAGGCTCGGTGCCACTGGAGTGCAGTTCGAGGCCTGAGACTCAGAAAATACTGGTTATTACCCCAGAATTCGTGAGCAAGAATTGTTTTTTCGCAGATTTTGCAATAAAGACCCTTTTGTTTGAGGTTTCACCCCAGATTTCGTGGAAATTCGCGCATTTTCTGATATGAAGACCTTTTTTCTACTCTTCACCCCAGAGTTCGAGAATATCCGTGCATATTTTGATATGAAGTCCTTTTTTTTTGTTTAGTCGTTACCCCAGAATTCGAGGAATTTGGCGATGAAGACCTTTGTTTTTGGTCCACACTCACGAAATTCGAAGTATTAAAGTTTTTGTGCCCTACCAAAATTTGTTTATGCCTCTCCCCTAGGGCACACCAAAATACCACTTTTTTTTCCAAACATGGACATTAGTATTGCAATCCGTGAGGATGTCCGAAAAAACGCTTCCGTGAAAAAATCAGGGAGTTTCGTCAAATATTCGCGCTGCAACAGCACTTTTAAGTTTTAGGGGGTATTTTCTTGAAATTTGGGGGTGCCAATATCTAAAAAGTGCTATATTTTTATTTTTACGTAAAAAAATCGTTTTTACACGTGATTATATTTACGTGCCAAGGTTGGCTTATCGATCTAAGCATGATTTGCCGATACTGCTGCTTAACAAGGACCTTTTTGGGGTAATTTTTCTCATTTTACAGCAATTTTTGAACAAAATTTCAGGTATTTTTCTACTTTTCAGCCATTTTTTGAGCATGAATGTACTGAACATGTAAATACTACACTTTGTGAGAAAGGTGTTTTGGGGCAAACTTTGTTTTAAAGATTGAACACCACGTCAAGGTGTTGCCCGTCGTTCAGGTTCCTCTGTTTTTTATCCCGGAGAGGGCCCTTTTCCTGCATGTCATAAAGGGAACGATCACGGTTGGGAATGATAAGTTCAGTGTGTTTTGGCTGAAGTGGATTTAAGAAAATCTGGGTAGAACTTTCGTGTGTCTTCTCCACAGTGTAGTAGCATCCTCCTTTGTTCCTCATCATCCGTCAAAACGTCCTTGAACTTCTCCATCAGTCTCACTCCTCTTTCCGCCACATCATTCACAACTTTGAGGTGAATAGTAAGAATAAGTTTTGGTGTTCAGTTAATAGTTTGAACTAAATGGGAATAGATTTGACCTCAATATGTTGACAGTGAGACCAGATATCTAGCTGTGTGACGAAAAAATAATTCTACACTTCCTTTATCTTAATTAATCTAAAAAACAATTAAGGTTATTGGATCACAATATTGAATTATGACGTTGCCATATACCTCGTGTAGTGTTGCAAAGCATTTTCATTAAAGCATCAGTGCAGTTGCAAAGCATTAGTATTAAGTTTGTTTAAGCTGGGGAACAAAAAGATGGTCTCAACAAGAGCTGCAGATGCAGCATTTCCTCTTAATGGCAGGCCAATAGATAGGCTCTCCTCTTTGAAACTACCCACGAATTTGGAGGTGATGCAGAGATTTTTGTATCATTTTAAACGTGACAATTTAAGCAAACAGAAATCAATCAATCGGACTTGCGACGAAGTTGTTCTCTTGTGGCAAAAAGTTGCAGAGGGTTCTACTCCTGGATACACTTGCTATCTAAGTGTAAATTCTATCAAGACCAGAATCAATACGCTTTGGGAAGAATACAGGATAACGCAAGCTTGGGGAAAAAGGAGTTCTGAAGAACAATCTAAGGCCTCCAAAAATTTCAAGGAAAAGTTAGAATCTCTTTTTGATATTGCTAAGCCGGATATTGAGTTTAGACTGTGTGAAGACGATTGGAAATTTGTGCAGGATCAAAGAATGGAACGAAAGTCGACGTTTGGTAACAGGGACACCAGATTATTGGCTCGTTTGGATCGAAAGAAGATACCTGAAGAAAACCACAAGAGACGGCAGGACCAGGCAAAAGAGGAGAAAGAGATGCTCACAATGGTTTTGGGGGGTAAAGAAAGCGATGGGTCAGTTGAGGAACAAACGGGTGAAGATTTCTGTGAGCCTCCTTCTAAGCAACGGAAGAATCCGGACCGGATTTTGCTGCACGTGCCACGAAATATTGCATCAACGTCGCAGGTGGTGATGACTGCAGACCGACATAAGATTTCGAGTAATGCTCTGAATGACATCATCGCATCAATAATCAGAGAGAGTCAAGGATGCGTAGAAGATTTTGTGCTTAGCCAAATGAGTACTTTAATAGGACGTAAGAAGCTCCGTTCCTTGAAGTTCGAGTCAGTAAAGGAAAATTTTTTGGCTGGGTTGGATGATCATTACTTCACAATTCACTGGGACGAAAAGTTATTGAAATGCGGAAAAGCCTATGCTCACAAGGAGCATCTAGCTGTTTTGGCCAGTTCTACAAACGGGAAACTGGTGAAGTTATTGGGCATTACAGATCTTGATAGCGGAACTGGTTTAAATCAAGCGAAGGCAGTCAAAAATATGCTGGAAGAATGGAGCAGCGATGTGTTGCTATGTGTTTCGACACAACTGCATCCATCACCGGGAAATTCGCTGGAGCATGTATTCTATTGGAAGCTCTTATAGGCCACCCATTACTGTGGACATCATGCCGTCACCATATGCTGGAATTCATTCTAGGAGATGTCTTCAAAGTAATATTCGGTCCGTCCAGTAGCACAAAGTAGAATTTTTTGACATTTTGAAATCAAAATGGCCAACACTAAATTTATCTTCAAGTGACCAGTCTGACCTTACCAATTTAGGACCACTGGACAGTTTCAAACTCAAGGCACAAGAGAGTCTTCAACATCTGTGCTCTGACGAAAGTACCTACTCACCGAGAGATGACTTTGATGAATTACTGAAGCTGAGTTTACTTTACCTCGAACAGCAAAGTGTTAGTAACTTTGTGCGGTGGATGTCGACATCGTGCGCGGTGGATGTCGACGCCAATTTATGCATTTAAGATGTATCTTCTCCGCAGTCAACTGGATGTAGATGCTACTCTAGTCAACGGATTGAGGCGGTTCTGTAACTTTGTGTCCATCTTCCATGCTCCATGTTGGTTGCAGTGCCTTTTAGCTTCGAAAGCAGCTGTGAACGACTTGGAGTTCCATCGAGCCATGGTGAACTACTCTAGCGTTGATGAAGAAGCTGCTAAAGCCGCCAGACATGCCTTTTTGGGACATAGGTGGTATTTAACAGCTGAGTAACTGGCATTGTGCTCTCAGCAACTGCCCGACATCGAACATGAAAAGTTAGCTTTCAGCATTTATAAAAGCTATCAAAAACATGTATCTTGTGTCCAAAATCCAACTGCCCCTCTAATCTCGGAGAAGCCTCAATTTCCCAACTTATCCTTAGACACTTGTGTCTCTGACCTTGTGGGCGAGCGATCGGTGATCATTTTTCAGCGACTGAACCTCTCCTTGCAAGATATTCGCTTTCTAACGTATTCACGGGATAAATGGTGCGATTTCGATGAGTATAAGAAATTTAAAATGCTGATTAATGACCTCAAAGTTGTGAATGATGTGGCGGAAAGAGGAGTGAGACTGATGGAGAAGTTCAAGGACGTTTTGACGGATGATGAGGAACAAAGGAGGATGCTACTACACTGTGGAGAAGACACACGAAAGTTCTACCCAGATTTTCTTAAATCCACTTCAGCCAAAACACACTGAACTTATCATTCCCAACCATGATCGTTCCCTTTATGACATGCAGGAAAAGGGCCCTCTCCGGGATAAAAAACAGAGGAACCTGAACGACGGGCAACACCTTGACGTGGTGTTCAATCTTTAAAACAAAGTTTGCCCCAAAACACCTTTCTCACAAAGTGTAGTATTTACATGTTCAGTACATTCATGCTCAAAAAATGGCTGAAACGTAGAAAAATATCTGAAATTTTGTTCAAAAATTGCTGTAAAATGAGAAAAATTACCCCAAAAAGGTCCTTGTTAAGTAGCAGTATCGGCAAATCATGCTTAGATCGATAAGCCAACCTTGGCACGTAAATATAATCACGTGTAAAAACGATTTTTTTACGTAAAAATAAAAATATAGCACTTTTTAGATATTGGCACCCCCAAATTTCAAGAAAATACCCCCTAAAACTTAAAAGTGCTGTTGCAGCGCGAATATTTGACGAAACTCCCTGATTTTTTCACGGAAGCGTTTTTTCGGACATCCTCACGGATTGCAATACTGATGTCCATGTTTGGAAAAAAAGTGGTATTTTGGTGTGCCCTACTCTCCCCCCCAGTCACGCTATCCTACGCGCCGGGCCTGTGGCAAACTAAACGCAGTACTTTAGAGTTCACAACTGTAAACAAGTATTTGTTTGTCCATTTTGAGTTAAACACTCTGCTCTCTCTTTTAATCTTTCTTTTCCTGTTTTCAGTCATTGTGGTATGCTACACAAGTAACACAACTAACTGCTTGCTGACAAATAAACTGAAAGTAAAAGTGCTAGTCAAAAAAGCACACGCTGTAGATTCCAGTTTTACGTACATACACGCACAATTGCATCAGCTTTCGCATCACAATACGACAAATATGAATTGCTTAAAAGAGATTATGCTTGAGATCTCATAAAATCACTTCGAGGAGCGCAATAAAAGGCTTCACGGGGCCGTAAGTTGTGCAGGCCTGCTCTAGAAAGTCTAGATTATTGAGATCGTTAAATCGATACCCATTACAAATTATTAACATGATTGACTTTTTTATCTGCACTACTGTACGTTTAACAGCACCTAATCATTCAGTATTAACCCAAAAAAAACTTTCTTAAATAAAACTGGTGTACTGCTTAATCATATTATACTTTAGCAAACAGACAACAAAATATATGTACGAAGCTGTAAAACTTGACGGTGATTTTTCTAATTCTATTGCGTTTGTGCTGCTTACATTTAAATTTTATTTGATTAAAAACAGTAAAGCCTTATTTAAAATAATAAAATTTTTAAACGTTTCGGACTTAGCTATGTCCATCATCAGTAAAAAGTAAAATCTTATTCAAATGCTTGGTGACTGAGAGGAGGAATCTTGCAAATATTACCATATTTGACGGCATATAGGACCCACGGGCATGCAAGACACACCGGAATTTAAGAGGTCAGATTTAGGAAAAAAACGAACTTTACCTACTCCTTTGGTACCATTTTTGAAACAGTACCGTCGGTACTGATATCGGTACTAAAAAAGCACCGTCGGTACTGATATCGGTACTAAAAAAGTACTGCGGTACTTTTGTACACGGTACTGCCCACCTCTGTATTTTAGCAGATGTTTGGTGACATTGTGCCGACAAAGAATATATTCTTTCAAAACAGCAACACTTTTGTTGGATATTTGGCAACTAGCTATACCATTAATGGCTTATCCAAAAATACTGTTCTTCCAATTTTTTCATTAAGCATCCGTCACTCAGAATCTTTTTGTTTCAGCAGTCATTCAAAGAATACAATATTGGTAATACAAGGTTCAACAACGACGTTAACCTTCTATAAAAAATTTGGTAACTTTTTGCCTAACAGTTGTAGTTTAGCTTTTATTTCGCAACATGTGCTCGGCCGGATAAAATCACTTCGCGGGCCGGATCCAACTCGCAGGCCGTAGTTCGGCGACCTCTGTCTTAAGAGAAACAGCAATTTTCTACAAATAAGGGAACGCCAAAAGAAAAACGTCTCAGCTTGTAATGCTGTAGTTTCCACCGCATTCAGGTTCCTGCCATCAGGACCGCATGCGTTGTCTACGGGTCTACTTTCTAGAGAAAGGGGTCATCACGGTATTTTAGTGGCGAAATACATAAAATATAGGGTTTTCACACACCAAAGGAGGGGAGCACATCACAATGTCCTCCTTATACTCAGCAAACTTATTTTGGCAAGTGATGGTTCACAATACAAGAATAATGTTCCATTCTCATGAAAAGCTATTTAGCAAATTTAAGAAAGATTTTGACATAGTTCGGGGTGCTGCTCCGTTACAGGCAAACCTAAAAAAATGGAAATATTTTAACGTGATTCCTAACTTAATTTTTTAATGGCTTAAACTAGAAGTGAGCTGATGTTTTTGTATCCACATTAGGGTGGTTCAAAACTACACTTTTGTTTCAAAATCAAGAAGGTACCCCCAAAATTTTTTCCACTTTATGAAAAAACGCCATACAAAAAATTTCAGCTCGATCGGTTGAAAATTGGCCGTGTAAATCCACTTTTAAGTTTTAAGGGAGTTTGGCGGCTTTTTCGGGGAGCATAAATAACCTAAGCGATAATAACTTTTGATCTATACACCGCAGAATTACAGTTTTTCAACCAGCTTTACACCCTTTCCGCCAAAAGTAGCTTGATGGGGTCCTTTTTGATCCAGAATGAAGTAGTAAATTCTCAACATAGAAGCGCTGCTTGATATCATTTCTTTCGCAGAATTGACCAATGACTACAGCTTTCCGTTTATAACAAAACTATTTTTCTGTTTTGATACAATCAGCTTTTTTTTTTTTGAAAAACATTAAAATTTAACGCAAACCCACCAGGAAACTATGGTAAACGATCAAATTATGCATTCCATTTAGGAAAAAATAGTCTGATGGAATAAACGATCAGTAAGTAAGCCTCAAGGAATCAATATGTTCAACGGCACCTCATTAACCATTCGCTCAAGCAGAACTAGATGCCACAAATACCATCAACATCAAAAGAAATCTAAGTCCTATTAATTACGATTTATTTTTCTTTAGTATTGTTTCGGACTATAGTAACTGATGTTTTTATAATAATAGCAGCAATCGGCTTAAACTACCATTGCGTTATTGGAACGACCGACGCGTTCGTCGCGTGTTCCTTTGTTTTTACTCGGCCATTTTCCAACTAACGAGTGCAAAATTTCAGACTTTTGCTTATAACTCAAGAACGGTTTGGTTTAGCTACATGAAATTTGGACAGCAGTTTGAGATTAATGAGTTGCATGTTTGTACCAAATTTCGAGGCAATAGGTCACGTGGCTTTAGTTTTAAGATCCGAAAACCGCCCCAAAAGTTTGGCGTAAAAAGCGGTCTCAGTCAAAAACGGCTTAAGTACGGCAAAAATATTTCATATGGTGGTATGTCTTAAGATACCCTTTCATCACAACCAACCCACTTTTGGCCGCGATGAGGTTTATTTCTTTTTTTTTCCTTTTTTTTCTTCCTAATTTTTGTACGCTCTTCTTCTCCTAAACCACAAAACATGGAAATCTAATTTTTGTGTAAAGTTGTTGAGCTGCAAACGCAATTTTTTCTCCCGAAATTTTTTGTGGAAACTCCACCGGGAACCCCCCAAAAAATCAATTTTTTGAAAGGCTCAAGCTAGAGTGCTACTTTTATTTGATATCAGTAGATATTTAATAGACAAATATTTTTACATAGTTTGGGGGTGCCACCCTCCCCGGGGACCCCACAAAAATCAATTTTTTGAACGGCTGAAGCTAGGGTGCCAGTTTGTTTTGATATCACCAGATATTTAACAGACAAATATTTTGACATAGTTTGGGGGTGCCATCCCGCCGGGGACCCCCCAAAAATCAATTTTTTTTACAGCTTAACTTAGGGTGCCAGTGTTTTATGACATCAGGAGATATTTAACAGACAAATATTTTGACATAGTTCGGGGTGCCACCCTCTCGCGGACCCCCCCCAAAAATCAATTTTTTAAACGGCTTCGCCAGTTTGTTTTGATATCAGTAGATATTTAACAGACAAATATTTTGACATAGTTGGGGGTGCCACCCCCCCGGGTCCCCCCAAAAATCAGTTTTTTGAACAGCTCAACTTAGGGTACCAGTCTGTTTTGATATCAGCCGATATTTAACTGACAAATATTTTGACATAGTTTGGGGTGCCACCCTCTCGAGGACCCCCCAAATGGACCCCTAAAAATCAATTTTTTCTGCAGCTTAACTTAGGGTGTCAGTGTTTTACGATATCAGCAGATATTTACGACACAAATATTTTGGCGTAGTTTGGGGGTGCCACCTTTTCAGGGACCCCCAAATGGACCCCTAAAAATCAATTCTTTGAATGGCCCAAGCTAGGGTGTCCGTGTTTTATGATATCAGGAGATATTTAACTGACAAATATTTTGACTCTACTTTTCTGGAGGTTCCATAATCAGATATTTTTGAATAATTGCTGATTTTACGGTAGACGAAAAGTACTTTTGAGCGTCACACCATTAGCTACACGTCGGTCGTTCACTGGGTTTGCTGGCAAACTCCCATCTAGTTTTAACATAATTTACAGTTTTTGGTTGATTTAATCGATTAGTATCCCACTGGGTTGACGTTTTTAAGACCTTTCTTTCAACTCTTTGACACAGGTAATATTGGTAAATATAAAGTGGTAGTTACAATGTTAGAGACGTTGCAAAACCTCTTCTGCTTCAATGCATGAAACATTGCATTGATACAAGCGTACGACAATCCGCGAGGATAAAATTGATTGTAATTAAATTAGACAAAAGGCATGTTTTGGTAAATTTGGTAAGTTAGGTTATGGTAAAGATAAATGTTAGTCACAGTACTCAGATGGCTAAAATATCTCACAGTTTATGGCTTTTACCACAGCCACTCGTAAGTCATATTTATGCAGGTAAGAAAGAAAGAAGTGAAACACGTAAAATAATTTACTTTGTGTAATAAGCGTGCTGTACTAATTGGTTGTGAAAGTGATTTTGTTCAAAGACGTCTGGCAGTGGAGTGGAGTAGGGAGAGAGCAAAAACAATTAATATCTGGGAAGAACTTGCCCACAAATCAGGAGGTTATATTTCATCTAAAACTTGAAAGTGTACGATAAAAATAGCAATAAGCGCAACATACTATGAATTTTTGAGGTGTAGGGAAAAAGTTGCTGAAAATGCAAATCCTGGCTATATTTGCTACATGAGTCGAAAGACGGTGCGGAAGAACATGAGTAATCTGTATCAAATGCCAAAAAAAAAGCTGGAGATCTGATCCCAAAGCGGCAAACAAGCTTTTCGATATTTCAAGAGATGATATCAATCAGCGCTTCTATGTTGAAAATTTATAGCTTTATTCTAGATCAAAAAGGACCCCGTCAAGCTACTTTTGGTGGAAAGGGTGTAAAGCTGGTTGAAAAACTTAAGCGCAGGTTATCCCGGGAAGAAGAATTTGAAGACAAAAGAGCATACAGGTTGAAAAGCGTTTGAGCTAGGCGGTTGCATCCTATTCAGAGCAACGCTTAAGTAAAAGCAGCGAAGATTAATCATCAACTACCAGCACAAGTTCATTCGAGTTTGAAAACAACACTAGACCAGGAACCAATCTTCTCCAGTTTTTGTTGAACTCGACCCTTCCTCAAAAAATATTTAACTACTCAAGAAATTATTTATCTTACAAACTGTCATAAATTACCGTATATATAATAAAGCCATACTGTGTCGAAATAAGTTGACGAGATTGTCCTGACTTCAAGCAGAAAGTCAACTTTAGCCAGTTCGACTTTGTAACACTTCAACTGGTTGGTTTTAAAAGCTCACGTGTCATTTTTGGCATTAGTTTTGACAAAAATACATTTATTTTTGTCAAGCTGTTTTTACTTGTTTTTTGGTTCATAGTTTCAGTCACATGATCTTTTAAAAAATAATTTCCCAGCTATGCTTTCAATATTGAAAATAAATTTCATACTTTTCATGCAATTATACCAGAATTTTTCATAAAATTTTTATTTTTCTTTCAAATAAAAATCTGATTGCATCAAAACACAAAAATAATTTTGTCATAAATGAAAAGCTGCGGTCATTCTGGGAATTTTAAGTGGTCACAAGTAGAAATGCAATGTACAAATCAAAGTTATTATTGCTTGGGTTGTTTTGCCCCCCCCCCCCTAAAATCCGCCGATACCGGTCTAAAACTTAAAAGTGGATTCACGCGGCCAATTTTCAAGCGATCGAGCTGAAATTTTTTGTGTGGCGTTTTTTTTATGAATTGGAACAAATTTCGGGGGTCCTTCTTGATTTTGAAACAAAAGTGTGGTTTTGACCACCCTAATCCGCATACATACATTCGAGACAAACATTTTGACATGAGTTTTGGAAAAAAACCTCCTACGGGAAACGACCTAATTGAAGACAAATATTTCAACATGATTTGAGGGAGCCATCGCTGGGAACTTCCCCAAAACAAAAGAACAGTACAGTTCCACACAACACAAAAATATCGCACAACCGGTAATGTTTTAATAGCACTTTATTTTCTTAAATGCAAAAACTGTACAATTCACCACTACAGCAGCGTAATGCTACTCATTTATTACAAGCACTTTGTACAACTTGGTTAAAAATGCTAGGAACTACACTGGTGATTAATCTGAGATTTTAATCAAGTTAATAGGAGGGGCAATGGTAAAGGTACAATGGGAACACGTTATGCAAAAAATGCCTACAATGTTAGTTCGCAAAATTAACTTTGTAGTCACTAAAACAACGTAATATCATTCGCTATAATTGCACTATCTCATATATTTTCGCAAACGGGAGAAGTTACTTCATGCAGGTGCGTATTGCATTGTCAGACGATCAAATTCGTGTTCCTGAAAATGCAAAACACAGTACTAAAACCTCACGCTACGGTACTGCAATTTAGTTACCAATAAACTACACTGTAATGTGCTGTTAGAAAAACTTAGCTATATACCAGAAAGTACCAGTAACATTTTTTTTTACCTTTTTAGCAAGTCCTTGAACGAAAACATGGCTATTATGAGAGTCTTTGAGCTGAGACAAATATCGATTTGTTACTTCGGGACCCTTTCCTTGATGCTGCACCAATAAAATCATGTTTATCAACGTCTCTGCACAGTTGCTATCCTGCAAAAATATGGCAGTATTTGACACAACTAGCATCTATTTTCATTGCTCGCGTTTTCGTAACCTCAGTGGGAAGAATAAAATGCGTGTACACTGGACGCGAAGGAAAGGTTGGCAACTTTCGCCAGTGGTCGCTTACGTCACTGGCTCAAAATTGGCCAAGTGAAGTTAAGCAACCGCTCGCGAAGTTCGCGAGCGGTGGAAACCTTTTGCAAGTTGTTAATGACGTCAAATTTTGGTTGCTTCTCATCCAGTGTAAACGTACCTTTAGATTGAGCCAACTTAACGCCGCGGTCCTTCGTCACAAACGGATCACATACGTTGCAATACTTACGGGCGGAAACCAATTTTGACTTAACTGGCGCAAAATGAAGGACTAAATACTGTAACACGGGATTTTAACATGGTACTTTTAAATGCGAATTTTTTTTTTTGCTTTTGGTATCTCATCTACCCAAACAAGGCATACGGTCAAAATGGGTTTGACGTGTCGTAGAAATGTTGCAAAATCTTTGCTTTATCTTTCCTTGCAGAAAACTTGAAGTCGAACTCCAAAAAAGAAACCAAAACACACTCTGACCGACAATAACCAGGGATAAACAATACTACAGAAAGCTTCTACAGAAAAACATGTTGGGGGAGGGGGGGTGAACTGTAGCAAAACTGTGCAAGCGATCAACCTATATCTCAAAGCACAGTCGAAGAAGTTTAAGGCTTTGACGGCCCGATCAACTCTTGCCGGCCTTACACATACCGGTACACGCGAGCAAGTGCGGCCCAAAAACTAACGATTAGAAAGTTTTTGAGCTTCTAATTGCGCCTACAGGCAGAGCTGCCATCAACATGAGCCCAAAATAAGGACAGGGGTCGCCAACCTTTTCGTCCTGTGGGCAATGACAGGCCCACTGAGGTCCTAGCGGGCCAACCCCATTTCAGCGGACCAAAAACAAATTAAGGTACCCGTCTGAAATTTGGCATTTTGCAGCTGATTAAATAGCGATGACCAAAAAAAGGGGGTCTTCGCCTGAAGATTAGGCCTTTTTTCTACCGATTTAATGACAATCACAAAGAAAAAGGTTTTTACCTGAACATGAGGCATATTTGCTGCCTACGACCAAAAACAAAAAGGTCTTCGCCTGAAAATTTAGGTATTTTTACTGCCGATTTAACGACGATGACAAAAAAAGTCTTCGCTAGAAAATTAGGCATTTTTTGCTAAAGATTAGGCCTACTTGATCTGTAAGTTATTCCAAGCTGATTATTCGAACTGACCAACCTCATTGCCCGGTATGAAAACCTCTACTCTTAAAATAATACAAAAAATTATGGCTTATGGCAGCCCTGCCTGTAGGGATCACGTTTTAAAATGAGATACTGCAACAAAAACCCGGTTGGAATGAGCTAACATCGAATTGACAATCTATTCTAACTTTAACGAAAAATATTGCTTTCCACTAAACCTTGCTTCATTGTCTAATTCTCCGAACGACTTACATAGAGTTTCGGTAGCGATTTTGTAGTAAATATAAAATTTTGCTACAAAAGCTTGCTATACGTAAACACGTTGTTTCTGTTCGCCTGTGGTTCCGATTGCTTTTACCTATAAAGTGACGTATCAAACGTCTATTACGTCGTTGCAGTTTTAAAGTTTTTGTTGCAGCTTTCAGTAATGCGAACGCATAAAAAAAGTACGTCAACAAATCCATTTTAACCAGAAAATTTTGTCAATTTTATTTTCCATGGCTAAAAATTAATGCCTTTACATGTGACGTGATATTCAACGCCTGAAAATCAAAACTTGCTCACTATCCTTGACTAAAAACAGCGGCAGCTACAAACAGAAGCACAAAAAAGTTCCTCCCCGAACAATAACATAAAGTCTACATTTAGTAACGTAAAAAGGAAATGAATAATTACACCAAATACTAATAATAATTCATTTAGGCCTAAAAAAATCTAAAATTATTAGCAGTAAACGTTGCTTAAAGGATTACTTACAAATTCATCAAAATAAACATATTTACATTATTTTTTGGACGATTAAAACAAACATAAGAATACTGAAGTTAACTGTCTTCGTTAAACATTTCAGCCAAAAGTGTAGTCCTCGAGGACACATTTTGAATTCCTTGGCCTTGGCCTCGAAGGTCAAGTCCTTGGCCTTGGCCTCAACGCCGTAAGTCCTCGAAAAGTGCCCTGTCCTCGGGTCGAGGACAGCACTATTTTTTGAATCATTAAAATTTTGTAGATCGCCAGAAAACTTTTTTTGAGGGCCTCTTTTTTTTGGAGATCGCCTGAAAAAAAATTTTTAAGACGTTTGTTTTTTTGGAGAACACTTGCGTCTCTGTCGTTGGCCTCGAGAGGGTGTGTCCTCGGAAGGGTTGTCCTTGGCCTTGACCCTTGTGTCCCTGACTCCACCTCTGATTTCATCACTCCTGATTTTTTATGACAGCCTGCTATTTAAAGCAGATTAATGCAAACTATTATGCAATATTCAGCTCTATATGCAGTAATTCTTAGCACTAGCTGAGACTATCTAACACGAGCTATATTGTGCAACCATTGGTTTCATGTTTATGGCGATCATCAGGCATATCAAATCTCTTATTTCAACAGAATAAGATTTTTATTAACATAGAATTCTACATGAATAAGACTTAATGTGCCTGATGATTGTATTGAACATGAAATCAATGATTGCACATTTACGCTTGTGTTAAATAGTTCTACCACGTTCTTAGCAATGCTTTGGCATCGAGTACAGCTTTGGCATGTAGGTGCTGGGAAAATCGCTTACTCAGGTAATTTGTATCACAATACTATATATTTTTGTTTTTCTTTAAATCTGTGGGCCTGGGCGGCATAAGACAAAACTTAAGTTTTTGCAACAAACATGGGATAATTTCTAAGACACTTTTGCATGAGTTTATTTTTTCGCTCAGAAATCTCGAACAAATGACTAAATTTAAGCTCAATTTTTCCGTCATTTCAGTATTTATTTCCGGTCACTCGTCAAAAATTCAGGTCAGTGACCGAAAAAAGACAAAAAACCAACTTCAGCCAATTAGAAGGTGTTGGCAACGTGTTATAAGAGCTGCATTACAACAAAATGATAATAACTAAAAAAAGCTAATTACATTACTCACACTTAAAGTTACTCAATACGGCTTGATTTTACTTCACTTAAAGAGCACTTATGTCTCTGTACCAGTATAACGGCGTAACTCCTCACTAAATTCCCTTTCCTAACACATTAAATGGAACATAAAGTACCGGTTAAAAGAAAAAGCTTTTTTATGTTACATAAACCAAAATAGCAAAGAGGAAGATACGTTGTTACTATTTTTAGCCCATTCAACAAAGAGGAAGTACGGGGAGGTGGAGAAAATGAGAAAGACGAATTTTGACGAACCTTTGTAACGATTAGGAATACGAATTGGAGTGCGAAACAATAAAAAGCAAGTAGTGAAATAAGTAATAAGGGAGTGACTACTTTGATTCGAAGTTTTTCTTTTGAAGATTAAACCTATTCTAGTTGTTTTAGATCATCATCATATCTTGTTCCAAAACTCCAAGTGCCGTATGGCTGATAGAGGGCATGTAGCAAAGCTTTCTGTGGTGCTCCCAATAATTTTCGGAGACCAATTGTAATTACATCTTTGTCTACCTAGTTGCCTTTGCAAGGAGACAGCAAAGAAACCTTTTGGCTTGGAGTCGATTGTTCTGACCTTTCGAAATTGCTAGACTACGCTCATTATTCAGAGATGTTTGGGTTTGCAATAAGGATAAACAAAATCTTTCCGAAGCAAAATTTTGCATCACTCAAAAACTGAAAAAAAATTAAACTTTGAACGAGCATTTGGCACTGATCATTTTCTATTACTAACTTTAAAACAAGACGTTTTTCTATTCCCACTTACTCTAAGCCGGTATATGTTATTTGACAATTATTCAGCCAATTCTACGAAGAAAACTCAAAGAATAAACATGTCTTGTCCCACACGGTGTCTTTTCACTTTTACTACTAGTTGCCATAGATCTACCGAGATCAAAATTTTCGAAATTTTCAAACAGCGAAACGAATAAAGGTTATTTTGCCTCTTTAAGCAATTAATTGTGTTTAAGAGCAGCAGCAAATTGCTTAAAAACGTACATAAATTGCAAAGAATAATTTTTAAAAAGTCGAAAACATAATAAATAATAAACAAATCGCCGTTCATGATACATAGTTGTCTGTTAATATCACAAATAATACTATAAGATTGTTTATAAACATAAAAAGTCATTTTACGGCATTTTATGAGAATTTTACGTATTATAATTTTTTTTCCAATCATCGGCCTAATTTTGTAGTGAGTGACCGAGAAGTAATTCAGCTATTTCGTGAAAATAACCAAACAAAACAAAAAAAATTGCATATTTTGCCTATGATTATAAAATTGTGCTTGCAATATCGTAAAAGCGATTGAAAAATTTTCAAATTACTAAAAGTATTTCCAGATTCAGCCATTTCAGCGAAAAAAAAAACCAGCAATAAAGTTAGCAAGTTTTTAAATCCTTGGATCCACCTTATCAAACATGACTTAAAGGAATATTTGGCCGACAAACGAAGTTATAGTCGTTTCGTTTCATCCTTTAATCTAACATATTTTAAACAACCCTTCCAAAAATGAAATAAATATTTCAAAATATTCTAACTTTCTATTTCCAGTTAATGAACACAGCAACCTGGCTATTTTTGGATTGCTACCTGGTAACCAACTAAATTACTTAACACCGAATATAGGGAACTTTCTAAGCAGCGTTGAAATAGTATATAAACGCTTCGCTTGATCATTCAAATCATAAACGAAATAAAATCAGTTGATTAGAAGAAAGCAGATACAAGCACTCAATTATACTAAATACGAATTGTTATCATTCGAATACGAACACTTCCAAATCTATTGTTTTACATACTTTTCAAGAAAATCAAACGCTACAAAAGACTTAAAAAATGAAGGTAAGTCTGTGTTGTCTGTAAATAATCATAAACATTTCGCATGTATGAGCCCCACACACTCTACGTCTGTCTAACTGCACCAAGGCAATGCAATCTTACGATGTTATCTGCAAATTTCTCGTCATACGGGGTTATCAGGATAAGTAGATTGCTAGGCCCAAATGGAAAATACGCGTAAAAAGTCTTTCTCAGGACAAAACGACGGAAGACCAGTTCGGAAATCGAACCCGGAGCCGAGAACCTTTCGATCGCTAACCCGACGTTCTACCAACTGCGCACTGCTAAATTAGAAAGGTTCCATAGATATCAAAAACCGAATCACATTTGGGTTGTCTAAGTTGCCAGCTGTTGCTGTTTTTTTGCTTTTAAATTGGGTTTTAATGAAGTAAAGTTTCAACTTTGATAAATAATTGAAGTCAAATCGGTGGAATGAATTTCTTAACAACTGATCCAATTAAAATTTGCGCTAAATCAAGGTTTTACGATTTGTATATATACTTTGTTTTTGAAGAATATAAACTTGCCTCGAGAAAACAACACACACAAAAATTTCTAAAACAATATCATCTGCATAAGTTTCCTGGCAATAACTCTTATGTCAATTAAGAAATTAAACCGCTTCTGGATAATAACTTTTAAAACAACCAGCTGGCAACCAAACGGAGCATATCTTTGACGGAATCAAGGTTTGGTTGTGTAGGTTTGACTGAACAAAAGCGACGGTACAGATCGACCAGTTTACATTATTTTTTAATCCAATAATTGAAAACACTGTTCTCAGAACTGTCAGTGTGGATTATGCACCAAGCTTTGATACAGAAAACGCACAATTTCTAAAAATTTTAAGTTATTTCTACTTTTTTGATTTTACAAATTGCAATTGTTAATACTTTTTTTACAGGTTTTTGGAGTTCAAGTTTCATCACTGTTCATGCCAATGTTTGCGTTTGGGATTATTTTGTGTGCCCAAGTCGCCACAGTGTCCAGCCAAAATCGAAGATGTCGAGTTCTTGACGTTCTTCCTTTGGCTTATCATTCAGACATGAATCATGGAACCATGTCATGGCCGGAAAACATCAAAAATGCGCTGGCAAACACACTCACCACTACCCTTAGAGCTAATGAACTGAGACGGGGCTTTTGCAGGCAAGGACAACGTTACTGCAGACGAGGATTCCATTCCAGTTGCTGCCGAAACCCGCTTTATCCAAATAGTAATGATTTGGAAAAATTGTTCGACAATCAGTATTTCTGCCGTGACGTATATTCGGATGCTAGATCTGCGACAAGGTGTATTACCGGGGTGAGGAGTTCAAGCAGTGTTTCCCCTTGGGTCATTTCTGTCAACTACAATCGACTCCGTTATCCGTCTGAAATATGGGAAGCGAAATGCGCTTGTAGCGGTAGCTGCAGCAACCTTGGTGTTGGAAACATGGATTACCGTCATCAACCTATCATGTCGAAAATGCTGGTTGGAATTAAGGATTATGAAGAGGGCCCAGCGCGTTTTGAAATTCAAGAATTTGCAGTTGGTTGTACTTGCGCAGTGAACTAAAATGTGCCACTCTGTTGGGAGGACATTACGTTGATTGCTATTTATTCGTTGACTTTACAAATTACACTCATAGTACACGAGCATAACAGTCTTCTTTGATTTTTCCGTCAATTTTTTATAGTTTTTGTACGTACTTATTATGAATTTCTGTAGCGTATCTACTCGTTTAAAATGCTAACAAGGTGAAAAGTATTTTTCGTTACTTATTTTTGTTTTTAATTTTTATGTATGGTAAAAATATTTAGGTAGTTAAGAGTTGCTGCTATTGAATTATAAGATGGTCAGAAGCTATATATTATTTATTTTTGTATTTTGATGTTTATTTTAAGTACTTGAGTTATGAATTTTTGTATTGCACTTGTTTTAAAAATTGCAAGCAAGATAAGCGTTTATAGAAGCCTTTATTTTACTTTTCAAAATTTTAATAAAACTTTGCTTTAGTAAGAAATCTGATTGACGCAAAAACGTACCTTATCCATAGCTTCTTGTAACACTCCTTCCGCCTCGTCCCATTTGCCCTGAGCAATGTAACAAGCTGCCTGTCCATTAAGAAGCACACTACTCGACTGATTTTTGTCTGCCATTTCCTGTAAAAAAAAAAACACGAAAAAAACGATTAAGATAGATTCGTCATTTAAGATATATTCGCTCTAATTCAACGTAATTGAGTCGGTTTCAGAATTTAAAAAATCCTCAAACAGCGTCAGAGCTATGGTTTTTAATTTCCCATTAAAACAACGCAGTTTACTTGTCGTGGTGGCCCGTGCTATTCAAGATTTTATAACAGAACCCAAGAGCGCCTGATTCAGTGGCGTAGGCAGGATTCAACTATGGGAGGGACCTTTCTCCAAAAGTAAAGACAAAAAAAGTGTTAACTCAGAGAAATAGCAATTTTCGCGATTTACAGTGAAGACAAAAAATGAAGTCTTCACTGCAAAGAAATAGCAATTTTCCGCAAATTAAGGTGAAGACCAAAAAAAAAAGGGCCCAGCTAGTAACACTGCAGTTTCCGCCATATTCAGGTTCCTACCATTACGACCGCATGTGTTGTTTGCAGGTCTGATTTCTAGAGAAAGGGGTCACCGTGGAGTTTTAGTGGCGAAATACATAAAATATAGGGTTTTCCCCTACCAAAGAAGGGGGGCAAATTACGATGCTCACCCTGAAAATGCTACTGGCTTGATGCAAATGGGTAAAAAGCAAGCTATCTGTTTAAAGAAGTAGAAAAAATGAAAGTTTCGACGCTATTTAAACTGATTTTAAATCGGTGTAGTCAAAATCTCAAGGAAAACATATCCCTAGAGTCAAGATTACCACGAGTTGCTAAGAGTCAAGTTGGGGGAGTAAAAACGTCGCACGCCAAGTAAGACAAGCTTAAAATTATAATGATGCAACATATAGGTTTGTTAGATGGAGACATTAACCATACCGATAGGCGATAGCAATGAGGAAAAGGGTGGAATTTGCTTAGAAATCGACACGTGGTGTTGTAATCTTTCCTAACAACAGTTCTTTATTAAATTTGAAGTAAAAAGCTTTAAAATTGCAACTGTAACGTTCAACAATAACGTTCAACAACAACTGTAACGTTCAACGTTCAACTACACACGCAGATACCGGTTCTTAGTGACCAACCACCGTAAAAAGTTTTAGTAATTGGAATGACCGAGTGGAGAACGCATTTTAACTGACTTGGAAAATGTAATACGCATCTTGAAGCTTTTCCCCTCCGACAGCAATGTTAAACCATGCTTGCGCGAGCTGTGTCAACGTAGCATCTTCGTCCGTCTCCTGCATACTCTTCAATTCTTTTCTAAAGTTTGGCGAGTCGTTAGTAACAAAAGCATAAGCATAGATGAAAAAAATTACGATAAAATACCCAAGTATTTGAAATTGGCAGCTGTTTGGTGCCATATGACCACATCATTGTTCAACCTAAACACAACTTACTCACAATGCTTGCTTATTGATAATCAAAACATGGATTATTCTTTTTTAGTCACAGTCATAATACCAAAATAGTAAGTGTTCACTCTGAGTTATATCAACGAAGTGCATACACGCATCACAACAAAATTGACAGATAGATCTTTTCACTGTTGTACATTGTTGGTGTCATAACTCAACTCCTAACGAAAATGAAAACGATTCGACTGGATGAAAAGCTTAAAAATGAATCAATTCTCAAATCACAAATACTCACATTAAAAACTACTACCATGCAAGCTGCTAAGAAACAGCAAATTAAAAACTAGCTAAAAAATATAATACAATTCAATATCTTCTTAAAACGAGACAAACGTTTGTCAATGCAAGGATAATTGAATATAAAACCAATCCTATCCTTCACTCATCCGTAGGAAGAATGCATCGTTTGAAAATTGATTAAAATAAAGTAATCTTTTGAAAACTGCTTTATGCTGCTATCCAACATTATCTAACCTGGCTAGGTCCACTCTACTGATTGCAATGTAAGCTTGGATAGACAGAGCCGATCTGAAATTTAAGAATTAGCATTCAAAGCCACTCATAGCAATACGTTTTGTTGCTTAAAAATTATGGTAAAGGTGTATAAACAAAAAACAAAAAAAAAACATAAGTTTATGTGGATAGAGAAGTTCAAATTGTTATTAAACATCACTCTAGACAGGCTTTTCGTAAAACTGACAGTTTTCATGACTTAGGCTGCATTACTTAATGGAAAAGTGAGATAAAACAAAAGTAGGGCTACGTAATACAGAATTTGAGATTTCTGTAAAAATTTCATTTAATTACATCACACTACCCAAAATAATATAAAATCTAATTATGCACAAAAAAGTAATGTAAATAAAAATATAGACATAGCTTTTCACGAAAATGGAACATTATTCTTTTATTGTAACCATATCTTGTCAAAATAAGTTTGTTGAGTAAAACAAAATAACAAGTATTTCTACTCCAGAAAATGTACAGCAAAAACATGCTTACGCTTCCAATGACTCTGTACTATGTAGCACTCTCAAAGCAGAATCAAAATTTCCTTCGTGATAATAAATACTTGCTGCTATGATAGGTAGTGTTTTGTTTTCAACGTCTACATTTCCAGAAAGCTTTTCTTCAACATTCTAAAAACATAAACTGAGTATCACATATTGTACTTAAGTTTTAATCTATAGAGCAAACTGCATTGGTTCAAATAAACAAACAAAGATTCAAACATTTAAACCAACGCATGCAAACATGCTTGATCAGTTGGTGTTTAAATTTAAATTCCATTTAATTTGAAGTCCAGGGAGAGAAGACTTTTTTCTACAGCCATGCTTTTATCATGAATGTGTTCAATCATAAAACTTAAAAATAAATATGTAGCATACCAACAACGTTTAACCCTTTGCAGCCTCACTAAACTTTTGTTGTTCAATCGCTGGTCGTTTTACGAATATGCCTGCGCTTTGGTGAAGCTTTACTATTACCACTGTTACTAAATGTTTGACGAATGATTAAATGCTGACAAATTGTACTATCAAATTAACCATGATGTTTTTATCTATTTGCGCTACTGATTAGTGGTCGAGTGGATAGAGCGTCTGCTACTGAAGCAATAGATTCGAGTTCGATTCCCGCTCGGGTCAAACCAAAGACTATAAAAATTGGTATTCACAGCTTCCCTGCTTGACGTTCAGCAATCAAAGGGACAGTATGAAACCTCCGCCGTGTGTGGTAGACAGGTGGGCAGGTGGTAGCTTGACTCGAAGACCAAAAGGTTCCTTTGCTGTCTCCTGGCCAAGGCAAAATGGTGAATAAAATGTAATTACAATTACAATCTAAGCATTTGGCCTATCAACTAAAAATTTACAGTGAGAGGAAGTTTGCACAAAAAGATTTAAATGTTGAAAACCTTCAGAAACTGCTAATTTTGTTGTATTTATGTTCTTTTTTCATAATATATAAGTTTGAGCACTATTTTAGTAAAAAAACTTCACAAAATCATGAAACTGAATTTAGGACCAAACTATAGCAAGCGTGTATATGACAATCACAACGCTGCCATTTCTTTTTCTATAAAGTTTTTAAACTTTTAAAAATAACAATTAGTGTTTACTCATTTCATTGCATCCTTGCACCTACTTCGTCACAACACTTTCTTATAACTACCAAAATTTCATTCCAACTTTTACTTCTGCTAGCTATGTCAATGTTTACCCTAACCTTAATCCTACTATGCCATACAATGTCTATTTGGTCGTTCTAAATTGACTTAGTAAGGCTTAGTAGGCATAAAAAAAAGCCAACACACTTAAAACCTTTAATCCTAAATCTAACCCAAACCCTAACCTACTACACCTATTAAGAACAACTAACTAGAGGGGTCTTTTGATGCAACGACAAAATTTGTTTGGCTTTGTGATTGCTGAGGCTTAAATTCATAAGAAATGATTTCTGTATGATACGTAAGAAAACAAACTGAAATATAAGCCTTTCAACAAAAACTGTTTCATAAAAATATCAGGCTCATTTTTGCTCAAAATTTGTGATGAATGCCAGGCTTGTGAAAAATAAACAAAAAATCATAATGAAATAACCAGATTTTTACTCAACAATCATGACCAACAAAAAATACAAGTTTTAAACTAAGCAATAGGGTGGTCCATATTTTATCAACTTTTAAGTCTCATCCTTTCAAGTTGTGTCATTTCATGAAAAAATAACTAGTGTAAAATTTTTTTGAACAATTTTAACGTTTAGGGGTTGCCCAAACCCCTTCAAAAACGGAAATTTTCTCTAATATAGGTATTTTTGGCATATTGACTTTTATGTATTTTTTGATCAAAAACTATAATACTTGATGTTTAGAACGATGTGTCACCTCATATTTGTCAAAATTTGACGCTCGTATGTGTGGTAGATGCAAAACTGTGGTCACTTTTAATTTCTACCTCTATGTGGCGCTATTGTTTAATCATGAAAATTGGTAATATTGTGTAGTTTCTTAACCCAAAATAAACGTATTGATTTCTGGAACCACATTTTCAGCAATGGGTGTTCCAAAACTTCTATATAATGTCATTTTTATATGGTGTCAGAATATATCAGCTGGCAGTTATACTTTTTCATATATTTCAAAAACTTGCCTGTGAAAATTTACAGTAACATTTTTGGTTTAAAAGCTTCAAACCCAGTACTTTTTCAACTAAGCAATTTTGAGTTATAACTTGAATAAACTAAAGTAGGTAAAATATCATTACACACCACATTGACTAACAACGTAATTGAAACATTAAAATTTAAAATGAAAAATAATGAAAAGTTTAAAACCTTTCTTGAAGAAAAGGTTTTCCATTTAGTGCAAAATCCTGCAAAAATTTGTGCTATGCTTGCTTTATAAAAATGTCGCAGCTAGGGTTGTACAAAGTAGAATAATGCAGTATTCTAGAATAATTCTAGAATGGACATTTCGAATCTAGAATTTCGAATCCTATTCTAGAATAACTCATGGCAAACTGTGACAATACAGTTTTATTGCAAAAATTAAAAAAACACAATCCTGACTAAGTTAGAAAACTGCCACTTGAGTGCGTGCCCGCTTGTTTGAGTGCAATGCACTATCAATGAAATATTGAAATGCGACTAGACAATTAGGTTGCTTAAAATTGTGTAATACGCACCACTCTTTGCGGTTTGGCAGCCCTTTAAAAATTTTTTTTCGAATCCAATTACCCGATAAAAAATGCTTTTTGAGATTCGTTTCTCCGGAGATTCGAATCTCAAGGATTCGAAATTCTACTTTGTACAACCCTAGTCGCAGCTCTTAATATCGTGTGAAGAAATAGTAGAGCATAATAATTTTGAAAAATAGGCAATCTTAGTTTTTTTTTTACTATAATCATTAAACAGACACAATGAGCAACCAACAAAACTGGAAAAAAATTTAAGAAAAATAGACACAAGAAAAAATTAGGTGTACAGAATTATGACCAATACTAACTTTTTTTATTGACGCCATTTGTGATTAAACCCTGATTAAACTAAAAACAATAAACTTTACCATGCAGGCAGTCAGTTATGACAACATTTAACAAAACTAAACTTTGGCTGTAAAAACAACTAATTAGATAGCCACAGTTTTGCAAGTTGGACAGAAGCACAAAAAAGTTGATGTTGAATGTCTTTGCTTTCAGCTTTTATTTGAAACTTGAAAACTACAGTAGATGCAAATATGTTAAAATTTGAATAACCAATTATTGTGAAACACATTTGCCTATCGTAGTGTTAAAGTCAAGAGTATTACCATTGTAGTGTCTACGGCAGGTTGTACAACAGTAGCAAAACCAAACACCCCAAAATAGTTCTACTTTGCTGCTCCAGCTACTATGATTAGTTTTTACTGAAACTCCGAAACTGTAATAAGATTTTGCTTTGGAGAAAACCAGATAGCCTATATACAACAAAAAAGGTCAGCTTTTTTGTGAAAACAAAGTTGAGCTAACACTTAAACTTTTGGCGATGCCGTAGGTTCTTTGCTGTTATCAGTTTTAATATGGATCTGTGATTAACTAAATTCAAGTCATCTACCATGAAAGCTTAAAACTGAATATTGGAGTCAATGCCTAGCTTGAAGCTGAGTCAAGCCCAACTGAGAAAAGCTCAAAGGATATTCACAGCTTTTTTGTTTGACATTCAGCACTAAAAGCCAGATAGGTAATTTGAATAGTAAATATTCAACCATAAAATGGCAACGAAATGAAAAGTGTCAACTCAGCTTTAAGGCTACTATATCTAATAATACTATTATCTTCTAGTCAAAAACTATTTAAAAAATACATAGTAATTGTTCCTTTTACCGAAAATAAAAGTGAATTAAATGCAAAAGCTTTAAAATCTCCGTGATGGACAATCAAAAAAGTATACAGCTATTCAACACGTAAAAATAGCATTGTATAGATGTTTAGGAACACTCATTGCTGAAAATGTCGTTCCAGATATCAATACCATCATTTTTACCATCATTTGTCGTTCCAGATATCAATGCTATAACGCCACATAGTGGTAGAAACTAAAAGTGACCACAGTTTTGCATCTACAACACATATGAGTGTCAAATTTTGACAAATATGAGGTGACTAATCATTTTAAACATCAATTACCATGATTTTTGATCAAAAAATACATAAAAGTCAATATGCCAAAAATACTAAAAATTGACAAAATTTCCAATTTTTGAGGGGTTCGGGCAACCCCTAAACGTTTAAATTGTTCAAAATAAATCACTTTCAAACAAAAATTTACCGTTTTTTATAAAAAATAGTGTAGTCAGCAAGGTTTAAAAATTTATTACTACGTAGAAGTGTATTGCAGTCTTGCATATTAGTATTTACTATTAACAGTAAGGTACTTTATGTTGCAATTTTATGTCCTATTAGATGGGAGTTTGCCGGCAAACCCAGTGAATGACCGACGCATAGCTAATGCTGTGACGCTCAAAAGTACTTTTTGTCCACCGTAAAATCAGCAATTATTCAAAAATATCTGATTATGGAACCTCCAGAAAAGTAGAGTCAAAATATTTGTCACTTAAATATCTCCTGATATCATAAAACACGAGCACCCTAGCTTGAGCCGTTCAAAAATTGATTTTGGGGTCCATTTGGGGGGGGCCCTGGGGGGGTGGCACCCCCAAACTATGTCAAAATATTTGTCAGTTAAATATCTGCTGATATCAAAACAGACCGGCACCCAAGTTGAGCTGTTCAAAAAATTGATTTTTGGAGGGCTATTTGGGGGGTGGCACCCCCAAACTATGTCAAAATATTTGTCTCTTAAATATCTACTGATATCATAAAACACTGGCACTCTAACTTGAGCCATTCAAAAAATTGATTTTTTGGGGGTCTATTTGGGGGGGTTCCCGGGGAGGTGGCACCCCCAAACTATGTCAAAATGTTTGTCTGTTAAATATCTCCTGATATCAAAAAAAAGTAGAACTCTAGCTTGAGCCGTTCAAAAAACTGATTTTTTGGGGCCCCATTTTGGGGGGGTTCCCGGTGGAGTTGCCCCAAAAAATTTCGGGAGAAAAAATTGCATTTGCAGCTCAACAACTTTACACAAAAATTAGATTTCGATGTGTTGTGGTTTAGGAGAATAAGAGCGTACAAAATTTAGGAAGAAAAAAAGGGAAAAAAAGGAAAATAAAGGGAAAAAAAGGAAAAAAAAGGAAAAAAAAAGAAAAAAAAAGAAATAAACCTCATCGCGGCCAAAAGTGGGTTGGTTGGGATGAAAGGGTATCGTGAGACATATAACCCTAAGAAACATTTTTTGCCGTACTTAAGCTGTTTTTGACTGAGACCACTTTTTACACCAAACTTGCGGGGAGGTTTTCGGGGTCTAAAACCGAAGTCACGCGACCTATTGCCTCGAAATTGTGTACAAACATACAACTCATTAATCTTAAACTGCTGTCAAAATTTCATGTAGCTAGACCCAACTGTTCTCGAGCTATAAGCAAAAGTTTGAAATTTCGCACTCGTTAGTTGGAAAATGGCCGAGTAAGAACAGAGGAACACGTGACGCGAGCGTCGGTCGTTCCAAATATGAAGGGTTGAGATAAACATTGAAAGCGAACCGTGACTTTTAGGCACGAACGTTTAGGCGTGGGACTTTTACGCGCCAGAGGTAAAAAAATGTTTTTTTTAAAGAATTTTTCAAAAAAGTTTTTTTTTCCAAAAAATAATTTGTTTGTTTCAACAGTTTTCTTTCAAAAAAACAGCTTTTTTAATTTTTTGTTTCAAAAACATGTTTTTTTTTCAAATAAAAGCTTTTTCCAAAAAAAGGTTTTTGAAACAAAAAAGTTTTACTTTGATTAAAATGTTAATATCTTCAAAGCTTTTTATCTGACACTTGCTAAGAAAAATCGTCAGAATAAAGAAGAGCAAGAAAAAGCTGGTATAGAAAAAAGCCGAGCAGTTATTGGTCGGAAAAGGATCAATGAGAGGGCGTCATTTGTGTGCAATCTGTAAGCTGTACACAAATTCTTTTACTCCGTAGAGGGCGAGGTTAAAAGTTTTGATTAGGGTGAATGCCGAGCCCATTTTCCTTCTCTGTCTATCGTTGACTTCTGAGCTCTGAATCAGACCTTGGGCGTGGTCCAATTGTTGAGCCTCCCCAGAATTACTCCGTGACCTCAATCCTCTTAAGAATAAGGTAAAATGACAGGTTGTAGGGCTACCTTTGACAACAGCACTGTGTGCAGTATTGAGAGAGCTCTTCTTGATACGTCTTTCGTCTATCTTTTTAGTTTTATTGAAGGGAATGCAGTGAGCGTGATAAATTTAAACTACATAGCACTTGTATGAAAAGTTAGACATGAAAAATTGTCCAAAATGGTTGTCAAGTCTGCAGCCACTTCTAATTCAACTCACACGACAAAAATAATTCAAAAGTAAAATAATAATTTGGAGCAGCATACAATGCTGTTCAACTTCAAAAGTTCTTGATACAATTTTGAAAAAGTTAACTGCAAGAATTTAACATTGTTTTTACTACACTATAAGTGTATTTACAACAAGGTGTAACAATTAAACTTAAAAATATCCATTTAAACATTGTTTTTACTATATTTACAACAAAGTGTAATAATCATAAGTAGGAATCTGACGAGAGATGAATCATTAGCTCCTGAAAAACTTTGTAGTGTATTGTTTGGTAGAGGTAGACTCAAAATAACCACAAAACATCACACGGCTTGCTGCGAGTGCCAATATTACACAAGCAACTCGTGCCCTGGCGCCAATATTACACAAGCAACTCGTGCCCTGCCCTGAGAACGCGTGCTGGAGATTGCATGCGTTCAGATTAGGTAAGAAAACTTTGCAAACATGTAGTCAAAAATATTTCAAATTATTGAAAAAAACACAATAAGAAATCTTTTTTTTTTTTTAATTTTTTCCACTCTCCTTCCATCTATCTGCTTTTGAAGTCACTTTTATGAAAACTTCTACGCCCGCCGCCCACTGCTGATAAAAAGAATTCATGCACAGCTTAAACATTGTACACAAATGATGCTCTATACTTGCGCTTTCCACGACCTTCCATTTCAGAGATATAACAGATTTCCCCTCAGAAAGACTTTTTACACTGAAGAAATTTTGCTAGGGTTGCCAATTAGAAACAGAATTTCAAAAAGTTACTGCATGCTTCTGATTCTCAATAAATTAGCGTCAAAACAAAGTAAAGGTTCAGAACTGCAAAATTAGCTGCTTTTCTATAAATGAAAGCTAACTTTCCAAAAGTTAAAAGAACATTCAAGTCTCAATGTTGATCAAAATGTTGAAAAAAGCCTAAAATGCATTCTCACCAAATTTGAACTTTCCACGTCTCATCGTTTCCAAGATAGTGCAGTTCAAAGTTAACAATTTTTGTCTTACTTCAGCGTTGCCATTTTGCCAGTACTGCTACAGACGATTAACTTTTAGATAGTAGTCTTGAGTTCAAATACTCTGCGCAAAATTTTAGCCCCAACATAGCACTCATCTGTTTTGTGTGCCACGCCAATCGAAAAGCAACAATCGTGCCAATTTAAACAGATAAAATTAGTTTCCAAAATTCCTCCATTTTTCTTGCTCTGCAACTTTACTTCTGTAAAAATAGAAAAAAGATCTTCTTTCCTTTGGGACAATGAATATTGGGAAGTTTCCAATCATCCACGCTTTAATTAAAGTGATTGAGGAGCTTTTGCCTAACGCAAAAGCTGTTTTATGTTTTCTACACAAAATGGTGCAAGATTTTGTAATTCTGTGTTAGAGAATTTTTGGCTGACCTGCGGTTTCACGAAGCCTAAGCTACAGCATTTTCGCAAAGACTTTAGCCTATTTTCGTACCTTTTCTGGCACTTAAGTAGAAGGTGAAAACTTAACAGGAACACTTGATTCTGACCCTTTACTTTGTTTTGACAACAAAACGGCCGAAAACACTCATTGAGAGTTACAAATATGCAGTAACTTTTTGAATTTTGTTAGTAGTTGGCAACCCAGGAAAAATTTATAAGGTGAAATATACATTGTTATGGCAAGATTTAGAAACTTCAATTTTAGTGAAAATTCATTTTAGGCTTATCCCAACATTTTGGTCTGCAGTGAAAAACTTGACTTGAATGTTAAATCCATTTTAAACAATCATCTGATGCTGTCTAGAAGATGAAGTTTTTGCTATTATGTTCTCTAATCTAAAGTGTGTGCAGCATTTCTTTAATTTTTATACCAACCATTGAACAATATCTAAAATAATTAAAAAGCAAAATTTGGATTATATGAAATATTTGAATCCACTAAGAACGTTTAAAAATATATCAGGGTTCGAAATTAACACTTGCTAGCTTGCCAACTCAAGCTGAAATCGCCTTGGGAAAGCTGTTTTCTAGCTTCGCTTGCCTGACGTGCAAGTCCACAAAATGCAGCGTATGAAGTAAGCTACTTAAAATAAGATTATTTATAGTGCAAGTTACCACTTTTGCTACAATAAAATAACTGCTAGTAAACAGAGCTTTTATTTGCTTTGTTTTACCGCAATCATGGCATTTAACACTAAGTTTGGTCGCATGCACATCATTAATCGCAATTGACACTTCTTAAAGTGCACGCAGATTCGTTCGATACTCAGACACGCTTTCCAATTCTTTGGCATAAAAATGATTTCTTAAAACACTTTCCACATTAACCGTTCTTTCAGGTGTCACAAGTACTACCTTGTGCTGCAAGAAAGCAAGGTCAAAAATTCAGCAATTTTTTATTCTATTTCAGTTTTTCAAAGATCTTTGCTCCCTTATCTTTTAGAAAAAAAGTTCAGCTTTTTGGCTGGTGAAGTTTCTGAGATACTAGCGATTGAAAAATGAAATGCATTTGCAGCAAAAATCAATTTTTGAAAATTAAATGATTGCAAGAGCAGGGATAGCAATTGCATCAATGACTTTTTGTGATGTTTGTCATGCAAGAAAACTACGATACAGAGTAGAAGAATGTCAGTAAATGTGATTTTTTTGTGATAATTTAAAATTTTTTTGATGTGGTAAGATCGTCGCTAGTTTGCAATTATTTTCATACATATCGGTTTTTTTATTAACTTTGAAACTAAATTTTTTTGATTGTTATCTAAAATAATGTAAACTGAAGCTCAGTCACCTCAGATGCAACAAATGCCAAAATATTTTCAAACTTCAGCCTAAATGTGACTTACAACGAAACAGAAGAAACCAACAAAAATAACAACAAAAACTGCAGAATTTTTGGCGAATTCTCTGATGCAATAATTTGCGTGTGTCAATGCAATAATTTGGTGTGATCCTTTGGGAAAAAAAGTGGCGATGTGATTGCCATCACAGAAAAAAGGCATCTATTACATTATAATACTTCAATTTAAAAATCGCACACAAGAACTGGATTTTCTCAAAACACAATATTATACAAATTCAGTTCAAAATTAAACATCAAAATGCACTGTGCCAGTTTGTTTCGGGCAAGTTGAAGTTTTCCCAGGCAAGCAAACATTTGCTAGCACTTGCCCAACGAGCAAGTTGTTGAAAAGGTTAATTTCAACCTCTTTACAAATTGTCAACACCAAGAGTAGGCTATTAGTATGTGTTCACTAATACAGTACCTTTAGTATTGCATCTTTACGTGAAGGATTTGATAAATAATCAGCTAATAAACGAATTGCTTGTAACTCTTGTGGTGCAGAGGAACGAATTTCATCTAGAACAACTCCAAACTTTCTTTGAGCAATGTAAGCTCTGTATAAAAAGGTGTCACACTCAGTAGTTTTCACCTAAAAAAAATTAATGATTACTTAGTCAATATTTTTTTTGAAAATTTTAGTGTACACTATAGAGCACACCAATAAACTTTAAAACCAAACGCTTCTTGTAATTGTAATAACCAATACATCTATATTCACAAAGTTGCCTTAGCCAGGAAGCAGCAAAGCGACATTTCAATCTCTTAAGTCAACCTGCCACCTGTCCACTTGTCCACCTGCCACCTGTCCACTTGTCCACCTGCCACCTGTCCACTTGTCCACCTGCCACCTGTCCACTTGTCAACCACACTGGGTTTATTTTTTTGCTAAAAGTTTTCTGTCAAATTAGTACATTTTTTTGAGAGGCATCTCAAAAAAAGTACAATCATTTCAGCAAATATGAGCAGAATTTTAGTGCTTTCATGCAAAAACACATAAAGCATTTTCAATTTTTTGCTTATTGTAGACTAATTGACATGGCAAATATTTTTTGATACCAATAATTTATCATAATTAAAAATGATGATGATAAAATTTAGATCATTAAAAAAAAAAAACTAGCAACTACAAATAGTGAAGACAGACTTTACAGATCTCTTTCAATGACTAATGTAGTAGAAATTATCTTTCTTGCAAAGTTTTTAGCTGTTTAGTTTGAAACAAAGAATTGATACCTAGAATGTTAGTTGACAGCACAAACAAGGCCCTTTAGGCCATTCCAGTAACAGTTTTAATGAAAAAAATAAGGTAGTGACCAGAGCTGAGCACCTGCTACTTGAAAACTAGCAGCGCTGCTGCTATTTGGCAAAAAAAGCAGTGGCGCTGCTGCTTATCGCTGCTCAAATAAAAAAGTAGCGCCGCTGCCGCTACTAGCATGCAAAACAGCGGCCGCTGCCGCTACTTCAAAAAAATAAATAGTACGAAGAACGATGGCATTCAAATACGGTATCTAATGGTGAAATTTCAACTTTATTTACAAAAGTTAATTATTCAAGCGTTTTAGATATTGGTTCAGGTTACAATTGACATTATCAGGCTTAAATGGTAGACAAGTAAGCAAATCACCATTTAATTAAGTGTTGGCATGCTCCTTTAAAAAAACAAGTATTTCAAAATGCTGATTGGTTAAACCAGCGCTTTAGAAATCACTTAGGAAGTTACCCTTGGAAGTTACACTAGGAAGTAAAATTCCTTATCGCATTTTCTACACAAGCAAAAGGCGATAAGAAATATCGACTCAAATAAGTTAAGGTTTTGCCATTAAAGCACAATAACATACAGCATTCAGTTTTTATACAATTCTGTCCCGGCTCTTATAGCTCTGAATTAGTCGATCTGTTTATCACACTCTCGACCCTCAACCACTAATGTAATTCTTCGTGTAGAGATCCGAAAGGAAAATTTATCAATCGACCGAGTTCCAAAACATTTCTTGGAGTTTTGTAGAAATGGTAGGTGATTCACGCCCCTGCGATGATTTTGTCCAACTTTGACACATAAGTAGATTGAGCGTTTAAGCTATTGGTGTTTACAAAGTCAAAGGAGATACGTAGTAATGACGTACATGTTAAGCAAATGATGCTCAATGCGATTCATGTTACACTGAGCATTTTTTCTACGAGTATAACTCCATAACTAAGTTGTCTTTGAAGCTTATTTATTAACTGGTTCTATTCGTTCGTTCAATTCTCAGCGCACTATAAATTCAATTCTTAGTTTTAACGTTAACTGTTGTAGCAAAAATTTATTTTACTACACATTGACGTAACTACTCAGGCCTGGCGCCACTGGGCATAGGCGTCAAGAGGGGGGGGGCCAGGGGGTCCAGGCCCCCTCCAATTGAAATGCTACCTATGATAAAAATGTGACAAAAAAACTATTGTTTCGTCAGTTTTAGTTTCTTTTAGCATTTTTTGCCTACAACAGTAATTAACAATAATATTGACGACAAGGGGGCCCGGGCCCTCTAAATTCAATTTTTGCCAATCAATTAAAATGTATAACCCGGCTGAAATTAAGGGTTTTTATCATAAAAGTTGCTACCTCGGGCTATCATCTAACCTTTTTAAAAACGTAATGCAATAACAGGGAGGGATTTACCATATGGCTCAGTGCCAGGAGCCCTGCGCTCAGATGGTAAGACTTTCTTTTTGGTCTACACTTATGTTTGGCAAGAAAATGTTGCGAAAATCTTCAAGTGCCAGGGGCGCCACGCAATGCAAATCCGGTTTGGGCAATAACATAGTAATTATTCAGTGTAACCATCTATTGTATGGTTTTTAATAGCAATTCACCTCCACCAACCTTGCTAGTTTTTACGCTAAAATTGCGTTTGAAAAAAACATTATCTATGAGAAATGCTCATTGAACAAATTATTGAATTTAAATTGAAGGGCCTGGGGCCTCTTAACCGTACATGTACTTCTACAACTGGTTATTTTCACGTCAAAACAAAAATCTCTAAGGAAAATCTTCGAGTGGATTATTTACTACTAATATACTTATAAAAATTTAACCCCAAACTGCAAAATTACAAACGTATTTTGGACCAAATTATAAGTAAAAGGAGAATTGAAAGAATTTAATTTTTTTCAGTTGGCTTTCAAATGTTAATAATCTACTTCTTTCAAATGGTTCTGAACACGTGCGAAATGTGATCCAATAGCATTGAAATAGCCTTTTTTTCAAAAAACTTCCAAAAAAATCGCCCAGCAACTGGGGGCTTTGTCCCCAGATCCCCATCTGTGATACGTTTGAATAAACTAGTTTACTTACACAAGTCTCCCAATTGAGATATTTTCATTTTTAACTTTTGGTTTTAGCCCTCTCCCTTTAGAAAATTCTCTGTCAAGTGCCAAACCAGGCCACGGCTTCTGATCTTCCATTCTACGATATCTTTGTCCAACAAAAATTCCTCTTTCGAAAATTTCTGACGACTTCATTGCATGTGATTTTTGGTTTGCCCCCCTCTCCCCCAATCAAAAATCCTGGCTATGCCTGTGCACGGGGAATGGCATTTCGAGCCGTGTCCCCCCAAATCACTGGTTGAGCTCCGCAAGCGAGAGTAAACTTTTGTAGTAGCACAACTAGCAAACTTTTGCCCAAAAACAGGTAACTACTAGAGTGGCCTAAAAAAATTTTTGTTGGAATTTTAAATTGCACACCTTCTCATTTGTGGACGTTTGATGAAAAACTAACCCAGAGAAAAAATTAAACTGATTGAACAAGAGTAAGTGGTCTCCTAAAGCTCCTCAAAATCCTTCAAAAATTGCCAAATTTTACTAGCATATATACTCGCGGATAGGTCGCAACTATTTTCTCATATTTTTTAACAAAAAACATGGGTGCGACCTATCCGCGCGACATACCTTGAAAGTTTTCGGCTATTGCAAGTACCGTATTTTCCGTCTAATAAGCCGTTATAGACATGAATTGCGCTTGCGCTTGTGCTCGCACATACCAATGCGAGACAGTTTCATGCGCGCACACGCACATGCGACCGCTCAGCGTGCGTTGGATTTTCCCGCTTTGTTAACAAAAAATGGTTTTGCGATTTTAATGTTCGATTTCGAAGTTATTTGTTTTTAATTTATTTTAATTTTTGAAGTTTATTTTAATTTTCGCACAGATAACTTCGAAAATTTATCTTAATTTTTGAAGTTATCTGTGCAAAAAAGATAGTGCGACTTATGTGCGAGTCAACGCTAAATTCAACTTTTTTAACACAAAACTAATAGTGCGACCTATACGGTGGTGCGACCTATAGGCGAGTATATATGATATATTATATTTTGTGTTTAATTTCTTCCAGTTAATTTCGTTTGAACCCCTTCCAGTCTTTCTTATGAATCATTTAGACAGTGTAATTAAAATTTGATGATAAGAGATGTTTGCTGAAGGGATACAGGTGTCGTAAAAGGCAGAGAAAAGTCAACTAATAACAACATCTACATTATTGAGTTACAAATACTGTATTTCAACTACAAATGTTCTAAAAAGTTCAAGAAATCAGAAATATTTTTTATAATTTAGGCAAAGAGGTGGATTTGCAATACCATATTAAAGCAATAAGCAGCAACTTTGCTGGATTCAACATTTTTATTACAAACAAAACATATCGAACGTTTTCGGCTTAAAACCATTAAGCCCCCTCATCAGGATATTATAAACAATAATGCTTAAACATCTGAAAAGGAAAATAGAAGCATTACGGCAACATAAATTACGTATAGCAGACTAATAACGTACATTACAGTAAGTCCTCAGGTTACGACGGTCCCGACTTACGTTGTATCAAGGTTACAAACGCACTGCATAAAAATATAAATGATAATACAGTACTGTAATATCGAAGTCTTAAACTGGATCATTGTGATCAAGAAATACAGGGTTTTGGGCTCATTGGTTTTCGTCATTTGCATCGTTAATGACGTGAACAATTGCAAACTATTACGATTATGAATGAATAATCACTAAGCTTCAGTATGTATATGATATGTATAGAGTAATTTATGTATTATTCGGGTTACACTGAAATTCGGGTTACACCGCGTCTCAAGAACGGATCAACGTCGTAAGTCGAGGACTCCCTGTATATGAGAAAATACTTAAAATTATTATCTAACAAAATAAAAATGCCTTTCCAGTTTTGGAGCAAAGCAACCCGTCAAACAAGCAACAGCATAAAGTTTTTAGCGTAAAATAAACCAACTCAGGTAGAACAACTATTATTGGGATTGTTTATAATATCCTGATGAGGGCTTACCTGTAATTGTTTTAAGCTGAAAACGTTCGATATGGTTTGTTTTTAATAAAAATGTTGAATCCAGCAAAGTTGCTGCTTATTGCTTTAATACAGTTTTCATAAATGCACTGTTTGCAATTACATGTTCAGTCTTTCATCCAACGTTTGGTAAGATAACACTTTTGGTGAATTAGTTGCTACTTTTGGTTAGTTGAGCTTTTGTTCCACTTGATGGGAGAAGTTTGCGATGGTGCTCAATGATTTGATGTAAAAGCTGCCGCTGTTTTTCATCTTTAGTGAGGACTTCATTGAAGTCGGTTGCCAACTTGACTGCTCATTCTGCATAACCGTTTACAAACTGTATGGCATGGATAATTTTGCATGACGTAGTATAGTCATCATGCTTATCCCATGTGTCCACTGCAACAGAGAGAAAATCCTGTGATAGCAGACGGGATTTAAATAAATTCAGGAATCTTTGTGTCACAAACTCAGCTAGAGAAAGATCACTGAACTTTGAGCACTTGGTTGGAACAACATAACGAACATCTTCTGAAAATTATTTTCTCTACAGTGTGTTGACAATAGCCTTTTTGATTGCAATGGTGACGTCGCTACTAAACAATGGGAGAGCTGCAAGGTCTTCACTGAGGAACCATAAGAGTAGACTTATTTTGCTTTTTGCAATCTTAGCAATTTTGTTATCAACATGTGCATACAGTTCAATCAATTGCAGCATCTGTAGATCATTCGCAGGAGCAGCTGATGCCAGAGAAATTGCGAATCAGAAGTCAGCATAAATGGTGCAGATGAATACACAAATTCGTCGCAATGAATCCATCTCAAGTTGGCTTGTTTGAGACTGATCTCTAAATCCAAATATTTTAAGACTACAAATGTCTTTTTGCCATCCATCTTGCCCGATAATAGACGCCAGGAGCACAAACAGCTCTGGCATTGTCCATATTCTCTCCCAAAAGCTGAAGAACTAGACTAGAAAATTTCTTGCAGTCACTACATGGCTGAACATTTCACAAATTTTTTTAAATATTTGACACAGCAACACGAGCCAGGTCAACTGACCATGACAAACTGACCGTGAACCAACGGTTTTGTCACAGTGATTTGATCACTGATTTTGTCACAAAGTGAGGGTTTGCACAAGATGGCTCTGGGGATAGTAAAATATGCTTATGATTGCTCTTCTCAGCTAATCGGCATCATTTGGTTCGCGGTCAGTTGTCGTGGACCCCAGCAACATGGCAACATTGTTTAAGCCAGGGGTTCTCAAACTTTTGGTGTACGGATCCTGTGAAGAGGTTAACCATTATTTACGGAGCCCCACAAGAATTTTCCCAAAAAAAAAACAATAGCTTGCGGAGCCCTTAGGTTTCTCTAATAGAGCCCTGGGGCTCCCTAGGAAGCACATTGAGAACTTATGGTTTGAGCCATACTCTCTTGGCTTGATCTAGGCAATCAACCCTGATTTCACTACAATCGAAAGGGCAAAATTCTAACCTGTTGATGGTATCCCATTGCAATTTAGGCCTATGAAAAAGATCTGTCTTTGGCGTTTTGAGACAAAAAAAAATCGAAGGCAGCTGAGGAATAAATTTCAAACATATAATGCCAACAAGCAAGAAGTAGCAGTAGTCAGCTAAATGAATTCTGCACAACAGTGATGGCTACTGTATGAATTCCTGTGTTGCTTGCTGTTGTATCGAAACAAAGAGCGCCAAACAATTCTCAACTCCTGTCCACTTGTGAACAACTCTCCTACTTTTTGACCAATCATCGCTCCAGTTCCGACTGACAGCATCAGGATTCCCAACAGCTTTTCAACATGTAAGCCAGAAACTACAATTGCTAAATATTCATGGTTGGTTCCTGCCAAATTATGAGCATTGCATGTATAAGCTCTAATACATCAAAATGTTACAATTGTGTGTGTCCAAATCACTTTTGTGATGCAAACAATGTTGCACGCATAATTACTACCAGCCTTTATTTCGTAGGTTATCTATTGAAGAGCTTTAAGTTGTCCCATGCTGAGAGTTTATGCTTATGATCAAGACCAAAACAATATGATCATTGCTGGCTATGATAAAAAAAAATTTCATTAAAAGCAGCACAAGGCATCCTATTAAACCATTAAACAGTATCATAACTTTTTGATTAACGTTACTAGTATTTCTCTAATACTGGTAGAGGATGTAATAGCACCAGCATTTGTAGAATATATATGCTTTGGGAGACCACTTAAACTTGTTGAATTGACCTGAAATTTTCACTGGGTTATTTTTTAGGAATTGTCCTAAAATAAGGGGGTATGCGATACAGAATTCCAAAAAAAAATTTTTTCCATATAAAAATTGGCCACTCTAGCAACCACAAACGCTTTTTTCTATGAAACAGCAAGACAGATCAAGTGAACATAATCAAGTAGCCTTAGATTTTGCGATAAAGACGTTTTTTAATTTTTTTAGTCTTCACCTCCAAATTAGAGGGCAAAATCCATACCAAAGAAGGATAATACAGGATTTGGAGCAAAATATTCACCAGATCGCTGCCGCATTCCGAATTTATCTGGTCTCGGCTGCGTAAGCATCACCCCGCCCAAGTTTTTGTGGCCCCTTCCCCAAACACACTACTCTGGCTCCGTGCCAGATACTGTACTGTTCTATTCGCAGTGCATGATCTATACTGTGGTCTGTGACCAGATAGCCAACAAATCATCTTCATTTGTTGTACTAAATGCTAACATTTTGGGAAATATCGCGATCTGCAAGTTTTCAGCAATTTATCGAACTCTAATAAATGCATTTTCGTTAAAGAGACGCTGCTCGAAATCAGCTTTATTGAAATCGGTTTTATCAGTTCAAATTGACCCGCTACTAGACCACATTATTTGTTCAACTTCGATTGAGAAAAAATCGGACCATGTGCGATAAAACTTGCCTATGCATACAGTATAAGAGCAACGACAAAACGTCACGAAGGTCTTGTATGTTCTACTAAACTGAAATAACGAGTTAACAAGAGCAGAGTGAAAACAAGTGGAGAGTAAAGACTCCAAATGGTAACGTGTGAAAATGTGAATTGAAATAGTCTTGGAAGGAGTTTCTTAGCAGTAGCGGCAGAAAATTTGCTTAAAAAACAGCGCTGAAGCACTGCCGCTTTTTTGGCTAAAAAAACAGCAGCGCTGCTGCTTGTCGCTGGTGACGAAGAAAAGCAGCAACACTGCCGCTACCGAAAAAGTAGCGGCGCTGCCGCTTGTCGCTGGTGACGAAGAAAAGCAGCAACGCTGCCGCTACCGAAAAAGTAGCGGCGCTATCGCTGGTGAACAGCGCCGCTGTGCCCATCACTGGTAGTGACTATTTCACCAAAATTGTTTAGGAAGAGACCAGCTGTATTTCACTGCAAATTTTTATCTACTTTTTTATCAATTTTAACCCAAACTCAAATATTTACGCCAAAACTTACCCCAAACCTAATTTGAACCCATCAACTTACTGATGTCCTAATCTTGACTCTTTTTGATGTTTGTCTTATACTGTGTAATCTATAAATTTTTCAGTGAAGCAGACACTTCCAAATTTTTAAGTTGAAAATAATAATATTATGAAAGTGCAGAATAATCCATCTCAGATTTTTTAATTACATTTTAAGGGTTAATATTCGGGGTTGATTTGGAGTAACTTTAAAAGGTATACGCTACACTATAGGCAAAGAATTTGAGTTAGATTTGGGTCAGAATTAATAAAAAACTAAAGGTTGATCAATAAAAATTTTCAGTTAACTTTTTTTCCAAAAAACAAAGAATTTATAGCAGTAGTTTAATTCATAGATTTTAAAATCACATTATCTATCATGGGGAGAATCTGTGTCATTTCCCATCGCCAAATATCTTGGACCTGTTTTAAATTGTCAAAATTTACATGCAACTTAAAAGTACATTAGAATCCATCAAATAGGGGGTCCACGACAACTGACCATAAACAAACTGACCGCAAACCCAAATGACACCAATTGACTGAGAAGGGCGATCATAAAAATATTTTACTATCCTCAGAGACATTTTGCCCAAACCCTCACTTTGTGACAAAATCAGTGACAAACTCACTGTGACAAAACCGTTGGTTTGCGGTCAGTTGATTTGACTCGCAAATAGGGAATCAACAACTTCATATTGCTAAAGAGTAAAAAAAGGGGTATATGAGTCATTTTTACAATGACCCTGATTGCATGATCTGGGTTCAACTCGCACCCAGGTCACGTTGTTGTATCCTTGGATAAGATACTTTACCAATGATTATCTCTACTTGGTGGCTTCGAACAAGCAGCAAATTCAGTGGACATAAACATGAAGAAATCCACAGGAACACAGGATCCCCAGGATCACTAGAAACTCTAAAGCTGGTACAGATTCCTTTAAACACAAAGTAAAGAGTCACCAACTTGCCTTGGTCAGGAGACAGCAAAGGGATCTTTTGGTCTTTAAGTCAAGCTGCCACCTGCTTACCTGTCTACCACACATGGTGGAGACTTCACACTGTCCCTTTATTGTTGAACGTCAAACAGGAAAGCTGTGAATGCCAATTTTTATAGTCTTTAGTTTGACCTGATAGGAATCCAACCAGATTCTATACTGGTTCAGCAGCAGATGCTCTATCCACTCGACCACTGATTGGTTGAAACACACCTGTAGTTATTCTACTGAAAGTAGTAACATAGTCATTGTATTGAAAAGTGCACAGATCAACCAATCACTACTGACTAGCGTTTTGACGCAGTTTGAGTCCGGAGTCACAAGGATAAATTTGCACTACAACAACAACAACTAATCTGCAAACTTGTAATGCCACATGCCTTTTTTTTAATTAGATTTTAGAATGCTTTTTAAGCTATGATGTCAGTTAATCACATTATAAAAACGTTGCAGACAAGTACCAGTACTGAGTAATCACCTTCACTTTTTGAACTTCGTTAATACATTGTTGATAAAGTCCAAGATAAAAAGCATTTTTCACATCAAACAATTCATCTACTTCATTTTGTGTCATGTCTGTTTCGTCTTAGTCTGTTAGTACAGAATAGTACAATCCTATTGATGCACAAGACCTGATCTTGATGAATATAAGTGATACAGTAGGCCCACTATAATCTACAAAACATTTGAAATATTAGACCTATCATTCAATTCAGCTGAATTATCCTTCTAGCTTCTGAAACCAGTGTTCCAGCAAAAGTGCCTCAACATCAGGTTTCTAGAAAAAAAAATCAAAAGCATCAATTTTGAGTTTACTGTATTCACAAACTGACTATTATAATTTGTAATTTCAACAAATTTTCAACAAAAATATCCAAAAACAAAAAACATGGGTTATTAAAGTGGACTGAAAACCTTTTTTTTCAAGAGAATCAGATTTTTTTATTTACTTTAGATTTTTAAATGCAACAGATATTAACTGGATAAATAAGGTTGGAAGACAACGCTGAACGAAAAGATACATGTCAGCTGCCACCCTACACTGTACACACAGTTGATAATCAAATAAAAATACTAGTAAAATGCCTATTAAATTTCTAAATTTGGAGACTATTCTGACAAATGCACTAGCCTGCAACATCAGACATTCCAGCCAGAGGTGGGCACAAATCTGAAATAATGCAACATTAGGCCTATACCCTGTGACAAAAGTTTGAGGACATTTCACATATTTAGACATTTCTGAGCTCTAACTAATATATATAGCTTTTGTTTTACCTACTACTTTCAAACAACTTTTTGTCGATCATTTATTAATTCTTAGCATAGTTAAAGAGATGACAAACTTACACAGAATTTAAAAAAAAATACTAAAAATCAATATTTTGTGTGGCCTCCCTTGTTTTTAATCACTTCTTGCCGGCGATGTGGCATGCTCTCAATCAGCTTGCAGCAATAATCTGAAGAGATCTCTTTCACCCAAACTTCTTTAATTGCTGATTGAAGCGCGCCAAGACTTGTGGGATGCTTTTCTGAAACTTTATTTTTCATTATACTACATAAGTTTTCAATAGGATTGAGATCAGGACTGTTTCCTGGCAACTCCAACATTTGGATACTATTTTTCTCCGAGAATTTTTTTACCAACTTGCTTTGATGACATGGAGCACCATCCTGCATAAAAATCTGACAGTTACGAACTGTCATGAGGAGCTTAAGCTTGCTCCTCAACAAATTCAGATATTTTTCACCATTCATGGTTGTTCTTGGCGGCAAAAAACAAAGTTTAGCCGTACCCATGGAGGACATTGCTCTCCATACCATTTGGCTAGGGGAGTGTTTACTATTGGGACAGTGTACTTTTCCTCGTATCCTGATCCAGCACGCCTCCAAATCCGATATCTTCGAATAAAAAACTGATTTACAGAAGACTCATCAGAAAAAAGCCCCTTTTCCACATCTCTGTGTTCCAGCCAGCATGTCTTTCGGCAAAGTCCAAAAGTTTTTTTTTTCATTGTCTTCAAGTCAAGCGTGGCTTTCTAGCTGGCCTGTATGATTTAATTCCAAATTCCAAAGATAACCTACGTTGAATCGTTTTGGTACTGACAGCTGTCCAGTAGGGTGTTGCAACCGCCCCATAAATTTGAAAATTTTATCGTGGCAACTTCTACCTTGGCTCAAGTTGGAGGCTTTGCACAAAAACCCTTTTAGTCAAGTTTCGTAAAAACTTGTCAATGTTCACGGGTCGCACAGTGACATCAAAATTTTCACAATTTAAAAAAAAACTGTTTTTTTTTTTCATTTTGAATGTTTTTGGACATTAAGTCGAACCTATGATCCCTTTCAATCATTTCTACTGTTTTTGGGAGTCGTTGTGCAGTACATAGCCTACAAGAGAACTTCTTAAATTAAAGTTATCAAAAGTTGCATTTTAGACCTACTGCCACAAGCATAATAGATACCAAATTATTGCATATTTTTCTACTTTAATAATTTATTTCACATCTGGCCCTGATTTTAATCTGAAAAGGGCTCATTATTGTTATCTACCCAATGTCAGTCTTTTTTTTATTCTGACAGCTGTGTTAACAAAAAGCATCTTAATAATAAGCTGTTAGTGACACTGTTAGTTCAAATTTCCGTTTCTTTTCTGTTTTCTTTAACAGCCTAAGTTTTTTCCATATTCTTGATGCTGGTTTTTTAATTCAACAATGCTATGCAAAAATGTTTTTTCTTCATTTTTCAGTCACGTTAAGGCGATGGTTTGATTACCAAGATTTTATTGTTGTGTTCAATGTTTTTTTCAATGTTTGAGAAATCTTGGAAATATGGCAAAGATCTTTTTGTATGCTTTGTTGATCTCGAAAAAGTGTAATATAATTGCCTTTGTATCTTTGAAGGGTTCCAAAGAAGAATGGCGTTGATGGTCAGTTGTTACATGCCATTAACGCATGGTACGGTGCCGACTGGAGTTTCGTGGTTGAGTGAATGGCAAGCAATCAAAGCTTTCCACATAGGCATTGAACTATGGCAAGAATGCGATTTGTTTGTTCTCTTCATTATTGTTTACATGAACGGGATCGACAAATGCCACCAAGCTGATGAGTTTGCCACCACAGAAAATTGAAAAATCTACAGAATCTGGCTTTCAGTGCACATTACATAAGTTTGCAGCTGCTTATGACACTGCAGGAATAAAAATAAGCATGGTCAAAACTGATATATAGTGATATGCATCATGCTTCAAGAAACACTAAACAGAGCTTGTTGCAACTGAATCTGGAATGGAGCAACACAGAAACAAGTAGGCCTACCAGTAGCCTATACACAAGTTCTAGTATCTTGGGGTAGCATTCACAAGTGACAAATAGCAAAACAAAAAACTGGGTATCCCAATTGGCAAGGCAATTGCAATCATCAAAGCTTTACACTATTCAGTAGTTATGAGACAATTCAGTAGTTGTGAGATGAAAATGGTCAAAAATGAAGCAACCTCTCAAGATTTGAAACGGTCTTTGTCCCGTCTTACCTAGGCTACTCTATCTCTGTATGGTCATAAAAAATCGGTAATGATTGAAAGGGTGCGATTGCAAGTGCAAGCGTCTAAAATGAGGTTTCTCCAAACAATCAAAGGAGTTACATCATTGACTAGATCTAGGCCTAGTAATAATATAGGCTATTGCTAGTACATTTACCAATGTCTATGTTTTATAGAGCTTATACCAAGTGGATTGCACTAGACTCCGTATCTTACACAGCAAAACATAGAAAATACCAGAATACGGTTTCAGTAAGCTGCTGCTGTAACCATATTTAAGTTAGACCAGCAGTTTAACAGATTTCCAATGCCTAGACCTAAAGCATGAAAAAAAAAGATTGAAAAGACTCCAAACAGTAACGCGTCAAAATTTTAATCGCAAAAAGTCTTGGAAGAAGTTTAAAAGCAGTAGCGGCAGCGGCAGAAATTTTGCTGAAAATACAGCGCTGAAGCTGCTTTTTTGACTGAAAAAACAGCGGCGCTGACGCTTTTCGCTGGTGACGAAAAAAGCAGCGGGGCTGCCGCTACCGCTACTGAAAAAGTAGCGCCGCTGGTAGCGCCGCTGTACCCATCTCTGAGTAGGCTAGCCAAGCCTTGGCTACTCCAAAATCTGTGTTTTATTATTTTTGTTATTGTATAGTTATATTTATCTCTATCAAGATAGCCAGGTTGCCAGAATCTAGGATAGCTTAATACGGTAAGCCTAGTTCCTAATGCTGGAAATTAAATTTTAATAGCCAAGCCTAGATTGTGAAATTAGGCCTGTTCAGAAAGACTGTTTTATTAGAGATAGGCTTACTGTATAGCCTATAGAAACATATCCCTGGTTTTTACCTGCAGGTAACATTGCCTAGGCAGATAAGGCGGTACCATAGGCCAAGGAATCATAGGCCTACCGGTATAGGCAGTACTTAAATTGTAGGGGGGACGTGGGAGGACGCGTCCCCCCCAGTAGCGTAGCCAGGGGGGGGCGGGGGGGGCTATAGCCCCCCCCATTGGCCTGCCGACCAAAATGCAGAATAAGGAAAATACCACGTTTTTAGCACTTCTAAGACTCTCTTTTGCACTGGATCAGACTAAAAATGATTTAAAGCATAGTTTGAAACGTTTATTTGGGGGGGGGGCTAATAGACTGCCGACCAAAATGCTGAATAGGGAAAATACCACGTTTTTAGCATTTTAAGACTGTCTTTTGCACTGGATTAGACTATTTTGAAACGTTTATTTAAGGGAGGGGGGGGACGGCTAATGAACTGCCGACCAAAATGCAGAATAAGAAAAATATCATGTTTTTAGCATTTCTAAGACTATCTTTTGCACTGAACTAGACTAAAAAATGCTTTAAAGCATAGTTTGAAATGTTTATTTGGAGGGGGGCTAATAGACTGCCGACCAAAATGCAGAATAGGGAAAATACCACGTTTTTAGCATTTCTAAGACTGTCTTTTGCACTGGATTAGACTAAAAAATGCTTTAAAGCATAGTTTGAAACGTTTATTTAGGGGGGGGGCTAATGAACTGCCGACCAAAATGCAGAATTAGGAAAATACCACGTTTTTAGCCAGTAGCGTAGCCAGGGGGGGCGGAGGGGCTATAGCCCCCCCATTGACATGTCGACCAAAAAGCAGAATGGGAAAAACACAACATTTTTAGCACTTTGAGACTGTTTTATGCACTGGAGTGGACTAGATAGTGATTTAAAACATCTTGTGAAACATATGTCCAGAGGGGGGGCTAATTTGGCAAAAATAAAACCAACAAATAAATGAAACCTTTGATAAATGGTAAGAAATAAGCAATCAAATTTGATCGCAAGTGTAAAAATGCTGAATATAAGTGTCATCAACAAATATACTATAAACTAAGGAATAGGGGGGGGGGCTATTCAGTATTTGTTAATTACCAATCATTTCTCTCAAATCTCTTTTCATTAGTCCCCCCCAATTATTTTTCTCTATAAACTGTATACGAAATAGATTACTCCGTGTGAGTTTTATTGAAGTACCGGTATTCGATTTTATAATTTACCAGCATCTAAACAAGAGAACTAACATTTTACCATTAGCCACCTCCCAAATAGCCCATTTATGCCAGCAGTTTAATCTTGTTTGCACTGCCAATTTCTAAGCCACGTTTTAAAAACATTATTTTTAATCAAAATAGCCCTAAAATGAAGTTATTTTTGCAAAAAAATGCAAAATTTTCGAGCGCTGGGGGCTCCGCCCCCAGACCCCCGTGCCTCCGGCGGCTGGGGGCTTTGCCCCCAAACCCCCAGCCTCCGGCAGCGGGGGGCTTCGCCCCCAGACCCCCACTGGCATCCGGCGGCTGGGGGCTCCGCCCCCAGACCCCCCAAACAGCCCCCCCCATTGCGAATTTCTGGCTACGCGCCTGGTCCCCCCATCGAGATTGAGCGTCCCCCCATCGAGATTTACGCGTAACCCATTGAGATTTGACCGCTGGTTTATGGGAGGAAAAAGGTACTGTTTTTGCCCGGAAAAACCGCTTAAATTTTCGATTTCGGCCAGAAAAACTCTTCGGACTTCGGCGAAGACCTTTCTTTTTTTTTTTTTTTTTTTTGAAGATCACCTAATTTTCACTGAAAAATCGCCTCAATCCAATTTAGGAACAATAAAAATTTGGGTCAAGTTTGTTTACGAAACAACCTTCCAAAAAATCCTAGCTGCGTGCCTGTTCTTCACTAAGGTTCAGTCAACGCTGAAAAAGCGTCCCCCCATGCAAAATTTTACAATTTAAGTACTGGGTATAGGGTACCATAAATGAGTTCTGTAAGTTTTCTAATGTAGTTTGCTGTTTGGCTATTATATCAGATTACTTTACGATTGAATTAGCAGAGGTGGAGTCGAGGACACAAGGCTCGAGGCCAAGGCCAAGGACACAAAAAAATTTCGAGGCCAAGGACAGACCCTTTTGAGGCCTAGGCCAAGGACCAAGAACACATACGCAAGTGTTCTCCAAAAAAAAAAAGGTCTTCAAAATTTTTTTTAGGCGATCTCAAAAAAAAGGTTTTCAAATTTTTTTTTCAGGCGAAAAAGGTCTTAAAAATTTTTTTTCAGGCGATATCTACTTGAGGAAACCAAAAAAAAGGTCTTGCAGATTTTCCGCGAAGTTTCTGGCGTTTTCCAACGAAATTTCAACGGTTCAAAAATAGTGCTGTGCTCGAGCCAAGGACAGGGCAATTTTCGAGGACTTGAGGCTTCGAGGCCAAGGCCAAAGACTTCAAAATATGTCCTCGAGGACTCCACCTCTGTGAATTAGTCCCTAGCCGTTTTTAGGCCTAGTCAGCTCTCTTTCACATTATCATTAGCTGAACTGTTGCATAAATGCATGTAGACTAAATTTAGGTTCTGGCAGCTTAGTTACCGTACCGATACTGCACTTAATGTGTGGAATATGCTACTATAGTGGTGTCATACACTTGTTTGATAGTCTGTAGTTGAATGATTTAGGCCAGATGAAGCAGGAATGCAAGATGTAAGTTAAAAGTTATTCGTAGAGATGGATACTAAATCAGTAAAGTTCACTACATCCTATCTAACTTTAGTAAGTCTGCATTTTTGTGTTCTAAAAGCCTTCCTATAATGCAAAATAAGGTGATTTAAAGCAACTTTAGAAGGGGTTCAGGGTGTGATTTCAGGTAGTTCCAACAAAGTAGCCTATAAGAAAATAAGTTAAAAAAATAGAATAATCCAGGGTCAATTTCTGAGCTAGACTTGTCATGCTGGCTTGGGAAAAGGCCTATCTAAACAACAAATAAAACAGGAATTGTTTTCATGAGTTGATATGAGTTTGGCTATGATTTCAGTGCTGGTTAGATTGGATTGAAATCCCAACTAGATATGATGTAATTTAAATCAAATCATAACACAGTACAACACGTCACATAGAAACATTAAAAATTTAAAACCCCTCAGACTGTTTCACCCATAATCACGATCAATTCATTGAATGTGCTTCGGAGCATAATGTTCGGAACATCGAAATATCTGTAATACAAAACACAAAGCCAAAATAATTGGAAACATATCTTGACGTTTCGTGAAACTACTTCTCACATTGTCAAAAGCAATGAATGGCGAAAAACACAAAGCACAAGCATATAAAGCATCAAAAAGAAGTAGCAGCAGGGGAGAGAATTATTCATATTACTCATGTGTTAAACAAATACAGCGGTATAGAGGTCCTGTCAACATTTAAGTTTGAATTGTGTTTTTTGAATTAGTAATGTTTCGGTGATCAATAATTTTCGCCAGTGATTGGTTTGGGCCATTATTTCTGTTTTGTCAAAATCAATTTTATGATCGGGGTTATCCGTCAAATGTTTGGATACATCGGTATCTTGTCTATTTGGCGAATTGGGGTCGTGATTTTTCAACCGAGTAATTAGATTTCTTGAAGTCTGACCAATATACGTGCTTTTACAACTGCATGTGATGCGATAAACCACACTAGAACGATGTAACTTATTTTGGCGCTCTTTGAAGGTAAAAAGACGCTTTAAATTGAACGTTTCGTTGATTAAAAAAAGGCAATTTAGAAAACTATTAAACTGGACATGCAAAACAACAACATTGCAATTCGATGGAAAATTTTATCACCAAATTGACGGCATGGCAATGGGGTCGCCGTTGGCCCCTGCCATGGCCGACATTTTCATGAACTGGCTGGTGGAAACTGCCGCTACTAAATCCAATCATCAATTTACAGTTCACCGTTACGTGGATGATTTATTTCTGACCTTTGATGACCCCAACCACATCGATCATGTTTTTAGTACTTTCAACTCAATACACCAGAAAATCAAGTTTACAAAAGAAAACGAAGAGAACAATAAATTGGCCTTCTTGGATGTCCAAATCACAAAAAAATTCAGATTGCATTGAAACATCAATATTTCGAAAAAATACCAACTTAGGCATCTACACAAGATGGGACAGCTATGTTCCGAATCGTTACAAACAAAACTTGGTCTGGACGTTACTGCACCGGGCATATAGTATTTGTAATAGTGCACAGTTGCGGAAAAAAGAATTTCAAAAAATTTCAAACCTTCTCGAGAAAAATAGATTTCCCTTAAATTACATAAACCGGCAAATACAACACTTTCTTGCCAAAAAGCAGTCGAAAAAACCCAAAACAGACAAGAAGGACGACACAAAACGGATTTTTATGAAACTTCCCTACATAAAAGAAATGAACGGCCATATACCAAGAGAAATTAATGGTTTTTTGAAAAGATTGGACTTTAAAGTTACATTTATTTTAATCAACGAAACGTTCAATTTAAAGCATCTTTTTACCTTCAAAGAGCGCCAAAATAAGTTACATCGTTCTAGTGTGGTTTATCGCATCACATGCAGTTGTAAAAGCACGTATATTGGTCAGACTTCAAGAAATCTAATTACTCGGTTGAAAAATCACGACCCCAATTCGCCAAATAGACAAGATACCGATGTATCCAAACATTTGACGGATAACCCCGATCATAAAATTGATTTTGACAAAACAGAAATAATGGCCCAAACCAATCACTGGCGAAAATTATTGATCACCGAAACATTACTAATTCAAAAAACACAATTCAAACTTAAATGTTGACAGGACCTCTATACCGCTGTATTTGTTTAACACATGAGTAATATGAATAATTCTCTCCCCTGCTGCTACTTCTTTTTGATGCTTTATATGCTTGTGCTTTGTGTTTTTCGCCATTCATTGCTTTTGACAATGTGAGAAGTAGTTTCACGAATCGTCAAGATATGTTTCCAGTTATTTTGGCTTTGTGTTTTGTATCATTGAATATAATTACACTTTTCTGATGATCTTGATTACGAATGAAACAGTCAGTAGAGTTTTTTAATTTTTTTTTAAATGACATACACGAGTACTGTGTTAGTGTTATGATATACGCCCCTGCTAATTCTTTCGAGCACTTTTTTGAATCAGTAAAATTCGAACCCTTATTGTAGTTTAAGTCAAATTTTAAATTAGTTAAGGTTGAGATTTAATAGCAAAAGAATACTGGTATAATCTGTACTCAGATACTACACTAAGTTAGACCCAATTTAGGAATTACTCAAGATCGATACAATTGATAGTGTGAAATAGTTTTTCAGTGAGAAGTCGAGTCAACGAATAACCTAGGCTGTGTAACCATTAAGCCAATATTTATCAGCATTTTGAGTGGGTACGTATTCTGTTTTTTTTGTTTTTTTTGTCTATTTAACTAACTAAAACTAAACAGGTAGCACTCCATCTAGGCTGCTGAGTAAAAACTTAATAGCCGTGATAATTGATTTACTTCATTGTTCATTTGATAAGAATTACTAAATCGGCTAATTTTGATGTGAAATAAAGCTGGTTAAAATATGAGGAAGTCTTTTTGGCAATAATTTTGCGCATAGTGAAAATGAACTCATAAAAATTTTTTTCCGTACCGTAGGATAATAACCGTCATGTAATATTATTGCTGTTGTAATAAAGTGAATCAATATTAGTTTTAAAGTGTTTCTGAGTTGACTAATAAGTAAAGCATTTGTCAAAACTGAAATTTGCTACTTTTATTGAGCTAATGATGTTGCAGTATGTTAAAGCCTAACAAGCACTAAGCATGAAAGCATATACTAAACAAAAAACATGCCTAAATCTCTGCGGTATTTGTAGTAAAGTGTTACTTGAAGGTAATCGCATTAACCTAAAACTATTTGATTTTACAAGATATTTCATTTTGCAAGATATACAATTTAATTTTGTTTAAAAAATGGTGATACCCTATTAATGCTGATTCTTCTTATTTAATTGCAGCTTTGGAATTTTGTTGGGTAAAGTGTGTCACGTCAGTGATTTTCAGACAGGTTTTTTGTTTAATACATTTAGTTAGCCTATATTATTCGTATAAGTAGCATTTAGTTATTACAGTATTTTGTAAGAAATGCATACATTTGGTAGAGTTTTGCAATACTATAGCTTGCCATAGTAATGACAGATAATAATTATTATTTTTCTGCAGATTGTATGATAAATCTAAATGTAATTACAGGCTTTGCTGCTTATGCGAATTCAATGCTCTTCCATAGGGTGATGTTATGGAGACTTGGTTGAGATTCCTGTTGATTATTTCATGCCATACAAGTGTAGAACACCAAACCATAACTGATTATTGAAACTAATTAGATGCAACCATACTACAATTTTTTATTATGCTTTTAAGTTTTATAATTGGAATCGATTATTATGTGAAACAATTTTATGATGGGAATTGATTATTTTGTGGGACAATTAACTTATCATCAATTTATTTGTCACAATCAACCATGATTCATAATACTGTAGGCCTACATGTCATGAAATAATAATTTTGAATGCCTGAGATATTTTGATTATTTGCTGTATTTTAATGCGTACGTGACTGATTTACTGCTTTTGCCGCTTTTTTTGATTTAGAATATTCAGGATATTCTGTAATACAAAACACAAAGCCAAAATAACTGGAAACATATCCAGTTATTTTGGCTTTGTGTTTTGTATTAAAGATATTTCGATGTTCCGAACATTATGCTCCGAAGGATATTCTGGATAATTCCTTTCCAGTATTTTTTACTGTTTTCTATTAGTCACCGGAATTATTAGTTGTTTACTTGTCTTAACTGCTATATTTAGACTTGAGTTTGTGACGTCATAATCATGTGGAAATCTGTTATCGTATTCGCGTTTATTTTTTCTATTGTGACATATCATGGATTGTTCTGGGATATTCGATAGCTTTAACCTTAGTATAAATGGGCTAGTTGTTTTTCATTCTATTATTCTAATATTCTGAAAGTGGATGATTTTTAGGTATTAGTCTCAGGGGCATTTTTGCCGAGTGTGTGTATCTGTGGTTGGCTTGTGTAGCCGTATATTTGGCAATCTGAATTGGGCGATCGCGAGAGTGTGTAAGGTGCGATGCGACCTGAACCTGGTCGGTCGCGGTTAAGTCTTTTACGATCTGAATCTGGTCGATCGTAAGAAGTGTTAGTGGAGCGAGTTTGCTCAGTGAGAGTGGTTTTGTGTTTCAATCTTAAATAGTAGTTTTAATTTAAGATTGTTTGTTGCTTTCTGAGATTCAAGAAGCTAAAGGAACTGTCATCTGCCATTTTCGATTCGTCAATTAACATCTCAGTCGTTCTCTAGTTTCAGCCGACGTGGGCAATTCTAGGGATTAAAGGTTGTACTCTAGCCAAGTATCAACGATCGCGACACTACATGACAAGAAAACGATGTACTAGGTAAAAAGAATTGAATGGCAAACAGATATTTTTTACAATATCAACTTCGGAAGATTCAATTATTGCTGTCTAGCAACATCGAAAAATTTGGGTCATATCGGTCAGAGTGTTTACTTTGTAAATTCGAGATTTGGAAACATTATTTCCCCCAAGTTTCCTGTTCTTCCAAGTGATTTCAATTCATACTGCATCAAAAATTTTCTCTCAATTGAGATTGCAAATGCTTCAAAAACTGTGTCAATTTATCGTTTGAAACCTGGGTATGTTGATCCTGTTAAACTGCCACAAACTTTGACTCGCTCGCGCAAACGCGGTAGACCGCGAAACAAACGTGATTGTTAATTTGAGCTCTGATGTTTTATTTTGTGTGCTGTTTTCTGTTGTATATTTTTTTTCTAGTTTTTGTGTCGATTTGCTTACTTGCGTTTCTGGGGAGGATCCTGAGGCCACCGCTCTTATCGATAGTGACGTCACTGATAAGATTGTCTGAATTGTGTTTTTAGTGTTATGACTTGTGATTCTCATTCTAGACGTGGAAGCAAAGGTACATGTGTTTTCTTATCAGCAGAATCAAGTATAGAGCTGCTGTTGTATGGCCTTTTGCTTGTACTGTAAAACTTACTCATGTTGCATATTTGTTTTAATAGACAAAAAAGCACTGAAAAACTTCCCAAAAACGACGAAAAACTGTTAAAAATGCACTTGTAAATCGCTCTGTTTCACGGCAATAGCTTATTTATACAAATTACAACAAAGTTTGTCTGTTTACAGTATCCTTATTTGCAGTATCTCCACCTTTTCAAGTCCGAGTCGCCACGGTGGCACCCGGGGCGGGAGTTCGTGGTGTCACTTTTTTTCAGTCCCGAAATAGGCAAAGACCAAAAAAAAAGTCTTCGCCATAAAAGTAGTAGATTTTCCGTTCAAAAACAGGCGAAAACCAAACAAAGGTCTTCGCCGAAAAATTACTAGGTTTTCGCTGCAAATCATGTTGGAGACCAAACAAAATGAAAAAACAAGGCCTTCACCACAAATCAGGGGAGTTATGGTTTCTTTTCATAATATGGTGTCACCCCAAAACGTAGTCACCAAAACGAACCCTCCCCCCCCCACCTAGCTACGCCACTAGTATTGACAGATTTAGGAAAGAATTTCTAAAAGAGAGAAGTGCTGTTTGAAAAAACTTTAGAAACTTAGTTAGACTCTGTTTCAAGAGCTTCTTTATAGCTTGATGTTGGATCGATTTTTTGCCCCAATCTGGGCCGAGTCAATGCCTTTCTAAATATCAAACAAAGAAAATAAAAATTTCATTCAATTTTTCGCAATATTGTCTTAACTAAAAGTGTCTGGGGACTGGTAACGTCCGGGGAGTGGTGACCTCAGTCAAATTATCAATGTTATTCGATCAGCCTAGCCTATTTTTGAAGTTTCTTGACAAGTGCATCAGAGGGAATATCTTTGTGCTAAAATAAAAAAAAATAAACCAATGAGCATAATTTTGCTTTTGAGAACACATCATGAAGTTGGAGCAGAAACTTGGCAAAAACATATATTTCCCCTGCTGTGCCATCGCCAGAGCAAACGAAGTGAGGGGGCGCTAACCGAAAGTGGGGGGACATTAAAATAGACTGAACTTTTGCATGTAAAAACTGATCTTGAGATCTTGTACGGCTACAAATCAAGAACATTTTTTAAAATTCTGTATTCATGTCACCGGCAGCGTTTCTTAGCTCGTTTCGTCTGAGGCCCACAATCGCTTGAAAAATCTATCTGCAGCAGTGAATGCTATTAGACGCGCAACCAGGATTTTGTTGAGAGGTGAATCAAAAGTAAATTCCTTTTTCTCAAAAACTGTCTAATTTAGGCCCGTGCTAAACAAACTAATGCAACTCGAGCGAGTTACAGACGGGGGCCTGGATAATTTTTGTGATTTTGCAGCAAAAATTAGCAATTTTAACGCCAATTTGGTTACATTTCGTATGTTTTTGAATTCCTATGAATAAACTAAATTACTATAATTCAGAAGTCGTTTCAAAGAATTAAATTGCGTAGCTGAACAAACTGATGCAACTCAAGCATGTCACAGACGAAAGCTTAATGCGACCAGGGTCCTCATGACAGAAATTTCCTCTCACGCATTAATAACGAGGAATTTTTTAAAGGCGCTAAAGAACGAAATACTCGCTAAAGGCAATAAGTTATTTTTGCGCGTGCATCTGAAGCTCTGCGAGCTGGGTAAAGTCATTCTCGCTCGCTAAGTTGCTTGGATCGATTGCGAAACATAACTGTAGTAAAAAACGTTATATTTTCTTTGCCAACTTAACAAAAGATTTTAAGCGTACCAGACATTTTTGCGGTCAGAAATTTAATGGCAAAATGTTGAATACTATAACCAAAGCAAATTTTTGTTGAAAATTACTTAACAATGGTCTCCATGTTTGCTATTAGACTGCTACGAAGAAAGCGAATTGCATTAAGAACCGTTTGCTGTATTGACTGATAAAAAAAATATTGAGAAGCGCCAGTTGAAAAAATAGAGTACCGTACACTTTTTTATAAACTCAATTTTCTGAGAACATGAAACTTGTTTTTGCTCAAAATTTAGGAACAAATTAAAAAGAATGCTTGCCTGGGCAGCTAAATAAACCAAAAGCAAATGGAAAAAAAAATCAAAGAAAAGAAACGGAATTTTTTTCTGATTCAAAACGGTAAAATTTTAGTGATTTTCATTTGTTTGCAAGTATAATTGCAACTATTCGAAGAGTATAGAGCGCTGTTTGAGATTTTTTTTCGCAGTCGTTCGAAAAAGCTTGTTTTTTTTAAGTTGAATGACTGCTCAAAAAAGGTAACAATGCTGCAAAGCAGGAAAAAAGCCTTTACGCAGGCGAAGAGAATAGGAAATTAAATGCTGTTGCAAATGTGGTCGCTAAAATGGACATCGATGCTCTCAAACATTTTTTAAAAATCAAGAACAAATGAGGCTGAAAATCGGCAAAAAATTAAAGAAAGCCAGTCTCAACTCAAAGAGTTACTGGTTCTAAAAAAGAACAGTGTACTTCGACTTGTTCACTTTTAAAAAATTTTGAAATCTATTGTTGCTGTTAAAGGCGGTGAATCATCCAGCCAATTCTGGTGGTTTACAATAGCTAAAACTGAACTATAATTTTTGATAGTTTTTGTTTTGATTTTGGGACTGCGGTTGCAAAGATATTCAACAAATGCAAAAAGATGTCCCCCCGAAAAAAGTTTTTGGAAACTCTGAGTTTTGCTCTTCCCGCCAAAACCACAGTAGGCCTAATAGTTTAGAGAACTGTGGTTTTGGCGGGAAGAGCAAAACTCAGAGTTTCCAAAAACTTTTTTCGGGGGGACATCTTTTTGCATTTGTTGAATATCTTTGCAACCACAGCCCCAAAATCAAAACAAAAACTATGAAAAATTACAGTTCAGTTTTAGCTATTGTAAACCACCGGAATTGACTGGATGATTCACCGCCTTTAACATAAACGTAAAACGAACAACAACTTTATGAGCACTTCACGTCGTTTAAAAAATTGTGGTGTGGTAAAAGTTGATCTTTTTTTTTACATTGAGCCAAAAATATAATTATAAACTCTGACCATAGTCACTAACCAAGTGGTGCAAAAAGTACTCAAAATTTGTAATCAAATAAAAGTTGAGGTGCGTTTAGACTGGACGCGAAGCAACGCTAAGCGACATGAAGCAACCAAAATTTAACGTCATCGGCAGCTCGCAAAAGGTTGCAACCGGTCGCAATCTTCGCGAGTAGTTGCGCAACATAACTTGCTTGCAGGCTGTAGTAAGATAACCTACTAAATCCCTGATTGGATTTTTACGATCGCAGTTTGCTAGAAAATAATGTAAATAGTATATTTGTATGGTTTAGTGCCTATTTATCAGTCCCAAGAGTAGGCTGTTGGCAAAGTTAGATTTGGGATAGCCCTCGGCTAGCCAAGTTAATTTGGACCTAGACAGCTAAGGCTGTAAATCCTGGAGTGATTTTTCATAGCTATGGTTGATCTCAGAGCTTCATTATAATGAATTCACCAAAGCAGTAGGCCGAGCCCAACGGCATCTAGCTTTTAAAACAAAAATTTTTATTCTGTGCAGTGTAGCAGAAGCTATTGTATCCGTCCAATGGTTCTTTTGGCTGAGCAGCTTTTGCTTTTTTGTCTTAAACTAACATGGTGTTTGTTTGTTTTTTTTCAGAATGTAAAATAACCCACCAACAGGCTAGTTTTGAACGTCTTGATAGTGTTTTTACCCATTGTTTGTTAGATTGTTGTTTTAAAAGTAACCACAATTGAACGACTGCTTGAATACTGGAAAATTCGCAAAAGTTTTTTCGCTGTCTACTTGGCCTAGCCAACTTGGTGAATAAAACTGTACTATATTTGAACTGGTTTTAAGCTACATACAAGAGCTGGATGGATACAAAAAAATTTTATGAACTTTTGAATTAGCTTAATTAGTAATCACTTCTTTGAATAGCTACAAACATGGAATTTTTTCTTCTGAATGTCTTCTTAAAAGTCTTCTTGTTTCTGAAGATTTGTGGCTGTGATCAAGTTGAACTGGAAGCAATGGCTTTGGACTACCCCAAGTTTTATAATCATGAATATTGTAGTTTGGTCGTGATTTTTCACTCCAGTCCTATGTGATGAAAATAGAAGTGTCATGTGTGTTAAATATTGATTTACTGTGTCTTAGTGTAATATCTGAATTTAGTTGTTTGTGAATTTCAAAATATTTTTACTGTCTCTTAAAATTTATCTGCTGTACATGGTGAATAAAGTGACAAAGTTATCAATTTTAAGTCTGAAGTTCAATTATTACAATTACAGTCAGTGTAATCAGATAGAACTAGATGGCCAATGTGGTATCCAACCAGTCGAAAGTGAGTTATATTTTTTGCTGAGGGTATTGCTATGGGTAGAGAAGTAGCTGCCAAGCAAGTTCATCAATATTGTTCCATTCTAATTAGTCACCACTAAACAAAAAACTTGATACAGCATTTATAATAATAATAATTGGGCTGGGGAAGGAAGCGTCAGTTACATAAAAATTTGAAAACTAACAACACTTTTATTTAGATGCTTAAGTAACAATTTTCTCATAAAAAAATCTAAATGTTTTTTTTTATCAGGGGCATAACCAAAAACTTGCTAAGAAGAGGGGGCTTGACCTTACAGCTATAAATTTGTCTGTATCTTACAAACGGTGGTTTGGAGCAAAGCCGTTTAGGTAAACGCGACCGTCGCATCGAACCGGTACCGCAAGAAAATGCAAACTAATAAAATGCTCTCGAAAGTATTTAACTTCGCACTAAACATGGATAAGCGCTCCGCTAACGAATAAAAAACCAAACGTAGTTTTAGAGGCTGACTTTTCTTCAATGCAACTGCTGGTATTACTACGCTCAATTCTTGTCATTCGATGATAGTGTCAAATCATGCAAAAACTGCAATGTTTTTTTGCTTTCTCCAGCAAATCAACACAGCAATCCATTGCACAATAAGCAAAAAATCCACTACATAACTGATGACAAATCCAGCTTTCAGTTTCACTCATAGCGTCAACATTAGGAGTCTTCATAAACAGCACTAAATAGCAAATACAAACAACTGTTTAAGCATACTACAGGTATCATAACATGCTTGTCTGAAAAAAAAAATCGCATCAAAAAAACAACATAGTTTACGCTCTAAATGTATCTGTAGACTAGCCTATTGGTCTACACTCTACAGCATAGATGTACCAGTACCATAGTGAGATATGGATGGTGAAAGGGTTTAAGGATTTGTTTACTGAGTAAACACCAAAAGAGAACTTTTGACATCTGCTTCCAGCTTTTTGCGTTTCTGCATTAAAACCCAGAACTGTCATTGTCAAAACAGATTATGGCAAGTTTGCAGTGGAAGGACCTTAACAAAGCATTGGTAGCTAGCCTATAGGCTAAGTACCAGTGGCGGATCTAGAAAATTTTGGTGGGGGGATGATAAAATTTATGAGCACAAATTGTGTATAATCTCAAAATTTTGCATGTTTATGATTAATGTTCTTGACCTCGCGCAAACTTGTTGGGGATACTTTTGATCCGTCCCATTCCAAAAACGTTACCAGTATATAAAATATTTTTTAAAATTTAACCAATGACATAAAACTAGTTTCATGTCATTGATTTAACCAATTCAATTCAAATTAATAACATAAAACGCTCTTTTCGTCTTTCCTGCGTCAAAAATCGTGTTTATTAAACTTTCGCTAGCATAACCGTCTGCATCTACACAGAACAGGCGCGTTGCCAGAAATTCGCAATGAGGGAGCTGCTTTGGGGGTCTGGGGGCGGAGCCCCAGCGATCAAAAATTTTGCATCTTTTTGCAAAAATAACTAAATTTTAGGGCTATTTTGATAAAAAATAATGCTTTTAAAACGTGGCATAGAAATATTGGCAAACCAAACATGATTAAACCGGTTGCATAAATGGGCTATGTGAGAAGTGGCTAGTGGTAAAATTTTTTCTTGTTTACATGCTGGTAGATCATAAAATCCTATAGTTTAATAAAACTCACAGGGAGTAATCTATTTTGACTATATTTTATAGAGAAAAATAATTGGAGGGGGGCTCATGGAAAGATACAGTATTTGAGAGAGGTGATTAGTAATTAACCAATACTGAATTGATCCCCCCCTGTTCGTGAGTTTATTATATTTTTGTTGATAAAAACTATGTTAAGCATTTGCAATGAGCTATATTAAATTTGATTGCTTATTTTTGGCCATTTTTCAAAGTTTTTATTGATTTGTGAGTTTTATTTTTGACAAATTAGCCCCCCCTGAATATATGGTTCAAAAGATGCTTTAAATCACGTTTTAGTCCATTCTAGTCCAAAAACCAGTCTCAGAAGTGCTAAAGACGTGGTATTTTTCTTATTCTGCATTTTGGTCGACAGGCCAATGGGGGGAGGGGGGAAAAAGCCCCCCCTCCCTTGGCTGCGCTATACTCACACAGAATGAGTAAAAATTACCTGCATCGGACTTTGATATTTCTATTGTCAAAAGTCTATTTTTTTCAAGAGTTCATTCAGCATACTGTAACCAACAATGTAATAAAACTACGTTCCAGAAGACATTTTACTTGATGTTTTATCAAATCGACACACTTTTTGTGCGAAACCGCACTACTGTATTGCTCAGGCGCGTAGCCAGAAATTCACAATTGGGGGGCTGTGTTGGGTGGTGGTGGAGCATCCAGCCGCCGGAGGCACGGGGGTCTGGGGGCAGAGCCCCCAGCGCTCGAAAATTTTGCATTTTTTTGCAAAAATAACTTCATTTAAGGGTTATTTTGATTAAAAAATAATGATTTTAAAACGTGGCTTAGAAATTGGCAATGCAAACAAGATTAAACTGCTGGCATAAATGGGCTATTTAGGAGGTGGCTATTGGTTAAATGTTAGTTCTCTTGTTTGGACGATGGTCAATTATAAAATCGAATAGTTCAATAAAACTCACACAGAGTAATCTATTTCGTATACAGTTTATAGACAAAAATAATTTTGGGGGGGGCTAATGAAAAGAGACTTGAGAGAAATGATTGGTAATGAACTAATACTGAAAAGCCCCAACCCCTATTCCTTAGTTTATTGTATATTTGTTGATGACACCTATGTTTAGCATTTTTGCACTTGTGATCTAATTTGATTTCTTATTTTTTACCATTTTCCAAAGTTTTCATTTATTTGTTGGTTTTATTTTTGACAAATTAGCTCCCTTCCCCCTAAACATATTTTTCAAAAGATGCTTTAAATCACTATTTAGTCCACTTCAGTGAATAAAACAGTGTCAAAAGTGCTGAAAACGTATAGTGTTTTTCCCATTCTGCATTTTGGTCGACATATCAATAGGGGGGCTATAGCCTCCCCCCCCCCGCTCCTGGCTACGCTACTGGTATTGCGTATGGTTTGAGCGAAAATGCGCCATAATTGAACTCCTGTTGTGTTAAGCCTTTATCGTTGAAAAGTGCGAGTCGTGAATTTTGCTAGTTTGGCGCTCTCAAATCAATCGGACCTGTAAAAAACTAATTTCTGCTTTGTAAAAAGTTCGCTGTAAAAATAACTTTTTCCTCCCCCCGCCCTACCCCACCCCTCCAATGGCTTCAGAAATTATATCGCAGTCACCCGGCCTATCGAGTATTCACTGATTGCTTTTTTTAATGTTTAATATTATGCATATGCACGTTATGTTTAGGCTGGTGGGGGGATGTATCCCCCCTATCCCCCCCACTAAATCCGCCACTGCTAAGTACTACTACGTTTTTGAAGAAATCTTGTCTTTTCATTTCCAAATTGGATCTGCTATACTTCGTTTTTCACTCATACTTTACAAACTTTTTTCTCAAGATTGTTTTGTTACCTTGGCTAGGCTATTAGTCTAGACTTTTCTTCACGGTTATTGCGTGATAATGTGAAGGTTTTCAATGCCTCATTCGCCAACTTCACGTTTACCAGTTTCGCAGGTCGTCTAACTACTTAAAATGTGTCTTCAATTATTCTTGATCTTTCGGTTGTCCTTTCCTTTTACTTCTCAACTTATTCGAATAAAACAAGCATTTTTATAAATAAATAAATAATTGTATTAAATAATGTGGATAGTATCCGTAACTGAGAAGAAACAAAAATCCGGTAGTCACTTGAACTAAACATCTGGAATGAAATTGAACACAATCTGTTCTGCGACCTTATGAGTCCGAGATTCCCTTGACCAATCAGCGCAAGACAACTCATGATCACGGCACGCTGATCAGCCAATGGAACGTCATCACGTGCTGCTCACAAAGCCGCAGAACTACGCAAAAACAATAAAAAAGTAATTAACAAAAATCAACGCTTTTGCCCGACTTCATCCGAACTGCACCACGAATAGCGCACAGCGATAAAGGACCACAACCACACGAGAAACACGGGTTCCTTTCTCGCTGCCGCCACACAAGCCACCCCCCAGATGAAGCGGACCCTTCAGGGTATGATGAATCGATCTAAAACAAAACAAAACAAATAGATATAAAGAGATGATAAAGCTTGAAAAACGTAATAGAACAATCAATGTAATATATATTAAACGCACAAAAACATTATGATTTTAGCTCGGTTTCTGAAATGCAACTTAGTAAAGTGTTATATGCATGTGCATAATGTGCTGAGGTTTGTAAAGTGTATGTTTATGAATGAATGTATATAGTGAATGTCAGTACGAATGCAGCTACAATACCCGTAAGCAATCCGCCCAAACCAGTGCTCGAACATGGTCTCATTGTTTACTGCTGCAACCGGACCTCTGCGCCTCCCATCCAAGCGACGATTTTGCACTCTGAGGCAGAGTCTGAAGAGTAAAGTCACAGTTAAAGGTTTTCCTTAGTAAGTGCAATGCAGACCAGCTGCATGAGCGATAGACTATCTGGTTGATGACTCACTCCATCTCGCACCTCGAAGACAAAGAGACACTTCCCAGAGGTGGAGTCCTCGAGGACGTCCTTGGCCTCGAGGACGTCCTCGAGGACACAATTTGAAGTCCTTGGCCTTGGCCTTGGCCTCGAAGGTCAAGTCCTTGGCCTTGGCCTTGGCCTCGAGGCCTCAAGTCCTCGAAAATTGGCCTGTCCTCGGCTCGAGGACAGCACTATTTTTTGGAATGTCAAAATTTTGTGGAGCGCTTGAAAAATTGTCTGGAAAACGTTTTTTAATGGAGATCGCTTGAAAAATTTTTGTGAAGACCTTTTTTTTTTTTTTTTTTTTGGAGATCGCCTGAAAAATTTTTGTGAAGACCTTTTTTTTTTTTTTTTTTTTGGAGAGCACTTGCGCTTTGTGTCCTTGGTCCTTGGCCTTGGCCTCGAGCATTCCTGTCCTTGGCCTCGAGAGCGTCTGTCCTCGGAAAGGCTGTCCTTGGCCTTGGCCTTGGCCTCGGATTTTTTTTGTGTCCTTGGCCTTGGCCTCGAGCCTTGTGTCCTCGACTCCACCTCTGACACTTCCAGCTCGTTGTACAACAGATGAAACTCGCACGAGCATGACGTGAAGCGGGTCGCAAGTCACGAACATCGCACAACTGCATCATCTCTATTGGATTTGTGTAATTTTGGAACCATCTCCTGATATCTAGAGAACAAAATAGAAATTCACAAAAGTAAGCATGTGAAAGTTTAGCTTGCCTCACCTTGCGATGAATCGATTAGGAGGAAAGACTGTTCGACCAGATCTGGTTTTAACCAAGTAGTTTTCTTTGCCTTCATGAAATGCCTTGAGCCTGTCGACAGAAACAGTTTTAATTTTACCATCAACCAATAAATGAAAGAATTTAGCCCTTCTTTCGAGTACTTCATACGGACCACTATACCTCATTTCCAGTGGGTGCTTTCCAACATGATCCTTTCTGATCAAGACTCGCTCGCATGAAAGAAGATTCCAGTCAACGAAAGGATTTTCAGAATGATTACGAGTCTGCGTAGGTTGAATAGATTTGAAATGATCTTTCAATTTAGAAACAAACTCACTTTGATGCATGGTAGTTTGTCTAGATGTAACAAATTCTTGAGGAAGCCGTAGTGTTCTACCATACACAAGTTCTGCTGGTGAGCATTGTAGATCTTCTTTTATAGCTGACCTGATTGAGAGTAAAACCAGTGGTAAATTTTTCGACCAATTGCTGGGATTTTGTTGCATACGAAGAGCGTCCTTCAGCCTACGATGTGCAATTTCGACAATACCGTTGCTCTGTGGGTGGTAGCTAGTAGTTGTAATATGCTTTGAACCTAAAAAATGTAATAAATCTTTCCAAACCTGACTAGTAAATTGACTTCCTCTGTCCGTTGTGATGCTCTCGGGAACTCCGTAGTACTGAATCCATCCGTTTAACAGTGCTTGGGCTGTGGCTTCAGCGGTGATTTCGGTCATGGGTGTTGCTGTGATCCATCTAGAATATCTGTCTACGGCTGTAAACAAATATCGATAACCATTTGAAGGTGACAATGGGCCTACAATATCAACATGCAAATTTGCAAACCTTTCAGATGGTTAGTCAAACTTTTGAATTGGTGCTTTGTTATGTCGCAAAATCTTTCCTTTTTGACACTCAGGGCAATTTCTGACCCAGCTAGTAATATCTTTATTCATTTCATGCCAAACGAAACGATGTTGAATCAACTTCCTAGTTCCTTTGATACCAGGGTGCGACATGTTATGAATTTTATCAAAAATTAACTTTTGAAAGTTTTTAGGTATAATGGGCCTTGCTTTTGATGTCGAAGTATCACATATTATTGTATTCATACCGTCACCAACAGGGAATTCTTCCAATTGTAGTGATGTATTCGCTGATCCATCTGCCATTTGTTGCACATAATCATCTTCAAGTTGAGCCTGAGCAATTTCTGCGTAATCAATGTCCACTGCCTCTGTCTGTGGGAACACAATTTGATTAATTTCAATTCTAGACAATGCATCCGGTACTACATTGTCCTCTCCTTTAACGTGGGCCACATCGTCAGTGAATTCAGAAATGAAGCTAAGTTGTCGTGCCCTTCTCATTATCACTTGATCGGACCTAGAATAGAATGCAGCCACCAAAGGTTTATGATCTGCAAACAAGGTAAACTTTTTATTCTCAATCAAAAAATGAAAATGTCGAACTGCTTTGTATGCTGCGTACAGTTCCCGATCAAATGCAGAGTAGCGCTGTTGAGTTTTGTCTAGTTTTCGAGAGAAGAATGCGATCGGTTTCCAAATGCCGTCATGCTGCTGCTGCAGCACACCGCCTACTGCTTTATCGCTTGCATCGACCATAATGCTCGTCGGAAGATTGGAGACTGGGTAATTTAACATAGCAACATCTGCCAATAATTTTTTACTGTTTTCAAAGGCAAGTTCGTTTTCGACACTCCAAGCAATTGAGTCACGCTTCGCTTTTTTAGGTTGTTTTAACATATCATAAAGTGGACACAAGTGCATGGTTAAATTCTTGACAAAGCGATGGTAATAATTAAGTAGACCCAAGTATGCACGCAGTTGTTTGGCTGTGGTGGGTTTCGGATATTCTTTAATTGCTTTCACACGATCTGGCAACGGCAAAATTCCTTCAGGAGTAACAAGATGTCCCAAAAACTTTAACTTTTGCAATCCAAATTCAGACTTTGTGGGATTTAGGATCATGTCATATTTACTAAGACGTTGAAACAACTCAGACAAGTGCCGCTTATGTTCTTGTTTGTTAGCAGAGAAAACAATGATATCGTCTACGTATGCTAGAGCATTTGTCATACCTTGCAGGATATTATCCATATGTCGTTGAAAAGTTGCACTCGCATTCCGAAGTCCAAACGGCATGTAGAGATACTCGAACAGTCCAAACGGCGTTGTAATTGCTGTTAGAGGTATTGAGCTCGGATCCATGGGAATCTGGTGATATGCTTTAACTAAATCAATTTTAGAAAAAATTGTAGCGCCAGCTAATCTGTAAAACAGTGTCTGAGCGTTAGGTACCGGATATTTATCTTCGACAGTCATTTTGTTCAATTGCCTGTAATCACCGCAAAGTCGGTATGTGCCGCCCGTCGCAGTTTGTTTGAGTACCATGTGAAGGGGAGACGAGTAGGGGGAGTCGGATCTTCGTACAATCCCAGCTTCCAATAATTGGTTTATCTCTTCTTGCGCACAAGCTAACTTCTCCGGTGATAGTGGGCGTGGCCGGGCTGAGCATGGATAACTCTTAGTTACAATTTTATGACACACATTATGTTTTACCTGTCGCTTTCCGTTGCGTGGTGCAGTTAGGGTTGGATATTCTGCTAATAGCTGTAAATACTCATTAGTAACAGGAAAAGACTTTGGAGTTTCTACACAACCAACCAAACTATTAATTACTTTCGCCACGAGCTTGCTGTTGTCATTTAACAAGGCGCCTTGAGTAAAATCGAGAGAAAGACCAAAATGCTTAATGAAGTCAATTCCCAAAATATTGTGCGATACGTCAGCTACAATAAAAGTCCAATTAAAAATTTGTTTGTGACCAAATTCTAACGTCAAGGGTTTGTTACCGTAAGTAGCTATGCAGCTTTTATTAGCAGCACACAGGTATCGATCCTCAGTTCGGTTGCGTTTGTCATAAGCCGATGGTTTTAGCACAGAAATTTCTGAACCCGTATCGATTAAAAAATTTAAGCCATTTTTCAAGTCATATACATGTGGTAGTGGGCTTTTGACTGCATCATCCACCTCACCCACAAGCGACGTGGATGCTTCCAGTTTCCCTGAGCGGCGTTGCCTCTCCAGCTGCACGGTGCTGTGCATTTATGGGCTCTATCACCGAATTTCTGATGATAATAACATACCGAATTTTGAAAATCGAAACCCCCTTGCTGAAAACGCTGTTCTTTACTTTGCGGTCGGAATGGTCGTGGGGTTTGAGTGGTGGTTCTTTGAAACTGTGGTCTTTGCTGCGTTTTCTCGTGATTGGAGGAGCTTCTGTAAACAAAGTTATTAATTTTCGATTCTAGCGCTTCAAGCTTAGCTGTCAGTAAGCGATTATCTGCAACATGGCTATTTTGAAAAGAACTCGAACCTGCAAACATCATGGCAGAGGTGGTCTCCATCATTTTGTCGGCTGCGGCCGCGAGAGCATCCAGGGACGCATGGGGCATGGTGCACAATGACATTCTTACATTTTCTGGCATGCGCGAAATAAATAGCTCCTTTAACATGTTTTCAGAAATTTCGTTTCGAGCAACATTAGCTTTTAAAAAAGTCAACATTTCAGACGGTTTGCGATCTCCGAGTGTCTCTGGGTTAAGAAGTTGTGACACTCTAGCGGTCATACTGGGCTCAAAAGTTTGTAAAAGTCTAGTTTTCAGGGATGCATAAGTAGGATTATTTAGAATTATGTCCTGCACAACCAGCAGGGTTTCGTCAGTGAGGTGCGCCAACAAAATATCAGTTTTCATTTTCTCGCTTTTAATTTCCCAACAATTTAATCTTAGTTCGAAAGTAGCAAACCACAAAGAGGGATAGGATTTACTAAACTCTTGAAAAATTTTTCGTCCAGGATGAACTACTGATGGTGACAAATGCGAAGTAGAAATGCTTCCTTTGGGTGAGAAAGCGGTAGTGGGTAAATACTGTAGAGCTCATTACCTGACATAGGAGTTGCAACATTAGAAAATGTTTTTTGAAACGGCACCTTTTTTAGTTTTGATGATGCAGCGGGTTCCTCCACGTTGTTTTCAATCGACGCCTCGACGTCCAATTTTGATCCTCCACCTTGCACATTGCCTGTAATTGTATTTTCTACACTAGAAGGGTTAGGTTGCGTATTAGATACTGAAGCTGCTGAAAGTGATGATTGTAATCGTGTATTGTACGTGTGAGTGTGTGTAACTGTTGTGGGTGCCTGTGGTGCTGTAGATTCTGCCTCTGACATACCGAACGTAAAGCAAAACAATATTTTTACAAAAAATGCAAATTTTAACGAAAGTACGTAAATACAAAATTTTAACTACAAAACTATACTATAAGGTATTAGGATTGCACAACCAGTGCAATCTGTGCAATTTCTTCTCTCTTCTTTCTTCTTACGTGCAGTTTCTGTGCAATTTCTTCTCTCGCACAACCAGTGCAATTTCTTCTCTCTTCTTTCTTCTTACGACGTACGAATTTTACAATTGTCCGTATGAATTAATAACGTTTGGAAAATTTCTTTAGAAGTTCGAAAAATTGTCTTTTAAGAAATATTGTTGTTCGGATCATTCAGGTTCTCTGATTTTAACAGGAATTTGTTTAGGTGTTATAATTTTTAAGTCTTTAACTCCGATAGAAAGCTACGTGTCCAGCTCAAAGCGGGGTCACCAGTGTGAAGGTTTTCTATGCCTCATTCGCCAACTTCACGTTTACCAGTTTCGCAGGTCGTCTAACTACTTAAAATGTGTCTTCAATTATTCTTGATCTTTCGGTTGTCCTTTCCTTTTACTTCTCAACTTATTCGAATAAAACAAGCATTTTTATAAATAAATAAATAATTGTATTAAATAATGTGGATAGTATCCGTAACTGAGAAGAAACAAAAATCCGGTAGTCACTTGAACTAAACATCTGGAATGAAATTGAACACAATCTGTTCTGCGACCTTATGAGTCCGAGATTCTCTTGACCAATCAGCGCAAGACAACTCATGATCACGGCACGCTGATCAGCCAATGGAACGTCATCACGTGCTGCTCACAAAGCCGCAGAACTACGCAAAAACAATAAAAAAGTAATTAACAAAAATCAACGCTTTTGCCCGACTTCATCCGAACTGCACCACGAATAGCGCACAGCGATAAAGGACCACAACCACACGAGAAACACGGGTTCCTTTCTCGCTGCCGCCACAATAACATAATACAAAATCAATCTTCGTTTTAATTCCAACTCGCTATGACGAAACAAAACCTGTGATTACTATAATAGTGCTTCAATAATAAAGTACACAACGCTTTCTGCTCATTGAATACATTTTAAAAGTAAGTTATTAAAATTAGCCTATGAAGCGACCTGTCGCGAAGATTAGCAACCATTTCGCCAACCTTCGCTTCGCGTCCAGTCTAAACGCACCTTTACGTTATTAACAAAAAAGCTACTTGAAGTACATGACAAATTACTGACCAAAAAAAGTACTTGAGTAAAAGTAAAAAAGTAGTCGTTTTGAAAGTACTCAAGTACAAGTATTTATGAAAGTATTAAAGCAAAATAAACAAAAGTTGTCATTCGACATATAACAACTGGTCGACTATCTTCACATCACTATTACTAGCGCTTGGTATTCGAACCAGAGATGGAACCGATCAGGATTTTCTCGACCCGACCGGTAAATTTCAAAATCATCGCCGGTTGACCGGCCGGTCGACCGGTTTTTGACCGGCCCGGTTAACCGGTTTTTTGCAGAAGGTTTTTGTTCCCTGTTCAATGTATTTAATGAAAAATTTTCAAAGTGGGGGGCATGGGTCAGGTGTAAAAATTTGTGACTTTGGACGGAGGTCTTAGAAAAGAAACGCAAAACAATTTTTGCGTTTTTTGCAAAAATAACTCAATTTTGAGACCTTTTTGGGATAAATTTTTGTTTGAATGACCTGTTTTGAGCTGCGCAAAACGTGAACAAAATAAACATAAAAAGAACTGGAGCGCACTTGCTAAATTATTAGACTTTGTTTCTAATGATATTATGCGAAAGGCCAAAAAATAAAGTTACAATTTTTTAGCTATTGGTGACAGAGTATTTGCAATTTGCGGAGCAGCAAAAACTAAACTATTATGACATTGGCTACAAAATATTCGAAATATAATCTGCCCCAGCAGTTAGTAGAAATGCTGGTACTTCAGAACAAACCATGGATATTTAGATATAAAAAAAAAAAGAGCTAGGTCTTTTTTTGCCCAGGGTAGAGTGTATTAAATTCAAAGTGAAAAAAGCTATTCAAAAAGGCAAGATTTTAGCGTGTATTAAAAATCTTAATCTGCGCCACTTCTACTCTTCAGCTGATTAAAATGATGCTAAAATGCCAGATAGCGCAACATAGGCGTTGCCAGGATTTTCGATTGGAGGGGAGCAAACCACAAATCACATGCACTGACGTCATCAGAAACTTCGAAAGAGGAATTTTTGCGTGGACAAAGATATCGTAGAATGGAAGATCAGAAGCCGTGGCCTGGTGTTGGCTTAGGAACTCGTTCAAGTAGAGGGCTTAAACAAATACCTAAGGTGCGAAAATGTCTAAATTGGGAGACATGTTTGAGTAAAGACGTGTACTGTAATGCAAACGTGTCACAGACCATAGGCGTAGCCAGAGGAGGGCCCAGTGGGCCCGGCCCCCCCCCAATTGAAATACCACCAACGTTAAAAAAGTTATGACAATAAAGCCTAGCGATGTTTAGTTGCAGTTACGTACAAGGGAGCCCCGGGGCCCCTAACTAACGACCAAGGGGCCCTAGAGCCCTAACTAACGACCAGTGGGCCTCAGGGCCCCTAACCGACAACCAGGGAGCCCCGGAGCCCCTAAGTGAAAAACGGGAGCCCCGGGGCCTCTAACTGACAAACAGGGGGCCCCTAATTGACAACCAGGGGCTCCTAGGGCTCCTAACTAACAAGCAGGGGGCCCGTAACTGACAACCAAGGGGCCCCTAACCAACAACCAGGGGGCCCCTAACTAATGACCAGGGGGCTCCAGGGCCCCTAACTAACGACCAGGGGACCCCAGGGCCCCTAACCGACAGCCAGGAGGCCCCTAACTGACAAAAGGGTGCCCCGGAGCCTCTAAGTGACAAACAGGAGGCCCTAGGGCGCCTAATTGACAACCAGGGGCCCCCAGGGCCCTCAACTAACAACCAGGGGGCCCCGGAACCCCTAAATGACAACCAGGGCGCCCTGGGGCCCCTAACTGATGACCAAGGGTCCCGGGCCAGGTGCCCCGCAATTCAATTTTTTTACAATATATACGCAAAACCTGTGAGAAATCTACAAGTTTTGTGCTAAAAGTTGCAATCCCCGCGCCCTTAATTTTATGAAAGAAATTAAGGGCGCGATCTTATCCCAAAATCATAGGCGTAGCCAGGGGGGTGGACCAGGGGGCCGGGGCCCCCTCAATCGAAATGCCATCAATGACAAAAATTTGACAAAAAAGCCTTGTTTCTTTATTTTCAGTTTCTTTTAGCATCTTTGCGTACAACAGTGCTCGCGTACAACAGTAATTAACAATAAATAATATTGACAACCTGGGGGCCCGGATCATCCCCTTAATTAAATTTTTCCAACCAATTTAAACGTATAACCAGAGTGAAATCAAGCGTTTTTGGCCTAAAAATTGCAACCTCAGGCCTTCATCTAAGCTTTTTATGAACGTAATGGAATAACTAGCGCCGTATTTGCCATATGGCACAGCGCCAGGGCCCGGTGCTCAGATGGTATGACTTTTTTGGTCTTCATTTACATTTGGCAGGAAGATGTCGCAAAAATCCCATAAGTGCCAGGGGCCCCGCGCAATGTAAGTAACATGTTTAGTAAGCGTAACCATCTATTGTACCATTTTTCAATAACGATTCAACTCCACTTCGCCAGTTTTTACGCACAAAATACTTTTTAAAAAAAGCTAGAGAAAATGCTCATTGAACAAATTATTCAACTTCATTTGAGGGGGCCTGGGCCCCCTGGCCGTACATGTTCTCCTACAACTGGTTAAATTTATAACAAAACAAAAATCTTGAAGGAAAATCTTTGAGTGGATTACTATTTACTGGTAAAATATTGCAGAAGGCAATGTGCGTTACTTACCCCTGCATGGACCAAATCACTTACAATTAAAATTTTATACCACAATGCAAGATATTAAGCGTGTTTTGGACTTGAATTGCAAGTAAAAGGAGGACTGAACAGTTAAATTTTTCGATTGGCTTTCAAATGTTAAAAATCTAGTTCTTTGAAATGGCTTTGAACACGTGCGAAATGTGATCCAAAAGGATTAAAATAGCTTTTTTTCGAAAACTTACAAAAATCGCCCAGCGGCTGGGGGCTCCGCCCCCCAGTCCCCCGTCTGTGATACGTTTGAGTACACTAGCTTACTCAACACGTTTCCTAAGTTAGACATTTGCTCTTTCTAACGAATCGTTTTCGCCCTCTTTCTTTACCAAAATCCGTATTAAGTGCCATCAGACTACAGCTTCGGATCTTCTATTCTGCGATATCTTTGCCCCACAAAAAGTTCCTTTTTTGAAAATTTCTAATGACATCATGGCATGTGATTTGTGGTTTGGCCCCCCCCCCCCCCAATCAAAAATCCTGGCTACGCCTATGTCACAGACGGTGGTCTGGAGACGAAGCCCCCAGCCGCTGGGCGGTTTTTTGGAATTTTTTTGAAAAAATAGCTATTTTAATACCATTGGATCACATTTCGCACGTATTCAAAGCCATTTAAAAGTACTACATTTTTAACATTTGAAAGCGAATTGAAAAATCCAAGTTGCTCAGTCCTCCTTTTGCTCGCAATTTAAGTCCAAAACACATTTGAAATCTTGCATTTTGGGGCTAAATTTTGTAAGTGATTTGGACTTGCTAAGGGGGAAGTAAAGTAAATCGCCTCCTGCAATATTTTAGCAGTAAATAGCAATCCAGTCGAATATTTTCCTTAGAGATTATTGTTTTGTCATGAAAACAACCAGTCATAGAAGTACATATACGGCCAGGTGGCCCAGGCCCTCTCAATTCAAAAATTTGTTTAATGAGCATTCCCCTTACTGCAGCTAATTTCTTTTTAAAGTATTTTCTTGCATAAAACCTGGCGAGGTGGAGGTGAATTGTTATTGAAAAATGTACAATAGATAGTTACGCCTACAAACCATGTTATTGCCCGGGCCGGATTTACATTGAGTTGGGCCCTTGGCACTTTGAAATTTTCGCAATATTGTCCTGCCAAATACAGGTGAAGACCAAAAAAAATCTTACCGTTTGAGCGCGGGGCCCCTGGCACTGTACCATATGTCAAATCCGTCCCTGGTTATTGCATTACGTTCATGAAAAGGTTAGATGAGTGCCTCAGTTAGTAACTTTTAAGATAAAACCCCTTAATTTCATTTGGGTTATACTTTTAAATTGGTTGGCAAACATTAACTTGAAGAAGCCCGGGCCCCCCGAACAATATTATTGTTGGGGGCCCATTTAAATTGGGGGCCATTTAAATATTAGTGTAGGGGGATTTTTAAATTGTTTGGCAAAAATTAAATTGAGGGGGCCCGGGCCCCCTGGATCAAAATTATTGTTGGGGGCCCATTCAAATTGGGGGTCATTTAAATATTATTGTAAGGGGATTTTTAAATTGGTTGGCAAAAATTAAATTGAGGGAGCCCGGGCCCCCTTGATCAATATTATTGTTAATTACTTTTGTACGCGTGTACTGCTGTACACGAAGATGCTGAAAGAAACTCTAACTGAAAACACAATAGTCTTTTTGTGACATTTTTATCATTGGGAGCATTTCAATTGGGGGGCGGCTCTCCCCTCCCCTAGCTACGCTTATGTAGCGCAAACCTCTTCCACATGCATGCTTTATTATAATCTGATTACGCGATTTTAACTTATATTTTGTACTTGTTTGCTTTGTGCCGTGGCCCAAAAGAGGAGGGCATGACACAATGCTCTCACCCTAAATACGCCCCTAGATGTGCATGTCTTAATGGTCACAGCATATTAGTCACAGCTTGAAACCATTCAACAAGTGTTTTCAAAAGATGTGGTTTGTTAATACTGTTTTTTGATCAAAAGTTTTATTTATGATAAAATATATAAGTATATTTCGGTTGGTGCTTAAATGTCTTTTAGTAGCCAGAAAGGAGAATTCGACCGGTTTTTCAACCGGCTTGACCGGCCGGTCGAAGAATCTCGACCCGACCGGCAACCCGACCGGCCGGTCGACCCGACCGGTTTCCATCTCTGATTCGAACCCCTCACTCTCTCAAGTTATCAATTAACAATATTGCTGCAAGTTTTCTGGTTCTCATATTCAAGACAATTAATCAAAAAGAACAACAACAGCAAGACTTCGAGATCTGAAAATCATTCCATGCAGAATTTACATGGAATCAACAATTTTGCTCACAATTTCATTCACTGTCGTTATTAATTTATGCTAAAATTTAAAAACACTGTGTACGTGTCCTCTCACTGTATAGTCTACTGCATCTACAGGTAGGCCAAAAGTTACGCACCCTAGCTATTTCAGTATATTCTGCGACAAAATTTTTTTGGTTAATTAATAAAAATTATTGTGGATTTTTTGCATTGAATTTGTTTCACGACATGTGAAGGCAGGCAGAAGCCTGAAAAACATTACTTTACTAAATCACACACAGGGGCGTATTTGGGGGGGGGGGGGGTAATTGGGTCGCCAGGATAGTATAATTAGCATAGAATAGTATTTAAAATTGCGGCACGGCCACCTCCTTTGTAACTTGGGCAGAAAGTTTGAGCACACAAAAGGACAACTTAATACTTTGTAGCGACTTTGGAAACTTCTTCTTTACTATCTGAAAAACCTGCTGTACATGAGACTTTTGTAGCTGACTCATAGGCGTAGCCAGGATTTTTGATTGGGGGGGAAGCCCAAACCACAAATCACATGCAATGACGTCATCAGCAATTTTCAAAAAAGGAACTTTTTGTGGGGCAAAGATATCATATAATGGAAGATCTGAAGCTGTAGCCCGTTGGCACTTAACCAGAATTTTGGTAAAAGGAAAGGGCGAAAACTAATAGTTGGAAAGTGCAAATCTAACTTAGGAGACGCGTTGAGTAAGCTAGTGTACTCAAACGTATCACAGACGGGGGTCTGGGGGCGGATCCCCCAGCTGCCAGAGGCTATGGGGGTCTGGGGGTGAAGCCCCCAGCCGCTGGGCGATTTTTGTAAGTTTTTGGAAAAAAAAGCTATTTTAATCCTTTTGGATCACATTTCGCACGTGTTCAAAGCCATTTGAAAGAACTAGATTTTTAACATTTGAAAGCCAATCCAAAAAATTTAACTGTTTAGTGCTCCTTTTACTTGCCGTTAAAGTCCAAAACACGTTTAAAATCTTACATTATGGTGTAAAATATTAATTATAAGTGATTTGGTCCATGTAGGGGGAAGTAAAACACATTGCCTCCTGCAATATTTTAGCAGTAAATAGTAATCCACTCGAAGATTTTCGTTCAAGATTTTTGTTTTGTCATGAAGTTAACCAGTTTTAGTACATGTTCGGCGATTAATTATTCTATTGAAATTGAATAATTTGTTTAATGGGCATATTCCCTAGCTTTTTTTTTAAGTATTTTATGCGTAAAACTGGCGAGGTGGAGTTGAATCGTTATTGAAAAATGGTACAATAGATGGTTACGCTTACCAAATATGCTATTTCTGGGCCGGATTTACATTGCGCGGGGCCCCTGGTACTTAAGGGATTTTTGCATAATCTTCGTGCCCAATGTAAGCGAAGACCAAAAAAAGTCCTACTATCTGAGCGCTGGGCCCTGGCACAGTGCCATATGGCAAATACGGCCCTGGTTATTGCATTACCTTCATAAAAAGTTTAGATGAGGGCTTGAAGTAGCAACTCTTAGTCCAAAAACCCTGGATTTCACCCTGGTTATACATTTAAATTGGTTGGAAAAACTGAATTAAGGGGGTGCGCCGGGCCCCCTGGTCGTCAATATTATTTATTGTTGATTACTGTTGTACGTGTGTACTGTTTTACGCAAAGATACTTAAACAAACTGAAAATGAAGAAACAAGTTTTTTTTGGTCAATTTTTGTCATTGGTGGCATTTCAATTGAAGGCTCCCGGGCCCCCTGGTCCACCCCCTTGGAGTCGCTTATGATTTTGAGATAAGATCGTGCCCTTAAGTTCTTTCGTAAAAAAAAACATTTAAAGCGAAATTAAAATAACTTTTATTCTAATCGTGGAGGACTCGAGTCAAGACACTTGACAGTTCTTTGAAACCTCCAGGAATTGCATGACATTATTATGACTTGGACAGGTGATCGTCATTATTATTACTCCCTTTTGTATCCGTAAATCCTAAACTAAAGAAACTGCAAATCCGGACAAGGACAACATACTGGCTATGCTCTCGTTATATTCATCATTAGTAGTATTTTAATAGGGGGTTTGCATTACCGCCTGTGTTGTAGCATTAAGTTCATAATATCGTTAAACGAGGGCCTGGGATTGGAAGTTTTAGCACAAAGCTCTAAGATTTTTGACAGGTTTTGCATATAAATTGTTAAAAATTTGAATTACGTGGCTCCTGGCCCGGGACCCTTGGTCATCAGTTAAGGGCCCCCAGTCGTCAGTTAGGGGCTACGGGGCCTCCTGGTTGTCGGTTAGGGGCTCCTGAGCTCCCTAGTTGTTAGTGAAGGGTCCCGGGGCCCCCTGGTTGTTGTTTAGGGCCCCCTGGTCGTTATGGTTGTCAGTTAGGGGCCCCGGGGTCCCCTGGTTGTTGTTTACGGGCCCCAGGGCCCCCTGGTTGTTGTTTAGGGCCCCCTGGTCGTTGTGGTTGTCAGTTAGAGGCCCCAGGGTCCCCTGGTTGTTGTTGTTTAGGGGCACCTTGGTTGTTAGTTGGGCGCCCGGACTCCCCTGGTTTTTAGTTAGGGGCCCTGGGCCCCTAGGTTGTCAATTTGGTGCCCCAGGGTCCCTGTTTATCAGTTAAAGACCCCGGGGCCCCCGTTTGTCAGTCGGGGCCCCAGGGCCCCCTGGTCGTCAATTAGGGACCCCAGGGCCCCTGTTGATCAGTTAGAAGCCCCGGGGCCCCGTTTGTCAGTTAGGGGCCTTGGGCCCCCCTGGTTGTCGGTTAGGGGTTCCAGGGCTCCCTGGTTGTTAGTTAGGGGCCCTGGGGCCCCCTGGTTCTTAGTTAGGGGTCCCGGGGCCCCCTGGTTGTTGATTAGGGGCCCCGGGGCTCCTTCGTCGTCCGTAACTGCAACCAAACATCGCTAGGCTATGTTGTCATAAATTTTTTTTTATCATTGGTGGTATTTTAATTGGGAGGGGTCCGGGCCGCCTGGCTACGCCTATGAGCTGACTCCATGTCTAAAAAAAAGCTTTAGATCATTTTGCTGTAACTTGCAAGCTTGCTCTTTCTGTTCGATCAACCAAATACAAAACTATTAGATACAGAAATTTGAAAGTCATTGATATTGACGTACTAAACAATACTATATCTGAGAAGCTATCATTTGTTCAACTGATTCAAGATGTAGACGTACAAGTAAATCTCTACAACAATGCTATGACTGATGTCCTGGACACAGTTGCTCCTACTGTAGGGAAAAGTATTCAGATGCACACTACTTATCCTTGGTATAATGCTGATCTGAAAAATGGTAAGAAATTATGTCGAAAATTAGAAAGACTGTGAAAGAAATCAAAATCATTAGTTCACGACCTAGCTTTAAATAACAATGAGCTAAATTCAATAAACTGCTGCACAATTCATAAAAGTTTTATTCGTTCCAGCACCAACACGTGTAAAAAAGACATCAAAAAGTTGCATCAAATTGTTGGCAAATTCCTAAAATCTTGTTCATTAAACAAACTACCACAAGCCTGTACTGCACTTGAGCGTCCGGATGCATTTGCTAATTTCTTTCATAACAAATTTCTTACCTTACATCATTATTTGAGCACCAATCTATCTGCTGTCTGTGCTGTTGAAGAGAATGATGCGGTCTTTGATGGGATTACTTTTGACCAGTTTAATCTTGTCATTACTGCTGACGGCGGAAACAACATTCTGCACTCATTAAACTCAAAAAAATGTAAACAATGATATATCTCAATCGGTTCAACTAACTTCTGGTGTAACTCAAGGCTCAGTGCTTACTCCTACGCTGTCTACTCTTTACATTTTCTAAGACAAATAATTGGGCGTGGCCTTTTTTCAAAAGGAGAGTTGTGATTGGCTATAACAGATATCGTAACTTGCAGGGGTAGAGTCCTCGAGGACATCCTTGGCCTCGAGGACGTACTCGAGGACACATTGTGAAGTCCTTGGCCTTGGCCTTAAAGCCTCAAGTCCTTGGCCTTGGCCTCGAAGCCTTAGATCCTCGAAAATTGCCCTGTCCTTGGCTCGAGGACAGCACTATTTTTTGAACCGTAGAAATTTTGTTGGAAAACGCCAGAAACCTCGCGGAAAATTTGCAAATACTTTTTTTGTTTTGCGCAATGGGAGCATAGGCTTATCCAAGCGGGCCTCCCCCCCAATTGAATTTTCACCAATGACAAAGATGTGACAAAAAAGACTATTGTTTCTTCAGTTTCAGTTTCTTTTTAGCATTTTTCGCTTACACCAGTAGCGAACAACAATATTGAAGACCAGGGGCCCCGGGACTCCCTCAAATCAATTTTTGCCAGCCAATTTAAACGTAAACCTGGAAGAAATGGATAGTTTTCGTCCTAAAAGTTGCACATTACTATGGTAGCTCTTGTTCTGTCTTTTCTTTTTTCTTTTTTTTTTGTACTTTTTAGTTTTTGCTTCCTTTTTTTTATGTCAGTTCGTTGTAGCTCGAAAAAAAGATGCCATATCTTTTATTATGGCTTTCCAGAGTGGCTGCAGACTCGAAGACCTCGCGGTCACTTCGCCGTCACTCAGGCGCTGCTTTCTTCATTAATAATAACACTATTCGTTCTCTGTTTTATCTGTTTTGTTTTTTTGTTTATTTAGTGGCATCAATAAGCAAACTTGAACTTGATCTCAGGATCACGATCAAATCTAGCCTTTTTATGAACGTAATGCATTAACCAAGGCCGGATTTACCACAATATGGCGCAGTACCAGCTAAGGGCCTTGCGCTAAAATCTTAATATTTTTTATGGTCTTCACCTACATTTGGCAGAAAGATGTTGCGAAAATCTTCAAAGTGCCAGGGGCCCTGCGCGATGTAAATCCGGCCCGGCAATAACATGGTTAGTAAGCGTAACCATCCATTGTAATAGTTTTCAATAACAATTCATTAATTCACCTCCACCTCGCCAGTTTTTACGAACAAAATACTTGTAAAAAAATTAGCCATGGAAAATGCTGATTAAACAAATACTGAACTTCAATTGAGGGGGCCTGTTCCCCCTGGCCTAACATGCATTTCTATAACTGGTTATTTTCATGACAAAACAAAAATCTCTAAGGAAAATCTTCGAGTGGGTTTTCATTTATTGCTAAAATGTTACACGAGACAATGCACCTTACTTCCCCCTACCTGGACCAAATCACGTACAATTAAACTTTAACACCAAAATGCAAGATGTTAAACGTGTTTTGGACTTAAATTGCAACTAGAAGGAGGATTAAACAATTTAATTTTTTAATTGGCTTTTAAATGTCAAAAATCTTGTGCTTGCAAATGGCTCTAAACATGTGCGAAATGTGATTCAATGGCATTAAAATAGTTTTTTTCCCAAAAAATTACAAAAAATCGCCCAACAACTGGGGGCTTCGCCCCCAGACCCCCCGTCTGTGATACGTTTGAGTTACACAGGCTTTCTCAAAACGTCTCCAAAGTTACGTATTTGCACTTTTCAACTATATTAGTTTAATCCCTCTCCCTTTGCAAAGTCCTGGTTAAGTGCCAACAGGCAAATTTTTGATGACGTCATTGCATGTGATTTGTGGTTTAGGCCTCCCCAATAAAAAATTCTGGCTACGCCTATAAATTGGAGATTGCCTGAAAAACTTTTTTGGACACCTTTTTTTTTTTTTTTTGGAGAACACTTGCGGCTGTGTCCTGGGTCCTTGGCCTTGGCCTCGAGCATTCCTGTCCTTGGCCTCGAGAGGGTCTGTCCTCGGAAAAGCTGTCCTTGGCCTCGGCCACGGAATTTTTTTGTGTCCTTGGCCTCGAGCCTTGTGTCCTCGACTCCACCTCTGGTAACTTGGAATTATTAGACACCATCAAAGCGGAGGTTAGTCAAAGAAGGCAGCTCCGTTCGCTTGATGATGCGTATTTTGCGTCTTCAGAAGTTAGTTTGTATCACAACTAAATACGAACCCACTTTACCCGCAGTATTTTCTCACCGATGTAATACGATTTCGCTTCTTTCCGCATAACGTCACAACTCAAACAAAGCTGTCAGGTAAATCGTTACTAATACAGCTTCAAAGAACGGAATGCTACTTTTATAAAAAGAACATATAGCACAGGAAAATTATCCAACTAGATAAGGTTTTATTCTAACTGCCGTTCCATAACTGGCTCGCAATTGTTTACGTATTAGATTTAGCATGTACAGTTTCCACGATAAAGTTTCTTGACTTTTGACCTCCAGAAATTCAATATAACAACTCTTTTTATTAATTGACCGCCAATTTTATGGATAAGCTTTGGTCATAATTTCTGTTATTGCCGGGATTAGACACAGTGTATTTTCTAACAGTTTTGTTAATTTATTTGCTATATCATCCATACATAGGCGTAGCCAGGTGGGGCCAAGGGGCCCGCCCCCTCTCCCAATTGAAATTCTACCAATAATAAAAATGTCACAAAAAATACTATAATTACTTGAGTTTCAGTTGTTCTTAGCATCTTCGCGTACAACAGTACACGCGTACAGCAGTAATAAACAATGATATTGATCTAGGGGCCCCGAAGCCCCCCAATTTAATTTTTGAGAACCAATTTCATTGGGCCCCCTACACTAATCTTTAAATGGCCCCAAATTTAAATGGGCTGCCAACAATAATATTGATCCTGGGCGCCCGGGCCCCTCAATTTAATTTTTGCCAAACAATTCAAAAATGCCCCCTACAATATTATTTGAATAGCCCCAATTAAAATGGGTTCCCAACAATAATATTGTTCCGGGGCCCAGCGCCTTCAATTTAAGGTTTGCCAATCAATTTATACGTATAACCCGAGTGCAATTAAGGGTTGTTATTCTAAAAGTTGCTAATTGAGGCCCTCGTCTAACTTTTTTATGAACGTAATGCAATAACCAGGAACAGATTTAACATACGGTACAGTGCCATGGGCCCGGCGTTCAAATGGTAAGACTTTTTTTTTGGTCTTTGCCTGTATTTGGTAGGAAAATGTTGCGAAAATCATAAAGTGCCAGGGGCCCAACTCAATGTAAATCCGGCCCAGGCAATAACATGGCTTGTAGGCGTAACTACCTAAGTTACTGTACATTTTTCAATAACAATTCACCTCCACCTTGCCAGTTTTTATGCAAAAAAATACTTTTTCAAAAAAAATTAGCTACAATAAGGGGAAAGCTTATTGAACAAATTTTTGGATTGAGAGGGCCTGGGCCCCTGGCTGTATATGTACTAGAACAAATGTTCATGACAAAACAATAATCTCTACGAAAAATATTTGACTGGTTTGTTATTTACTGCTAAAATATTGCAGGAGGCAATGCACTTTACTTCCCTCTACCTGGGCTAAATCACTTATAAAATTTAGCCCCAAAATGCAAGATTTTAAACGTGTTTAGAACTTGAATTGCAAACAAAAAGAGGACCGAACAACTTAATGTTTTCAATTGGCTTTCAAATGTTAAAAATCTAGTACTTTTAAATGGCTTTGAATACGTGCGGAACGTGATCCGATGGTATTAAAATAGCTTTTTTTCCAAAAAATTACGAAAAATCGCCCAGCGGCTGGGGGCTTCGCCCCCAGACCCCCGTCTGTGATACGTTGGAATTACAGTACACTTCTTTACTCAAAAACGTCTCCCAATTTAGACATTTTTGCATTTTAAGTATTGGTTTTAGCCCTCTCCTTGAACAAGCTCTTATAGTTACATGCCAACATCAGGTTACGGCTTTTGATCTTCCATCCTACGATATCTTTGCCCCCACAAAAAATCCCTCGTTTGAAGTTCCTGATGACGTCATTGCATATGATTCGTGGTTTGCCCTCCCCCCAATCAAAAATCCTGGCTACGCCTAAGCATCCATATAATAAATTTTGAGCATGAATCTCTCTAGATTATTCTTCTTGTTAAGTACTTAAGTAATTATTTCATGTTTGGGTGAAATACAAAAAAGCATCGTGCAAAAATCGCCCGTGTAAGAAACCACGTTTAATCTGCTATCGTGGACGCGTGGTCGAAAAAACCGATCGGTGGTCGAGTGGATAGAGCGTCTGCTACTGATGCGGTAGACTCGGGTTCGATTCCCGGTCGGGTCAAACCAAAGACTATAAAAATTGGTATTCACAGCTTCCCTGCTTGACGTTCAGCAATTAAAGGGACAGTGTGAAGCTTCCATCGTGTGTGGTAGACAGATGGGCAGGTGGCAGCTTGACTCGAAGACCGAAAGGTCCCTTCGCTGTCTCCTGGCCAAGGCAACTTGGTGAATAAAGTGTAATTACAATTACAATTACTATCAAGACGCAGAAGCGTATACAGAAATTCACAATGGATGTACTGTGTATGGTAGTGTGGGGGCGCAGAGCCCCCAGTCGCTGGAGGCACAAGAAAACGGGAATGGAACCACAAGAGCTCAAAAATTTTGCATTTTTTCCAAAATAACTTAATTTTAGGGCTATTTTCATAAAAAATAACGCTTTTAAAGTGCGACAGAGAAATTGGCCGTACAAACATGACTAAACTGGTTGCATAAATGGGCTATATGGGAGGTGGCTGATGGTAAAATTTTAGTTCTCTCATTTAGATGCTGGTAAATTACAAGATCGTATAGCTCAGAAAAAACTAACGCGGATTAATCTATTTTGTCTATATTTTGTAGAGAAAAATAATTAGGGGGGGGGGCTAATGGAAAGAGAATTGAGAGAACTGATTGGTAATTAACTAATGCAGAATAGCCCCTCTCCCTCCTATTCCTGAGTTTAGAGTATATTTGTTGAGTGGATAGAGCGTCTGCTAGTGAAGCGCTAGACTCGGGCTCGATTCCCGGTCTGGTCAAACCAAAAACTATAAAAATTTACAGCTTTTTCTGCATAACGTCCAGCAAATAAAGAAACAGAGAGAAGCCTCCACCGTGTGTAGTAGACAGGTGGGCAGGTGGAAGCTTGACTCAAAGACCAAAAAGGTTCCTTCGCTGTCCTCTGGTCAAAGCAAATTGGTGAGCAAAATGAAATTGCAAAAATTGTTAATGAAACCTATGGTCAGAATTTTTGCACTAGCAATCAAATTTGATTGCTTAATTTTGGCCATTTTTCAAAATTTTTATTGATTTCCGTTTTTATTTTGGACAAATTAGCTCCCCCCTGAACAGCTTTAGCAGAAAGGATTTCTTTCAATGGCAAATTCTATTTAATAATTGTTTCAAACAATGCTTTAAAATATGTTTTAAACGTTGCTTTAAATCATTATTTAGTCCGTTTCAGCAAAAAAAAACAAAAAAAAAAACAGCCTCAAAAATGCTAAACCAACGAGGGGGAGGCTAAGCCCCCCTCCAGTCGGATAAGTTCCCCCCCCCCCCCCCCCCCCCGGCTACACTATTGCGCGGACGAGGGTGAGCGTGAATGATGTCAGATCGATTGACGCTCAAAAAATCTCCCTCAAGATAGCGGACGTGTGACTACGAACAGTCACATAAAAAGAAAACCAGCAAAGGCTGAAGCGCTGAGACTCGTGGCAGTTATTACTTGGTGTGTAAGGCAGCTTAAGAAATATCACATTGCTTATTCTGCAAGTTACAGCATTTTGCAAAAGCAATTTGTTACGTTATGAAACTTCCGAAGCGTAAGTTTGTCAGTAGCTTTAGTTAAGCTGAGCCAAACTAATTAAATCTATTTTCGCGTTTAAGCAGAACAAGGTTTGGCAAAGCTCTTTATTATTCGAAATATGATGCACATTTTAAAAAACCAATCTCGTATTCAATATTATACTTTTTAAGTAAGACAAAAAATAAAACAGATTTTTCGGCTCCGAAGAGTAAAAATATTTCACACGCTCATAAAGGCCTATTTCATCATACTCTGTCGTCCCACCAAACCGTTGTAGGGCAGGCATGACTTTTTTTTGTTTGTTTGTATTTTTCCTTTTTTTCTTTAATCACTTTGAGGTCTTCTTGGTCCCTTTACGGTCTCCTGCTGAAATCGTTTTGCGTTTCATTTTTTATTTTATTATACAACAAGACAATTTATTTAACGTACAACAAGGTCAAAAGGCCGTTTTTCACCTATTGCAATTGTAAACTTCAATGCAATGCATTTATGTATTTCAAGATTTAGCTATACCGGTCAGTTAATCAAGCGGTAACGTATTCGTTTTTGGAGCGGGATGTCTTAGATTTAAATCTCGGGCCGATCAAATCGGACACTGTGTTGCCAACGGTTCGCCAACGCTGCGACATTTCTTCGAAAGAAGCTATGTTGCAGAGGCGCAATAACGCGTGGGTATGCCCCGCTAACTCGTTACACGTTTCAGCGGAATACAACAAGTATAAGGAAAGACTTGATTTTGAAGATTTAGCTACTTTGAGTCTCCAAAAACAAGGCAGTCAAAGTTTTTTTAAGAGAAAAGCTAAAGCCTAACCTAACATTTTTTGTATAAACTTGCTAAAATTATCAGCACGTACCTTAAAGCCACTACCTCGCTAGTAGATGTTGTCAGCCATCTCTTTCTTCATTGCCCGCTTTTCCGTTTTTCCGAGGGTTGCAGAGGCAGCAGCTCGAGATTAAGCCGCCACACTTCACGGTCTTCCACTACTGTTTGACGTTCAGCGATAAAAGGGACAGAGTGAAGCCTCCACCGAAAGTGGTAGGCAAGTGGGCAGGTGGCAGCTTGATTCGAAGACCAAAAGGTCCTTTGCTCTCTCCTAACCAAGGAAACTTGGTGAATAAAATGTAATTACAATACAGAGTGAAGCCTCCATTGTCAGCGTGAAGCCTCCATCGTTTGGGTAGATTGCTGGGCAGATGGCAGCACCCTTGAAATCCGCAAGATCCCTTCACTCTTTCTTGTCCTAGGCAACTTGGTGAGAAAATAGTTACATTTACAATTGCAGTGAGAAGCCTCCATCGTGCTGCATAGACGTAGCCAAGGGAGGGGGCCAGGTAGCCCGGGCCCTCCCAATTGAAATGCTGCCAATGATAAAAATGTCACAAAAAAGACTATTGTTTCTTCAGTTTTAGTTTGTTTTAGCATCTTCGCGTACAACATCAATTAACAGTAATATTGATCCTAGGGTCCCGGGCCCACTCAATTTAATTTTTACCAACCAATTTAAATCGGCCTCCTATAACAATAGTTAAATGGCCCTAAATTTAAATGGACCCCAAAAATCATATTGACATAGGGGGCCCATTTAAATGGGCCCCAACAATAATATTGATCCAGGGACCCCGGGCCCCCACAATTTCATTTTTACCAACCAATTTATAAATGCCCTACAATAATACTTAAATCGTCCCAATTTAAATGGGCCCCCAAAAATAACATTGTTCCAGGGGGCCCGGGTCCCTTCAATTTAATTTTTGCCCACCAATTTAAAAATGCCACCTACAAAAAATATTTAAATGGGCCCCCAACAACAATATTGATCCAGGGGGCCTGGGCCCCCTCATTTTATTTTTTTCCAACCAATTTAAAAATGCCCCCTACAACAATATTTAAATGACCCGAATTTAAATGGACTCCCAGCAATTATATTGTTCCAGGGGTCCCGGGCCCCTTGAAATTAATTTTTACTCACCAATTTAAAAATGACCTTTACAATAATATTTAAATGGGCTCCCCAACAATAATATTGTTTTACGGGCCCCAGGCCCCTTCAATTTGTTTTCTGCCAACCAATTTAAAAGTATAACTCAAGTGAAATTACTGGTTTTTATCCTAAAAGTTGCTAACTGAGGTCTTCATCTAACCCTTTTACAAACGCAATGCAATAACCATTAACCAGGGACGGATTTAACATATGGCTTAGTGCCATGGGCACCGCGCTCAGATAATGACTTTTTTTGGTCTTCACCTGTATTTGGCAGGATAATATTGCAAAAATCTCAAAGTGCCAGGGGCCCAACTCAATGTAAATCCGGCCCGGGCAATAACATGGCTTGTAGGCGTAACTATATCTACTGTACATTTTTCGACAACAATTCACCTCCACCTTGCCAGTTTTTATGCAACAAAATACTTTTTCAAAAAAAATTAGCTCTAAAAAAGGAGAATACTCATTGCACAAATTTTTGGATTGAGAGGGCCTGGGCCCCCCTGGACGCATATGTACTCCTATAACTAGTTGCTTTCCTGACAAAACAGTAATCCTTAAGGAAAATATTTGACTGGATTGTTTGTTACTGCTAAAATATTGCAGGGGGCAATGCACTTTACTACCCTCTACCTGGGCTAAATCACTTATAAAATTTAACCCCAAAACGAAAGATTTAAGCGTGCTTTGGACTTACATTGCAAGCAAAAGGAGGACTGAACAACTTAATGTTTTCAATTGGCTTTCAAATATTAAAAATCTAGACTTTCAAATGGCTCTGAATAAGTGCGAAATGTGATCGCAATGGTGTTAAAGTAGCTTTTTTAAAAATTACGAAAAATCACCCAGCGGCTGGGGGCTTCGCCCCTAGACCCCGTTTGTGATACGTTGGAATTACAGTACACTTATTCCCTCAAACACGTCTCCCAGTTTGGACATTTTCCCATTTTAACTATAGGTTCAAGCCCTCTCCTTGAACGAGTTCCTAGTTACGTGCCAACATCAGGTTACGGCTTCTGATCTTCCATTCTACGATATCTATGCCCCCATAAAGAATTCCTCTTTCGAAGTTTCTGCTGTCGTCATTGCTTGTGATTTGTGGTTTGCCCCCCCCCCCCCCCAATTAAAGGTTTTGGCTACGCAAATGTCGTGCTGTATGGTAGACTGGTGGGCAGGCGACAGCTTAGAAGACAGAAAGATCTCTTTGCTGTCTCCTAGTCAAGGCAACTTGGTGAGTAAAATGCAATTGTAATAAGTTACAGTACCATACCTAAAATTTAAATATAGTTTTTGAAATTATTCCTGAAGTGAAATAGGCAGAACTAATTTAATAGTTCACAGAGACATCACGTCTTACAATCCTACTTTTTGAAATGTTTTGTTCTAATTTTGGGACTGCAGTTGCAAAGATATTCAACAAATACGCAGAGATATCACCGCAAAATTTTTTGGAAACACTGAATTTGTTTTCACACCATTAAAGTTAGATATGACGTCGTATAGTTTGAGACTTGTGTTTATACCATTAAAACATTATAAATCGTGTAACTGATCGATTTATTTACGTGTTAAAAGCAATTTATCAATTTTAAACGTCGTTTTACAACATTAGATTACGATGGCGTCATAAGGTGATGCCACAGTTTAAAATGAAGTTATAATTTGAACACAAAAACATCTCAAAAATTTAAAACATGCGCGTTTTTGGACCATGATGTGCACCTACAGTACAGTAGTTTTTTGAATTCAACTAGTGCCTTCAATTAATCTACGCGTTTGATTATGTTCTCTTTACAGTCAGTTGGTCAAGCGGTAATGGATTTGTCTCTTGAATGGGAGGTCTGAGGTTAAAATCTCGTTCAGGTAAAATCGGAGAGACTTGCCAACGGCAAATCATCGAAGCAACATTTCTTTGAAACGAGCTGTGTTGCTCGGACGCAGTGATGCGAAATTAGGTCCTGCCAACTCGTAACACGCTTGGACATAATCACAGCTTATAAGCTGGACGTTCGCCAGCTCTTATACCAATTTGCACGCTTTGCATATTCCTAAAACCACTATCGCACTAACCGTTTGTAATCTGAGCTGAACCATATATCTTAAAGTGCATCGTCTTCTTCAGACTGTTCTTCCTCAATCTCACCATCTGCGATTAAGTTTTGCCATTTACCGTTGGAGCTGGCGATCCGATTCCACTTCTTTACTTTTTTATGCAAAACAATGCAAGCTATCAGTAACGTAGGTAGCAATCCTACAGCTATTCCAACAATAAGTTGGTCGCTTGTTCCTGCTGATACGGCAGCCTCGAATGTTGTTAAATTGGTAGCCTCGGCTGTTCTTGACATGGTAAGATTGGCTATTGAGAACGGGGTAGCCTCGGTAATATTTGATGTGGTAGCCTCGGTAGTATTTGACGTGGTAGTCGTGTTTGTTGTTGCTGTTGACGAGGTAGTCGCGTTTGTTGTTGAAGGAATTTGTACTATGAGTGTGTACTCTCCTCTTCCTACTTCATTATCATGCGGGTCTTTAAACCTACATTCGTACAAACCAGCGTCTCGTTCTTCTATCTTCTTGATAAAAAGGTTTGTACCAGAGGCTTCGTAGCGATGACTGATCGACGAAGGGATCAAGTGATTTCTCTCTACGATTAGTAATTCTGAACTAACCAATCTAGATGGTCGAAAAGTCCAAGTCACCAAAAAACGAAAATGAGCTGTGCATGCAAGCGCGACATTTATATCACCAAGGGAAACTTTTTTTAAAGCTACGCCTGTTTGGTGATTTTCTAATGTAACTTTTATGCTCTGAACAAGAGCACTGATAATGAATGTGAAATACACAAACTGGAAAGAAATCCGCAACTGATTCATCTTCGATTAAATTCCTCGTACCTGTAAAGTTTTGGTTTTGATTAATAAATCAAACTTTAATGCAATTACTGTTTAGCTTGCTCTTATTAAGCGATCAGCGTTAGAGGGGATTAAACGTCTGCTACTGAAGCGGCACACTCCGATTTGATTCCCTGTCAAGTCAAACCAACGAGAACAATAATTGATATTTTCATCTTCCCTGCTTGACGTGGATAGTTCAAAAACGCAGCAAGTTCACAAAAATAACAATCTTTGCAGCAGCTTTTTTAAGGAACATTAACTCTCATGAAGAAGGTTGATTTAGTTTTAGTCTCATTGGTCCAAACGCCACCTTATATTCCTACAATATTTGTGGTAATGTTACAGAAGCCCTCCGTAACTCTGCTGATAGTTGCTGCAGCGGAACTCTGGAGCCTTCACCGTCCGTCTTGCCAACCACAAATAAGATTTCCAAATTAGACTTTATTTTTTAACAGAAATAAAAATAATAAAAAGGGCAGTACGGCACGGCATAAAATAACTGAAATTTAACCGTAGAATAAAACTAAAAGAGCGCCGTACGATCAGTCTTCCAAATTAAAAAACACGTCCGTTTGCCAGAGCTCTAATTTTAAAATGAATGCTAGAACAAAGGTAACTCGGCCAGAGACAAAAAGGCGTGCAAGAAATTAACAAAAAGCGCGTGATTTTAAAACGCTTGCAGCCAACGGCTACAGGAAATAAGGTAACGTGCACAAACTGACTAAACTAAAGAAAAGAAGCGGCCGAGTTCGAAACTAGGGCGGGGCAACAAAAGAAAAAGAGCAATCGGTGCTGTAACAGGTAAGTTTATTCATCTTATAAGCAATTAATTGTTATGTTATAGGTTTGCAGCATTTGGCATTTTGTTTATTGCAATTTTACATGATCAACTGACGAAGCTATAATATTCACTTTTCGTCGGATTTTGTCCTTTTTTACGTTTTTGTTTATCCATAAAAAAGTATGCGCGTTTTAGTTCAGATTTTTATATGCGAATATCCAGCCCTTGAACTGAAAAATATAGCATCAGAGGACACTTTTGCAGCCGCGACCAGACTCAATTGGAATGCGGCAGCAATTCGGTGGAAATTTTGCCCGAAATTCAGGAAAAAATCAAGGTTTTCGTCTGTTGGTCAGAATTTTGCCCCCAAGTTCGAGTAAAGACCGAAAAAAAGGTTTTCACCGCAACTTGGCCGGGTATTTTCTCCCGAATTCGAGTAAAGATTGAAAAAAAAGGTCTTCACCGCAATTTGATAATATCTTCGGCACGAAATTTAGGATTTCTTGGTGCTCTCAGCCACTTTTTTGCCTAAACTTCCAGATGCTTTCTTCAAGTGGGGTGACGCTGAATTCTCGTAAAAGGGACGCTAAAATCTCAATGGGGGACGCAAAATCTCAATGAGGATCGCGCCCCCCCTATAATTTAAGCACTGAGAATATCCCCACCTACAGTAGAAGACATAATGCAATAATTACATACCGATAAAAATTGTGTGTATTATCTTTTTTTTAATGCAGACGAATTGGTTTAAAACTTGTGATTTTTTATTTTATGAATCGCCGTTTATAACAAAAAGACTAAAATTTTACCGCTAGCCCCCGCCCTCATAGCCTATTTACTCAGCTAGCTTGATTATATTTCGGCACTGCTAATTTCTATGCCACGTTTTAAAAGCAGTAATTTATAGTAAAATTATAGGCCTAAAATTTTTGTAATAAAATGTAGGCCTATTTTACTATAAATTAGTGCTTTTAAAATTACTAATAGAAATTACCAGTGCCAAAACATAATCAAACTAGCTGAGTAAACAGGCTTTGAGGGCTGGGGCTAGCGGTAAAAATTTTAGTCTTTTTATAAAAAAATTGCAAAATTTCTAAGCGCTAGGGGGCTCCGTCCTTGGTCTCTTGTCTCCGACGGTTGGGGACGATTGGAGAGGATTGGCGGTTGAAGATTTTTTGCCCAGATTTCCAATAGCCTCCGGCAAATGGAGGCTTCCCCTCCACAGACCGCCGAAATAGCCTCCCATTGCAGATTTCTGGCTGCACGCCAGACCAACCTAACAGCCAGTGTACAAAAACTTATTTCGGAATAACACATAGTGGTTGGTTGCATTTAAAGCTATTAAACTGAAAAGAAAAATTGTAAAAAAACCTTTGAAAAAATATAATGTCGTGAGCGGACCGACCCTTGCAAAAACTTTTGGATCCACTCCTGAGGATCACAACAAGGACCCAGAGGTACTAGGGTTGTTCAAAAAAACATGTTTTTGAAAAGTAATGCTGCAAACGACTTTTCCCGTTGTAATACCCAAAAAAATGGTATTGACCAATTTTCACAAAAAAATTTTTGGTGTTTGGGGAGTGTACAACTCGATTTTAGTTACTGACGTCATTTTAAAAAAGTGAAAATTTTTTTCCAAAAACACTGGCAAGTGACATATAAACAGATGCAGAATGCCCCCTGACTTCTAATTAGTTGATTGTTTTGATGTATTAGCACTTGGTAAAAATTTATTTCAAAAATTTAAATCGATGACGTCATCATTTCCAGTAAAATTGTATCTTTGCACGCGTTATTAAGTATTAAACGGAAAATAGATACCTGGTTGTCTCTTGCCCATACAAAATCGTTTCAGTACAAATAATTTCAGTCATGTACAACGTCCTTTTAGGCAATATCCTAAACATAGAGTGCGTAAATAGTTGCTGATAATCACCTATTTTGCGCGAGTACTTTTTTAGATTTAATATTAGCCTTTGAATTGTACCGAAAACATAATTTATTTTACTGCACAATTTTATGGGATTGAGTAAATAGAAATGACTACCACAAGAAGCCTTAATACCAGCTGCCTACCGACCAATGGTGATGTCATGCGTAACTTTTTTCATATTTTTCAAAAATCAAAATGCCACAACAAACGATGCTGTAAAGCGAACGATTGAATCAGAAACTGAACTTAGGTTGAAATCGGGAATTCCTATGAAAAGTAGTTGGCTGGATTCAAAACAACTTTTAAAAATTTTTGACTGGTGGAAAAAACCTTGATTGATGATGCTTCGTGAAGAAGTCATGCTTTTCATGTTGTGGTGAAAAGCATGAATGCGCTTGCTTAAACATTGGCTGAATTCTTCCTCTGAGGTTTCAAATTAGAATGAGAGGAGTAGTCTTGCAAATACATTTGGTTAGCGGTACGCTTATCTGTTTTGCTAGATAAGGCTTTTGCTAATTTACGTTTTCTTTGCCATTTTCTCTTTATTTATGATTCAAAGGAGACATTTGCGTTATGCAAGCGTTCCTTTGGTAAAGCAAAAAAGTCACATCTTCCTTCTTAGCTTTTTCGGCACTTAGACGATCACCAGAAATTTGTTGCTTAGCGCTTTTAGCAGCAAGGTCAAATAAGCCATTTGTAGATAATCAATGACGTTCTCTTGATCTTTTCGGTATTGCCATTGTTGATTTTAATGATTTGTCTAACAGTATAGGCTTAACAACGACCTAATTTAAAACAAAAGTTAATTTTTAACTAAGCAAAAATGGATATGACACTTTATACTTAATGACTGCAGTTAAAAACAAATGAGATTAAAAATAGTAAAATACTGTACGTGAAAATTTAAAAACAGTCAGTCTCGACCCAAAATATACTGGTTTTAAAAACTGTATAGTTTTTTAGCTACGCTATTCACAAGACAGTCGAATCTTTTTAATTATCCCATTACAGTATATACTCAATTACTCATAAGTCACTTCAAAAAAAAATTTACTCGTTGTTCGAAGTAGCGGATAGCGCCGCTACTTTCGTGGTAAAGTAGCGGTTGCGCGCTACTTTTGAAGACGAGTAGCGGGTAGCGGTAGCGACGCTACTTTTTAGGGCAAATAGCGGTAGCGGGAGCGGCGCTACTTTTGAAGTAGCGCATGCCCATCTCGGGTTATAAAGTATCAGAATCAGCAATAATAATACAAGTACTCAAAACTGTACCGTACGTATGTTTTAGTTAATCAACGTGATTGTTGTAGCGGCAAAACAAAGGATCAAACCCGGACCGAAAAAGATCAAGATGACGACTTTGTGGAAACGGTTCATTAATGATGATACATTAAGTGTTTTCTCTCAATGTTTTATCATTTAACTTATCAAGCCTTTTTGCTGCATATAGCAACTCATCAACCGGCAGAATTCTTTAAATACAAGAGCGATAGAATTAACTTGCCTTCAGTAACGTCCAACTTTCAAGTCCAAAAATGATCTTTCAAGTTTCGGTGCAAGCTTTTCGTTCCTACTATATGCCAATTGTAACTTAAATATTTCAAACGATTTAATTTCTTTTTCAGGCATTTTTCAATCTCATTATTTAGAAGAATGTTTTTTTTATTTTTGATTTGTAAGCTTCGAAGTAGTGATTCTTTGCAGATACAAACATGCTTCCTGCATTCTTTGCATTTTTATTTTTCAACCAATTTTTGAGGTACCGCAAAATATTGGGCAAAAAAAAAACTGTAAAATTTCGTGCTTTATTACTGGCTAAACAAAAGTCTTGATGTCACAATATTTTATGAGACATCATATATTCAAACATGCTAAAAGTAGAAAAAACGCCAGTTGGGCAGTGCTTTTCGGTAGTTTTTTATGCAATAGTGTAGATGTGAATAAACCATGCTATGGTAAACACTTCTAAGTGTGGGTAGATTAACCAAGTTTTGTAATTTAATCAATGCAAAGCATATCCTTCTGTCATATTTCTCAAATATTTTCAAAAAATTGGCCTACACAAGAACCATTGACTTCTAAGACAATGAAAATGTCCGTCTACCAACTCAATGTGGTTTCAGAAAAACTATTCTTCCATATGCTCTATACAACTAATCTGGAAACTTAATGGCTAATTTTGCTGAGGTTGTTGTTCACAGCGCCACCAGCGAAGGTTATCTTTTTTGTTTAAAAATTTTGTCTCATATTTAACTTTTCTTTCAAACTTACATTATTCTGTGAAATTCTCTGAAAGCATGCCTACGTAATAGGAGGAGCATTTTTGCGACACAAGTGGGGACACTTATGTACAGTACTTTAGGTAGCGCTGTGAACTACAATCTTATTTCTACATGACTTCCCACCAGCAGCGTAGCCAGGGGGGGCGGGGGGGCTACAGACCCCCCTCCCCCATTGGCCTGTAAACCAAAATGCGGAATTAGAAAAATACTGTTTTTTGCGTTAGAACTGACTAAAAAGTGATTTGAAGTATCTTTTGAAACATATATTCAAAGGGGGGAGGGCTAATTTGTCAAAAATTAAAGTCATAAATCAATAAAAACTTTAAAAAGTGCCCAAAGATAAACAAACAATTTTGATTGCTAGCGTAAAAACGCCAAACATAAGTTTTATCAACAAATATATTATGAACTCAGGAATAAGGGGGGGGGGGGGGGGGGAGGGGCTATTCAGTGTTAGTTAATTACCAATCGCTGCTCTCAAATATCTTTCCATTAGCCCCCCAATTATTTTTCTTTATAAAATATAGACGAAATAGATTGCTCCGTGTGAGTTTTATTGAATAATACGATCTTGTGATTTACCTGCATGTAAACAAGAGAACTGTAATGTTATCATTAGTCACCTCCCACATAGCACATTTATGCAACCAGTTGAATCATGTTGCGCTGCCCATTTTTATGCCACGTTTTAAAAGAAATATTTTATATTAAATTAGCTCTAAAATTAAGGTATTTTTGCAAAAAATGCAAAATTTTCGAGCTCTGGGGGTTCTGCCCCCAGACCCCCGAACACAAGCCCCCCCCCCCATTGCGAATTCCTGGCTACGCGCCTGCTTCCCACTCTGGCTATATTATAGAGACTATGATTCTACTTTTCAAGCCATTATTGATATCATTCAGTTAACTATTATGATATAGAAAAGAAATTATATTCAGGGTTGGTTCTACACAATTTAGCAAAAGCTTTTTGCACTGTGTCATTATATTATCTTTTAGATTCTGGAACATTATGGTAAAGGGTAGTGTTAATGACTTTTTCAAATCATTTTTGAAAGATTGATCTCAATTTGTTAGCTACGATTATTCTCATTCTTCTCTGCGTGATACAAATATTGGGAAAGTAAGGATCTACTTTAGGTTCACATATTTTATTTTTGCTATATATTAATGACCAATTCCACTCCGCGGTTATTTGAAGATTCATTTAGTTATTCGTTTTTTATTCGTGACCGCAAAATAATAGCAAATGGATAGTACAGTAAAACAATAATAACACGTAGAGTTAGGAAAAGAAAGTATGGACCAACGTCACTACGTCAGACCATAGACTCTATAGTTAGTAGACTAGAAACAAACTCGCGGAGAAAAAGAGAAGAGCATTGAAGAAAAAAGTTTGTTTTGGTTGCAAAGTTTTGTAGCGGTCATGCGTATTGGACTGAGTTGATGGGACATATTCTTAGCGCGAGTGAACTGAGAAGAAAAAAGCGAAGCTGAAAATTACGCTGATTGGACGAATCGGCATATTCTAGAAAAATGAATTGTGAAGAAAAAAAAGACAAAACTGTCAGTTTCCAATCTCCCAATAAAGAGTCTATAGTCAGATGTCAAGACATGCGGATTGAAGACAAGACATGACAAGACAAGACATATTGAAGACAAAACAAGCGATTTTAATTGCGTGGTCGCTACATCTATCACACTAGTTAGAGTATGCACAATGTAAACCTAATCAATCACATTCATCAACATACATGTTCAGGCGCACAAGACGTAAATTAATCTAACGGCTGGAGTAGTTGATGGAATAATAGACAGAGAAGAAAAAAGAAGGGTGACCAATGTTGGGCTAGGCACGGTTACGTAGGTGGTCCATGGTTGGTGCAACTGGCTTTAAACTACGTTTAGCCAAACGGAGATTGGTAATGTAACAAAAGCCACCTTCAAAATGAAACCTCACTCCGCCAAGAAACACTTTCACGTAAGTTATTATAGAGTACACACTACTTTTCGTGTGAATTGCAGAGAGGCACCTTAGTGAAGCGTTGAGGCACCAAGGCACCGGAAACCGGAACCACAAAGACCAGAATCCCTTGGAACCATCGGAAACCGGAACTCCCTGGAACCCTCACAAACCGGAACTCCCCGGAAACCGAAACCCCGAAAACCAGAAACCAAAAAAACTTTGACTTGTCTTAAATTCAAACTCGGGTCTTCTTTTTGTCATAAAATCGAACTCGGGTTTCATTTTGTCTTGAAATCGAACCCAGGTGTATGCCTAGTCAAAGAATCGGACCACGTTTGGAGGTTCAAGTCTAAAGTTTAGGTGGTTTTACAAATGTAAATTTAGACTATGACTCACCTAAGAATCGAACTGGTAGCATCCTGACTTCAAGTCTTAAATTCAATTTAAAAGTAATTATTTAATGCATGATTTGTTTGAGTGCCGAACCACTGATTTACAATTGTAAATTTAGTGTTTGACTTGCCTGAAAATCGAACCGGTAGTCCCCTGACATCAAGCCTAAAATTCAATTTGAAAGATAATTATTTAATGCATGGTTTGTTTGAATGCCGAATGCAGACAGATTAAAAAACTTTCAAGTTTACTTTTATTAGTTTGGGTTGTCTTAGAGTAAACTAAGGCAAGTGAAAAGTTTGAGGATTAAAAGGTAAAAAGTAATTATTTAATGTATGATTTGTATTTAATGTACGATTTAAATTATGTATGATTTAATGTACGTCACTATTTTAAACGTAAGTTTTAGCACAACCATGGACACCTTTGGACTTGTCTAAGACTCGAAAAAAGTATTGCCTTTGACTTGTCTTGAAAATCGTACTCAGGTACCTGTTTTGTTTAAGATTCGAACCCAGACGTTAATTACCAAAGCAATAGTAGGACTCACCTGAAAGTCGAACCAACGCAAGTGGTTTTTAAAGCCACTTATATTTCAATGCTTGCCTAAGAATCAAATCCAAATCTCCTTAACATTTCGTCTTGCTTATGATTTAAATCTAAAAGTGAAATCTCTTTCGTTTAAAGCCCAAGTGTCTTTTTTGCCTTGTCCAAGATTTGAAATTCTCAAAGAGGTTTACTTCATACAATATGATTTTAGATTGGTTTTCTGATAGTTTGCTGTATTTGAAGTTGGCTGTAGTTTAATCATAAACAAGTTACGAGACGTGTGTTTGATTAACTTCCCAAAGGGAATACCCCGAAGCCTATGCGCAAATTTTTTACATGGTTTTTTCAAAAGAACTCAGTGAGGTTTGGTTAGTTTTAAAGTGTTTTACAAATTTTACTCAGGTTTTTCTTGAAAATCGTACGAAACTCACAAGAGTGTTAATTTTGACTTATCTGAGGTTTGAACCACTGCAAACTGTTTTTTTCAAAGAAAAATCTAAAGTTTAATTATTCAATGATTGCCTTGTCTAAGTGTCGAACCCAGATTTTAAATTACTAAAGAGATTAGAACATGGCTCATCTGAGAATCGATCACCAGTTTTCCAAGAAAAATTTTGATAGGTTTCTTGTATTTCAATGTGGTATTTGAACCAAGATGTTACTAACGAAGTCGCTTCAAAAATTTTGAGAATTTAAAGTTTCATTTGCTGTATAGCTTTTTATTATTTTTGGAACTTATGTTCAGCAAAAAATTTTAAATATATTATATCTGTCTTGAAGGTACAAGTTGCAAGCGAAATAGAAAAAGGGCGAAGTTACATGTTTTATTGATGCCTATATAACGTAAAACGCGGTATTGGTAGTGTAAGTTAATCATTGAAGACATCTACCATTTCATCCCGAAGGGCTACATCTATTGGTCGAGATTGATGGTGTAAATCACAATCGCACTTAAATCTTCAAGTTTTTTCGAAGTATTCTTGTTTATATAAAGCTAGTTTTATGAAAATAATATGTGAAATATTACGTTGCTTTATCTTGAAGATTGCTTTTTGCATAAAAAGCTTTAATAATATCCAAAAGTATCAAACCATAGTCTATATTTTGGAGAAAAGTAGGTCAAAAGTACGAAAAACCTCACAAATTCTTAGACTTAAATAAAAATTTTATTTGAAAATGACTTTCAATAAAGTCGATTTCATTTTGCTTTCGCAATAAGCTTTTCGGACAGAACTCTTCAGTTGCAATCTCTGTCTGGTTTGGTATGTGGTGAGCAGGATCTTTTAAAGACCAAATGCAGTAAGGAGAAATGCATTTCTCCTTACTGCATTTCTCTTTACTGCATTTGGTCTTTAAAAGATCCTGCTCACCACATACCAAACCAGACAGAGATCGCAACTGAAGAGTTCTGTCCGAAAAGCTTATTGCGAAAGCAAAATGAAATCGACTTTATTGAAAGTCATTTTCAAATTCTGCACCACCTCAAAATTGTTCATAAAAATTTTATCTAAAAAATGAAACACTTCTTTAAAACCTTATGAGGTTTCAAATAATCTTGTTCATACGTGGTTAGTTTCGTAAAAAATGGTTAAAATCTTACAATTTCTTCGTTTGAAAAAATAATTCTATTTTAAAAGGGACATGACTCCATAACTTTAAAAAAAATTTTTTCAAAAATCTGGTTTTCTGGTAACGTAATGTTGTTATTATAGGAATAAGTTCACCAAAAATCTCATCGTTTTTTGTAATTTCTTAGCCTTAAGTGAAAATTTTATCGTAAATAACAAAAACTTGCCGGAAAGTCAAATGCATTTAAATTTTTTCTTTGCATCAGCAAAACTTGATCAAAATATTCAAAATTGCTGTGTTTCTGGAATGCTGTTTTTACTTTAAAGGGAGGGTGCAGTCAAGCCAAATATGACATCAAAAATAACATTTAGTTTTCTGATCACAAAGCAAAAAGATTTTTTTTCGAAGATTGTTTTCTTTCTAAAAAAATCCGCTTCAACTCCGCACATCGGGGAAAGGATTTGGATTGGCTGACAATTTGATGACGTAGTAGTAGTAGTAGTAGTACCGTAGTCTTTTATTGTCGAGCAAAAACAAATACACAAATTGCTAATTTAACAAACATTAGACGACACGATTTAGCACGACGAGAAGAAGCGAAAGACCTGGTTAGCAAAACAATCGCGAAAGCTTGTTCACAATGGTAAATGGCAAAATAAGCGAGATAAAAGTAGGCCAGTTAGGAGTAAGAATAAGCATAAGCTTATTATAAGCGAGGTAGGAGTAAGAAATCAGGCAAAATTACCAAAGAGAGATAGCTTTAAAAGCGACCATTGTTTTGAAATGACTGCTAATACATTCTTAAGCTTATATGTGTCCAAGAAAAGATTAAAGAAGCTATTCCAGTAAAGAAAGGTGCGCTCAAAGCCTTGCAACAGAACAGATCGTCATTTGATTTGCAATCCCGGTACACTGAGGCGCAAAAAGCGGCAACTTCGGTCTTTAGCGTAGCCAGGGGGGGGCTGTTTGGCCTGCCCACCAACACCCAGATAGTGAAAAATAACACGAGATAGACACAAAAATGATTTAAAATAGACACAAAAATGATTTAAAATTTAAAGCATATTTTGAAACGCTTATTTAGGCGCGAGGCTAATATGTCAAAAAAAAAACAAAAAAAACTCATAAATCAGAAAAAAAACTTACTAGTGGTATAGTTTTTTGCGCATATTATTGGTACAATTTTTTTGCGCTTGAAACAAAATTTTACGGCATTTTTTTGATAACTTCTAGAAAAAAATTCTCTTGACTTTTTTTATTGATTTTTTCCTCCCTAATTATTTTTGGCTGGCGTCGCCCCTGCTGGCTACGCCTATGACAACTATGGTAGGCGAATTAAGTTTAAGAGGATAAGCGGTAACATCTCTAAACGTTGAATTAAAACAAAATGTGTTTTGAAAAGTTTCTTGAAAAGAGACAAAGTTTCAATTTCACTCAAAGAAAATAACTTGAAAACATCCTTAAACGATATACTATACGCTTCCTGTACGTTGCCATTTATCGACCTGTTGATCAAAGGGTTGATCCACTAAGAGCGAACCAGAAACGAAACTGAACAAGAATTTGAGCAAAGATTAGGCATGTAAAATTCTTTGTTTTTTTGCTTGCTTTTTCATATATTAGAGGACTATATTAACCAGCAGTCTTGTTGTTTAGTGCCTGTTTGGCAATAAATTGATTAATGTTTTTCCACTTTTGCATTCTGACGTCTCATAAAATATTATGACATAAAGTATTGACTGTACTGTTCAGCCAACATTTTAAGCACGAAATTTTTGCTGAATATTTTGCTGTGCTTCAAAAAATAGATTTGGCAACAAAAATGTGAAGATTAACAGAAGGCCTATTTTTTTTGTTTTACAAAAAATCACTACTACAAAACTGACAAATGCAAAAAATAATTTTTTCTGCTGACTGAGAACTAAAAGATGCCCGAAGATGAGAATGAATTCTTTTGAGCCAAAAGATTCAATTTTCTCAGTTTGCACTATATATAGCCAACTAGTGGAAAAGCAAAGTTTGCAGTGCTTCAAAAACTCGAGAAATCATTTCTGGACTTGGTAATTAAATGTGTCCGAAGGCAGGTTAGTTTTGTTGCCGCATTGTTATCAATTACGATTGATGTGTTTAACATAAGCTACCGGTAAATTCAACACATATGTTCGGTCGGCATAATAATTTATCAGAAATGGGGTCGAGGAAAAAACGTTCGAGTCCAAGACCAAGTACTTAGAAAAAAATCCAAGGCCTAGGACCAACTTTTCGAGGACAGACGCTCTTGAGGGCAAGGACAGGAATGGTCAAGGACCAAGGACACAATTTTTCTAAAAATTATGGTTGGCAAATTTTGCTATTATTTTTAAGCGTAAAAGTATTAAAGACATTGCATTTCGTTAAGTATTTCATGATAATTCGAAAATAACAGTTCCTAACGCTTACGAATGTAATTTTGAAGTTTTACGGGTAAGCTGCAATGTTGATTACGTACCGAAGCAATGTCGTGGTAATGAAACAATTAAGGCCGAAGCTCGAAACGAGAATAACTAAATTCTAAACATGGAAATGGTAAATTTTAAAGCCTTAACTTCGTCAGTCAAGACCCCGGTGCAAACGTCCACTCATTATGGACCCCCTTCCCCTTTTTAGTAGTTTTTCAAACACAACTCTTATTGTTTGGTTTTACGACTTTTTTTAAATGCTATCATGGTTTTTAAATATTTTATAGCGACTATGTTATTATTATCTAAAAGTATTGAAAAAATATGGTAAATAATCTATGTTTTTTATGAATTGAGGTACCGTACCAGGTGTTTGCAAGCTCAAATCCTTGGAATAAAATTCTAAACAAAAAAGGGGAGTTCTGGAGGCGAGGAAAAAGCCCCAATGCCTCCGTTAAACAATTTTTGTGATTTTTTTTTTTCAGTAAAAAGCAATTTTTGTGAATTTTAAAGAAGGTTACAGAACTAGATTTTCAAAGCAATTTAAGAAAAGAAAATACCGTAAGGTGAAGTTGAAAAACTTTAGTTTTCCCACATTTTCCTAATCCTAATTTCAAACCAATCTTTTCTTTACGTTGTAGTGCTGGAGATGTCTCTCTATAGCCTATTACTTGCCTATCAATGAATGAGCGCACACACTTCGACTGCCAAAAGACACTTTGTAAAATTTAAAATAAGATATTTAATGGCAAAAAGTAACCTGAGAGTCCGAGCAGGGCTGTATTAAAGAGGAAAGCATTGAAGACGTTTGCGATTTGCAGGCTTGTCCATGGGACATATTTTTTGTCCCATCCCATAGCAGTTCATGCCTGTCCCATCCCATCCCAAGGGATTACCATCAAAATACAATTCAATAAAAGTTAATAAATTTATAAAAATTTAAGTATAATGTGTACTAGATAGGGCTACACGTAACAAGAGAGATACAAAACGACAAAATATATTGGCTATGTTAACTTTAAAGTTTAGAAGAGCTTACAATTTATTATCGTTCTGGTACTCAAATTCCGAGTCATTGTGCTCATTCAGCAAATTTTCAATTTTTTGCTCATCAATTACGCCTGCCACTCTATGCCGTTTTTGCCCACAACTTTCAGCAGCTTTGGCTTTGGCAGCTTGACACGAAGACCCTTAAAGGTCAGTTCGCAGTCTCCTGTTGAGATTGCCAATAATATGTAAATGATTGTTTTGTGCTTTTTTGTCTTAAACAATAAAGTTTGGTCTGATCTGATCGCTGATCTAAACAGCAGCCATTCCTTCTCGATGTCCTCGGAATCATCAGGAAGTTGTTTGGAATTGGACGATATAATGGATGCAAACTGTCTATTTACTTCTTTGTCCTCCAAACCCTCCCATTTGATATGGTAAGTTACACACTACCTGTTAGATTTCATGTTTGGCCAAGGTTTCGAAAGTCGCATGGAACGTACTACCAAATTTTGATCAGTAGACAATTCAGCACTTTGCTTCACTTGAAGGTCCAGAACATCGGAAAACAAATCTGACGAAACTATGCAAAAATCTATCAAGGATTTTTGATCTATTTTAGGTCGATACCATGTATACTTGTGAACCACTCTTTGCTGAAAAAAGGTATTCATCATGCGGAGTCCGTTGCTACAACAGAGCTGCAATAAATACCTTCCGTTCTCATTCAGTTCAGTAACTCCATGTGTTCGACCACACCCTTCCATGTATCTGTTCCACGAGAAAATAGTCATGCAAAAGTCAAAAAGTCAAATCTATTCCACGAGAAGCTAGTCAGGCAGCCGCAATCAAGCGTAACGGTACGTCGCTTTCGTAAGCGAAAAAGCTGCTGGCTCGTAATTGCTATCTATCTCTCAGGCTGTCATCGCTGCTCCAACCCCAACTGAAATGCAAGGTTTTCAAGCGAACAAAAAGAAGACTCCGTGCATCACCTTTTGCAATGCGTCTGCACTCCTTGTCCTTCCATTCCACGCGATCGGAACACGAAGAGCTAGTTGTGCAAAACTTATGTGGGAGTCGCACTCAAGCGTAACGGTACGTCGCTTGCATAAGCTAAAAAGCTGCTTTTACGTAATTGCTATCCCCTCAGGCTGGCATCCCTGCCCCAACCCTAACTGTACTGCAAGGTTTTGAAGCAAAAAAAAGATAGCTTCAAGCATTTCCTTCCCAGTTCCTGCATACTGCATCACACATTCCCTACCCAACCGCGAATCGAACCCGAGTGCGGAGGGTTGGTAGCTGAGCATGATAACCACTACACTGTGCAGCTTGCAGCAATGCAGTGACAAAATGTCGTATTTAAACCAAATGTATGAGAAAAAGGCAATGGCTTGTGCGTGAGCATTTGCATTACTAGCTTCTACTAATCGGAACAGTAAAAGCTAATCATGCAAAAGTCACGTAGGCAGCCGCATTGAAGCATAACCCTGTATTGCCTTTTTCTCATGCATTTGGCTTAAATATGAGATTTTGTCATTGCATTGTTGCAAGCAGTGGTGCCGATCTTTGTTGAGCATTGGGGGGGGGGAGGGTAATTTGCAATTTTACCCAAATTTTGCCCTATTTTCAACATTGTGGGGGATAAACCTCGACCACGATTTTGTTCAGGTTTGGAAATTTAGTGAAGACCAAACAAAATGCAAATGAAACACTTTTTTTCCGAATTCAGGTGAAAACCAAAAAGAAAAAAAAGAAAAGGTCCTAATCAGAAATAGAACACTTTTTCCCCCAATTTTCGCTCAGATGTACTTTACACCCATTCAAATTATTGGGGGGATACAGCCAAATTATTGGGGGGGATTTATCCCCCCTATCCCTCCTTTTTTCGGCACCCCTGGTTGCAAGCAGCACAGTGTAGTGATTATTGTGCTCAGCTTTCAACCAATGTACCCGGGTTCAATTCGCACTGTGGTTGCGATTGCGTGGAATGGAAAAATATGGAGTATAAGGAATAAAGGAAAAATATACATGGAGAAGTCTTTTTTTGCTTCAAAACCTTGCATTACAGTTAGGGTTGGGGCAGCAATGCTAGCCTGAAGGATAGCAATTACATGCCAGCAGCTTTTTCGCTTACGCAAGCGACGTACTGTTACGCTTTAGTGCGGCTCCCTGCGTAAGTTTTGAACGACTAGCTCCTCGTGATCGGAACCCGAGCGTAAAACGAACCGGGTCGCCATGATTGGGAGGCATATGCGATAACCACTTGACTACGCCAGACGCAACGTTGCATTATCAAAATGCCGAATTTAAACCAAATGTAGGAGAAAAAAGCAATAAAGGGTTTCGCTTGATTGCGATTACTTGCGTGGCTGTTGCATAACTAGCTTCTGCTATCTGTTCCAACATGTCTATTCCAACATACTAAATCTACAATGCCATACTAAGCTGCAGTATCTACTGTGGGATACTACGCCGACTGTGGTATACTATATCATACTATGCCTACTAAATTACAGTGCCCGGTGTGGCATACTATGCCTACTGTGCCTTAATGAGCATTCTATGCTTGGTGTGCCATTAAAGGCGGTGAATCATCCAGCCAATTCCAGTGGTTTACAATAGCTAAAACTGAACTATAATTTTTGATAGTTTTTGTTTTAATTTTGGGATTGCGGTTGTAAAGATATTCAACAAATACAAAAAGATGTCCCCCCGAAAAAAGTTTTTGGAAACTCTGAGTTTTGTTCTTCCCGCCAAAACCACAGTAGGCCTAATGGGTTAGAGAACTGTGGTAGGCCTAATAGTTTAGAGATAGTATATTTCTAAATAGCTTAGGCCTAATTAGGCCCAACTATCTCTAAACTATTTTGCCTAATAGTTTAGAGATAGTTAGGCCTAATAGTTTAATACGATTACTGTAGGCCTAATAGTTTAGGGAACTGTGGTTTTGGCGGGAAGATCAAAACTCAGAGTTTCCAAAAACTTTTTTCGGGGGGACATCTTTTTGTATTTGTAGAATATCTTTGCAAACGCAGCCCCAAAATCAAAACAAAAAATGTCAAAAATTATAGTTCAGTTTTAGCTATTGTAAATCACCGGAATTGGCTGGATGATTCACCTCCTTTAATAAGTCTACTGCATGCCATACTTTGCTTACTGTTCCATAATAAGCCTACTATATGCCATACTATGCCTACTATGGTGCCATGCTATGTCTACAATGACATACTAGGCTGTAACATCTACTGTGGCATGCTATGCTTACTAACAGTATGCCTACTGTTCCATAATAAGCCTCCTATATGTCATACTCTAGCTACTAGGTTGTCATGCTTGCCTACTGTTATATACAAAGCTGCAGTGCTTACTGTGGTATACTGTGCCATAATAAGCAAACAATGCCTACAAGGTCATACTATGCCCATTGTACCATAGTAAGATACAGCGTCTACTGCGACGTATTATCAGGGACATATTTGTGAAGTATGTAATACTATGTCCACAATGGATTTTGCTCTTTTCAGCAGGATCTGGAGTGCCATTCTTTAAATATCGGAGTGGAGTGTAATCCTAACGCTAGCATTTATCAATCAATATTCCCAGCCAAATGCTAAAATTTTCAATCAATTTTTCCAGCCTAATGCCAACATGCAATAGTCAATCTTCCTATTCCAATGCTTAAATTCATCAATTGATTTTCTAGGGCTACTGCAAACATTTATCAATCAATTTTCCCTGTTCAGTTGTCAATCAATTTTTCTAGTCTAATAGCTAACATTGATCAATTAACTTTCCCAGTTATGCGCTAACAGTTGTCAATCAATTTTTCTAGCCTAATGCTAACATTTATTTATCAATCAATTTTCCTAGTCTAGCCTAAAGCGAGCATTTATCAATCAATTGTCCTAGGCTAATGCCAACATCCAGTGATTAACCTTCCTAAACCAATGCTTACATTCAGTTTTCAGTTTTCTTAGCTTAATCATGTTTAATGCAAATATTTATTAATCAATTTTCCTAGTTCAGCGCTAACATATATCAATCAATTTTCCTAATCTAATGCTAACATTTATCCATCAATTTTTCTTGTCTAATGCTAACATTTATTAATCTTAGTCGGCAGCGTGGCCGAATGGGTGAAGGCGTCGTTTTTACGACGACCCTGATCGAATGATCTGGGTTCAACCCGCACCCTAGTCACGTTGTTGCGTCCTTGGATAAGAATTGGACATCCTTGGACACGAATTGGATAAGAATTGGATAAGAATTGGACATCCTTGGACACCGTCGTAAAGCAATGATGATTATCTGTGCTTGGTGGCTTCGAACAAGCAGCAAATTCAGTGGACAAGAATTCGCAGAAATCCACAGGAACATTGGATCATCGCAAACTCCTAAGTAGGTGCGGATTCCTCCAATCACAAAGTAGTGTTGGTAATGAAAAGTGTGCGGATCGTCCAACAAGTTAGCGTCTGACGCTGACGGTGACAGGAGCATAAATATGCGCTACAACAACAACATTTATTAATCAATTTTTCTAGTCTACTACTAACATTATCTATCAATTTTTTTAGTCTAATGCTAGCATTATCAGTCAATTTTCCTCGCCAAATGCTAACATTCATCAATCCATTTTCCTAGTCTAATGCAAACATTTATCAATCAATTTTCTTTGCCTAATGCTAACATTCGTGCCTTAAATAAACGTTGTTCTGTTCAAATTAAATGTTGAGAAAATTTAACTTAAATTTTTCTAATTTAAAAGTGCTGAATTAATATTGCTAATTCACAGGGTCTTGATGTGCATTTATATGCTGATAATATTTAGGCATGGGCGTCGGCAAGGAGGGCAGGGGGCCATGCCTCCTGGATTTTTACACACTCTCTCTTAAACCTCCCAAATTTCAAAAATTATTCGATTTTCAATAGTTAATGCTGGATCTATTTTTTTGCCCTTACCCCTCCCTGAAAAATTTTCTGCCAATGCCCTTGTATGCAGGTTTGTTTTTGATCGACATGATTAAAAACCTTCTGCAGACATGATTAAAAACAAAATTCGAGCATTTTTGCAAGATTTAAAGCATTGAATGACCTGCAATCAGTAGCGTAGCCAGGGGGGGGCGGGGGGGGCTCGAGCCCCCCCATTGGCTTGTGAAGGATGCAAAATCGCATGTTTTTTGTGCTTTTGAGGCCGATTTTCTGTGAAAAATGGAAAATAGCCCCCCCCATACGAAAAGAGCCCTTCTCATATGTTTGAACTTGCGAAATTGGGAGAAAAAAAATTTTTTTTTTTTTGGAGATCACCTAATTTTGGGCGGAAAAAACGTTTGAATTTTGGATTTCGGCCGAAAAATCACTCTGAATTTTGGCGAAGACCTTTTTTTTTTTTTTTTTGGAGATCACCTAATTTTGGGCGGAAAAAACGTTTGAATTTTGGATTTTGGCCGAAAAATCACTCTGAATTTTGGCGAAGACCTTTTTTTTTTTTTTTTTTGGAGACCACCTAATTTTGGGCGGAAAAAACCTTAAAAATTCCAATCTTTCCGAGACATTTCGTCTCAAATTTCGGACAAACCGTCTGAAACTGATTCAAGGTCAATGAAAATTCGAGTCAAGGTCGTTTGCACACTTCTCACTCTTTCAAAATAGCCCCCCCTTTTCCAAATCCTGGCTACGCGCCTGCCTGCAATTTTGTAAAACTGAAAGAAAGTAAAAGACCAAAGTTAACAAAATTTTATCTAACCACAATGTTGTATCAAGAATAATTTCTAACATACAAATCAATGATCGCTGTTCTTTGCATATGACTAATGATTTTGTAAAAATTCTCCGCGTAGTATTGATTTGATGACAGACTAAACCTTAAAAAGCATATCAATTGAGTAGTTAGTACTTGCAATGCCAATTCCCACAATATTTAGGCAGAATTGCATTTACGCTTTCTAAAACTCTAAAGGTTCAGCTTGTTGGAACGCCGCGATACTTCGCGTCGAAAATCCGTATGTTTTTTCGTTACAAAATTACGAATTCAGCAACTAGAAGTCGGAAACACTATAACTTTGAAACAGCTAAAGATAGAAACTTGAAATTTAGAACTTAGATAGGGCTCATATAAATCATTCTTAATGCATTTTTTGGGGGCATTTGATCACGTGATACAGGTTTTCGAGTCAAAAACTGAAATGCCAATCAGAAGTTTAAACAGCTCTAGCTCAAAAAGCAATCGCGAGGTAGAATAAAAGTTTCGAATTTAGAAGCGCCTGGGCACTCAGTTTCAGCTCCCAAAATTAAATCATGACAATTTTGAGACTTTTTAGTTATCTATTTATTTATTTTTGGGACTTCCGCAACGCTTCGCGTCGGAAGTTCCTATGTTTTTTCAATGCAAAATCACGAATTCGGCAACAAGAGGTCGAAAACGCTATAACTTTAAAACGATTTAAGGTAGATACTTGAAATTAGGTATGGCCATTTCAGAATACCAAAATCCAGAAGAATCCGAATCCCAAACTATCCGGAATCCAAATTGAAATATAAACAGGATAACTGGAACCGGTTTTAAATCAATGCAATTGCGTTGGTAAAAATTGTTTGCAGTTAATTCTCACATAAAAGTGTAGTGACCTATTTGCTCTGTAGTTGGGCCTTCGCGTGAGCAAGTAGTATGTTTTCGTTCTAGAATTTTGACAGATGAGGATTGATTTGCTTATTACTAGCAAACGGTAAAAGTTAGAAAGTTGAATTTTGAACTCAACGTAAGAATTAATGAAAGCGTCACGTGTGCCAATTTTGGAGATCCTAGGTCGTGTGATCGTGAATTGAGATACAAAAGAACATAAAAAATGCAATCTTTGGCTTGAAAATTTATTGATTCGCCTATAACCTACCTCGAAAACCACTTGATGTGGAAAGCTGAAATTTCAACGCAATGTGGGTGCTTATGAATGCTTTTATACTGATCGGGTTTGGGTACGTCCGGTCACGTGACCAAAGTTTTAGAGGCCGAAAATGGGCAAAACGTTGACAAATATGAACCAATATATCTCAACAATTACCGATATTGATGAAAAATGGTTTGTGATTTTTGAGCACATATATATATCAACCACATTTCTTTTGGCTATGTTCGTTTATCCCAACTTGAGTATTATTTCTCTTGTTTTGCATCTTTTTTTCTTAGTTAGCTTTTCTTCTTCTGCCGCTATCTACTTTTTAACCGCTAAACGCACTGTATTCAAAGTTTAAGCAATTGAAGATATCAAGGAGGACTTTTGTGCCGCACAAAAGTCGGATTGGGGGTTCCAAGTTGGGAATCTACCTTAATTAGGTCCTCCAAATTTTGAACTTTTAAACTGTTAGAGCTAGATGGATCAAATTTTCAGAATGGGTAGGTATTAAAATTAAACTAAACCTAACAAAAGTTATGGGTGCCTTGATGGGGATTTCCTAACGAAAATTAAAAATCACAAACCCTCCAAAATTCAAACTTCTTAACCTTTTAAACTAGACTCATGAAATTTTTAAGGTAGGCCCATTTAAATATAAAGGAAAGATAAAATTTGGGAGTACCAAAATGCCCCCCTCCCAAATGGGGCCGCCAATTTCAAACTTTTTAACCACTCACGCTGAACACATAAAATTTTCAGGGTTGTCAGACACGAAGAAAAGTTCCATCAAAACGGGGCCCTCTAAAATTCAAACTTTTTGAATTTTTAGGCTAGACACAAGAAATGGTGGTTCACAAGTACTCAACTACCCTATTTGAAGCAATTCGCTTCAAAATATCTTTGCATTCTTGAACATCAGCTTATTCCGAAAGGTGTTTCTCCAGTACAGGCTTGTCTGTGAGCGAATTAAGAAAGCAAATAAACGGTGAACAGTTAGAAGAACTTTATCTCATGCTCTGCAATAAAGTGCTGCTTTAGTTCAGGGGTCTAAACAGCAGAGGTGGAGTCCTCGAGGACGTCCTTGGCCTCGAGGACGTCCTCGAGGACAGATTTTGAAGTCCTTGGCCTTGGCCTCGAAGGTCAAGTCCTTGGCCTTGGCCTTGGCCTCGAGGCCTCAAGTCCTCGAAAATTGGCCTGTCCTCGACTCGAGGACAGCACTATTTTTTGGAAAGTTAAAATTTTGTGGAGCGGTTGAAAAATTTTTTGGAAAGCGTTTTTTCGTGGAGATCGCTTGAAAAATTTTTGTGAAGACCTTTGTTTTTTTTTTTTGTTTGGAGAGCACTTGCGCTTTGTGTCCTTGGTCCTTGGCCTTGGCCTCGAGCATTCCTGTCCTTGGCCTCGAGAGTGTCTGTCCTCGGAAAGGCTGTCCTTGGCCTTGGCCTTGGCCTCGGATTTTTTTTGTGTCCTTGGCCTTGGCCTCGAGCCTTGTGTCCTCGACTCCACCTCTGCTAAACAGGTCCCGCTTGAAAACTAATCGCAGTAGTGAAAAAAAGTTCCGAATTTAGAAGCGCCTGGGCATGCAGTTTCAGCCCCCAAATTTAAATTATGACGATTTCGACGCTTTTTTTTCTTTCTTTCTTTCTTTATTTTATTTAGTTATTTAAGCACTTTTTTATGGAGACAAAATCTCTAAAATAACTAATACTATAAACTTGAAATTTGGACAAATAATAGGTCTATATGTAAAGTTGTGCAACTGCTAATTTGGAGGCGTTACATCACGCGCTACATCACGTAATTTGGAGGCGTTACATCATGAGAGCAGATGCACCCAAAACTTGTGATAGCAAAGTTTATTAAGAGATTTTAGTCACCAACGCGCGCGTGCTGCAGTGACATAATCAGTGGTGGGCAAGTTACTTTCTAAAAGTAACTAGCTACAAGTTACAGTTACTTGGCAAAAAAAGTATCTAAGTTACAGTTACAGTTACAAATTTGAAAAAGTAACTAGTTACAGTTACAAGTTACAGTTACTTTTAGTGACTAAATATTTGGACTAAAAACAGGCCTGTCGGCACTTGCCAGATTACGTCTGCTTGTCTCAAAAGTATATTAATCTCAAATACCGTCCACCGGTACACTGTAATGTAGCATCGTATCAGTATCGGTACGAGGCAGCTAGGTAGCATAGACTCCTGAACACAAAAAGTATCTCATGCGATACCGGTAATCAATGTGCTTCCGGTATACAACAGTTGGGTAACTTATGGGGATTATTTAATGTGATATCAAACTTTTAAACCCCAACTCTAAAGCCTGAAAGCTGATTTGAAAACATGTTATCGATACCAGAAACTACCAGGTTAAGTGGAGGCAAGAGGACGGTGCAAATCAATACAGAACAACTGGAAGGTTGCCTGACACCCTTCCTAAAACTCAAAGACTAAACCCTAACCCAAAATTCTAACCTTTTATTTTAAACTGCAAAACTGTAACCCACAATCCATAAAACCAAAACCAAACTTTAACTGCAAACTCCAAACACGAAACGAGGAAACTTAAACGTTAATCTTAAAGTTGACCCAGAAACTTAATCCAGAACCCCAAACACAATCTTACCATAACAGATGAGATAACCCCTAATCCCTCCGATTCTTCTTGCTACAGCCTCTTGAACTAGGTTGCACTGATTAGAAATGCATTTCACTGAAATTGCAAGCAAACACTGATTGCTAGTACACGTACAGCTGTGCAGTAGGTCTACTCAGCACTGAATCCCCAAATGGTTTCAATCACCAGAAAGCGAAGTTGGAAAACTATCACTGCCTTCACTTTAACCAGCAACCACATGTATAGTCCAGTGAACACAGTGAAGAAAATATGGATAAAAGGTTATGGTTGATCAGACATGCGACTGTGCGTCCTGTGTTGCCAGTGTAATACAATTATTTTGAATGGAATTCATAAAAAATCTGTAATTTGCATCAAAGCATGTAGTACAAAAAGTAACTAAAACTGTAATTTTTTTAGGGCTCTAAACTGGTAACTAGTTACAAATATCGTTACATCTGAAAAAAAGTAACGAAGTTGCAGTTACTAAAAAATTAACTAGTTACAGTAACTAGTTACAATTGTAAGTAGTTACTGCCCACCACTGGACGTAATGGTTAAAGGCGTCAGTGCTTGAAACCTAAATGAGTGACTAGGTTTGGGTTCAATTATCTAGTTGGCCATCGCTTCTATCAAACCAAGATTATAATCAGCATTGAATCTAGCATATTTAACTTTTTTTGTTTCGGACAAAATCGCTCTATAATTTTTTGTTTAGACAGTAGATATTATCAGAGCAGGGACGTAGCAAGGGGGAAGCAGGGGGGCAACTGACCCCCTAAATTTTACTTTGCCCCCCTCTAAATAATTTCAGTTGAACGTCATTTTTAACAATGACTTGCATTTCTTGTCTAAATACGTTACTAAACCCCCAAAAAATTTTCTTTACCCTTTCAAATTTTTCTTACCCCCTCAAAAATCTTCATTCTGGCTACGTGCCTGCATCAGAGGGTATCAGGTTTCATTCGCTGTGAAGACTCTCCTCAAATCAATTTTTTTAACACCTTAAGCTAGCTTTTGAATCACTTTGAATTAGAAGATTTTGAATCACTCTTTAAACGCGCGAAAAATATTTTCCGTTCAGAAATTTGAGGGCGAAATGCTAAAATTAGAATGGTCGCCATGTTTGCTATTAGACTGCAAAGAATTGCATTGAAAACCATTTATTGTATCGAATTATAGAGAAATGTTGAGTTGCAACAGTTGACAAAAAAAGCAAGACACTCTTTTTTATAAAAGAACGATTTTGTAAGAACACGAGGCTCATTTTTGCTCAAAATTAAAAAAAAATCAAAAACAATACCATCCTCAGCAGCAAAAAATAAATCAAGGACAACCAAAAAAAACTTCAAATAAATAAAAGAAACTAAATTTAGTACTGATTCAAAACGATATAACTTTATTGATTGTTTTGTGATTGGAAGCGAAATCGCAAATAATCTAGAATTATGGAGCGCTGTTGCTCTGCGCTAGCTACTGAAAAAAATGTTGGTAGTTGTTTAAATTGGAAAAAGCAAGCTTTTTCGCCTTTGCAAATTTACGGTGCTGCGAAAGCAGCAATAAAACTAAAGTCTTTACTCAAGCAGACAGAGCATTGAGAACTAAGCAGACTTGTAAACATCAGAAGTGGAGTCCTCGAAAACGTCCTTTGCCTCGAGGACGTCCTGGAGGACACATTTTCAAGTCCCTGGCCTTGGTCTCGAAGCCTCAAGTCTTCGAAAATTGCCCTGTCCTCGGCTCGAGGACAGCACTATTTTTTGAATGGTTAAAATTTTGTAGATCGGCTGAAAAATGTTTTTCTAGAGCGTTTTTTTTTTTTGGAGATCGACGGAAAAAAATTTTTTAAGACCATTTTTCTTACGAAAACACTTGCATTTGTGTCCTTGGTCCTTGGCCTCGAGCATTCCTGTTCTTGGCCTTGGCCTCGGATCTTTTTGTGTCCTTGGCGTTGGCTTCGAGCATTGTGTCCTCGACTCCACCTCTGATAAACATGTTCGCTAAAATTGACATCGATGCTCTCAAAATGTAAGAAAAAATGCAGCTGAAACTCGTCAAGAAAAAAGAACAGCCAGCCTCAACTCAAAATTTACTTGGTTTTAAAAAATGCAGTAATGTATACTTCGATTTGCTCACTTTTCAAAAACGTTAAAACTTAATGTTACTGTTAAAATATAAGCTTTCCCACCTACAACCTCAAGGGCGCTTTCCGTCATTTAAAAATTGAAGTATGGAAAAAGTTGTTCTGTTTTGCATTGATCAAAAACTATACTTAAATTGCTGTCATTTCTTAACTAATCATTAGGGCCATTTTTATTTTTACTCAAAAATAATAATTTTTGACTTTATTATTGCTAAAGTTTGACGTTATTTTGACTTAATGAATTTTGGCTTAGTATTACTTTTTGATGTACGGATTTTATGAAATATGCATCCAGCGGTTCTGCTTACCGGTTGCGCGTAAAAAAACTGCCAAATATAGCTTATGCATGTTACTGCCTCTACGATATTTTAATAAACATCACACAATACAACTGCCAGAAACATTTATTGAAATACATAACATGCATTTTTTGACATTTTTGATATCAAAATTTCTGTCTTTTCTCAGTAGTTTGCTCAGCATTGAGAATGATCGCTCAACAGCAGCAGAGTTTGGTTGAGCTTTTTGCAGGAATGCGTAGGTGGTTGGAGCAATACCAAATTGGCACAGGTTATTATTGCTTCTAAATCAGAGTTGGATAGTCGTTTTTTGGTGTAAGCTTGAACTGAGCAGGGGTCATTCAAAAAATGCATATTTTTTCAGCAGTTCGTATGCTTCTGTCATTGTGCAGTCTCTTGCTTCTACTCACTCGACGTATAGTTGCTAGAGTCTGGTATTGATTGATGCAAACCATGTCAAGCACCAAACCAACCGCATTGATAGATTCTTTTGCTTGGCTAACTAAGAGACCTTCAGCTTTCCAATTGTTGACAATGCTACAAACAGCAAGAAAGTTTTTGCTGTAATGCAGCTCTAAGTCAAGCTACCCGTCGTGTAATCACAGGGACCTAAGGTGATAGCAGACCAGTTCACAAAAATCATTTTTGCGATTTTGGTTTTTGATTGTTGCTCCCTCTATTGTGGCCGCTACGTCATCAATATTTTTGAAGAAAGCACGAACTCGCATAGCGCAGAAGGGTTGTCCAAATTTTGGACATTTTTATAAGCCAGGGTTACCGCAGCTTTTCCCGTGCTTATGACACAAAATTGAGATTACAAAAATATTTTTGAAATCGGACATCGTTTTGCTTCTCCTCATTGCTTCACAAAAGTTCCTCTCCAAATCACTGTATTTGGGAATTTCCCAAACGTAAAATATCCATTTTTGATTTAAAGCTTTGTTTTTAGGTATCATGAAGCAGAATTTTGGTTATATATTGTGAGTATAAGTGATGCTCGTTGTAGAGGGGTAGGTTGTAATGTTAATCCAGTTTGAGGATTCCCCTGAATTTACCCGCATTTTTCAAAAACCAGCAAATTTGGCTAAAACGCATATTTTAATAGAGTGTTAACAATCCGAAAACTGATACCTACTTTAGTTCAAATACAAATCCTAACCATTTAACTTGGACAATTGGACGTATTGATATTGCAATAATAGTGCAAACTTTTGCATTTACAAGCAAGCTTCCTAATAAGACATCATTTTTGCAGTCATAAGGTATGAACTTGCAAGCTGTAGCTGTATCGTTTGTTGCCAAACCATACATTATAATTTATAATATTTGGTAACAGTTTTCAAGTTGTTAACACTCTCTCTATAAAATAAGCGTTTTTAGTCAAATTTGCTGATTTTTAAAAAATGTGAGTAAACTCGGGGGAATCCTCAAACTGGATTAACATTACAACCTACCCCTCTGCAACAAGCATCACTTATACACACAATATACAACCAAAATTCTGCTTCATGACACCTTTAGCAAAGTTTTAAATCAAAAATGCATATTTTACGTATGAAGAATTCCCTAAATATTGCGATTTGGAGAGGAATTTATTAGAATGATGAGAAGAAGCAAAACAATGTCTGATTTCAAAAAAAATTGCAATCTTATTTTTTAGGTGATAGGCATGGGAAAAGCTGTTGTAACCATGGCTTATCAAAAATGTCCAAAAATAGGACAACCCTAATAGCAGAACATTGTAGTAAGAGTGCAATGTAAATGACATGCATGAAAATAGTGTATAGTTTCTTTAATGTTTTGCGACCCAAAGACATGTACCAAGCAGCATCTATTTAGAGCAATGCAAATTTTCTCGTTTGGACCTAAGCTGTCTCAATACGTCATTTACAGTGTGTAGAATAATACTGCTATTAACATTGCTACTGATTTCAAGTGGAAGGCACTTAATAGAAAATGTTTTATTTGGGGTATCCAAGCTGCCCGCAAGTTTATTAATGTATTTTTGTTTATCCACTTCTGTTTCATTCACAATCATAAATACTTTTTTGTCCAGAAGTAGTTTTCGAATATTCTCCTCTTTTTGGGACGTTAATTGAGCAACGCTTGCAGGGGCTGCGATTTTAGAAAGTAAAGGTATTTTTGATTGTAACAAACAGAGATTTTAAAGCAGGATGATTTAGTTTATGATATGGGATATCTACAGCTAGAAATGAAGAGGCTACTTTCTCCTTGAAGTTCGCTCGATCGAGTTGCATAGAGGTTTGCTTACCTTGAGAGCTGCTTGTCGTTACCAACTTAGCTTGGCGAAGCTTACTTATCGGTGATTCTCCACAAAAAATTTTTTGTCACATATGACTAACACGTCGCAAAAATTGCTTCGTAAATCGCCAGCTGGAGTTTCCAAACTCATTTGGATATTGACGCCATATTTCCCTAACTTTCGCTGTTGTCAATTTTGTTTGTTTAGGCATTTTCATCCAACCAAAATTCCGAAGCTATACAATTTCAAAAAGGGCATGTGAAGAGAGCTTAACGGTTTTATAGGATAATGAAATTGTGTTGCAATAATGCATTTTGTCTTAACAATGAGAACTGAGAATTCGAATTTTTTCTCGTGTATTTACGTTTGCAATTATATTGCGAACATGATTGCTACACATTTGTGATATTTGTGAAATTCTACGTTACTTTGGGTTGAAAAACTTTCTTTCAAATTGTATAAAACAACTTACTACGAGTATAAAATATTGACAGATGCTCAAAAATTCAGAAAAATCAAGAAAGAATTATTTTTTTTGTTCTTTTTTCTAGAAGTTTTTGATGAAAGACGATTTTGAACAACTCTTGACTTTATTGAAAATTTTGACTTTATTTTGACCTATAAACCCTATCCAAAACAACTCTTTAGCTACCAAAATCAACTTTAGTATAAGTTTGATTATGTAACAAAACCCTGAAAAAAATTTGACTTTATTGACTTTAACATGCCGTACTAGTCATTATCAATCGAGGATTTGGCAAGCTTAAAATATTAACGCTTGACATGTAGTCAGAGGCGCCCACATAAGGGGGGGGGGGGGGGGGGCAAGGGGGGAACTTGCCCCCCTCCCCCTTAGAAATTAAGATGTTAAGTATTTTTTATGTTCGAATTTGCAAAATAAGTTTAAATATATCCATCTAAACTAAGAAAACAACCCTTTATGGAGCTTTTTTACTTTTTTTGCTTTGGTGCAGAGGGCAGGGCAGCAGTGGTGTCGTTAGAGGGGCCGGTGGCTCGCCCCGGGTGTTACCATTTTGGGGTGACATCATTTTATGATACCAGTCGAATAAAAAAGAAAACTATATGTTCAATATCGTCGGAAATGTTTAGCTCAGTGGAAGAAACTAAAAAAATGCTTTACAGCATCTTTTGAAATATTTATTTAGTGGGGGGGGGCGCTAATTTATCAAAAATTTAACTCCCAAATCAGTACAAGCTTTAAAAAATCACCAAAACTAAGCATTCAAATTTGATCGCTTGTTGAAACATGCTGAATATAGGTTTCATAAATAAATAACTTATATAAGCCAAGGAATAGGGAGGGTGGCCAACTGGCTATTTGGTATCAGTTAAATTCTAATCACTTTAACTCTTAAATATCGTTCTATTAGCCCCCTTCACCAATTATGTTTCTTTAATAAATTTACACGAAATGAATTACTCCTTGTAAGTTTCTTTGAACTACAAAGTTTTATGTTTTACAGTAACAGCTTGTAAATAAGAGAACAACAATTTTACCATTAGCATAGGCGAATCCAGGGGGGGGCGCAAGGGGCGCGCGCCCCCCCTAAACGCAGAACACATTTAGAGGTCAATTATTAAAAAAAAAACTTAAAACAACCAGAAATGTTTTCACTTGCACGACTTCTTGTTCATTAGTAAGCCTATTCTTGATATCTAAATGTAAATGCAGATGGGGGGCAGGGGGCGCCCAAAACCCAGGGGGCGCCCTCTTTTCGCTGGCTAGGACTCCGTTTCAGCAACCCCTCTAACCAGCAGCGTAGCTAGGGGGGGGGCTATAGCCTCCCATTGGCCAGTCAGACTTTTACAAAACAACGCAAAAGTATTGTCTTTCGAGAAAATTTTCAACACTAACAAGCGCAATTCGCTCATCGGTCAATAGCCACCCACTAGCATAGGGGGAAGGTGCAATTTCACAAGAATTTCTACATTTTTTAGAGTACAAAAGTCGATAAATAGTTCACCAAAATGAATTATTTTGAGTAAAATATTAAAAAATCGCTAACTTCTGGGGGCTCCGCCCCCAAACCCCCGGGCCTCCGGCGGCTGGGGGCGGAACCCAGGTTTATCCTTTGCCTCCGGCGGCCGGGGGCTCCGCCCCCGGACCCCCGACTCCTGCCTCTAACAAGAATAGTTTAATTTTTTTTTAAAAATTGCGCCCCCCCTAACGGAGAACCTGGATCCGCCCCTGATTAGCCACATCTCACATAGCCAATGCATATTTATGCAACCAGTTTAATCATGTTTTTGCCACAGGTGGAGTCCTCGATGACGTACTTGGCCTCGAGGGCACATTTTGAAGTGCTTGGCCTTAGCCTCGAAGGTCAAGTCCTTGGCCTCGAAGCCTCACGTCTGCGAAAATTGCCCTGTCTTCGTCTCAAGGACAGCAGTATTTTTAGAACGGTTAAAATTTAGTTGGAAAACGCCAGAAACCTCCCGAAAAAGTTTGCAAAGATCTTTTTTGTTTACCTTCTGCGGAGATCGCCTGAAAAAACTTTTTGAAGGCTTTTTTTTTGGAGATCGCCTGAAAAAAGATTTTGAAGACTTTTTTTGGAAAACACTTGCGGCTGTGTCCTTGGTCCTTAGTCTTGGCCTCGAGCATTCCAGTTCTTGGCCTCGAGAGGGTCTGTCCACAAAAGGGCTGTCCTTGGCCCTGGCCTAGTTTGTTTGTGTCCTTGGCGTTGGCCTCTAGCCCTGTGTCCTCGACTCCACCTCTGGTTTTTACACTGCTAATTTCTATGCCGCACTTAAAAAGCATTAATTTTTATCAAAATCAGCCTAAAAGTTAGTTTTGCAAAAAAATACAAAGTTTTTGAGAGTCAGGGGCTCCGCCTCTAGACCCCCAAAAACAGCCCCCCATTGCAGATGTCAGGCTACGCGCCGGAGTGTAATCGTGTTTTGCACTGCTAATTTTTATGTCACCAGAGTTCTGCCTGATGCCTCGTTCTCAAAGCATTAATTTTTATCAAATAAGCGTGAAATTAAGTCATTTTCGCAAAAAAATAAGATTCTTTGAGTGCTGGGGGCTCCACTCTCAGACCCCAATGGCCTTCGGTCGATGGGGTTGGAAATTTCGGACCTTTGAAACAGCTCCTCTCACCATTGCAGAATTCTGGCTACGCGCCTGATATTAAACGTGTGCTGCTCATACTTCCAAGTTTTAGAATCCTACTACAAAAATTTATTGAACTAGTCAAATAACAACCGCTATCTAGAGTAAGGAAGAAGTACCGCTATCTTTAAACTATAATAACCTTTTGCAACTATACATTATTATGAAGGGTGACACCCCGAAATTCCGCTCCAGGTGTCACCATCCATAGCAACGCCACTGGAGGGCAGGAGGAACAGGATTTCTTATTTTACGTAATGATACAGCATTTGCTTAAAAGCGAACGCAAGCAACACTTTAGGATTAAGCATCATATTGTTTGCTAAATAATTAATATCAAACGTTTCAGCATCTGCCATTGAGCGCTTATCAGGATCTAAATACAATTCAGCGTTTAACATTTCAAATTTACGCTGTGTTTATACAAACACTAAAATAGTAATTACTCCGCCATTAAATTAATCTTACGCAGAAACCAAAATCAAAACCCAACTTGTAATCAATAGCGTAGACAGGGAGGCTATGCCCCCTGCATAGGCCTGTAAACCAAAGAGCACGATAAGGATAATGCCACAATTTTTGCCCTTTTGAAGCGGTCTTTTGCAGTGTTATGGCCTCTAAAGTGGTTCAAAGCCACTTTTGAAACATTTATTATTATTATTATTATTATTACTATTATTTCTTTTTGGGGAGAGGGATGATATTAACTTACTTGTCAAAAACACAGCTTACAAACTAATGATAAAAACTGCAAAACAATAAGCAGTCAAAATTGATCGCCAAATGCAAAATGCTTAACGTAAGCTTCATAAAAAATATTAAGTATAGGAAGGCTATTCAGCATTTAATTTGTTTAATTACAACGAGCTTTGGACTTGACCTGTAAGTAACGTAGAGGTTTGAAGGGGTTGAGCTATTATGGCTTTCAAATTGTATCAATTTAGTTTTTAAATGGCTCTAAACAGATGCAAAATTTGATTCTAATAGCCTTAAAATTTTTTTTTCTGAAATATCATGAAACTTGCTCAGAAGTTAGGGTTTTTGCCCCAAGACCCCGGTCTGTGATATGCTTTACCTGAACCAGTTTGGTAGGCACGCTGCCCAATTGAGGCATTTTTCAAGCGAAAAAATTTCAAGTTTAGGCACCTTAGCAAAAAACTTTCAAGCCCCCTCCCTTAACAAAATTCAGGTTGCAGTCAATGGCGCAACCAATGGGGCTAAGAGAGCTTAACCTCCTCTTCTTCAAGTCACTGGGAAAACTTAACTCACATAGGCTGCGAGCGTTTAAACGTGGTTTGAATTGCATCTGCAATTAAAGAGGACTGAAAGGGCTGGGCAATTTAAGAATTTCAAGTCGATTCTTAATCTTATAACCTTTGTTCTTTCCAATAGCCTTATAAAAGTTCAAAATGTGATCCAAATGACGTTAAAATGGTTATTTTTTAAGAAATTGCGAAAATTCCTCAGCAATTCTTTGCTTACAGTTGCTCTCAGACCCCCGTCCATAATACACTTAAATTGTATCAGCTTGCTCAGCATGTCGCCCAATTCAGCATGTTTTGAACCGGATCATTTTAACTTTTGGTTCAAGTTCCTTAGCAAAACCCTGGTTGCAGTTGTAAGCAGGGCCTGCGAGAGGGGGTTCAGGGGGTACATCATTCCCAGGCCCGGGCCTAGGGGGGCCCGAAAGAGTTCAGGTATCCGCGTTAAGTTTTGGTATTGCGCTATAACACCGTAATCAAACTTGTCTACAGCAAAAATATCAGTCAGCCTATTGACTGCTGGTAATTGGTCGCTGTTTTTGCTACACAGCCTTTAGGGTATCCAATAGTGGTCGTTTTGATTAAAAAACGAGGAAAATGTATCAAACGTCATACACTTGCACCGAAATTAACGTTTTGTTACATTTCACTGACTTGAGAGCCTTAATTCTACGGTATAACAATGTACGAGGGACCACATTTTCAGAGATCTAAAAGCGTTTCAACCCCCGACCGCGGAGTCAAAGTTGACATACTATACTACTATCATTAAGTAACTCACTCTATCTGTATGAGTTTATTAGATATTTGGGTTTTATGTGAAGTCTATGATTGCAGATTACTTCTTGTTTGTGGTTTTCCAGTGAGTGTTACTGTTGTACTCCGGTACTGAGAGTAAGATCATGTCGTCCTAGTCATGTTGTCCTCGAGAGGATAAACTGGTAGGTGTGTGCAAAGTTGCTTCCGAAAGAGTGTTTAAGTTTTGTTATGGTAGTGATAACCATGTCTGGTCTGCTTATTTGCAAGTTGCATTTTTATAACATGCTGGGTACTGTAGATTCTAAGTGCAGTACGACATATTGTAGGCTGCATACAATTTGTATATGCCAGAGAGTAAGGAATGGAAAATCTAATTTTAGAATTGTCAACCACTGCTATCAGTGGTGTAGTCAAAGTTTAGTGTCTATGTTGTAGTGTTGAGTGTTGACAAAACAAACCACTACAAAGAGCAACTGTTTAGGAAAACTTTTTAGCTAAAACAAAATTAATTAAGACTAACAGTTAGCATTTTCTGGGCCTTGACAATTAGAGATGGCAACAGCGCAGGGCACGCGGCCGCGCGCTGTTGTTGGTGCACCGCGCCGCGCAGCGTGGCAACTAAAATCTGCATTACGTCACAGCGTCAGCGCATCGCCGCGTAAAATAATTTTTTACATTTTTTTTTACAATTTTTGCTGGTGATTTTCTCTTTATGAACAACAATGGTTAGTCTGGATGTAACTATTATATGAATTGAAGACAATGCATGCTACTTAACCAATAAAAGGTGCCTTCGGTTCAAGTTTATTTTTTCAGAATTCGGAGCATCCTAGAATCGGCTATTTTGGCCACAAGAAACGCAGTTTTGATCGACTAAACGTGTTTTTTGTCTCCAACAAAAAGATTTTGATGTTGGTAGGCTTGACTAGGAAAGGCTTACGACGTTCGGTGAGAAGATAAAACAAAGGCAGACAAATGTAGAAGAAACAGGTTTGTGGGAAACAATCATCAGAGTAGAGGCACAAAACAAAGCCTAGCGACATACCCACCCTGTACGCAGTAGGCGTATGGTATTGGTACAAGCCCAAGGCTAGACAACAGTTTCTGCTTCAAATGCGCTTGCATTTCAGAGTGACAGAGTTAGTTCAGTGTAGCCTATTCGTCAACAGGTCATGGCATCAAGAATTAGGCTTTCGGTCCTATGCTGTATCCCTGTAGCCTATGTCTGCAGCTTATCTCAGATCTGGTCGACCTATCGGTATGTAGTAGAGTAGAACGAAGACTAGGCTACGCAAATTTCCAATGACAGAATAGCCTACGTAGTAGCAAAATTTATTCCACAATCAAACACGCATGCAAACGGCAAAAGTATAATACATAGGGTGGTTTCATACAAGTGTAGTAGCTTGTGACAGCATGCAGAGCACGTGATACCTTACGGTACATTTTATTATTTGAGCTACTGGTTCAGGATTAGTACAGTAGTTGCATGGAATCATCAGGTAGACTAGTAGATTGTTTTTGATTGTCAAAACATGGTGTAGAAAAACTGATTAAAAGCACACACAAGGCAGATTAAACCTGAAGGCCTATAATTGAACGACTGATTCAGGCGCGTAGCCAGGAATTCGCAATGGGGGGGCTGCTTTGGGGGTCTGGGGGCGGAGCCCCCAGCGCTCGAAAATTTTGCTTTTTTTTGCAAAAATAACTAAATTTTAGGGCTATTTTGATAAAAAAATAGGTAGTGACTATTTCACCGAAAATTTTCAACTTAAAGAGAATAAAACGAGAATGAGAAATTTTCATCCGCACTTTTTTCATTTGCATTTTTAGGAGTTAAGATTAGGGTTTAGGTTAGGGTTTGGGTTAGGGTTCGATTTGGGAATAGTTTTACAGTCAGCATTTCAGTTTAAGTTAGATTTGAGTCAGAATTAATAAAAAACTAGGTAAAAATTTCCGGTGAAATAGTGCCTTCCAAAAAAATAATGTTTTTAAAACGTGGCTTAGAAATTGGCAGTGCAAACATGATTAAACTGGTTGCATAAATAGGCTATTTGGGGGGTGGCGAATGGTAAAATTTTAGTTCTCTTATTTAGATGCTGATAAATTATAAAATCTAATAATTCAATAAAACTCACACGGAGTAATCTATATTGTACACAGTTTATAGACAAAAATAATTGGGTGGGGCTAATGAAAAGAGATTTGAGAGAAATGATTGGTAATTAACTAATACGGAATAGCCACCCTATTCTTTAGTTTATAGTAGGCCTATATTTGTTGATGACACCTATGTTTAGCATTTTTACTCTTGCGATCAAATTTGATTGCTTATTTTTTACCATTTTTCAAAGTTTTTATTTGTTTGTTAGTTCTATTTTTGACAAATTAGCCCCCCTCTTTGAATATATGTTTCAAAAAATGTTTTAAATCACTATTTAGTTCATTCCAGTGCATAAAACAATCTCAAAAGTGTTAAAAGCGTAGTGTTTTTCGCATTCTGAATTTTGGTTGACATGCCAATGGGGGGGGGGGGGGCTATAGCCCCCCGCCCCCCCCCCCCCCCCCTGGCTATGCTACTGGACTGATCTGTGATCTCACGTCGCATGTTTTTTAGCTTTTACTCGGCCATTTTCAAAATTTACGAGTGCGAAGTTTCAGACTTTTACTTATAACTCAATAATGGTTTGGTCTAGAAACATAAAATTTTGACAGCAGTTTGAGATTTATAAGTTATTTGTGTGTGCCAAATTTCAAGGCAATAAGTCCTGTAACTTCAGGTTTAGGATCCGAAAACTACTTCAAAAGTTTGGTGTAAAAAGCGGTCTTATTTAAAAACGGCTCACGTACGGCAAAAAATATTTCACATAATTATATGTCGTAAGATATTCTTTCATTTCTACCTACACTTTTGGCTGGATTGAGTTTTTTTCTTTTTCCATTTTTTGCTTTCTAAATTTTCTGCACTCTTCTTCTCCTAAACCACACAATATCGATATCTAATTTTTGTGTAAATTTGTTGAGCTGCAAATGCAATTTTTTCTCCTGAAATTTTTTGAGGCTTCTCCACAGAACCCCCCCAAAATGGGGCCCTAAAAAACTAATTTTTTTAATTGCTCAAGCTAGGGTGATAGTTTTTTGTTTATATTGGTAGATAGGGTGATAGTTTTTTGTTTATATTGGTAGATATTTAAGCAATAAATAGCTTGAAATAGTAAGGAGGTACCACCCCCCAAAGGCCCCCAAATGGACCCACCAAAAATTAATTTTTTGAACGGCCCAAGCTAGGGCATTACTTTTTTTTATATCGGCAGATGTTTAAAAAACAAATATTTTGACATGGTTTGAGAGAGCAACCCTTTTGAAAACTCTCCAAAATAGTACCCCTAAAATCAATTTTTTTATATGTCGTAAGCTAGAGAGCTAATTTTTTTCTGATGTTAGAGGAAATTTAAAGGATATTTAACTTGCGGTGCGGCGCGGTGCAACGTGAACTTAGTTGTGTTTGGATGCGGTGCGGTGCAGCATGCGGACAAGGTTTGCGGACGCAGCGCAGCATGCGGATGCATTTTTTGTTATCCGCGCCATCTCTATTGACAATTAAGGCACTTGGGGTTGTTCTAAACAGGTACAGTAGCCTATAGGCATAGAAGGCATAGCATCCCCTTTACCCCATCACAATGGCTACACTACTCCTGCCTTATATGCCTTCTATGTCTATCTAGCCTCTAGCTCAATCTAGGCACTGGTATATTACACGTATATTAACAAACAAACATATTGCCAAATAATCAAGAATTTGGGTCGGGAATATGTTATCCGACTAGCTAAATTGATAAAAGTTTTATTAGTAAAATATTTGGATTTGCAGTATTAAAGTCATTATATTGTATAATGTTGTGTCAATGTCATCACCCCCCACTTCACATACTTTCTTTCACGTATATATCGTTTTTTGCTTGTCAATTTAAGCAAGTTTGGTGCTGGGGTGTTGATCAAATGCTGTATTTTACCCTCGAGAAATATAAAAAGTGCTAAAGCTTCAGAGGCTCTGCCCCGAACCCCGCTGGGGGGACCTCACAGTGCTCCCCCAGACCCCCTAACTGGATTTAAGCCAATTATATGTCTAGTTGTGGTTTTCATAGGTCCTAACTGTATGCGAATGTCGTTATCCCCTCACTTTTAAATGAAGATCTACACCCATCGGACAAAAAATGATTTCGCACTCCCTGGAAAATTTTCTCTCAGAGGTTCTGGTTGTAAGGTTTTATTTGATCCAATAGACAATGGATACGTCGCTTGCCCCCCCCCCCCTAAAACAATTTCTGCGGGCGCCTCCGCTTATGGTATCTCTTTCTTCAAACAATTACAGTACATACGCTTGAACAAATTATCTGGTAGTAGTGATCTGAAGTCACAAATATATTCATTGCGTACTAACGCAAGTTATGTAACATCTCGCAAAAAAATTCGAGCGAGTATTTTTACGCACTGTTGTGCGAGGCGGTTAAGAAGTAGATTTTATCTACGAAGTTTTTGTTCGTTGACACCTTCTAACGAGCGAAAATAACTATAACAAGCTTTGCTAACACGTTCTACAATGTGGACCCAGGTCTGTCAAAACTTTTTTTGTTTTTTTTTCTGCAAAGCTAATTCGTAGTAATTCTGTTCAAAATTTTAGCAAAGTCAACTTTATATTTTCTTTCTCGTTGTAAATTTTTCGAACAAAATTCTTCGATAACATCTTAGCAGCTTAGATTCTGTTTGAATAAGGCTAAGCATGTCACAGAGGCTTTAATTAATACTGTTTAATTGTCTTAAACTTTGATTTGTTAAACGAAAGATAAACTTTGCAGGTACAAGAAATTTAATGAAAGATGAGTCTGTTGTGGATTTCTTTTCAGATTATATATTGCACAATTGCTATCAGTGCTGTTGTTCAAGGAGCAGAAGTCAGTTTGGAAGATGGCGAAGTAGGTAGAGCTATAAAGGTTGTTACAAATGTTAATACAAGTCTCACACTGACTTGTTCTGTTTCTGATAATGGATCAGCAACCTGGAGTTATCGAAGATCTAGAGAATCTGCTTCAGAATTACTCATCATAGAAGAAAATGATTTGTTAATTTCGAATTTTAGCGATCGCTATGAAGCTTCTGGTACAAACCTTATTATTAAGAATGTGGAAGCAAGAGACGAGGGTTTGTACGAATGTAGAATTTTTGTACAAGGCGATCTGCTGACAGGAAGAGGTGTGTACCACCTCATAGTAGAAATTCCTCCATCCACTCCCGAATGCGATTTTCCCGATGGGCTATTTCTGGAGATTGGGTCTGAGGCATATCTTACATGCATATCTGAGGCACCAAATGTCAATTATGCGTGGTTCAAAAACAACCAACCACTCTCCGGGAGCGAATATGGCATAGATAGTCCATTTTTCAATGATAGCAAGTTCAGATATAGCAAAAAGGATGGAATTTTTGTATTCGAGGAAGTTGAAGCTGAGGATGCAGGACTGTATGACTGTGAAGTGACTAATGATTTTGGTACATCCCCAAGATGCCCAGCTCTCATATTGAACACAAAAAGCATTAGTACCAATATCACTTCAATAACCAACACGACTACAGCGTTTGAAGGAAGCGCGCCATCAAAAGCTACAAATAACTACCAGCTTAGTTATATCATATATGTCATAATCACTGGTATAAGCTGCCTATTGTTATTATTCCTGATAATTCGCAGTGCTTTGAAGAAAACTAAAAAGAGAAACCTGATATTCAGTATTATAAATGAACGAAAACTAAGTGAAGACGAATTTAGTGATACTGGGACACTAAAACTAAGCAAAGAGTTTATGTCTATTTCAGCTGACGCGCTTTCCGAAGGTTAGTAATTTATTCTTATATGTAGAACTTAAATGAATGAAATTAAATCTTTCCTTATACTCGCAGTATTACGTCAAAGCGTGTAACGGGTTGGCGGGACCCATCTCCGCGTCATTGTTCCAGCGCAACACAGCTCCTTTCGAAGAATCGTACCAGCGTTGGCAAGCCATTAGCAACACCGTGCCCAATTTGTGTGTTCAATTTGACCGGGCTGATATTTGAACCTCAAACCTCCCGCTCAGAGACGAAAGCGTTATACCGCTCGACCAACATGCCGGTTAAAAGTTAAAAATTGGACTTTAAGTCAAACTGACGAGGTATGAAACTAAATTCAATTTTTGCCGAATGCACAGTCGGAAATGGCCGGGCAGAGCATTTGCTTAAAATACATTTGTGGCGTAACCTCGCGCCCGGAGTGGTAAAGTAGTAGTAGTTTGTTATTAATAACAAAGGTTTAATACATAAGTCTGAAGTAACATTTAAAAGGAAAGGAGCACAGAATAATCCAAAGGTTTTCTAGTCGAGATGATCCTTGTTAATTTGCACAAAACGTTATAACACAAAGGTGTGATAAAATGATAAAATACAGTGAATAATACTAAGGCTTTGCTTAAATCTAGAAAGACATTGCAAGTGTATGAGCTTTGATCAATATTGTTAAGAATTTCATTATTGTTTGCAAAGTTTGTGAAGAAATTTGTTCTGAAGCCAAATTGACAGTCGCTTTTTAATTCATATTTAACTAAACAAGTAGCTTTTCAAAAATTTTGTAGAATTGGGAGAGAAATGAAATTGGACGATAATTTGTAATTTTATCATGCTCACCTTTTTTGAAAATCGGAATCACTTCTGCAACTTTAAACGGGTCAGAATACACACCTTCTTTCAAGCAGGAGTTAAAAAGATCACTCACAAATTTGGATATTACAGGATTTGCATATTTGATAAATTTAGTTTCGATGTCGGATGTCCTTGTAACGTTTTTTATTTTAAATTTTGCAATTTGTTTGAGCACTTCTTGCGGACTAAATGGGGTATAAAAATATTCAGTTGTTCGCTTTGTTGAATGACCAGGCGCTGCTGTTTGAATAAGATTTATTCGAGCTTTCTGGTGTACAGTGCAGTATTAAATCAGCCATTGATTTCCCCAGGTCAACAAAATATTTATTGAATTTGTCTGCAATAGTTTTGTGGGAGATATCCCGACTCTAGGGGGAGTAAGCAGACCTACACCAGTGCCCAGCGAACCGCGTGGTCTGCCGACGCACTGCAAGGACAAAACGCGCAGCCTGTTAAATGCGCGGACAGCCCACAAACCTCAAAATATAAAACACAAATTTATTATAAGGTGCGCCCTTGGTGGTCTATCACGACTACAATACACAAATTTTTAATTAATGGGCCAAATACTCGCGATTTAAATTTCGTTGCGACTTGGTTCTGTAAAAACAACAATTGTACGATTAAAAGCTGTTCAGTCACAATTACTATTATGTGGTTACGTTAAATTGTCGCCAGAAGTATTGAACAACTACAGATTTACAGTTTTACCTTTTTTAATAACATAACTCTTTAAAACATCAAAATATTGATTAGGTTATTACCAACGCCATTGACTGATACTACTAACAAATGATTGAACTGATATCGTTATCACCAACGCTATTAACTAATATTATTAACAAATGATTCAACCGATATCGTACTCACGTGCTACTTATATCGAGCAAGAATGTTCCAAAATATATGTCTTTTTGCGACCACGTCAAACACAAAACTGAGTTAAATCGAGGAGCTACGAGCTAGACATCAGAGATGGGCGGAGTCAAAAAACATATACTCCGAATCCGCTCCGAGTCCGAAGACTTGGACTCCGACTCCTATCCGAAACCTGTTTGTCAACAAATTTTTGAATCCGAATCCGCTCCGACTTCGAAATAAAAGAATTAGCTTACCTGTGCATGATGAAGCTTAAAATATGCTAAATTGCCACCTTGAACTACCTTCATTTTGCTTCAGCTGCTCACCCAATGTGAACAGTTTGTATTCCATAATGAATACATCTTATCACAGTAATAGAAAGGGTCTAACAAGCAAATTATCAATTTGCAGTTCTTTGCCCTATCACGTAAACTTATGGTGCTTAGCATCGGTACAATTTACAGACACGGTACTTAGTATTACCAGCAAGCTAATCTAAAGCTTTTGAATACAATTCTTATTCCTTAATGATGCAAAAGGTTGATCTGAAAGAAATATGAACTGAAAGCAACTGGAAAAAACATAAAAACAATAAGCAAATAAATAAACACCTAATGAAAAGCACTGGTAGTGTTGGCTGAATCTGCATGCGCTGTGTGCTCACAATAAACATCATAATGCAAGAATGCACTTAGCCTAAATAGCTGCATGATTGTATACTTCTGTTCCATTTACTTCCAATTTGAGTTCAAAGTTATGATTGAATCAACAGTGGAAGTTGAGAGGCGAGTACGCTTTTTTGAAACAGTTATTCCACAACAACTAAAAGCTCTCTCGCTGGAGGAACTTGAAGCAGGGATGCTAAGCACACCTATAACTAATCTACTTAAATCCGGAAATTTACTTCGGATTTCAGCAGAGAGCCAAAACTTTAAAATATCAAAATGTCCATCTGGAGTAAAAAAATTATTCGTGAAGTCATCTTCAAAGTGGTGAAGTAGATACAAATTCAATTCATCCCCATCAAATTTAAAAGTTTCTTCATCTTGCCACTCAGAAAACTCATCATCAGTGCTTGCCTTGCTGGTGGAATTTATCTGGTTTTGTCGGTTTTCATATAGATGATCAAGGACAGTGCTTTTACTAGTATCTGCAACATCAGATTTATTGGAGCTTGATTGGTCATTAATTTGCTCTCGTAGTAAACTTCTGGCGAGATCAATCACTTCAGTCTTCATGTCTTCACTAAAAGCACGCATACTTTTGAATTTGGGATTAAACATAAATGCCATTTTGTGCTAAGGTGTCACAATGAATTTATCATGTAATGCATGAGAAGAACGTTCTTTTAAAAAATCCAACATTGGTGAATCAGCAGCACTTTTTCGTACACTTCGTTCGAGTTAGGTATACCATTGAAAAACATGATGACTTGTAGGATATAGATCGCCCTCCAACGCTAATGTTGCTTGTTGAAAAGGTTCCAAAAAATTTATCAAAATATCAATTAGGGCAAAATCAATTTCATCCAATCTTTTTATTTCCCCCACTTCTTCAAGAAGATCTTTCACTTCAGTTTCCACCTTTTTAATGGATTTCAGCATAACCAGCAATGAGTTCCAACGAGTTTCATTGGATTGTTTTATGGAGTAGGAGAGCTTATTATTTAGACCACTTTTTTTGCAATAGGTTGCTAAAGCCTTACTAGCATTCACAGTCTTTCTCAGCATCTCAACATGTGTTACCAACAGATCATTCTCACTGATAGGATGAACCGATTTACTCAACTTATCTAACTGCAAAGTATGTTTCAAAACTGTGCTAATCTTATGACAGGCACTAGGCTGCCTATGATAACATGCCAAAGCTGATTTGATGTTGCTGCCTTCATCGGTTACAAAATAAATGTTATTCATTAGCATACATGATGTAATTCCAAACTGTTTCAATCCTGACACAATATTCTTGTTTAAATTTTGTCCTGTTTTAGCATCATCACCAAATTCAAACACAGATAAAACACGGCTTTGCAAATTTTCATTATTGACAAAATGTGCAGTTAAAGAAACGTAGCTTCTCTGTTTCACATCAGTCCATAAATCAGTAGTGACACCTATTATACCATACTCATTTATTGCTGACTTTAACATTTCTTTCAAGTTTTCAGTTACCTTCTCTTTTTCCGTGGCCATTCTTCGTTTCACAGTTCTTCTACTTGGAACCAATGATTCAGCAGAACAAGAGCCGTGTGTTGCACCAATATCAATGGCAGTTTGTATGAGTTCAATAAAACCTTTGCCTTCCAGGGATTGAAGAGGTCTTAAATCACAAACTACATACTTCAGACATGCTCGCTGAAATTTTTCGTTAACAGATTTTGTGGGTTTAGCTTGTTTACAAAATCCAGTGACCTTTGTTTGTCTGATTTTGGTCCTGGTAGTTATATTTTCACTAATGCTTTTGCAGGTTGCTAAATGCGTGCGTAGATGAGTGGTGCCACTATGTGACTTATGGTGCTTTAAGAATGAGCCACAAATTTTGCACTTAACTTAGTTTGCGTAATCATTCTTGGATGTCCCATCAGCATAATGCAGAAGCATAAATGACTTCCATACTTCACTCTTTTTGTCAGTTGCTGATTTTTCCACTACTTTGCCTATTCGAAAAAGATGAGCAATTTGATTTTGAGAAGCCATATGGGTACCTGATACTGTAGCAGGAAAACCAATAGAGTAATTCTGTCCTAGTTTGTCTACACTGCAGGGTAACTACCTACCGGTAACTTTCAGCAAATCAAGTTCTATCATAGGCAGGTAGGTTACTCCTATACTAATCAACTAATATTGTAACTAGCCAACAGGTAAGTCACTAATTAAATGGTACCTCGTTAAGCTAGTACTTCCATTCTGAAATTGAAACACACTCTAGTAATCAGAGTTCTAGAGCTATTTGACTGACCGGTTATGGGTTAAGTTAACCACATACCACAAAATCTCCAACCCACATGCCTGTCATTACTACCACCCTAAACAAATCAGAAATGCCAAATACGGAGTAGATCGAGTAGCGGAAACCAACGTCCGCTTCACTCCAAATATATTTTATACGAACTTTGCCTGTAACGAAAGAATGCGCAATGGAGGAAAACAAAAAAATTGAATTACCAAAAATTTAAAAAGTTGTAACCCAAATAAATGTCTTAGTCTACAACTTAAAATCCGGATCCGCTCCGAATCCGGTTTCATTTCAAAAAATCAAATCCGGATCCGGCTCCGGCTCCGGTTAGATATAGCCGGAATCCGGCTCCGCTCCGCTCCGGATCCGGCTCCGCGCCCATCTCTGCTAGACATGTAAAATTCTATGTTTGATCACGCCATGCAATGAAGCATGACTTGTACCGATTAACTAATCCATTCCAACGCATCACTAGCGGAGACCTTTCAAGAAATACAAAGATAAACTATTTGGTTGTAACAAGTTTGATGATTCGTGATTACAATGTCATCCTTAATGATTAATTTAGAAAGCACTCTTCGGCTACGTTTTTTGTTGTAGGTTAATTCATTTACGATTTCCCACATTTTTTAGAGTCCCGTTTGTGTTCTTCTAAAACGCTATGATAGTGATTACTCTTTGCCGTTTTTAATGCACGGTTCAAAGTATTTCTGTAAGTTTTGTATTTACTTTAAGCGCTGAATATTCTCTATTTTAGCACTGAATCTTCTCTTTTATTGAACTGAATCTTCTTTTTTATTAGCACTGATTGGCCCATTCCCCAATTTTTCCTGGAGCGGCCCTTATTTATGCGTTTACGAGTCACACTTTTTGGCTGGGTGGAATGAGGGGACAGTGGGCCCTATACTTTATGCACTGATTTTTAAGACAATCACTGAAAATATATTCATTTGCATCGTAATTTTTTATAATAGGCTTTTCCCGGGATTGATTTCATTCCCGCTTGAGTTGCTCTTTTTAGGAGTACGATGCCTTCGGTTTAGGGAAGGAGCTGTCATTTTAGCCACTATGATGTCTATGTTACTCGTATTTTCTTAGATGATGGCTGATTTTACCCATCACGGTTTTTTTTTGTAGCAAGGTTATTAAAGCGTTTCAAATTTTCTTTGTTTTTGCTGCTAAAAGTGGCATTCATTGTCATTATTTACAACCATCATGCGTTATTATCTGCAATAACACTTGTCTAATGATCGCAGAATCATCTAACTTGAAAGTCGTTTGCTGTGTAGCCTAAAACAAAGTTGAATAATGAAAAAATACATTTTGATAAAAATGTGATCCTTTTTGTGGCGGTAATGCTAGTGTACAATTATTTTTGAACACATTTAATGCTTTTGATTATCTTTGGTAGCTAGTGACTATTTGTGTAAACAATTACGCAATTTAGGAGCATGGTCAAAAAAGTACACTTCTTGAATAATTTAATCAAAAACAATCAAATCAATACAGCCAAAATACTATAGAACATATTTATTGAGACGTTGCGGTTAATTTTTTTAAACCATTATCAATCTAGAACATAAAAATAAAATCACAGTTGACTCTTCAGGGAAAATCGCAGACTCAACGAGTAAAGTTAGATTATTTTTGTGTGATTACAAGACATGTACTATACATGATATCTGGATAGGTACGCGGAAAACACGTACGTTTATTAAAGCGTGAAGTTTTTGTACTACCCCTTCCTATTTCCATTTGTACCTTGCTCAATATGAACGGTACTAGTGAGTAAAAGATTGAATTTTTTGATTAATACAGTCCGAGTACAAAACTTACCGTAAGTAAAGATGAATTGAAGTTTTCCACATAACTTATTCAACTAAACTGCACTAAACAATGGTGGGTTTTGACAAACAAGGCAAAATATGAAATTGGACAGCAGAACAAAATTATTTTGCTACATCTGCTTGCCAGACTATTTGCATTTAAACATTAATTTATATTTTTACAGGTTTTTTCACGACTGTGAGGTAGCACTTACCTCACATATCTGCTTTCCCATTAGACTAGTGCTTCATCAGCATTTGAATTCACGCATAGCCTATCTGGGCATCCCACCCGAACCTTCAAACCACGCACATTGGCCTCGTGTGTGGTTTTGAACGTTCGGACGGGATGCCAGGACAGGCTATGCGTGAATTCAGATGCTGATGAAGCACTAGCCTAATCGGAAAGCAGATATGTGAGGTAAGTGCTACCTCACAGTCGTGTAAAAACCTTATGTTTCAAGTCTGCAATGTAACTTCTGATTTTTACAGGTATACACTAATCGCATAATTAACACATCTTATTTTATGACATAACAGAACAAACAAAAAAAAGGAAAAAAAAGAAAATAACGTCATACATTTCAATACAAAATATTAAAATATTGTCAAAAAACAATACAAAATATTAAATTATTGTCCAAACAAATTGCATCAGATTTTCATCAAAAAATATCAGATCACAAGTCAAAAACATCAGATGCTGGAAACACTGAGCTCAATGCAGTATGCTAATTGCAGCGTTGCCTTAAAATAGCCCTGGAATGGTTTCGCCAATGTTATCAACGTCAGGGTTGCCAATAAAAATTCAATTCAAGGAGTTACACGTCGCGTTTGATGTAGTATAGCTCAGAAAAGGCTGAGTCAACAAGGATGGTGTCAACGCCGATCTAATCTAATACGATTGGCTTAACTTAAGATGCGCCATTGATTTTGTCTTCAGTTTTCGTTTTAGTATGATACAGCGTATGCTTGAACTCGAAATCCATAGCGTTAAAAAAGTGAGAAAAGATTTCGTAACGGAAGATTTTACAAAATTTACGGCCAAATTATCCTAACTGATAACAGCTTGTAAATTTCTGGCAAAAAATTTGTCCACGAATAGAAAAAATTAATATTTTTTAAATTCAAAAAAGCACAGATGGAAATCGTGGTGCACAGTTTGAGAACCGCATCTTTACGTTTTTGAAGACTATTCATTAAATCCTAACTCAGAACTAGCTAAATTGCGTATTAAAAATCAAGGTGTTGGAGCAGGGCAAACTTTAAATGTGCTCCAGCTCCTGCTCCGGATCTCTTCGCTATCCTGTCATTGCTCCAGCTCCAGCTCCAGAGCTGATTAAAAAGAGCTGCTCCGCTCCAGCTCCGGGATTATTCAGACTGGTACGGAGTTTTAGTTTTACGTTGTCATTATAGCCCACATACAATTTTCTCAGTTAAACTAAATTTTAAAATAAACTTTGCTCAAAAACACAACAACCAAAAGATAGGCGTAGCCAGGATTTTTGATTGGGGCTGGGGGCAAACCACAAATCACTTGCAATGATGCCATCAGAAATTTTCGAAAGAGGAACTTTTTATGGTACAAAAATATCGTAGAATGGATGAGCAGAAGCCGTGGTCTGGTTTTCTAGATTTAAAGGAGAAATTGTCTAATTCGGGAGATTTTGAGTAAATTAGTGAAACTCAAACGTATTACAGTTGGGGGTCTGGGGACTTTGCCCCCAGAAGCTGGGCGATTTTTTTCAAAAACAAGTTATTTAAATGCCATTGGATTACATTCCGCTCATATTCAGAGCCTTTTGAGCCATTTAAAAGAACTAGATTTAAACATTTGAAAGCCAAAGCAAAAAATAAATCGCTCAATCCTCCTGTTACTTACATTTTAAATCCAAAACACGTTTAAAAACTTGCATTTTGGGGTTAAATTTTGTACGTGATTTGGCCCAGTAAGGAGAGGTAAGATACATTGCCTCTTGCAATAGTTTAGCAGTAAATAATAAAATAATCCACTCGACAATATTTCTTAGAAATTTTTGTTTTGTCATGTCATGAAAATAATAGTTGTAGAAGTATACATATACGGTTAGGGGACCCAGGCCCACTCAATTCAAATTCAATAATTTGTTCAATGACATTTGCCATAGCTTTTTTTTTTGAAAAGTACACTGTCGCGTAAAAACTGGCAAGGTGGAGGTGAATTGTTATTGAAAAATGTCACGATAGATGATTACGCTTTCAAACCATGTTATTGACCTGGCCGGATTTTCATTGCTGGGGCCTCTGGCACTTTGGAGATTTTTGTAAAATCTTCTTACCAAACATAGGTGAAGGCACTGTGCCATTTGGTAAATCCGCCCCTGGTAATTGAATTACGTTCTTAAAAAGGTTAGAATTAGGCCTAAGATAACACGGACAAAAACCTTTAATTTTACCAGGTTACATATATAAATTGGTTGGCAAAAATTGAATTGAGGGGGCCCGGGCTCTCTGGTCGTCGATATTAATGTTAATTACTTTTGTACGGGTGCATGTTGTATGCAAAAAATGCTAAAGGAAACTGAAACTGAAGAAGCAATAGGCTTTTTTGTCACATTTTTATCATTGGTGGCATTACAATTGGGGGAGCAGGCTTCCTGCCCCCCATTCCCCCTGGCGACGCCTGTGAACCAAACTGCTGCGCACAATCTAATGACATGTAGGAACTAAGCAGTAGCTAAGACTAGAGTAAGCAGTAATTAAAGCTCGAGAGTACTTTAATACGAGAGTTAAATGCGGCAATTTTAAGTATAGAGGCAAATTTTGTTTTTGGTGATGACCCTTCAATTTAGGACAAAAAATCGTTTGATCGCAATAGCTTTTGATGAGAGAACCACAATCACTCAGCTTAAATGTAGCACAAAATGGTTATAATTAGAATAATTTATTTTAGTTTTATCTAACAAAAGCTCCTGTTAAACCTTTTACAGTGCCATTTCATGACTTAGCATTTTGTAGTTGCACTCAAAATAAAAACAGTGATAAGGAAAAGCGATTAGCAACTGAAAAGATCTGGAGCTGGGAGCTATCCTACAGTAACTTTGCTTCTGCTCTAGCTCCAGCCGAATTTAAATGTGAGTTCCAGCTCCCGACTCCAGCTCCGGCAAAAATAAACTGCTCCGGGGCTCAGGCTCCAACACCCTGGTAAAAACTAACAAAAAATATTCCCAGTAAAAAAAACAGCTTTCAATTTCAAATGATCTGCTTTTTTGGCGTATCCTGTTGATCACACCATAACTTATGAGTTTACATTGGTTTTCGAAATTGTGAATAGTTCACATTGCTGAAGAGAAAAAATGAAGCATTTCAAAGCTGTTTAGAGTAGAGTCGTGTATTGTTGGTATTAGTAGCAAAGTTAGAAAGCGAAACAAAATTGTAAGCTTCGTGTAAAAGGGCAATTTGTACAATTCCTAAAATCGACACCTTTAGCCTATCGGTAGCGTGGCTTAGAGGGCAATCAGGCGTCATTATTTACGACGACCCTGCTCATCGCATGACCTGGGCTCAACCTGATCCGGTTCAATTGTTGCGTCCTTGGATTAGACGCTTTGCGACAATTATCTACGTTCGGTGGCTTCGAACAAACAGCTAGTTCAATGAACAAGATTTGGAAGAAATTCACAGGAACATTAGATTACTGTACACTCTTAAGCAGGTGTGGATTCTTCCAAACACAAATTACAATAATTAAGTCAATAAAAAGTGTGCGGATCATCCATTAGTTATCGTCTGACGCTGCCGGTGAAAGGAGAATAAATATGCAATAACAACAACAACAGCAGTTTAGCTTATAAGAACAATTTTATAAGAACACGAAACTCATTTTTACTCAAAATTTAAGAATAAATTAAGAGCATGCTAGCTCAACACTAAAACATAATTAAGAACATGGGCGCTAGAACAATGTATCTTTAAGAATTGAGTTTTCTTGGTGTTTTTTATGTTACCATTGCTGATTTGTTTAACAGTATTCATAATCTATCACAAAAAATAGCTTTTAACCAAACAAGAATAAATTTGAGTCATTCTATTCCCCAAGAACAACAAATTTGGTTAAAACTTCGTAAAAAGTAACGAACAACCAGCCTCAACTCAAAATTTACTGATTCTTATAAAAATAAGTGCATTCAACCTGACAGTAATTTTTTGACTGACTGCAATAACTTTTCACTATGCTTTGTTTCAATTGCTGAATTTCTTTTTAAATTTCCTACAAAGCTATAAACCTACAAAGAGATCTACATTTTAAGAGCAGGACCATTTTTTATCAAAATAGTGTTGTGTCTTACATCGCTCGATACAATATAACGTATTCTTATTCAAATAGAATTAAATTAATCAACTTATTCAAATAGAATGCAAAAACAAATCAACAGGTTATTCTCACGTAAATAATACACTCAACTTCACGTATGTACAGTATTCTACAGAGGTGGAGTCCTCGAGGACAGATTTTGAAGTGCTTGGCCTTGGCCTCGAGGCCTCGAGTCCTCGAAAATTGGCCTTTCCTGGGTTCGAGGACAGCACTATTTTTTGGAATGTTAAAATTCTGTGTATCGCTTGAAAAATTTTTTGGAAAACGTTTTTTAGTGGAGATCGCTTGAAAAATTTTTGTGAAGACCTTTTTTTTTTTGGAGATCGCGTGAAAAATTTTTGTGAAGACCTTTTTTTTTTTTTTGGAGAGCACTTGCGCTTGTGTCCTTGGTCCTTGGCCTCGAGCATTCCTGTCTTTGGCCTCGAGAGTGTCTGTCCTCGGAAAGGCTGTCCTTGGCCTTGGCCTCGGATTTTTTTTTGTGTCCTTGGCCTTGGCCTCGAGCCTTGTGTCCTCGACTCCACCTCTGGTATTCTAGCTTACAACACTAAAGACAGTTCTTACTATAATAACACTCCTAACGTTACGTCCTCAAACAGCAACTGACAAGAGAAAATTTGCAAGATTCAGTCAGGTATAACAGAAACAATGACGTGATGATCACGTGAAAAATGATTGCAACGATTGCGCAACGTCAATACAGTAATTGCTTTACAGCCTTCAAAGTTAATCAAAGCTCTAACATATAGCTCATCAATCTTTTTAAGTTTAGTCTGTAAAAAATTTAAAAAAAAAATCAAACAGCTAGGTGCTTTATCATAGACTCTTTATTAGTAGATAGAAAACTGACAGTTTTGTCTTTTTTTTCGTTACGATTTGTTTGTTCTAGCTAGAATATACCAATTCGTCTAACTAGCGTGACTTTTTTCTTCACGGTTTACTCGTTCTACGACTATATCCAATCAAATCAGTAGAATACGCGTAACTGTAAAAAAACCTTCGCAACAAGGGGAAACTTTTTTCTTCGATGTTCTTCTTTTTTTCTCCGCGCGTCTGTTTCTGGTCTACTAGGTAGTCAACGCTTTAATCACCAGAACTGTTAACTTTGTAATTTGCAGATTTGGTCCGAAAAATTGAAATAGAAGATATTGAAGATTTTGACGATTATTAAATTTGAAATTGAAGATTTTGAAGATTAGCACTGCATCAACATCTTTCAAGCATCGTATTTTTTCCAAAGATTAACCTACCAAGAAATAATTGTAGCTTCTTGTAGAAAGCAGACTACAAACTTGTGTACAAATTAGGTGACTAAGCCAAAAAACCATTAACGCCAAAAAAGCAATCAAAGCCAAAAAGAAGAATGCGAATGACTCATGTATAAACTGCTGAAATTTTATTCAAATAAACAAACAAAATTTTACAAAAGAGGTCAGCTGTATGATAATGGAACATACATTAAGTTGATAGCCATACCAATGATAAAAAATCTAGTTGACTGGATTTGGGTAAAAAAAATTCAAACCATAAGTTACTAAACCGAACATTGCGCTTCCAGATAATTACATAAAAATTCAGGTAAGCTTAATTACCGTTTAACAGTGTTTCTTTAACCATTGCTGTATTTTCGTCTGGCGGAGGGGATGGGGTCCAGTGCAAACATCTATTATGACAGTGTTTCTTGATAGGGTGAACTGTGCACCCTATCAAGAAACTGTGCACCCTATCAAGAAACACTGTCATAATAGGGGATAGAATTGTGCACCCTAGGGTCCATGAAAATTTTGCAAGGGTGAACCAAAAAGCAGGGATGAATGAGGGGTGAACGTCAGACTTGAGTACTCTCTTTTTTTCGTAGTTGCAATAAATGGGGCTTCAGCCCTCCCACCGTTAGCCTCGTCAATTTGAATGTTTAACCCAAAATTCCAACCGTTTAAAGATGGTTTGGACTCAGCCTGTGAATAAGGAGGAGCTTGAAGGGGCAAATCAGTTCAATTCTTCAACTGGCTTTCAAATCTTAACAATTTAGTTCTCTCAAATGGCTCTATACTAGTATGAAATTTGATCCGAATTGAGCTAAAACGACAGTTTTTTGCTAAAAAAACACATATATCACCCAGCAAACTGTCATGGACTTCGGCAGCTGAGGCCCCACCCCCATATCCCTATCTGTGATATACGTGAATTGCAACAGTGTGCTCAGCACGCAACCCAATAGAGACTCTTTTCAGGCAAAAAAATTACTTTGGGTTGAACTCCCCCTCCTCCATTTAAGAAAATGCTGGTTGCGCCTGGTTATAGGTACGTGAAATAATATTTTCTTGTCGTGGAAGAAATACGTGGCAAGGGTGAACAAAACCAAAAAAGTTGAAGAAACACTGCGTCATGGAACCCTTTTTTTTTCTGGGTTTAATATTTAACATTGAGCTACTTTTTTCAATGCGGGAATAATTGGCGACTACGCGCTACCGAAAAAATTTCAAATAAATAATTATTGAGACAAAAAAAGCATTTAGACGAACAGGTGAATGGAGATTGGAGAGTGCTATGCAATGCGAATAAATTGTTTATACCAAAAAGAGTTCACGTATTACACACTGTCTTCATAATTCCCAACAAAAGTCACAAACACAATACGTTGGGGTCAATTACCTCCATTTTATTTGGGCTATTTGACCAAAGCATTTTACTCGAGAAAAGATAAAAATGCCTTTCCATCAGAGGTGGAGTCCTCGAGGACGTCCTTGGCCTTGAGGACGTCCTCGAGGACAGATTTTGAAGTCCTTGGCCTTGGCCTCGAGGCCTCAAGTCCTCGAAAATTGGCCTGTCCTCGGCTCGACGACAGCACTATTTTTTGGAAAGTTAAAATTTTGTGGAGCGGTTGAAAAATTTTTTGGAAAGCGTTTTTTCGTGGAGATTGCTTGAAAAATTTTTGTGAAGACCTTTTTTTTTTTTTGGAGATCGCGTGAAAAATTTTTGTGAAGACCTTTTTTTTTTTTTTTTGGAGAGCACTTGCGCTTTGTGTCCTTGGTCCTTGGCCTTGGCCTCGAGCATTCCTGTCCTTGGCCTCGAGAGTGTCTGTCCTCGAAAAGGCTGTCCTTGGCCTTGGCCTTGGCCTCGGATTTTTTTTGTGTCCTTGGCCTTGGCCTTGGCCTCTAGCCTTGTGTCCTCGACTTCACCTCTGCTTTCCATGCATTAAATATCTTTCTCTTAATAAACTGGTAGTCACAGGAACACCAAATTTGCCATGCAGGTCGCTGTTTACCAACTTTTTTTTGCAAAATTTGGTTTTGAGTAGATGACATCAGAGCCATACTTAGGAAAATGTGCTTCATTATTTCAGTGACGTCATAGACAACCCAAATTTTGCATATAATAACTCAATAGGTCTGGTTTTTGAAACTGAATCATAAAAATGACAACAACAGAAATGAATCATAATTTCATAAAATTCTTTAAGTTAAAGTGCCGCAACCAGGGGGCTAAGGGGGCTTCAGCCCCCTTAGCCAAGACACTTACAAAATTTAGCTCAACAATGCAAACTTGTTTATCGTTAACTTTAAATTAAAGGGGGCTGAAGGAGCTTGGCAATAAATTCTTCAACTGCCTTTCGAATCTTAACAATTTAGCTCTTTTAAAATGACTTTAAAACGTGCGAAATAAGATGCGAATGGAGTTGAAATGGCTTTTTTTTTAACTGTGGAGTCTCAGTTTTTTTTCAAAAATTTATTTGTAAAGCGTTTATCTCTGTAGCGGGAGGTCTAAGGCTCAAGTCTCGGGCCGGTCAAATCGGACAGTGTCGGCAAAAGCTCGCCACCAATGCGACATTTTTTCGAAAGAAGCTGTGTTGCCTGTAGGCACAATGACGCAGAGATGGGCCCACAAACTTGGTACATGCATCGGCGTAATACAGCGAGTGTAATAAAAGATTTGATTTGATTCTACTTTTTCCAAAATATCATATCAGCTAAAGCCGAAGTCAATAACATCCTTTTGAACGCTTAGACTACAACCTTTTTTTTTTGTGAGAGATGATGAAGAGTGGCCGGATGCTCTCGATGAAATTTTCTCTGCAGGAACAAGAAGCTCGCCTGTCAAAACTAGTGAATTAAGAACGGCGTTATCTGTAGCTATTTCCTTTCGCTTTGGAATGTTCGCATCAACTGGAAAAAATACGAGCACAGGCCTAAGTTTTTCGCACGTTTTCGTACGATATGTTTTCTACGTAATTGCATTAATACGCTTTGCATACGCTTATCAACCCATACCTGAGTCGTACGTTTATATACACTTTGCCTACGCCAAAACATGAGCCCAGCTAACGCTAAGGATACGTTAGCTAGAAATTTGTGCGTTCTTACGCTACTCATGCATTCCTCTTTAAGAACTGAATTACTAAGGCGTGAAACCGCTTGAAGTAATAGTTTGCTCAGTCTTTTCAGTTCTCTTCTTTACGTATTGGGCAAGTCTGAAGCTCATTTATATCGGTATAAATTTTATAAGTGGTTAGGAAAAGGGAAGAGAGCTAGCATAAGTTGCTTCCGCTTTTCAAGAGATACATTTTCAACAGAGATTGAGTCGAGGATCCAACATTCGAGGCCAAGAAATCGAAAAAACATCTAACGCCAAGGACCGACTTTTCGAGGAGAAAACTTCTCGAGGCCAAGTACCGAAATGGTCTAGCCCAAGGACACAATATTTTCCTAAATTATACTCGGCAAATTTTCTATTATTTTTAAGCATGAAAACGTTTAAGTTCGTTAAGCTTTTGATGACAATTCGAAAGTAGTAGTTTCTAAAAATAACAAATGTTAATTTCAAGTTTTACGTCTCAGCAGTTATGCGCTCCGCTGCGGTATATCTTGTTACTGAAAGAAAAGGTCTTAACTCGTGAATGGGAATAACTAAACCTGATGGCCTAATTAAAGGCCTTTACTTCATCAGTTCGGGCCCCGGTGCAAACGTCCATTGATTATGCATCTCCACTTTTTAGCAGTTTTTCAAACACAACCTCACTACTTGGTTAAATGACTTTTTTGAACAAAATTTTTTTAAATATTATTATAGTTTTTAAGTATTACATAGCGACTGTGAAATTAATATTTAAAAGTATCGTAAAATACCGTAAATTTATTTAAATAAGTGTACTGAGAAATTAATACGGTATTGACAGCATCCAGAATCTTAGAGACACAATAAACTCTTTGATTAACAGCCTAAGACAGGGGTCGGCAACCTTTTTTTATATTGCGGATCGGTTAAAAACTGAAAATTTTTCGGAATCGACTTTCGTTGTTTGATTGTTTCGTAATCGACTTTCGTCTTTTATTCCTCGTCGGTACAGCCAGAACAACAGATACGAGCATGAGCGTAGAAAGGCTAAGAATCACAAATTAACCAGGTTATAACAGAGTATATATGCATATATTTTTTTGAAAACATCAGGTAATCGCAATATTACAAGATATATCCTATATTCAATTCAAAATAATTTTAAATAGCGTGCTTTAGACAGCTGTTTCGCCCAATTTCTGGGCTCTTCAGTAAGGCTAGCAAGGCCTACGGTACATTTTTACCAATTTATCACTTAATGAATAAATCTTTACCGATTATGTTTGTATTACATAAATCTTTACCATTCAACTTTAACCAAACTTAATAAACCTAACCGAGAAATCTTCACCCAATGAAACTAAAGGTTTTATCATTAAATCTCTACTGAATGAAACTGTATGCTATGATTCAAACCTTTACCGGCTAATCTACTAATCTTACCTTTCATCTCTCATCTCACTGTAATTTTATGTTTTTGAAATGAATTGAGGTACCTTACCTGGTATTTGCAAGCTCGGTCTTTGAAAAAAACGGGGTTCTGGAGGGGAGAGCAAAATTTCCATGCCTCTGTTGAATAATGTTTGTGATTTAAAAAAAAAGCAATTTTTATGACTTAAAGGAGATTAGAAAGAGATTTGAAAAAAGAAAATGCACATACCGTAAAATTGCCTTTCCCGCAGACAGCTTGTCAGTGATTAGAACTGTTCTTTTCTAAAAACAAATTCTTCACAATATTCGCTTGCGTATTTACAGAACGTGTTGGCGTTCTCAAGATAGGATTTAGTAACATATTTAGTATAATAAGCTAGCCTGGTAACTGTTTGGATTGCATTTCCTAATCATCACATACAGTACTTTCTTCTGAACTCACAATCAGATAAGCAATTCTCATGTTTTAGCATTAGCAACTCAAAAATACGTTTGTCCTTACCCCTGGATCAGTTGTTAACAGAGGTGAAGTCCTCGAGGACGTCCTTGGTCTCGAAAACACATTTTGAAGTACTCAGCCTCGAAGCCTCAAGTCCTCGAAAACTGCCTGGTTATCGGCTCGAGAACCGCACTATTTTTTGAATTGTTAAAATTTTGTAGATCGCCTGAAAAAAAATTTTGAACACCTTTTCTTGGAGGTTGCCTGAAAAATTTGTTTGAAAACCTTTCTTTTGGAGAAAACTTGCGCCTGTGTTCTTGGCCTTGGCCTCGAGCATTCCTGTCCTTGGCCTCGAGATGATCAGTCCTCGGAAGAGCTGTTCTTGGCCTCGGAATTTTTTGTGTCCTTGGCCTTGGCCTCGAGCCTTGTGTCCTCGACTCCACCTCTGGTTTTAAGGCTCTAGATGATCAAATTATTGCCAATACTGACACGCAACTAATTGGCAATAATTTGCTTATGACTAGTGAAGACAACCTCTCTTTCCAAGCTCTAGATGGCTAGAGCTTTGCTGTTTGTTCTTCCATCAACGTAAGTATTAGCAGAAATAAAAAGAACAATTCTGCACTGCTTTTTGCCCCCTCATTCTCCAATTAGAGTTTTTACTCTACGCGATTCAAAATAAGGTTTATTGTTGTTGTTGTTGTAGCGTATATTTATCCTCCTGTCACTGAAAAGCATCAGACACTAAGTTATTGGACGATCCGCACATTTTTCATTACAACGACTACTACGTCATTGGAGGAATCCGCACCTGCTTAGGAGTTTTCGATAATCCAATGTCTCGGTGGATTTTTTTCAAGTTCTTGTCCACTGAATTTGCAACGTGTTCGAAGCCACCAAGCACAGGTAATCACCGTAAAGCGTTTTATCCAAGGACGTAACAACGTGACCAGGGTGCGGGTTGAATCCAGACCCCATTCGATCAGGGTCGTCGTAAAAACGACGCCTTTATTCATTCGGCCACGCTGCCGACAGTTGTTGTGGCTGAGTTATTGCATTGTAGTGACGTTTCACTACATTGTGACTTAGTTATCACATTGTAGTGACGTTTGGGTCGGAAGAACGCGTTCCAATTGCGGTAAACGATCTCGACTGCGCAGCCTATGTGCGATTGGCTGGATTGCTTTACAAGGCTATGACGTTGAAGTTGCGTCTTGTTTGCTGCTATTTTGTTGCATGATTTACTTAAGAAATATGACGTGATAGGTTGCAGCAGTTGCATGACTGTGACATGCTTCCCCCCTTTTTTGGATTTTGTTGAAATTGAATTGGTGAGGTTGTTGAAGGAAGAAGGACCTGCCCATCAACGGTTCAATCTATTATTTTTCAAATTAGGAAAAAAAAAAGAATTGACAAGTCAGAATGTAGAAGCATAGGCCATTTTCATAGGTGGGCACAAATCTGTTAATCGTTAATCCGTTAATAACGAAGCTAACTTTTTCAGTAACTCGTTAATCCGTTAAAAAGTTTTTTCATGTTAACGGACTAAATTAACTTCCGTTAAGTTCTGTTAACGGACTAAATTAACTTCCGTTAAGTTTTGTTTACTTCCGTTAAGGTTTTTATCGTTAATATCTCGCACCATTCATTCATCAGACAGGTACAAACCAGTATGCACTGGTAACACTTGTTGCGTATTAGCACGAGTTGTACAGAACAAAGCGAAGAAAGGAGTTCTTTTTTTGGTGGCAAGTAATAACCTGCAGCCTCGTAGGTTTATTAATTATCGTTGTTCGCAATTTGCATAGATTTTCCAATCGCAGCTTCGTTGTGCATTTGAACTTATTTTTATCTTGAAATTAGATTAGACTGTAAAATGTAACTTCCAAAACACAAAAAGACCACCATAGCAATAAATATTTCCTACAATCAGCTCAACAGCGTCAATACGTGTTCTAGAAGCGAGTGAATACAAAGAAATGTAAATTACAAGCAAAATGTTAACGGATTAACGGACTTTATCAACTTCCGTTAATTAAAGCTGAAAATAACGGATTAACGTAAACGGAGGTGTGAAGTTTGTTAACGGATTAACGGTTAACGAAGCTAACGTTTTGCATTAACTTGCCCACCTATGGCTATTTTAAGTTTGGTTATTTTTCTTTTTAACAAATCAAAAAATACTGCTGTTCTCGAGCGAGGACAGAACATTTTGGAGGACTTGTAGGTTTCAAGGCCAAGGACTTGATATTTGAGGCCAAGGCTAAGGACTTCAGAAAGTGTCCTCGAGGCCAAAAATGTCCTTAAGGATTCCACCTCTGATTTTCTACCAACAAAGAGGAAGCCTCTTTGTGAAAATTTTGTGAAAAAATTTTTGCTTCAACTTCAAAATCCAGGTGAGAAGGCATTCGATAGAACACTTGCTTTACAAGTTGAACTTTTCAAATAAGCATAGTTGGGCTTTTTATGAAAACATTTTGTAATAAAACGTAGCAAGGCAAGGCAGGTCTCTGGTTTCAGCGTGAATTATTCTACGTCATAGAAAACGTTTATCGTGTCTGCAATTATAGCAAAGTTAGCAGTTTGCGTAGTGGGTGCAGACTTTGAAGTTTATGAAACAACTGTAGAGCAAACACGAACTTTTTTTGTCTACGCAAGTGATAACACTATGAAACAACAAATCTTTACATTATTGCGATCAAAAGTCTATTTTCATTATTACTTATGCATTCTAGTGCATTGTAACACGGAGGTTTAATAGCACCTTAAAGGCGAAAGTCTAAAGCAGGGGTTTTCAAACTTTTTTTGGCTTCAGAGCACCAAAAACTTCTAAATTGTATCACGGCACACCAAATCTCTTCCGTAGTGTGGTTTTTTGTTCGCTGCAGAAATTTGGAAAAAGGGGAATCTTAGAGCCTAGAAGTACAGGGTGACCCAAAAAGATGCGTACTCATAAAAATTCAATTGTGACTTTGATTAAAAAGCTATTTAGTTCAAATTACAGCCACACATTATCCAGTTTATGGAAGACCATTCACCAGAGTTTCAGCTATTTCTGTCTATTTTTAGTAAACTTATGGCTTTTCCAAGATGTGTTCCAAATGTCCACCATTTCGTTACAAGCAAACCTGTACTCGTCTGGCAAAGTTGTCAATCACTTTTACACACTCCTTTTTCGGGATGGCTCTTATTTTTGCTGTGATGGCAGTTTCAGTTCCCTAATTGTTTGTGGATTTTTGTGGTATACATTGTCTTTAAGGAAACCCCACAGATAAAAATCTGGGGGGGTAAAGATCTGGTGAGTGCGGGGCCCATTTCACATCGTATCTTCTGCTTATGAATCTCTCTTCGAACCTCTGCTTCAACCAAGCTAGTTGGCAGTATGACGTGTGGCCCCGTCTTACTGAAACCATTGTGAGGCTCTCAGAACCCCTCTCCGGCGTCCCAGCGACGCCCAGCACTTGTTCAGAACAGCCATGTAGCGCTCCTTGTTGACTGTCTGAGATCGGCCGTCATCATCTTCGAACCAATAAGGCCCGATGATCCCGTGCTTGCTCATGGCCACCCAGGCAGTACATTTAACGGAATGAAGCGGCCTCTGAAGCACTTCGTCTGGAACCTCCGAACCCCAACAAATATTGTTTTTGCTTTCGACGTGCCCGGAAAGCAAAAAATGGGCTTCATCTGAGAACCAGACGTTCTCAAGAAGGTTTTCGTCATTTTCAAGCACATTACAGAACCATTCACTCTTTGTTAATCGCTTTTCCTTGTCAGCATCAGTTAGTTGTTGCTTTATTTGAATCTTGTATGCGTATAGGTGCAGATCAGACGTGAGAACACGCCGCAGTGACTCCATTGTCATTCCAAGTTCTTGACTGCGTCTAAGCACTGATTTCTTAGGGTTGCGTCCTACTGAGTTCCTCACTGGAGCAATGTTTTCTTCTGTCCTTGCACTCCTTTTCCTGCCTGAAAAAGTTCCCTCTGTGGCTTTAGAACATAAGTGCACTACAATCCCATACTCTCTGAACTTCGTAACCCACCTAACAATCGTTGATTTTGATGGAAAGTTGCGATAATGGAAACGTTTTCGAAACTGAATCTGTACACTCTGGTATGATTTGGTCGCAAAATATTGCTCCACGGAGAATGTCTTCTGCTGAATTGTCCAACACATTTTTGGGGCAACTAAAGCTGCAAAAGATCATCCCTAGATTCACCTATCACGTCCTGCAACAGAAAAGACATTCGTTAAAAAATGGATTTTATATCGAATAAAACATGGGTACGCATCTTTTTGGGTCACCCTGTATAAGAACGGGCGTCTATGGCCAGAACCCCCAGCTTTTAGACATTTTAAAGATTTTTTGTTCAAACTTCTGTTTATGGATCAAACCTTTCAAATTAAGCATGGAACACAACAAGAGGGTGAAATTAACCCTGCTTCTATCGGGCCAGTGGTAAGACCAATGTGGGAAAATGAGCCAATCTTAATTTCTCTTCAAGATCTTGTTTTTTGTGACTTTCAAAACAACCCAAACTTTTGAAATTGACTAAAAAACGTCTACAAAACATGTCAATTGGCAACTCCCACATCATTGTACATGTTGAAACTTCAAGCATAAAAACTACGAGCCAATCTGTGTACTTGAACGACAGTGTAATTCAAATCCAGGGATTTTGTTTTGCAATCTAGAGACAAAAAAATCAGCTCAATACGTTTTCGAGCCAGCTCGATACAAAGCATTTAAGAAATACAGTTGCCTACTTCGTAAACGCAACAACATTCGCTGTAAGCCTTTCGTAGCACTCGATAATGATTTTTCAAAGGTTTGTCATCAGTTTCAATCGTTGCTATTCGGTCTAAAATACGCTGATATAATTTTTGCATGCATACACACTAGGGTGGTCGTTAAATACATAGCAAAAATTAAACAATAAAAAATGTCATGGGAACCGAAGTAAATGTGTTCCCTTTAGGCTAAAACCATTGTGTGTGAAAAATCTCCGAGATAGAAAAGCATTTAGAGGTTGCACAAAGGCACTAAAGTTTTTCATAAATACCCAATTTTGCAAAGATAATGGCTTTGCTGTTTGATGAGTGTTTGCTGATCAAAAGCGGTAATATTATGAGTGTAACCCAACTTATTGCATGCTGCCACGAAAGTAGTGCACTGCCTTTCTTCTCACTTAGCAAAAATCATGCCTATGGTATGCTTTGTGGCAAAATGCGTGTGGAATTGAAGCTGATCTTCATCACATATTTCAATTAGCCAGTTGTATTCCTGTATAGTTGCTTTTGGGACTGGGATTTCTTGAACCAACTTTCTGACTGCCATCAATGAGCCTGATAATTTACTCTAAAAATCAAAGTCTACTGATAAAAATTTTTGATCCATTTTCATTTTTTGCAAAAAGCCAATTAATTGCGTTTAATCAGCAAACTAGTTTTTCCAATTGTTGTATGTTAATGGCATGCTTGGTAAAGTTTTTTTTATCTGCACAAAGAGTAGCAACCATTCGCCACTTCATGTCATCATGCACCTCTGATTCAAAAACACTTAACCCTGCTGTGGTACCATGGGGTCAATATGACCCCAACCTCTTTTGCTGTGATATAAAGTCGTCAATATTACCCCAACCCAATTGCTATTATTTTGTATTTTTTTTATAGCTCTTTAATGAGCATTCCCACTGCTGCAAACTTATCTCCACTTTTGTTTTTAGTGAAAATTTTGCGTTGTACTGGTTGGGGTCATATTGACCCCATGGTACTATTTGGGAAACGAAATTGTGTTCGTGTTTTACAGATTATTTTTTGATTAGTTTAGCAAAAACTTGTTAAAAGAGTAATCAATGGCCAGACGGCAAAAGATGCCGGTTTGTGTTTTCTTTGTCCATGATCCAAGAACAAAAAGTACAGATTTACCTGCTATAGATTTAACAAGAGCATTTGCGAGAAACAGAGCAAAATGGCGTGCAATCTGTGTGATGAATGAACTAATTTACCAATAAAATTTCTTTGATAAAAAATTAAATTTTTTTATTTGTCAAAATTTAGTTACTTCAGTCAAGTTTTCTTTTGTTGAAAAATTTCCCGTTCTTTTTGCCATACTTTATTTTCAAGAGCACATTGAAGTGTATAATTTTCTACTGCAGAAGTAAACAGTGTGTTTAGTTACTTTTAAATTGTAAGTAAATTTTCAGAGCTTTTTAGTATCTTTCGTGCATTATCATTTACTCTTTGGAATTATTTCAGCATTAAACACTAACAGATATGCAATTGACTTATTTTTTGGACTTTTAGTGCATTTTTAAGAATGGGGTCATATTGACCCCAAGGTACTGCTCAAGTAATTTTTTTCATGGTACTGCTGGAGGGTTAAACCACTAGTTTCTTGGACGTGTACCAAAGCCGACCAGAGAATTTTTTTCATTACGGTTGCCCCAGAACTTCTGTAAATGTGATTTTGCCACATTTTTTGCAAGTCCAAAATATTTCTACGTTTTGGCAAGTTTATGCAGATACAAGAAATGATGCTTTGGTCTATGCTTTCCGTAATCGGTTTACCATGCTGTTCTGGCGCATGTTGAACTGATTATGGCGAGCATAAGTTAGGAGCACCATAATCAGTTCTGGCGCCTCAACTAATTACTGATTTTGTTCAAGTTTTGCTTTAATGGAGTTGTAAGCACCAGATTCTTACTGTTACTGTTTGAGACATTCATGTCAAAAAAACATATTACCCTGTACCAAAAACTTTCTCAGTCAATCCCGATTCTTCTAATGCTCAAACGATGCCATTTGCTTGAGACTAACTGGTTCCATTAGGAATTGGGGCAATCTTGAGCAGATGTTTTATGCAGATGCCAGAGGTGAGGATAGGCAGGTGATCGACTTGCGAGAAAAAAATTTGAATAAGATTGAGAGTGGTTCAAGTCATTAATCGAAACTTTTTTTAAAAAAATAAGAGTATGTTCAGAATATTACGGGCTATTATTTTTTTGATTTCTAAAGATGATCTTTCAAATGCTTTGCTCAGTTTATTATTTTGGACTTACCAGTTGCCACTCCATATCCACTGTTCTCATGATTATATTCTCCAACATTCCTTTTTTGAGCCAGAAGAAAATTTTGGTACCTTTGTCAACAAGGTCTATGTGTCAGATCATTTGTACTGTCCACATCAAAATCTTTCAGGTCAACTTTTTTTGTTACTTGTGGTAGCTTTAAAGATTCGCTAAGTATTTCAACAAATTTAATAACTATCCAAGAATCCGAGTAACAAAATATTGTTTTGTAGTGTATGAGGTTTGAAAATTATCCAGAAATTAATACTAGGCAACTTAAATGATTCCAGTCAAACTTATTGAGGCAAACAACTTCCGACTACAGAATAATCCATATAAAAAATATATGACGTATAATTGACTTGTACACTGTATTCCCAGTTTTTAAAGTGCTCAATAGACATGGGCCCAGAGTTGATGGTAAAGAAAGTTCAGTTAAAAATATAAAAAACCCACTACAGGCTGTTTCCCCTAATGGGTTTGTCAGGTGGAGTGGAAACTAAGCAAAAACCGTAAAAGATCTCAGTACACCACCCACGTTTCCCCATCCTCGCACCCAAAGCCATGTGGCGGGCGCTAGCCCCAGCTATCCCACTAGGGTTAACTGTGGTACGTACCATCCAGAGACTGTAAGCTGGGTCGATGGTGCGGAGCGCGGCTAGTACAAAACTCTGTAAGCATTAACTGTGGAGGCTAAACATCTTAGTTAAACACTGCTGATGCGTGTCTGTCAAACGTAGTGAAAAAATACAGTTAAAATTTTAAACACAGTCCTGTACAAAGCAGCATTTTACGCCACAGTGATTAACCGATTTGTGTTAAATGTGGTTTCATTTGGTTGATGATTTTTTGGTTTATATTTGACGTTGTGTCGACATTTTGATACAAGTTCGGTTCTTTGGTTGAAAGTGTTTACCGGGTTTGCTTGTAGTGTCGCTATTTTTTTCTTCTAAACAAATGTTACTTCTGTTAGAGCCCTTCTGATAAGGCCGTGCTCGTCTCGTGATGTATAACTGTATAGTCTGCAGCATATGAATAATCTCAAATGTTCGTTGTTCACGTGCAACCAGTAAACTTTAATTTTTCTCCGAGATATTTTGCATACACAGTTTTTCATCGAAAACAAACAAATTTAACGCGGTTCCCGTATAGTTTTCCAAAATTTTGAAGTAAGGATCACCCTAATACACACTCAAACGCAAGCGTTCTCGATTTTGGGCGATTTAATTTACTTTTTATTGAAATCGGAACCCTTCTTGGAGTGTGTTGCACAGGATTTACGCTTTAATCAATTTCAATGTGATGTTTTCCAGACCATAAGGCCAGTAAGAGACAAAGAGCGTCTTGATATTAAGCAATTAAACTGTTCCCAATGGCTGCTTTTTGCAAAATATATTGCCTTGCTTGCTTTTTTGTGTGTGCTTAATTAATTGCGTTTCTTTTGAATTTTGAAATATATCTTTATTCGTCTTAAATGTCTCGCTCTTTCGAAGTGGTGACAAAAGTTATGATAAGATTAGTGGCAGACACGCTGTCGAATTTGTGTGCAATCAGACCGTACAGAAGTTGTGATGGACTTGAACTACTTTGACGCAGTTGCCAATTTGCAGATTTCTCGTCATTTTGCGTATTTAGTTAAATATGTTAAGAAGAATGTACCGAGAAAATTAATAATAAGCTATAGACAGTATACAGAGTCTTATAGGCACAATCAAACCTTTGATTAACAGCCTAAGACATACTGTTTCGGAATCGACATTCGTCTTTTATTTTTCGTCAGTATAGCTAGGACTACAGGTATGAACATGAGCGTAGAAAGGCAAAGAATCGCGAATTAACCAGATCTTGACACAATTTTTTTCCCTAAACTATGAAGTAACCATAATATTACACGAGATAATTTTAATAGTTCAATGCAAAATAATTTCCTATACCATGCCTTAGACAGCTGTTAATCAAAGGTTTGATTGTGCCTATAAGACTCTGTATACTGTCTACAGCTTATTATTAGTTAAATATGCTATTTGGCATTTACCATTTTGCATATTTAGCTAAATATGCAATTTGGCGTGTCTCGGTTTGCATATTTACTTAAGCAATTTAGCACCGAAAAAGCTTAAAAGCCCGCATTTTTTCTGCTTTACATTTGGCGCCGCATACATTTTCCTAGTCTCATTAAGGAAGTAAACTCGGAATATTCAAATTAGATACAAAATGCAAATTTTCACAGCCAAATCATAAGAGTATCACATCACACATGTAAAGTGTGATTTTTCCAATTAAATCTTACGTAATATTGGCGGTGTTACGCCGAAGGCTTGCTTTATCGAGTTCGCGGGACGGATTTCCGCTTCATTGCGCCCAGGCAACCCAGCCCCTTTCGAAGAAATGTTGTAGCGGTGGCAAGCGATTGGGTTGACTAATTGCCGAACCGGTATAGAAAATGATTCTATACCGGTAGCCTACCAACAAAACGAAGATGCATCAGTTCAATACTTTGTCTGTGATCTTAAGGAAATCAGTGATAGTACTACGATTTCGTTTGTCTTATTGATTAACCGCACAAGTAAAAGGTTTTAAAATACTGGAAGTGTAAAAATGAGTAGGTGTATAAGAGCTACAGGTGAATACCAAAGCAGTTTGCTAATGAGTTTACACTTCATTAACATGTTTTAACTCTAATCTTTCTCCATTTTCTCAAAGTCTTTGTTTTTCTTTACTCTTTTTCCATTTTCTTGTAGCTCTGTCGCGGCGCAAGAACGCAAATTTCAAATCCTACATCGGCGAGGGAGATCTTTACTCTTAGAATAATAAGCTGAAAGCCGCTATTACCCGTCTCTACGCGATTAGGACAGTAATAATTGCCCAAAAAATATTTTAGATTTGGCATTACAACCTCTCATTGCAAATAGAGACGGAAAGATATGAATTATTTTGATTTAGTTGAAAAGTTAGACTGCCTGTGGCAGAGTTTTAAGTCAGTCCGCTTCTGGGGCGGCACCATTATAACTTGCTAATTCTTTAATATTGCTTCTTTTGACAATGTTCTGATTTTCGCCGAAAAAAGCTATAAAGTTCAAACTAGTACTGGTAACCAAATTGTTTTGATATTGTTTTAGTTACACAAATTTATAAATTTATGATAACTGAGTGAAATAAATTTAAAATGATTGCTGAAATAAATATTTGTTTTTCAACCAATACAGAAAAAAATATTGTTTGAAAAAGGCTTTAAGAAATTTTAGCTTTCTAATCTATTTGCTAAAGTATCAATCTTAGCTTTACGATTCAGCGTACGGACCGACCGATCCAAGTTATTAATTTACCGAAAAAAAAAAAAAAAGAATAAAAGAGAACACAAAGCTGCCACTAACAATCATTTTAAAAGTTGCTTATTTTAAAGTTAAAAAAATGGCTTACACTCATGATTATGATCAAACCATTATTGAAAACTTTAGCCAGCATCATCAAATTGAAGAACTTTTCTTTATTTTTCAAATCATTTTTCTGAAAGATCTAAAAGAATTCTAGATTTTTTCATTAAAAAGATTTTTTCTAAAAAGATCTTTTGCCTGATGGCCATTGCTTTCCGTTGTTTCCGAAAGGAGGTGGAGGAGTACTTAGTATCGATGTCCTTCGACAATGCATCGGTCGTTTACTAAGTTTTCGTATAATTTTTGATCAATAGATGATTGTAATGAAGTTAACATTAATTTCACGTAAAATGCATTTACAAAGCAACAAAAATATGCAATTTACTAGCATATTTCATTAGTAACACACTGCGTAGCGCGTAGTGGTTAAGCAGCAAGAGAGAGCTGCGAATAAACCTTTCAGTTTTTACTCAAGTAGACCATCTCAAAAAGACAAAACTACGCTGTATGATTTAGAAAACTGAGCACTGACAGTATATTATTATTTACAGAATGTGGCAACATGTACAAGAACGACTATTGGAAAATCATTATTGATCTGATATATAAGCAATTTCTGTTATGAGTTTCAAATTTTATTTTTGAAAGAATTTATTTTTAATTTTGGTTGAAATATCGTTTTAAAATTTTTAATACTTATGCACCATTGGATTTTTGGACAAAAAAGTTCTCAAAAAATAAAATTTGAATTTTTGTTCTTGCTCTTACGTGACTTTGAGTTTATTAAAAAAAATACAAAATGGTGAAGCTTGTTAGCTTTTCCGTTGAACTTGCTTGAATCAACAAATTTTTAAAGATAAGAACATTTTACTGATTGGTAAATATGTGATGGTGTACATGTAATGATTGCCAAGCAAACAAATTATTATTTATGAATGTACATATTATTCTGTAGGTTTAATGATGTTCATGAAATCGTGGCTTCTGATTGGTCAATTTGGATCACCTCATTATCGGTCCTAACCGATTTTGCAGTAAAATTAATTTTGTTACGAGAAAAAGATACATTGTTTCTCATTATTGCACAATTGACAACTCTTCGTAAAGGCTACTAAGTCCGGATTCGTTTTTGAGCAAAGTCCAACTTATTGTGGCCGAGTGTGGGTTTCTATTACGTAATATTTACGTAACGAGATGTTTGCAGTTGCAATATTGGACAGTTATACAAAGTTGATCATAATTTTCATTGCATCTACTTAAGCACAATCTGCAAAAAATAACTTAGTCATCGCTTTGGGTTTTGGCAGAAAGACAACAAATAAACAGATTCTCTGAGCAGAGTAAAAAAAATGTTAGCAACGCGACGTACCACAAATAATGTTATTTAAAACTTGTCGTGATATAGGCAGCGTCTCACAGTCAGTTCAACAAAGGCTAGTTAGGAATCAGTCACTTGTGAGTGGGTTGTTTAATATTTTGCGCTAGTGAACAATACAAAGATTAGACATAAAGAATCCGTATTAGAAAAAACTTTTGTTTTGATTATTTTCATTCAAAAATAAAATAATTGATCATTTGAACATGTGCTATTACTTGTGGCAACCATAGGGGTTAAGGAGGCTTTAACCTCTCTAACCAAGTCATTTTGAAAATTTAACCCAAAATCCAAGAGTTTAAACGTTTTTTGGACTTGACTTGTAACTAAGAAGGGTGCTGAAAGACCAGAGTAATTTTATTCTTTTAATGATTTTCAAATCTTAGCAATTTTGTCTTTTGAAATACCTCTAAAAACGTGCAAAATGTGGTCCAAATTGCGTTAAAATGGCTATTTTTTTTCCGAAAAACACACAAAAATTGCTCAGAGGCTGGGAACTTTGTCCCCAGACCCCATCTGTGTGACGCTTGAGTTGCACTAGTTTGCTTAGCCTGCCGGCTAATCAAAACCTTTTTTTGGACAAAAAAATTTTAACTTTTGATTAAAGCTTCCCGATCTTAGCATAATTCTGGTTGTGCTCCTGGCTGTTATCTTGCCAATTATTTATCGATTTCTTTCTACAAATTTCAGTAATCTGAATCATAATTAAGACTTTTTCAAACGGCTAATTTTTTAAGACTACTTTTCGGTATGGGGTCGAAAATTAAGTGGAAAATTCTCAAGTGAAGTACAAATGAAAGTAATGTTTAAAAAATCAAAAAAAAACTTTGTTTTGGAAAGAATTTTTTTTCAAGTCAGTTTTTTGCAAAATTGACGCTTTTAAATGTTTTTATTCACAGGGAAGCAAAAAAGTATGTAACACTTTTTCCCTATTTAACAAATATAATCATGTATCCGAAATATTTCAAAATATTTTTTTTTATGGTTATGTGGGTGATGTTTTTGCAAATGGTGAGTCATGTTTTAAATTGTAGGTTATACTGTGCAATGAGTCAACATTAATATTTGATAGCAGCACTTTTCTTTATTTTGGTTAAATCAAATCTTTTATTTTACTCGTTGTGTTCACGGAAGCGTGTGACAAGTTTTCGGGACCCATCTACGCGTCATTCCGCCCAGGCAATACAGCTCATTTTGAAGAAATCACTGTGTCCAATTTGAACCTCAGACCTCCCGCTCCAGAGACAAACACGTTACCGTTCGACCAGCTGGCCAATTGTTTTTTTGTTGTTACGTTGAAAATATTTATTGTTCTTAAAATTTAGTCAAACGCCCAGTCTGCTTTTTCAGTTTTTTACAGTTTATTAATATATAGCAAAAATTTTTAGACATCATGTGAGGACATCATTAGAGGACCTAAGATGTGCGTTATGTACGGTGGGTGTGGCTACAACTACGGTGTTGACAATCCGGAGATTCGAGGTAAAAGAGATTATTAATTTATGGCATACCGTTCCCTCATACTTTTTGCTTGGTTGCTATAGTAGCGAGATGACAGCAACATTCTGTCTGAGATACTGGCAAAATTTTGTTCAATTGGTTGCTTTGCGAGATGTTAGCAACAGTCTGTCTGATTTAACCGACATGTGAATCGAAAGCTAGATCCTCCATTTTAAGAGTAAAAGCGCTAGACCACCAGGTTGGTCATTGGTATTGGAATTGAAATTTGTTGGGATTTTGCTCTCCCAAACTTTAAAAATCCGAAGTACTTTTAAACATTCAAAAGCTGCAGGTATATCACTAAGCGTGCTTAAGAGAGTTAGCCGAGGTTTACATTTAAGTCTTGTTTTTTTTTCTTTTTATTTCTTGATTCTTTTGCTCCTGCTTCTTTAAACAGGACCATCTTTTTTTTAAAGAGATACTGCACGAAATCGATTTTATTGAAGAAAAGAGAACTAAAACTTCGGCAAAGACCTTGATTTAATCAGCCATATTGCAGCAACAGACAAAATCAAGGCTTTAAAATTTTTAAAGCTTTAAAAAGTTTGACTGTTGTGAAAACAAGTATGATTAAATGATACTTACTTGAGGTAATGAAGAGATGCCCAAAACCTTGTTCTATTATTCCCCTTGTCCGTAAAAATAGATTTAATCCATTTGACTAAGTACCATTGGCAACCCTGTGTTTAGAAATCTTGGGACAACAGAAAAGGATGACTTTACAAAAATTCTTGCAGAATATCGAAAATCGCGCTGCTTATTTTACAAGAAACTTTGTAAATTGGCAATTTCTGCCAAAATAAGCTTCAAAAAATTTCTCAAAGTCATTCTTTTCTGGTGTCACGAAAGTTCTAAATACAAGGTTGCCATTGGTACGAAGTCAAATGGATTAAATCTACTTTCGCGGATAAACGAAATAACAGAACAAGGTTTGAAGCACCTCTTTATTTCCTCAAGTAGTTCTCGTTTTTCCAATAAAACCGATCTCGATCAGTATCCCTTTAAAGAACTTCTCAAATACGGTTTTGAGGCTTAACTTATTTCATCGTTTAGGCTACATGAGCTGTAAAAACAACACTCCAGCGACCTTCGTTTCACAAACAAAACCTAGTACTGCCTTACATTTCAATCGATTTAAAACTGTGTGCCCCATGCTGGTGGGAGAACAAGCGACGGAGGCTTACACCTGCTGTGATGAGAACCAAATCGACACTTTAGAGGCTCAGTTAGTGGCGTCCGAATTATTATTCGAAAGATGTCCAAGCTGTATTGAGAATTTTCTTTCCTTTTATTGTCACGTAAGTTTTTTGTTGTTACACGTTGGTTGTCTGTTTTCAAGCAAAGAATCTAAAGCTTTTATTTCATGTTGTTTTTGTCAATTGTTTATGATTGATTCTAATACTTTATATCAATGATATGCTGCACAGTGCATAATTAAAATGATTAGAATCATTACACTACATTTATTGGCGATGATAGCTCTGTGGTAGAGCGCCGAGTTAGTGATCGAAAGGTTACTGACTGCAGGTTCGATTCCCGAACTGACTATGCGTCTTGCATCTTGTGGAAAAGACACTTTATGCTCATTTCCGATTCAGGCTAAGCAGTCTACCCGTTGTCACAGTATCATGATCATATAGTAATATCACTCCATGCAAAAACCATATAGTAATATCACTCCATGCAAAAACCATCGTGACGTGTGTCCGCATTTTTTGAGAGGTAAAAGCAGAGCTGTTTTTTTTTGACGTCATAATAGTGACATGGTGAGCGGACGAGGATAGCGCCAAAAAATAGGAATTGTTTTGAAATTTTACGTGTGTTTTCTTGGCTTGACGACGTTACCGTCTTCATCCTTTTTTGCTTCCCTAAACGTTAGAGGGAAGCATTTTTCCCCTCTACATTACTCCAAGTATATCGCGTTCTAGCTCCTTTTGTAGAGTTCGCATGGGATCACAATTAGTCTTGATGGAACCGTCAAAGCTCAGGGTTCAACTGGCTATAATTTTGACGTCACTCTCTTATGACGTCACAAAGTAGTACGTTTAAGAAGAAAAAAAATCGGAAATTTTCTTACGTAAACAACCTCTACTTACATGGGGTTTTGCTCGCAGCAGGAGCCCAGCATTAAAAGTTTGTCCACACTTGGTTCGTATCGTTAACTAACTATCCTGAAAATTTCGTTTCAATAGCTTAACGTTTAACGAAAATATCCTTGATTGTTTGCTTTGTCGTTGTAAAATTTGTCTTGAATTGCAGTTATATGCAGTGATTGTGTTGTTGCTTAGGCCTATCACCAAATAGACTGTGACATCATTATGAAAGTTTTTAGTTAGCCGTATGACTAAACCGCTTAAAAAATATTCTTAAACAAACGATCTAAAAAAAATTTCATGGACGTAAAGAGTTGATTACCGCGTGGTAGCGGAGTTGTAAGTCGAGCCGGGCTTTTCAGGTCGGGTTCGGGCCTAAAGTTGACAAAATTTCGGGCTTAATTCGGGTCTGAGACGTGCTTTTTGTCTTAGGTGCACAAAAATATAATCAAAATAACTTGATAACATTGCTAAATTTTTCAGACCAACCTTTTCGGGTTTTTTCAGGCATGATTTGGGCTTCAAATTAGTTTTCGGGGTCTGGCCGGGTTCGGTCTTATATTTTGAGGTTCGGGCCTGAACTAGTCGGCCCGTTTACAACTCTGCTTGGTAGTTAATTATATCTCCCTTAACGTGAGTTTTAATTTTCCCCATTAACTTCCAACGGTTATAATGAGCTAGGCTCTCTGATCATGCAGTAATCATTATTGGAACGACCGACGCTCGCGTCGCGTGTTCCTCTGTTTTTACTCGGCCATTTTCCAACTAACGAGTGCGAAATTTCAGACTTTTGCTTATAACTCAAGAACGGTTTGGTCTGGCAACATGAAATTTGAACAGCAGTTTGAGATTATTGATTTGTATGTTTGTACCAAATTTCGAGGCAATAGGTCACGTGACTTCGGTTTTAGAACCCGAAAACCGCCCCGCAAGTTTGGCGTAAAAAGCGGTCTCAGTCAAAAACGGCTTAAGTACGGCAAAAATATTTCCAAGGGTTGTATGTCTCAAGATACCCTTTCATCCCAACCAACCCACTTTTGGCCGCGATGAGGTTTATTTCTTTTTTTTCTTTTTTTTTCCTTTTTTTCCTTTTTTTCTTCCTAATTTTTGTACGCTCTTCTTCTCCTAATTCCTAAACCAAAACACATCGAAATCTAATTTTTGTGTAAAGTTGTTGAGCTGCAAATGCAATTTTTTCTCCCGAAATTTTTTGGGGCAACTCCACCGGGAACCCCCCCAAAATGGGGCCCCCAAAAAATCAATTTTTTGAACGGCTCAAGCTAGGGTGCTAGTTCTTTTTGATATCAGTGGAATATTCAACAGACAAATATTTTGACATAGTTTGGGGGTGCCACCCCCCGGGGACCCCCCAAATGGACCCCCCAAAAATCAATTTTTTGAACGGCTAAAGGTAGAGTTCTAGTTTTTTTGATAACAGTAGATATTTAACAGAAAAATATTTTGACATAGTTAGGGTGTGCTACCTCCCCGGGGAACCCCCAAAATGGACCCCCAAAAATTAATTTTTTGAACGGCTTAACTTAGAGTACCAGTGTTTTATGATATCAGCAGATAGTTAACAGACAAATATTTTGACATAGTTTGGAGGTGCCACCCCCCGGGGACTCCCCCTAAATGGACCCCCAAAATTCAATTTTTTGAATGGCTCAAGCTAGAGTTCTACTTTTTTTTGATATCAGTAGATATTTAACAGACAAATATTTTGACATAGTTTGGGGGTGCCCCCCCGGAAACCCCCCCAAATGACCCCCTAAAAATCAATTTTTTAAAAAGCTCAACTTAGAGTGCCAGTGTTTTATGATATCAGTAGATATTTAACATACAAATATTTTGACATAGTTTGGGGGTGCCACCCCCCCAGGGACCCCCCAAAATGGGGCCCCCAAAAATCAATTTTTGAACAACTCAAGCTAGGGTGCCAGTGTTTTATGATATCAGGAGATATTTAACTGACAAATATTTTGACTCCACTTTTGTGGAGGTTCCATAATCCGATTTATTTTTGAATAATTGCTGATTTTACGGTAGATAAAAAGTACTTTAGAGCGTCACAGCATTAGCTATGCGTCGGTCGTTCACTGGGTTTGCTGGCAAACTCCCATCTAGTTAGCTCTAATATCGGTTTAACACTCCATTGTAAATTCTTGACTATGCCTGGACCTGTTGCTAACTATTGCATAGAACAGGGAAGAGGCGTATTTAGGAGGGGAGCATTGTGCCATGGCCCTCCCTTTGGGTCGCCAGTAATGTTTGAATACTTCAGAATAGTACGCAAAATTGAGCCATGCCCCCCTTTCGAATTTGGGTAGAAACTCTGGGCAGAAAAACAGACTGAATCTGAGTGAAGACCTTTTTCTTTTTTTTTTGCTCTTCACTTAAATCTGGACAGAAGAAGGGACTGAATCTGTGTGAAAATCTTTTTTTTTGGTCTTCATCTTTCTCATTTGGCTTTTATCTACCTTTTCAAATTTCTGGCTATACGCGCCTGGCCCCCTTTTTCAAAAATCCTGCGTACGCCACTAGAACAGGGGTCAGCAATCTATATCCCTTGGGCCGTATCCGGCACGCGATCTCAAACATCCATCCATCGAAGATCCCTTATGTGACTTCCCGAAGTTGTTGGTCACGCAACCAAATCCTGCTCTGAAACCACCCCAACATTTGACGAAACCTTTTTTTTCTTAGGGTCCTCAACTATACAAATCGGCCAAAAACTACCATGAAATTTGGTGAATACCTTTTTTATTTTTTATTTTTCTTTCAAATGATTCCAAAAACATGCAAAATTGTATTCAAATGGCGTTAAAATAGCTATTTTTTGCGAAAAATTACAAACTTCGCACAAAATGACCCCATGGCCTCGGGCGATGGCTGCCTACCCGCAGACCCTTGTATGTGGCATGCTTAGTTGCACCAGTTTACTCAGGGCGTCGCTTAAATGACATGTTTTTGATCAAATTTTTTTAAAACTTGGGTTCAAGCCCCCGTTTTCCTCAGCAAGATTCTCGCTGCAACGCTCTATTTTTGCTAAAATTAACGGTTACCATATTTTTGAAGTAGAAACGCAGAACAGAATTATTAGAGAACGCATTTTCTCCAGAATTTGAGTCAAAAAAAAATCAGAAAAAACAATGTTTATTTACTTCAGAAAAATTGCAATTTTTTTGGATATGAGGTGAAGTTAAATGAAAAATTTAAAAAAAGGTCTTCGTCTTCATTATAGGTAAAACGTAAACCACAAATTTTCACGGATTTGAGATGAAGACCAATTAACTACCATCCAAGCGGGACATGAAGACTTCAAAAAGTGACTAATACCAAACCTATTTAAACATGCAATAATTGATTTTGTTCAATACCTCTACGCTTAGAAGAAAGTAACAGGCATTGGGCAAAAATATTGTAGCTAAATCAAAGTTTTATCATGAATTACACTGAACGTCTGTGTCAATAAACGATAACTCATACAGTCTATAAAAGCTTTTTTTCGATCAAAAGTTGTAGTGGTTCACGATTTGGTGATAGGCCTAAGCAACAACACAATCACTGCATATAACTGCAATTCAAGACAAATTTTACAACGACAAAGCAAACAATCAAGGATATTTTCGTTAAACGTTAAGCTATTGAAACGAAATTTTCAGGATAGTTAGTTAACGATACGAACCAAGTGTGGACAAACTTTTAATGCTGGGCTCCTGCTGCGAGCAAAACCCCATGTAAGTAGAGGTTGTTTACGTAAGAAAATTTCCGATTTTTTTTCTTCTTAAACGTACTACTTTGTGACGTCATAAGAGAGTGACGTCAAAATTATAGCCAGTTGAACCCTGAGCTTTGACGGTTCCATCAAGACTAATTGTGATCCCATGCGAACTCTACAAAAGGAGCTAGAACGCGATATACTTGGAGTAATGTAGAGGGGAAAAATGCTTCCCTCTAACGTTTAGGGAAGCAAAAAAGGATGAAGACGGTAACGTCGTCAAGCCAAGAAAACACACGTAAAATTTCAAAACAATTCCTATTTTTTGGCGCTATCCTCGTCCGCTCACCATGTCACTATTATGACGTCAAAAAAAAACAGCTCTGCTTTTACCTCTCAAAAAATGCGGACACACGTCACGATGGTTTTTGCATGGAGTGATATTAGTTCCTATATGATATTTATACTGTTCCGTTGTGGTGGCCCACCCTGACTAAAGACTTGCAAACAGAACCCAAACCAAGGTGGTCTACGTTGCTATGGTTAGATTAGACCGACGCAGAGTGTCTGGTTCATAGAAACCAACGATTAATGTGTTGTATATTTAATAGCATGAATGTGGTAACAGCACACAAAATCAGCGCTGTAACCTACAGTTTTTTGTTGATTTTGTCACAATTACAACTAAAAGGGCAAGGAGGTTTAATTTTAACTCATTTATTGCCATAAAAAACAAACTCGTATTTTACTTTTAATTTTTGAAACTAATATCAAAATTCTTCGACTTCTACATCGAAAGTAACTAGTATTTGCATTTTTTTCCCGCTAGTTGTGGCAATCCTGCCAATATTTTTGAATAATTTCCTAATCAACTACTAGGTGTCGCTTGTGTGGATGCAGCAATAATGTTAGAAAACTATAATTGTTTTGGCCACAAATTCTGGACTTAAAACTCCATAGATTCCAGATAATCATTTTCTTATTTGAGGTACTTTCCTAGATGGATTGTGACGGACGACGCTACAAATGAGCAAATGAGTGTTTTTTGTGTTTGTTTTATGTTTTCTAATTTGAAGTTTTTGGTAAAATAGACTAATCACAATTCATTACCAATCTGCAGTAGGCCTGCCACAAAGCTTAGCTCTTAGGCTTACTAGCCTAACATTAGTTAAGTAGTCTACCAGTAGATTGTATGATAGCTGCAGTAGCGTATCCAGGGAGGGGCGGGTGGGGGGCTATAGCCCTCCCCTTTGGCCTGTCAACCACCAAAATGCAGAATAAGGAAAATACCACGTTTTTGGCTCTTCTGAGACTGTTTTTTTTTTTGAAATGGACTAAAAAGTGGTTTAAAGTATCTTTTTAAACATATACCTCGTATTCAGGGGGGAGCTAGTTTGTCAAACATTAAAGTCACAAATTAAAGAAAACTTTAAAAAATGCCCAAAAATAAACAATCAAATTTCATTGCTTGTGTAAAAACGTCAAACATAAACTTTATCAACAAATATGTTCTAAACTCAGGAATAAGTAGGGGGGGGGGGCTATTCAGTGTTAGTTAATTATTAATCACTTCTCTCAAATATCTTTCCATTAGCCCCCCCCCCATTTTTTTTCTATATAAAATATAGACGAAATACATTACTCCGTGTGAGTTTTATTGAATAATAAAATTTTATGATTTACCAGCATGTGAACAAGAGAACTACAATGTTATCATTAGCCATCTCCCACATAGCCCACATTAAAAATGCAACCAGTTGAATCATGTTGTGCTGCCAATTTCTATGCCACGTTTTAAAAGCATTACTTTTTACTAAGATAGTCCTAAAATTAAGTAATTTTTGCAAAAAGTGCAGAATTTTCGATCGCTGGGGGCTCCGCCCCCAGACCCCCGCAATAGTCCCCCCATTGCAAAGTTCTGGCTACGCGCCTGCATAGCTGTGAAGTCTAATCTCGACTAGCTTACCAATACTGTGCTTTTATACTGACGATAGGCTTTAATAATTGCAAAGACCAATTAGGTAGCCTATATGATCGATATGACATAGGCCTCAATTATTGGTGTTATCCGATCAACCTAACCTGTGCCTATTTTTCAAGTATTTTTTCCAAATGCACCAAATCAATAATCTTTGCTCTAAAAGAAGAAAATTCGAACCAATAAGCCAAATTTTAGCTTTGTAAAACATTTTTTTTGCCAAAGCCACAGCATAAGCCTGGCAAAAACGCATCATAACCCCGGCACCTACCAGATGACAAATCAGTTAGTAATCGCGCTTGCAAATGTTATGTTGTAATGTTGCCACAGCAGAATTTTTTTACCGTAAAGTCAAAATCATTCCCATTAAAGCCATTTAACGTCATTGGAAAAACTCTTTAAATATTGTTTAAAAAAAAAAAGAATAACTTGACCATTCAAATGTCAGAGCAGATAAGATTTGGCATGAGTTAAACCTAAGTCGTTCTGAATGACGCCACTCCCTCTAACACCCTTTCGAAAAATACTTTTCCGATTTGGACGAATTGGAAAAATGATCCTGAAAAGTGAGTCGTCCCCGTGGTGCCGCCTCTAATTATAAACAAAATCATAAAAACGTTAAAAATTAAAAACCTATGAAATCCAACAGTTTGTTTCACCCGGAAATGGGATTCAACAACCACTTGGGCTACAAGCTTTTAATTTTTAGTGCTTTTGAGTGTTTTAATACTGTGGTAATCTGCGGAGATATTTGCTCTAACTCTTCGTTACCAAGCATTTTTCGAAACCTGATATCAACCACAGACCATTCCATCAGAGATAGATTATGTTTTTAACTTAGTTGAACGTTCATCTTGGTACTTCTCAACCAGAGTGGAGTTCTCGAGGACACATTTTGAAGTCCTTGGCCTAGGCTTCGAAGCCTCAAGTCTTCGAAACTTGCCCTGTCTTCGGCCGAGAACAGCACTATTTTTGAAACATCAAAATTTCGTTGGAAAACGCCAGAAACCTCGCGGAAACTTTGCGAATACCTTTTTCTTTTTTTTCTTTTTTTGGAGAACACTTGCGCTTGTGTTCGTGGTTCTTGGCCTCAAACATTCCTGTCCTTGGCCTCGAGCGGGTCTGTCCTCGAGAAGTTGATCCTTGGTTTTGGCCTCGAATTTTTTTGTGTCCTTGGCCTCGTGCCTTTTGTCCTCGACTCTACCTTATTTTTCAACCGGGTCAACCTCATTTTAATTCAGCTTTAAACGAGAAATTACCAATGTTAGTTGTTTGATCTCTGGCTGTTTTGTACATAGATCGTTTGTTCTCCGGACCAATCCATGTTCGCTAATGTATCTAAAACTTGGAAAAACCCAGAATTCGATCTTCCAGGAGCATCGGAAATTGAAATTTACCTGTCTGAAGAAACCACAGAAAGATTTCATGGCTCTTGTAAAGATGTTACGTTTCCCCAAACAAACGGTAAATTACTTTGAAAAAAGAAGAACCATGTGGTATAATTCGTTGATGTTTGGTTAAAATATATTGGATAACCAAATAGATTTTGATCTAAATTATTACAAAATTAGCTCACTGAATCGGTTAAAGTGCATTATTATATGTGTAACTTTCCGTTGTGCAACGTCAAGCACACCTTTGCTAGCAACCACCGCCTAAGTTGGTGATCAATCCCATAAGGAAAGCTCTGCTCTTATTTGGCGGAGATAAGTCACGTGATTTGTGGAAGGCGGCCACAAAACTCGTTTTTTTTTTCGAAGAAGCGCCCCACAATTTATCATGCCCTTTGCCCAGTAAATTACTATTTAGTTCCTATCCCCCTCAATTTATCACGCCCATATGTTTTTTATGGGGCTAAAATTTTATATAATCTTATTCAAATGTAAGTTACAGTTTAAATAAAGAGTAGAAGCTAAAAAAAGAATACTTTGCTAAACTACATACACCAACAAATTCTAAGATATGACAAAGCAACGCCGGTGACGCATTTATATACAAAAAATCAGAGGTGGAGTCGAGGACACAAGGCTAGAGGCCAAGGCCAAGGCCAAGGACACAAAAAAAATCCGAGGCCAAGGCCAAGGACAGCCTTTCCGAGGACAGACACTCTCAAGGCCAAGGACAGGAATGCTCGAGGCCAAGGCCAAGGACCAAGGACACAAAGCGCAAGTGCTCTCCAAAAAAAAAAAAAAAAAAGGTCTTCACAAAAATTTTTCAGGCGATCTCCAAAAAAAAAAAAAAAAGGTCTTCACAAAAATTTTTCAAGCGATCTCCATTAAAAAACGTTTTCCAAAAAATTTTTCAAGCGCTCCACAAAATTTTAACATTCCAAAAAATAGTGCTGTCCTCGAGCCGAGGACAAGCCAATTTTCGAGGACTTGAGGCCTCAAGGCCAAGGCCAAGGCCAAGGACCTCAAAAGGACGTCCTCGAGGACTCCACCTCTGCAAAAAATACTCACATTTATGAAAAGTTCAATTTTTTTCATTGCTAACTTTATGGAAACAAGACCTCAAAAATTTCTGATCTTGATCTCAGAAAAAGGCTATAGCTCCCTTATACCGCACTTAATAGCAAGTTTTACACACTATTTTAAGTTATGTTACGACTTTGAAATCAAATTTTTGTTTCTACCTTTCGTTTTTGTAGAATATTTCGAATCTTTTAATCATGTTTTGTTTAGGAAAGGCTATTTCTTTGGTTTGCAATGGCTTTACAGGGGATGCATGCACCCCTCAAAATTTTTTGAATTACCTCGGATCACTTAACAACGGAATTGCTCCAGTAGAAATGGTGTTTCAACAGATCGGAAACAGCACTGGCATTAACAGCGATTCAATTCCAGCACGTAAGATTGATTGATTGATGCATCTTTATTCTCCTATCACGAGAAAGCGACGTTAGCGCTATTCTTTGGGCGAATCCGCACCCGCTTAGAATTTGACCATTTTCCAAGCTTTCTGATTGACGTTTGAGTTCTTCAAACGTAAATTTGCTGCTTGTTCGAAGTCACCTAGCAGAGATAGTCATCGCAAAACGTCATATCCAAGGACGCGACAACGTGACCAGGGTGCTGGTTGAACCCATGATTATGCGATCAGGGTCGTGGTAAAAACGACGCCTTTACCCTCTCGGTCACGCTGCCGATAATAGCTGAATAGAAAAAAGATTATTGATTTATTGTAAATAGCTGAGTAGAAAAAAGATTGTTTATTTATTTATGCACTGTAATTATTTGATTTTGATCATGAAAAAATGGTGAATATTTAGCCAATCAGTATCCTGTTTTGTGTAATGTAATATATTTTCATTTTTGCATTGAAAACTTTTGCTATAATCCCTCTGTACTTTTGTTTAAAGTCTGTTTTTCAGAGCAGTGTTAAAAATATAGGATATCAGATTTGTTTTTGATTTTCTCTCTTTCACTCAAAAGATTTTCAATCAGTTTCACCAAAGTTTTTAGTCCTCTGCTATCTATAGGATCCTGATAGAAGTTTAGCTGTTTACAGCTGCCATTTATTGCTGTATGACCGTTAGAAAGTTGTATAGGCCTACTGATGGCTTGGCTAGTTTCAGTTAACGCAAACATTACTAATTGCTATGCTGTATTTTAACCTTCAAGAATGTTACAACTTTGTACCTCCAAGAAACTGCATAGCACACTTAGAGTGAATGCGATACAATGGGTAATATTGTTTTTTAGCACCTAAAGAGATGAGCTATCTTGATTTCTATGCTTATTCGTGCGACGAAGCACCTAGCATTGATTCTCAGCCATGCAGCTGCACTGATTGCAAACTGACCTGTCCGGCTATAGACACATCTTGCAGCTCCTCTCAAAATCCATCGAAGGAACCTGCATTCACTATCGGAACTGTCGATGGCGTTTCTGTGATTGTTCTCATAGTTTTCTTAGTACTGGTGTTCTTTTTTCTTCTCTACCTTTTAGTAAGCTACATGACAAACCGAAAATATCATCGAAAATCCGGTTTAAGTAAGGCTACACCAAGTACGTCCAGCATGGCCAAGATGACACCTTACGCTGATTCTGACACCCAGTCAGACAGCAGTTGCTTTACCGATGATGACGACCAGCAACCATTAGTGGACAAAGCAAGTATATCTTGTATTGATAGGCTGGGCAAGGCTAGTCAAGACTTTTTCCGCAAGATCTTCACTTGGTGGGGCACTTTTGTGGCCAGCCATCCTCTTTGGGTAATTTTTTTTACTGTTATAATCGTAGCTGTTCTTTGCGTCGGGGTCATGTTCATAAAGTTGACAACTGACCCTGTGGAATTGTGGACTTCCGAAACCAGCAGAGTCCGCCAAGAGAAGAAGTACTACGACGAAAAGTTTGGGGCTTTCTATCGCACAGAGATGGTTATTTTGAAACTGAAAAAGGAATACGAGGGTCCTGGCGACTTCTATACATCTTACACTGGCATTAAGCACAAATTTTCTGAAATTTTAAAGAAAGAATATTTGCTGGAATTGCTGGAGCTTCAAAACAAAATTAGATACTTATCAGTCAATTATGAAGAAGACGGAGTAGAAAAAGAAGGAACATTAAATGTAAGAAAAGTATTTTATTTGCAGTATGTTGATGGTTTTGTCGCGTTCTAATCTGGGTTCCTATCACATTCTGACTTATTGTTCCTTTTTTTTACTTCCAATCGTTGTCCAGGGGCTTGATCCAAGTTGAATGTTCTGTTAGTTTAAGGGTTGAATATTGCGGTATAATTTAATCCAACCTTCTAACTTCAGGTCTTCGCATTATAGCCTTTACCACCAGGATCAGCCTGGCCTACCAATGCGTAGCGAGGAGTTTTGATTGAGGGGGCCCAAACCACAACTCACATGCAATTACGTCATCAGAAATTTTCAAAAGAGGAACTCATTATGAGGCAAAATATCGTAGAATGGAAGATCAGAAGCCGTGGCCTGGTTTGGCTCTTAAGCAGGATTTTGCTAAAGGGAGAAGGCTTAAAGCAATTGTTAAAAAGTGAAAATGTCTAACTTTGGAGACGTGTTGAGTAAACTTGTGTAACTCACATGCATTACTGACGGGGGTCCGGTGTCGAAGCCCTCAGTCGCCGGACGCTATCGTTTGTAATTAAAAAAAAAGTTATTTTAATGTCATTGGATCACATTTCACTCGTGTTCTGAGCCATTTGAAAGAACTAGATTTTGAACATTTGAAAGCCAATTGGAAAAAGTTTAATTGTTCAATCTTTCCTTTACTTACAATATAAGTCTAAAATATGTTTAAAGTTTTGCATTTTGGTGTTAAATTTTGTCAGTGAGGTGACCCAGGTAGAAAGAAGTAAGACACACCGCCTCCTGCAATATTTTAGCGGTAAATAACAATCTACTCGAAAAAGGTTTGTCATGAAATTAGCCAGTTGAAGGAGTACATGTACACCTAGGGGGCCCAGGACCCCTCACATGAAATTCAATAATTTGTTCAATGAGCATTTCCACTATCTATTTTTTTTGAAAGTATTTTTTCGCGTAAAAACTGGCGAGGTAAAAGTAACTTGTTTGTGAAAAATGGTACAGTAGATAGTTACGCCTACTAACCTTGTTATTTCCGAGCCGTATTTACGTTGCACGAGGGCCCCTGGTACTTCGGGGATTATCGCATTATCTTCCTGCCAATTATAAGGGAAGACAGAAAAAGTCTAATCAACTAAGCGCGGAGCCCCTGGCACTGTTCCGTATGGTAAATCCATCCCTGGTTATTGCATTATAAGGTTAGATCAGGGCCTGAGGTATCAAATTTTAGGACAAAATCTTTAATTTCACCCGGATTATACATTAACTTGGTTGGCAAAAATTTAATTGAGGGGGCCCGGGCCCCCCTGGTCGTCAAACTTATCGTTATATTGTGCGAAAAAGAACTGTATTTTGTTTATTTTATTAGGATATTTGCTTCAAACCCCTTGAACCAGCGAACAACAACTGCACAATTACATCTGTGGTAAATTATTGGCAAAATGACCCAAATGAACTGTATCGAACTGTGCTTTATAACGACAGCATTTCGGGAAACTCATATTTGGTGGATTACAGAGAACACTTTCTATACTGTGTGCAGTAAGTTGCAAAACTTGATTTAAAAGTTGTTGTTGTTGCGCATTTATCCTCCTATCACCGGACAGCGTCAGACGTTTAGGGGTTTTAAGCAAATTTTTGCAGCCTGAGTTGATTTAAAACCCAAAAACATTAGTGCTCAATTATTAGAATGTTGCACTGGCTGGAATCGCTTGGAACTTTGCAAGTAGCGGGACGTAGAAAGAGGAGAAAAAGCTGTGATGTGTATTGTGCAGCGAACCAATCTCGAATTGTACCGAATAATATCCCGGCTACATACACATTTGATACCGGTAGCCACGGTAAGTCGATAAAATTAACCAGCAACCTTCTGCACAAAATATGTATGTTTTTAGGGCTCCTGCAACTATACAAGACACCACTCCTTTGACCCAAAGTTGTATGGGTGACTTTGGAGGACCCATTTTCCCTTTTCTTGCTGTTGGTGGTGCTGAAAACGTAAGTACATCCTGTTGTCACGTAGTTAAAATTCATCCTGTTCGATGTTCTAAAATCCACGGTACTTGTAATAGTCCTAGGCTTATGGATTGTGAACACTTTTTATTATTGTAACAACTTGAGAAATATAATTTCGGTTGCATTTTCTTGAACAAATATTTTGCTGCACCGCGGACAACCTAGATCAAAACATTACATAATATTTGCCTTTACGCATAGAAGTTTGTTGTTTGATTTAATTAGGTTTATTAATGATTTTGAGTCAGATATTTGGCGATATCGGCGCATTTCTAAACATGAGCCAGCATAGCACGTCACTGAATCAATAATAATCTATAACTAACACTAACCCTCGCCTTTTCAAAATAAATCAAGTTTTTGCAAAAATTTCAACTAACACAACAATGATGACAACGAAAAAGATCCGTCGTTTCTTTGATAAAGCTGTTAGAAGGTGTAGTAGTTTTTTTGCGTAAGATGACTGGCACTGCCGAATCTTAAGTACTTGGAATTTTTTGTAGGATGCTCCTTACAATGAAGCCCCCGCCTTGATTCTTACTTTTGTGGTGAACAACTACCCAAAAGATGACATTCGCTCGGTTTTGGTGAGACAATGGGAAAAAGCCTATCTGAAAATCATGGAACACTATGAATCGGAGTATTTTGATTTCGCTTATTTTTCCGAAGTAAGTCCATTTTCTAGGATTTTGCAGTAGTTTTGAGAAAAATTTGATAGAAGTCTGCCACAAAGGAAAATTTAAAGTTTGGATAAAATGTAAAAAAGCCAACACTGCCATGTTTATTTATAGAGTAAGTTTTGACTTCGTTTTCTTATTTGTAGCTTTCTCCTGAAGAAGAATTGGAGCGGTCGACAGAAACAGATTTGATCGTGTTCGTTGCTAGTTACATCGTCATATTTATTTACATCACTGTCGCACTTGGAACATATGCCTCCTTCAAAAGAATTCCAGTAAGTCTATTATTTTTTAAAACTAAAATAACTGCTTTTCGGCCATTAACTCCAAAACTGAGCTTTAATCGCCTTGCAGTAGTAAGATTTGCCTTTCCACTAATGTCAGTCATTGTACTCTGTTAAGCCTATGGTCGCATGAAAACTTTTCTATTGCTTGCATGCTCTTTTTAGTCATAATGTTTGCTCAATGCACAGATAAGTCACATATACGAAGTCATTAATTCTTTATTTCAACGCCTTCATACTGTTCAGTAATCTGATGAAACCATTCCAAAACAATTTGAGATTGAATTCTGATTTTAAAGCAAATTCGAACATTTTCTTTACAGTTAGTCAGGAATATTTTGCTTAAGCTTGTTTTGCATCATTTAGTTAGCACTGAAGTATTAGTTCTAGTTTTTGTTTCTGGTTTACAAAACAACAACCACAACGAACAATTAATAGTAAACCAGAAAAAGGTAAAAGGATACAGCAACAAAAGGATATGCAATACAGCATGCACACAAAAACATTCATTGATTTCGCAGTATTTTAAAATAGCGCATGGTTTCTGCTTCTGTAGTTGAAATAGCTTTACGCATAGCTAAATAGTTTCACTTCACATACCGTGTTGCGAACCAAACAAATAGAGCTTGATGACGCTAGGTCAGAGCCTGTTAACAATGATAAATACCTATATAATCTCTAAAACCTATAAAATAATTAAATGCTTCCCAAATGCCCCCCTTTTTAATGATCAAATTCCCCTCTTTTTAATGATTTTATAGGTTTTAGTGATTATATAAATGTTTATTATTATAGTTTCACTTTACAGTTAGTTTTACTTCACAGTTAGTTTCACTTCGCAGTTAGTTTAAATAGTTTTACTTCACAGTTAGTTTCATTTCACAATTAAATAGTTTCGCTTCACAGTTAGTTTTTCAAGCAAAACAGGCTATACTAACTTATGAAGTTGTTAGGATAAGTAGTACAATACACAAAAAATAAATAATTCCTAGGTCGATTCCAAAGTTTCGCTCGGAATCGCTGGAATTCTTGTGATTTTGGCTAGTGTGTTTACTAGCATAGGATTGCTCGGATACGTTGGCTATTCTACTTCCTTAATCGTCATCGAAGTGGTCCCGTTTCTTGTTCTTGCGATTGGAGCGGACAATATTTTTATTTTGACTTTGGAATATCAAGTAAGACAATTTGCAATTTTAAATTTTTAAGCTAAGCGCAGTTCAGATGTTTTGAATGGCGGATCAACCAAAAGACAATCACCACGAAAGCTCAATTAATTTTGTAAACTAACTTTTATCACGTTTAGGATGGTACCGGTACTGGTTTACGAGATCGAATCATTTTGAAAAGTCAAATATTTTGAATTGAATAAGAAATAACTTAGATATTAGAAATGAATAAGAAAAATGACCTGAGCACAATTTTATCATTAACTTATAGTAAATAGACTGCTGTTATGCATGATTAACCTACTTGTCAACGAAGGCTAGTTAAAAATGTTATGTTTTTTTTTGTTTTTTTGTAGCGAACAAAACGAAAACCTGATGAAACTCTTCCTGAACATCTGGGACGCGTGTTTGGTGATGTAGCTCCGAGTATGCTTCTCTGTTCTCTGACAGAGTGCGTTACCTTTTTTCTCGGTACCATCACGGAAATGCCGGCTATAGAAGAATTTGCTTTTGCCGCAGCACTGGCAATTCTTTTTGACTTTTTGCTTCAAATCACTCTCTTTTTGGCCGTATTATCGCTTGATGCAAGAAGACAAGAGGTAAACAAGACTAAAAAAATTTGTGGATATTTAAGGATTATCCCGTATCAATATTGTTTAATTATTTTATCAAGGACAATAATATGGATAGCATAACCATATAGTAATCAAAAGCAAATTCAATTTCGAATAGATCTGAATAATTGGTAAAGTAAATTTTCATAGATTTTTAGATCTGTTCATAAAATAAAAAGCAGTTTTTAGCAAAAACTTTATAATGATGTTGACCGATTAATATTGTACGTTAGGGTGGAGTGAAAAATTTTTTGTTTTTCTTTTGGAACACAATAGTTATGAAAAGTTGCTCCTCAGCAAGCATGGCAGTACGGTACGGTACGTTCAGAATTTGCGTACTACGTACCTCGCACCTTGAACCGTACCGTACTTCAGTTCAATTTTTGAAGCGTCGCGTACCAACGTACCATTACAAAATAGGCGTACCGTACCAGCTTACCGTACTTTTTAGCAAAAATTCAGACGTACCGTACCGTACTTACGTACCGTACCGTACTGCCATTCCTGCTTTTAACTACTCGCAACTTTAACTGATTTTGAAATTACTAACCTATAAATCAGCGATCTCAATTTACGCATTTAGCGTCGGTTTCAGCTGTTTTTTGCCTCTGTATACAAAAAGTTGGAACAATGTGCGAAACGTCTCGGGTTTTTGATTCAACGAGCGTTCCAACTTACCGTACCCGTACCTTTACAAAAAAGGCGTAACGTACTTTTACAAAAAAGGTGTACCGCACCAGCCTACCGTACCAGCCTACCGTACTTCTTGGCAAAAACTGTGGCGTACCGTAACTACGTACCGTACCGTACTGCCATCCTTGCTCCTCAGCAATGCTTTTAAAATGGTACAAAAATTATTCAAAAATTTTAAACTTTTCAGGTGCCCCCAGAACTCTAAAAACATGATTTTTTGCTGATTTTTTCAAATTTTTGCATTAACGGAAATCGTAATAAACGCACTTACAGTACCTAACGCAATTTTTGCAAGCAATTGCCTTAAAAAGTCTTGCTGGAGATTTTTATTTGCAAAAAAACTTTTTTATTCGTAAATCGAAAACTTTCGCGTGCTCAAAAAGCATCTGAAATGGGTCATTTTTTCTATTTTTTGTATCAATTTTAGTTAAAATTTAACTATACAATAAAGTAAGATATAAGTTTTAAAATGGTGCTCTGAAAAATCTTACTACTTTTAATCTAACTAGACACTAAGGTCCGGTCTACAATTCTGGACATAAAATTGTGATCGTACAAAAGGATATTTTTAATTTATTTTAAACCAGAGATCACCAAACTCCGGCCCTCAAGTTGATTTCATCCGGCCCGCCACACGTTGCCGAAATAAAAGCTGAACCAAAAAAAAAACGGAAAAAAGTTGTCAACGTTTTTAAAAATACTGACGTTTTTGTTGAGCAACACGCAATCCAGAAATATTTTTTTGATTTCGTTTCTTTTTGTGACACCGCAAATTTTGTTGTTAAAAACACCATTGTTTCATCAGTACAATATCTCTGGTTTTAAGCAGACTTTGAAGCATAAGCAGGATGATTGAAACAGTACCAGCAATAGATAATTAACTTTAGGTTGTGTTGTAATACTGTACTTTTTAAAGGACTGGTAAAAATGAAAAGTAGATTCTGATTGTCGAGTGTTTAGTGAAAAATGGGAAAACAGTATTTTGTGGAAGCCAATAATGGTACAGCTAGTTGGGTGATATGCAACAAAAGTGTTACTATTTTGAAATAGTATAATTGTTAATTCAGCACAGAGCTGGACAGCGCTGTTTCAAGCTTTTAGCTCTCATCGGCAGCCCTCAGCTATCTTTTCAAAGGTATTCCCAGCTGAACAAACATTTTGGCCTAACTGGCAAACCTTAATGGGTTGCAGAGAGGCAGATGCTTAGTAGGGAATAAACAATTTTTCACTTGTGGTACTTTAGAAACAAGTGAAAAATCGCTGGATCCTTGTAGTAAAGACAGCCATAGGCTATCCTTACTACAAGGACTCCCCTCTGCGTGACCACGGAAATCAAAACTGCAACATCTTGACGTCCTTCGTGGTCGACTCCTGGGAAGCCATGTCAACTTCCACTGGAAGTTGCTTCCCAGGAGTCGACCACGAAGGACGTCAAGATGTTGCAGTATAATTGTTGTCAGCAAAATACAGTGGCACAATACATCTTGCATCAATTTTAGTTAAAATTCAATTATTCAATAAAATAAGATACTTTTTGCAATAAGAGAGTTACGTACTATAAAGCTTTGAAAATCTTTCTCCTTTTAATCTAACTAAACACTCAGGTCCAGTCTACTACATTGGACATATAATTGTAATCGCATAAAAGAATAGGTTTGTTTAAATTTAACAATAAATCGGTACGGCTAGCGCACCTCCTTCCCATCGTGCAAGCTGCCGATTGGTTAAAATATACAAAAGATACGCTCGGTTAAAATCTTTAAAAAATACTAAGGCCTTTTTGTGGCTCTGTCAACGTGAAGAAAAAGCAAACGCAAAAGCAGTTTATTTGTGGGCAGTTGACGCACCAGCCAACTACAAAGGCCGGCTGAAGAAAAGTTTCTAATATTTGGATTACTCCTTTTTTAACTTCAGTATTTACTGCTGTTCCATCGGATCCTATTACTCGATTATGATGCAGTTCTATTAATTTTAATTTCAGATCTTTGAATAAGTCTTTTTTTGCCTTTCCTTAGAACCACTTTTGGGAGCAACGTGAGTAAAATAAGTAGAGCTTGGCTCAAAAACAAGCCAGAAGTGTTCTTCAACGATGATTGTAGGAATGTTGGTCCACCTTGCCATCGGTTTGATTTTCTTTCACACTGTGGTGAAATATTTCCTGCAATCAAAATAATATTTTTCAGCACAGAATGTTGGGAGCTGTCTTTGTAACTTGTTGGTTCTTCACTATTTTTAAGAGAACGTAACAAAATACTGTACGTGAAGAATTTTCACGTTTTCACATTTCACTTCTTTTTGAGCCAGGCTCTACTTAATTTACTCACGTTGCTCCCAAAAATGGTTCTAAGAAAAGGCAAAAAAAGACTTATTCAAAGATCTGAAATTTAAATTAATAGAACTGCATCATAATCGAGTAATAGGATCCAATGGAACAGCAGTAAATACTGAAGTTAAAAAAGGAGTAATCCAAATATTAGAAACTTTTCTTCAGCCGGTCTTTGTAGTTGGCTGGTGTGTCAACTGTCAACAAATAAACTGCTTTTGAATTATCTTTTTCTTCACGTTGATGGAGCCACAGAAAGAGGTTAATTTTTTTTTTTTTGTATTTTAACCGAGCGTATCTTTTGTATATTTTAACCAATCGGCAGCTTGCACGATGGAAAGGCGGTGCCCTTGGGTATAGACTTAACGCTTATAAATAAACTAAAAATATCCTTTTGTACGATCACAAATTTATATCTAGTGTAGTAGACTGGACCTGAGTGTTTAGTAAGATTAAAAGTAGTAAGATTTTTCAAAGCACCATTTTACAGCTTAGTATGTAAACACTCTTATTGCAAAAAGTATCTTATTTATTGTATTGTTAAATTTTAACTAAAATTGATACAAAATATAGAAAAAAATGACCCATTTCAGATGTTTTTTGGGCAGGCAAAAGTTTTCGATTTACAATTAAAAAGTTTTTATTGCAAATAAAAATCTTCAGCAAGACTTTTTAAGGCAATTGCTTGCAAAAATTGCGCGAGGTAAGTGCGTTTATTACGATTTCCGTTAATGCAAAAATTTGAAAAAATCAGCAAAAAATCATGTTTTTAGAGTTCTGGGGGCACCTGAAAAGTTTAAAATTTTTGAATAATTTTTGTACCATTTTAAAAGCATTGCTGAGGAGCAACTTTTTATAACTATTGTGTTCCAAAAGAAAAACAAAAATTTTTCACTCCTCTGTACTGCACATGCTGGAGATCATTTTTTTCAATTTTTAGCTTTAGTTTATTTCATAGGAAAGCAAAATAAAGTATATCAGAAGGCACAGCATAAAGTTTAAGATTGATATTCTTATAGAATAATTTGCATATTATATTTAGCAAAACCGATTTGACATTTTTTGTTGCGTGCAATCGGACTCGAAGAGTGAATCCAGCAAAAGTCTGCTTCAAACATTCTTCAAGAAATATTATGCGCCTTTTCTAATGAACGATTTTGTGCGAGCTACTGTGGTAAGTCTTCGCCAGCGTTTTTCTACAATTAATGAATTTGAGATAAAAATCGAAGTAGCAAATTTCTTGATTTTTTTTAGCGGCAGACGTGTCTAGAAACAAATTTCTGCAGTAATTTTGTCTAAAGCATTTTACCAATACAATATTAAAACGTTCATTATACTAGCTGTATTACACCGAAGCGTGTAACGAGTTTTAGGGACCTATTTCCGCATCAATGCGCCTGCGGGCAACACAGCTCCTTTCGAAGAAATGTCGCAGCGGTGGCGAGCTGTTTGCAACACTTTGTCCGATTTGACCGGCTCGAGATTTGAACCTCTGATTTCCCGCTCTAGAGACAAACGGGTTACTGCTCGACTAACTGGCAGTAATAATACCCTACTATCAGCATTTCTAGAAGTCGTACATGAAAATTATTTACCACACCGTACTCTTAAGCAAATCATTTTTGGATTTCTAGATGGTTGTTTTTACTGGTTTGTGTTGTTGGTGCGTTGCATTAACCAGTCATATGACTATTGGTCTTGACCAAGATTTGTCCGTGCCGAAAGATTCGTATGTTCTCAAGTACTTCGATTACATGGAAAAGTATTTAGATGTCGGAGTTCCCGTGTATTTTGTTACAAAAGGCAAGTTATAATAGATTTTTGACATTTTGTTCAGGATTTAGGTATGTACTTGGAATTGTCCTTAATTTGGAGATTTAGTACTTTGTGATTAGTGTGATTACCTCCTTTCATGTAAAAGTCAAATAAAGTTTATTTTTCATTTAACTCCACTTTTCTATGTAAATCAAAAGATGAGTACTGTGATAGAAGTAATAGCTGCAGTAATAACTTCTCTTCAAAAGAAATTAATTTCATTTTTATGCAAAATAACTATTTGAATGTCTATCTTGAGAAATTGTTCCAATGCTTTGTCACTTTTAGGTCCTTACAATTTCTCGAGCCCAGAAGCTGGAAAATCAATTTGTGGGTTTTCAGGATGCGATACTTATTCGTTGATTCAACAAATTTCATACGCCAGCCAAAACCCAGAATGGTAATTAAGTTCATGTCAAATTTGTTTTTTTTTAATCTTATTTGATCAATTCTATTACGACAAGAAATTTGCCCAAAAGCAAAACTAGGCTAAACCAGGGCATTCATTACACTCGGGTTTTTGACAATGTAATCGCTTTTGGAACATGTCAATTTCTATGGATGCCTGTACCAAATCAGTACAATTTTAGTCTTTTAGATTGTTTTACAAACGCGTGGAACTTTAAGTAATAACTAGGGCAAGTTTTTGTTGCATTAAAAAATTGCACTTATTTTTAACGAAAGTTGTAAAAATTTGCTTTTATGCACAAACATTAAAAACGGCAGTGATTTACACATGCGCTTTATTTACATATCATGCCAAATATTTGCAAACATTACTTGGGGAGAAAAGGCAATTTTTTGCCAACAGGTTGCGTAGCAGACAACAATGAGACGGAGGTAATCCGTCTTATTGCTTTTTGTTTTGCAAATCAAAGACAATAGACAATAGAATATTTAATCGTTTGCGTGCTATCTGGCCTAAAGGCTACCAGCGCGGAAGCCTAGGAAGGAGTCACCAGAACGGCAACTACTTCAAAATAAGCAATGCGAAAAAGTTGTCTTCCCGCACGAATCGAATCTGCAGCCTTTGGATTACCGATCCATTGCTCTAACACTTGAGCTAGAGAAGACGTCTCGTCGAATGCTTAGTTTTGAATATTTAAACCCAGCAACGTAATGCTTTAGGTACTTAATGCTTTAGTGCTTTAGGTTTAAATAATTCAAAATTAAGCTTGCGACGAGACGTCTTCTCTAGCTCAAGTGGTAGAGCAATGGACCGGTAATCCATAGGCTCCAGGTTCGATTCCTACGGGAAGACAACTTTTTCGCATTGCTTATTTTGAAATAGTTGCCGTTCTGGTGACTCTTCCTAGGCTTCCGCGCTGGTAGCCTTTAGGCCAGATAGCACGCAAACGATTAAATATTAAAGCTGTAATGTGCCCGCTACACGTTTGGAGAGGCGAATGGAGGCAGCGCAGAGTATTCGTACTCGAGATAATGTCGCACACTCACGGGTCAACCATCACCAACTGCTGTTGGGCAATTGGAATATTCTCACCCTCATAGGAAAAGAGCTAGAATTGGTTGAAGAAGCAAAGCGGTATCATCTCGATTTTATTGGAGTTTCTTCAACCAAACGACGTGGCTCTGGAACTGTTGATCTGGATGGCGGATGGAAACTCTTCTATTCTGGTGCTGATCCTAGTATGTCTGCACAAGCGGGTGTGGGGATTCTCACAAGCCCCCGTTTGTCAGACTGTGTGTCAGATTGGATTCCTTTGGGATCACGGGTCTGTATGTTGAAGCTTAAGGTATTGGATCGGTCATTGTGCCTGTTGCAGGTATATGCCCCCAATGCCACGAGTGAATATCACACTTTTGTGGATGAAGTAGATGATGCTCTTCTACGAGTATCAGCTACTGAATCTACAGTCCTTATGGGGGATTTTAACGCACATGTTGAATCAGACACAGATACGTGGAAGGGTGTGATCGGACACATGGAGTCACTGGACTGAATGAGAACGGAAGGTATTTATTGCAGCTCTGTTGTAGCAACGGACTCCGCATCATAAATACCTTTTTCCAGCACAGAGAGGTTCACAAGTATACATGGTATCGACCTAGTATGGATCAAAAATCTTTGATAGATTTTTGCATAGTTTCGTCAGATTTGTTTTCTGAGGTGCTGGACGTTCGAGTGAAGCGAGGTGCTGAATTGTCAACTGATCACCATCTGGTAGTATGTTCCTAACGACTTTCGAAATCTTGGCCAAACAAGAGATCCAACAGGTCGTTTGTGACTTACCGGATCAAACGGGAGGCTTTGGAGGACAAAGAAGTAAGAAAACAGTTTGCATTCACTATATCATCTAAGTTCAGACAGCTTCCTGATGTATCCGAGGACATCGAGAAGGAATGGCTGCTGTTCAGATCAGCAACCATTTCATCAGCTGCTGAAAGTTGTGGGCGAAAACGGCTTAGAGTGGCGGGCGATAGTGAGATAAGAACATCTTGGTGGAACCAAGAGGTTAAAGAAGCTATTCGAGCAAAGAAAGATGCGTTCAAGGCCTGGCTACAGGACAGATCGTCATCTGATTTGCAATCCCGGTACACTGAGGCGCGAAAAGCGGCAACTTCGGCAGTAAAGAAATCCAAGGAGAAGTCATGGGAAGAGTTTGTCGTCGGTTGGATTCCAACTATTTTTCGGCAAACAAAGTATTTTGGCAGACCACCCGCCGTTTACGTGGCAAAAGATCAAATATCACGTACTCCATCAAGGATTCTGACGGTAACATTCTAACGGATGAGAAAGAAATCCTTTCACGATGGAGAGAATACTTTGAAGATCTTTTGAATCCTGTAAAGGCATCGACTCGTGACACACACGAAGTGACACATCTAGGGGAGGACGAAGTTTTCACTGCAGCAGAAGTGGCAACTGCAATTAAAGGGATAAAATCTGGAAAAGCTGCTGGTGAAGATGAAATCAGACCCGAGATGTTGAAAGCGCTGACTGGAGAAGGAATTCTCTGGTTAACGCGAGTGTGTCAAGTTGCGTGGAAGCTTGGCAAAACTCCCAGAGATTGGCAAACGGGTGTGATTATTCCGATATTCAAGAAAGGAGATCGCAAGCAATGTACAAACTACAGAGGGATATCACTCCCTAGTTTGCCGAGGAAAGTATATGCCAAATGCCTTGAAAGGAAATGCCGAGAAATAGTGGAATCAAAACTGGAAGATGGTCAGTGCGGTTTTCGTCCGGGTCGCAGCATCACGGACCAAATCTTCACTCTGAAGCAAATCTTCGAGAAATCTTGGGAGTATGGCGAAGATCTCTTTGCATGCTTTGTCGATCTTGAAAAAGCATGAGCGAGTTCCTCGGGATAAACTTTGGAAGGTTTTGCAGGAGTATGGCGTTGATGGTCAATTGTTACGCGCTATTAAGTCATTCTACTGCAGACCGGAGGTTTGTGTTTGGGTAAATGGCAAGCAATCAAAGCCGTTCCATGTGGGCGTTGGACTCCGGCAAGGGTGCGTTTTGTCACCTCTCCTTTTCATTGTTTACATGAATTGGATCGACAAATGCAGCTAAGCTGATGAGTGTGCCACGATTGGAAATTGCAAAATCAGTCGTCTGCTATTCGCTGATGATTTGGTTCTGCTTTCGTCCACACAATCTGGCCTCCAGCGCACATTAAATAGCTTTGCAGATGCATGCAACACCGCCGGAATAAAAATAAGCACGGCCAAAACTGAGGTACTTCATCTTTCAAGAAACCCTGATCAATGCGTTTTACAAGGGAATGGAGCGACACTGAAGCAGGTAGAGAAGTTCAAGTATCTTGGGGTTGCATTTACGAGTAACGGAAGGCAAGACGAAGAACTCGATACCCGAATAGGCAAGGCTAGTGCAGTAATGTGAGCTTTGCACTACTCGGTTGTCATGAAACGAGAATTGTCGAAAAAGGCAAAACTCTCAATTTTCAAAGCAGTTTTTGTCCCCATTCTCACTTATGGTCATGAATCTTGGGTAATGACCGAAAGAATGTGATCACAAGTGCAAGCGTCCGAAATGAGGTTTTTACGAAGAATCGAAGGAGTTACACTGTTTAACAAGGTGCGTAGCTCTGAGATTCGAAAATCTCTTAACATCGAGCCGTTACTTCTCCGAATTGAAAGATCTCAGCTTAGATGGTTTGGCCATGTAAGCAGAATGCCTCAGGGAAGACTCCCCAAACAAGCTTTACATGCCAAAGCAAATGGGAGATCAGTCGGACGACCTAGAACTAGATGGACCGATTACATTGAGGATCTTGGATGGAATCGCCTGGGACTTCGCCCACGCGAAATGATGGAGGTAATGGAAGACCGTGAGGTGTGGCGGCTCAATCTTGAGCTACTGCCCCCGCAACCCTCACGGAAAAGCGGGCAATGAAGATAGAAGAAAAAAAAGAAGAAGAAGCTCTGGCCAGCAAACGTCAAAACATCACAACTAAATTATTATTAAGACAATAGAATACTGAAATAGCTTTATTGCATATTTTTTAAATCACACTAACATTTTGCGCCTTTCTTGATGAAAATTGCAGTAAAAAGTTGCATATAAAAAAAGAAAAAAGTTGCAATATAAAATTCCTGAAAACAGCTTAGAACATTGTATCACAAAAAATCATTTAGGAAGCTGTTGGAAGCTGTAAAAAAAAGTTGCAAAAACTTGCCCTAATAATAACACATCACTTGGCAAATAATTTGAATGACCGCAACCGCAATACAATCGGGAATGAAAGACAATGGCTTTTATTCAATCGAGTCTGCAGGTTCTTGCTAGCAATCTTCACTATCTATGAAGGAGCTGAGAGGATTTTGGTCCAAGTTAATGACTCTCTCAATGCTCAAACACAGGCCTCTCTTTTTACTGTACATATCAAAAAATGTAGTTGTAACCTGTACTTAAATTGTAAAATTTTGCATGGGGGGACGCTTTTGCAGCCTTGACCAACTTTACAAAAAGTTTAGTGGAAATGAAGTATTTCCGTCGCCGAAATTGAATGAAGACCAAAAACAAGAAAAAGGTCTTCGCCGAAAATTGAAGTCATTTTACCCGAAATCAGGTGAAGAACAAAAAAAAGTCTTCGCCGCAAATTTACAACCATTTTCGGCAGGAAATTTGTAGGATGTTTTAGTCCTGGCTGGCTGTTTTTCCTCTGGTCATCCAGCGCTCAACTCTCGATGGGAGGACGCCTAAATCTTGATGGGGGGACGCTAAATCTCGATGGGGGGACGCGTCCCCGCTACAATTTAAGTACTGGTTGTAACTTAACTTGTCAGCTTTAGAGTTTGTTCAACACAATCAATCATTTTTGGCGAAGTTCGTTGAACCTAGCGTTGTGCCTTTTATGTAATAATACCGCAAATTTTTAATTGTTTTAGTGTATCTCTGTCATTCTTTAACCATTTGTTTACTTGTCCAATTACTTGGAAAATTAGTTAAATCTCACGTTGACGTAATTCACAGACATGTTTGAGCATGACTTTAAAAATTAGCATAAATATTTTCTTCCAGTCTCATGGTCTAGGCCATCGACTTGATCTTTTCACCCCTTCGATAAGCAAATTAGTTCACAAAGTAAACTACGAAATGCTTTTTAATGAAAATAATAAAGTCAAACTTTGTTTTGATAAACGAAGAACTGAGATACTTTGTTTATTATTGTTTTCTTACCTGTGTCTTCTACTCTTCAGTCTCGCAGCAACTACCTATTTTGTTCCATTAACCAGATCCTTACTTTGTAAAAAGATTTTTCAAATCGTATCTAGCTAAATCAAGATAAACGTTTTTCCGGCTGAAATTCATCGCTTTGCACAAATTTTATATTTTGATCTCCTGCAATCGACGAAAAACTTCGAGCGTTTTTGAGTGATAATTTTCTGCATTTTTTGCTAGTTTTTCCTCATCCGAAAATGAACAAGTCACAACTAGCTAAACGTTACTTTTTTAGTTCAAAGATTGAAACGCCTGCTGCTTCGTGGTACGATGATTACGTGGATTGGCTTGTTCCAAGAGGACAACGATCTTGTTGTCGTCATCGTTTTAGAAACGACACGGAGTTCTGCCCAGCTACTGTAGATGAATTCTGTCCGCCTTGCTTGAGTGATGAAACTTACACCTCTGAGGAATTTATGGACTACCTGCCATGGTTTTTGATCGATAATCCCGGATTAGAGTGCAATAAAGGGTAAGTATATTGCGGACACATTGAGTTCAGTATGCGCTGTAAATATAGACAATATAGCCTATTAAAGCTTCAGAAGTCCTAAGCAGGACCTTGCAGGACGTTTTCTACACATCCAATTTGTTTCTGTTTTCCGTAAGTTAGTTTCTCGCCAATTTTGCACTTAATACGATCATGAAGTTTCATAATTATATGGAAATTTCATCCCTTACTATAGAACAAGGAAAATTTCGATGCTTATTTTGTAAACAAATAAAGCGATGGAAGAGGAAAAACAGGCAAAAATATCTCAATGAATTCAAAATCCAACTGATTTTTTTATTTTTACCATGTATATGAAAACTTTAACGTCATTGAGTAATCATTGCTAAGAACCTGATGGACTTTACTCCAAATAGCCTGATAGTTAATGATCTTTGTATGTTGCAGCGGACATTCAGCTTACGGAAATGCGGTAAACATTACAAAAAATTACCAAAATTCAAGCAGCGATGTCGTTGAAGGGAGCTACTTCATGTCTTATCACAGTGTTTGCATTAAGTCCGTCGATTGTACTGAGAATCTGGTAAAAGCAAGAGAACTAGCAGCTAATATCACTGACACTCTCAAAGCTGCACATACAGATGAAAATGGAAATATTATCGGAAATGAAGAAGATTTTACGGTCTTTCCTTATTGGTACGTCTTCCCTTATTAGTTCTGCTGCATATCAATATCTAAACTCGAAAGCAAAAAAATAGCGGTTTTTAATTTTTCGAAAAACTTGCTCTTACGTACAATTGATCTAAGGCTAACAGTTCCAATAGGTCAGTGGAATTGTCAATGCTTTTTCCCGTCATATACCGGTCAGTTGTAATTGTAATTACATTTTATTCACCAAGTTGTCTCGGCCAGGAGACAGCGAAGAGACCTTTCGGTTTTCGAGTCAAGCTACCACCTGCCCATCTGCCTACCACACATGGTGGAGGCTTCACACTATTCCTTGAATAGTTGAAATTCAAGCAGGAAAACTGTGAATACCAAGCTTTATAGTCTTTGGTTTGACCCGACCGGGAATCGAACCCGAGTCTACTGCTTCAGTAGCTGACGCTCTATCAACTCGACCACTGATTGATTTGGTCGAACGGTTGCGTGTTCGTCTCTGAAGTGAGAGGTATGAGCTTCAAATCTTGGGCCCTTCAAATCAAACACATTGCCAACGGCGCTCGCCATGGCTATGACATTTCTTCCAAATGCACAATGACACGGAGAAACTCGTTTACGCTTTGGCGTAATGTAGCGAGTATAACAAAAGGTTTGATGCAATCCAACAAAAAGTCAGCTCATCTATCCCAGAGGAAAAACTCTCGATGTTGAAGTAGCCTATATTAGGACTACTAGAGGAGAGATTGCGACATACGCCGTGAACTTGATCCACTCGTTTAACCACAATAAAAAAAGAATACACGCGCAAATGGCACTACACGAATTAAAATGCAAACAAATGAACTGCTGGAATGCGTCGCTTTTGAGTTAATATTTTTTCTGATTTTTGTTTCAGCTTGTATTACGTTTTCTACGAGCAATATTTGACCATGGTGGAAGACACATTTTTCTTGATAGGAATTTGTCTTATTCCCGCTTTCATCTTCAGTTTTGTATTGCTTGGTTTTGACTTTTTCTCGGGTCTCATCACTCTCGTAACAATTATAATGATTGTAGTGGATACGGCTGGGCTGTCTTCTCTCTGGGGCGTCCATTTGAATGCAGTATCATTGATTAATTTAGTACAGGTTAGTAATTTAAACTTTTTCAAGAATGATTTGATAACTGATATTTTGTTAAAATAGATAAACTACTCGAACCTTTCCTGCACTATTTTTATAAATGTTTTGATTAAAATCGAATAGTACGTCGAGCGGTCACGCATTCGTCTCTGGAGTGGAAGGTCAAAGGTTTAAATTTTACGCCGGTCAAATCGGACACAGTGCTGCCAACGGCTCACCACCGTTGCGACTTTTCTTCGAAAGGAGCTATGTTGCCCGCAGGCACAATGATGCGGATATGGGCCCCGCAAACTCGTTACACGTCAGCGTAATACAGCAAGTATAATGGTAGATTTGATTGATTTGTGTAGTGTATATATTTGCGTTGATAGTCTTCGTTATCGGCTAAAAGTTGCCTAAACTGCAACAAAGATCATTCTACCATTGTAGCGACATGAAAATTATTTTACCATAGGCCTCACCTTTTATTACCCATGTCGTTTCGCCGGCAGCTTGGCGGAGAGGGGGGTAAAGGCGTTCTTTTTACGGCTGTTCTGTTCTCGCATGATCTGGGTTTAACCCTCACTCTGGTCGCATTGTTGCGTCCGTGAATAAATGCTGTGCGATGATTATCTGCTTGGTGACTTGAAACAGAAAATGTACGGCGGAAGAAGTGAAATTTCAAACGGGAAAATTTAAAAAATGCTCAAGTCAAGCGGTGCTGATTGGTCCAAAGGATAGAGCAACCGTCGTTTTCTCGTAACGGGAGGATCAAGATGCATTAACCCAGGGACGTGGCCAAGGAGGAGCATAGCAGGCAATTGCCCCCCAAAATTTTACTTTGCCCTGTAAATAATTTTAGTTGAACGCCGTTTTCAAAAAAAAATTCCTGCATTTCGTGCCTAAATACGTTTCTTTGCCCCCCCCCCAAATGATTTGAAATAAAATGTCCTAAGACAGCCAATTGCGAGTAATACCATGTTTTAACTCCGCGAAGACCTTTTTTGGTTTTATTTTTTGTTAAAATCAGCTCTTGATCTTTCATCCTGTGAAGGCCTTTCTTTTTGGTCTTCACTGGATTTTGGAGAAAAAATCAGCTCTCAGTTCCGTGAAGACCTTTTTTTTCAATGACTTTTGGGGGAAAAATTATTGCGAAGACCCTGCCCTCCCCCAAATTTTTGCTTGCCGCCAACAAATTCCGTTCTGGCTACTTGCCTGCATCAACCATCAATTACTTATTCGGGTAGAGTACCGTTAGTCTATGTAAAAACTACAGCAATGTAAGTGCATTTTTCACAATTTGATATGTTTAGGCCATCGGTTTGTCTGTCGAGTTCATTAGTCATGTTGTTCACACATTTTCGCAAAAGACCCAATTGTCAAGAAAAGAACGTGTCATCGATTCAATGGGGACGATGGGTCCAGCAGTAAGTGCCTTGGTTTAATTCTATTTTGCAATATGTGAGACGAAATCAGGCTTCAACTTCAACTTTTACCTTGTCCAAGTGGCAATAATTTACAACCATCGCCGGTATTTTTCCCCCTAGATGTAGTCCCAACTCCAAAATTTCCACCCGAAAATTGGCCCTACCGATGCAACAAAATTCTGGAGGAGTGCAACAATTCCCAAGAGAAGACCTTTTTTTGTTGGACTTTATCACGTAAATTTGATAGAAAAGGAATAAATTTTTTGGGAAAAACTTGACATAAAAATGCAACGGATTTCTGATTAAGATTGCCTCCTCCCACCGGCACAAACCTTTTCTCACGTCACTGGTTACAAGTTCATCCATTAAAAGCTATTAGAGAGCTGCAATGTACTGCTGCAGTTAATTGTGTTTGTTGTAGACCGTAGTGCCTGGCTGAAGCAGCCTGCAGAGTTTGGTGGAAGTTAAGCCGCCTAACAAACAGCTAGGCCGGTAGAGGAGGTCCTTACCCCTTGTGACATGTCAGGAGTCGACCTCAGTATGCTTTCATTACGGTCACTCCAAGGGAAGTTTTGTGTCAAAGACAACTTGCTAGCTATGTTAAACACAAAAGACCTGCAATTTCTTTCTGGAATTTTAAGTACCGCAAATGTTGAATCTTTGTAAATCTAAAAAACCTGCAGGTTTTTGTGAAATTAGTTACGGTTGTGTAGAGCAGGGGTCGGCAACCTTTTTTATTCTGCGGACCGGTTAAAAACGAAAAATTTTTCGCGGACCGGCTTTCAAAAATAAACGCAAATGCTTGGCAATGATGAAAATGCAAGTCTGCTGCAATGGGGAACGCTAGCAAATTCAAATGTTTTCTGCAAATTGATGAACGTTATACTTGCATTGTTTCTGTAACAAAGCTAAATTTTTGTAACACTTTCTGCAAACTGGAATTATTTCGTCACAAGATGTTCCAAATATATTCCAAACTATTTAACCTGGAAAAGTATACGGCCCGGTAACGAACTCTCCACGAACCAGCACTGGTTCGCGGACCAGTGATTGCCGAACACTGATGTAAAGGGTGTCTGGAACCACTACTAACAATTTGAAAGAACGTATTCAAGCTTTGTGTACACTGTAGAGTGTAGATCTTAAGTTGAGTTTTATGAAAAAAATTATCTCTGTTTTGAATAGGTACTAGCTGGTGTTGCCCTCACTAATCTACCAGGAATAATCGTGTTGAACTGGGCTACTGCGCAACTTATTCAGATCTTTTTTTTCCGAATGTGTTTGATCATCACTTTACTAGGAATGGCGCATGGACTTATTTTCTTACCAGTCTTTCTCAGTTACTTCGGTAAGATATTACATAACATTCACTTCAAATTATGCTTAAATATATCACTATATCAGGGGCGGTGTCACGGAAAGCTTTGTAGAATTACGGTTTGAAGAACAAAGAAATCCCTCAAATCAGAATTTAAAAAGTTCTCGTCTAAACATAGGAATTAATTTTCCATAAGATATGAATGCATTTCCACAAGGTGCGGTAAATGGTCTTAATTTGGTGTGATTTTAGACAGAAGTAGTGCGTTTGTTTAGACCGGGGGTGTCCAAACGTTTTTGATAGAGTGCATGCCAACTGAGAGTCTTCGAACGTGCCCATGGCCAAACAGTTCAGACCAAGACCACTAGCCCATATGCAAAGAAGTCTTAGGTCCTTGAGTCTAGTCAACCAATAAAAATGGATTTTGGTGGCCAATTTTTATAAACGTATAATAACGCTTTATAGGTTTAATCGTTTGTGTATGTGCAGGATAATTTTGGTTTAAAAAAAAAAAATTGGGGCGCAAGGCAGATAAAATTTTGTCATGGGCCGGACTTTAGACATCTGTGGTTTAGACCTATGTTTCCTACCAACTCAATGGTAGCAATCAACTTCCAAAACAAGATTATCAACAGAGCTCGATTTTGAACAACATATCTTGAGCATGGCTAGGGTACTAGTACTTAAATATACCCCATAAGCGTAAAATTGCAAGCTCGTTGTACGGTACTTAAAGCTTGAATTTCAAAATATTTTAAGAGATTTTTCTGGTACCAGTACATGCTACCACCTCACCGACAAATTTATTGCTGTTTTTCTGTTAGGTCCACCTGTGAACAAAGCTTTGCTTTATGATAAACAACAAAAGAGAATAAAAGAAAAAGAAAACATGGCTGCAGCGAACCCATCATACAAAGGAGATGACGAACTAAAGACGGACACAAAAAGTGATGAAAAACAAATACATCGCAATGAAAAATCATCCGTAACAAAACTCTAAAATTTTATACTTGTAAAAGCTTTTGATCCATCAGGTGTTCATTTTTTTCTATTTCGTGATCATACGTATTTTTCAATTAAAATAAATCTTGCTTTTATTTGAAGTCATGAATTGAATTGATCAATTTATAAGTTTTTTTGAGAATTGCCTAAGTGACTTAATTAGAACATGGACTCTTCATGTAGTAGATTAATACAGTAGAAACAGATGTGCGTAAAAAAAGAGAAGATCATTGAAGAATGAAAGTTTGTTCTTGTTGCGAAGGTTTTTTTGCAGTAACGCGTATTCGACCGATATGATTGGATACATTCGGAGAATGAGTGAACCGTAAAGAAAAAAGTCACATTGATTGGACGAATCGGCATATTTTAGAACAAACCGTGAAGAAAAAATGCAGAACTGCCAGTTTCCAGTCTACTAACAAAAAGTCTATGGTTAGACCTTTTCCAGGGTGCACTTAAACATCAAGTTCGGTTCGGCAAATCTGCGTACGGTAGTAAAATGATTTCACAAACATTAAAAATTAAAGTCGCAACACCGGTCAGTTGATGACAGTACGGTAACTTGCTTTTCAAGATTTTTAAACGTTAGCGTGCTTTTAAGCCTTAATAACCCACTTAAAAAATGAAAAAAAATTTCGAGTTTTGCTAAAACTACCATGTAATTTAATGTTTCCTTTTTGTCGGCTAGCTAGTTCAAGCTGCTGCTACAGCTAACAACCGCGGCATTTAATTCAATTGAAAAACATATATTATTTTGGGCTAAATATATATGAACAGAGGTGGAGTCGAGGACACAAGGCTCGAGGCCAAGGCCAAGGACACAAAAAAATCCGAGGCCAAGGACAGCCCTTCCGAGGACAGACACTCTTGAGGCCAAGGACAGGAATGCTCGAGGCCAAGGCCAAGGACTAAGAACACAGCCGCAAGTGTTCTCCAAAAAAAAAGATCCTCAAAAAAGTTTTTCAGACAACCTTCAATTTATAGGCGTTGCGAGAACATTTGATTGGGGAGGCCTAAACCACATATCACATGCAATGACGTCATCAAAAAAATTGCCTATTGGCACTTAACCAGGATTTTGCAAAGGGAGAGGGCCTAAACTAATATTGTTGAAAAGTGCAAATACGTAAGTTTGGAGACGTTTTGAGAAAGCCTGTGTAACTCAAACGTATCACAGATGGGGGTCTGGGGGCGGGTCCTCCAGCGGCCGGAGGCTTTGAGGGTTTGAGGGCGAGGCCCCCAGCTGTTTGGCGATTTTTTGTAATTTTTTGGAAAAAACAGCTATTTTGCTGCCATTGAATCACATTTCGCACATGTTTAGAGCCATTTGCAAGCACAAGATTTTTGACATTTGAAACCAATTAAAAAAATTAAATTTTTTAATCCTTCTTCTAGTTGCAATTTACCGTATTTACTCGTTTTACCGCCCGATCTTGAATAAGGGCCCGTTTGAATAGCCGCCCGTGTGAGCAGAACAAAAAAATAAATAAGGGCCCGTGCTTTAATACCCACTCGGTGCAAAAGCTGATTTTTCAGTGGTAGAGAACAATAGAAAATAAGAAGCTGCTAAGAAACGCTTGTGTCACAACGCTGTTGAATTTTAAGCGCTAGTAGACAACAGTCACGCCTTAGACGTCCAATTGCATAACAAATAGCATTGATTACGTAACAGGTAGTATTGATTACGGCTCCCATTTGTCTACTGCTCATTCATTCAGAATATTGAACCCTATGTGATCATTAAATCATATGGAGAAAGATTAAATGTCGTGAAATATTTGTCTTCAACGATAATTTTTGTGGTAATTTTACTTTAAAAATAACAAGCGCCCGTGCTTAAATAAACGCCCGTTTGAATAGGGGCCCGGCAGTGAGTAAGGTTGAAAAAAATAAGGGCCCGGGCTACAAAACGAGTAAATACGGTAAGTCCAAAACACGTTTAACATCTTGCATTTTGGTGTTAAAGTTTAATTGTACGTGATTTCGTCCAGGTAGGGGGAAGTAACAAGCGAGTAGCCAGAAATTCGCAATGGGGGGGCTGTTTTGGGACAAAGCCCCCAGCCGCCGGAGGCACGGGGGTCTGGGGGCGGAGCCCCGTTCGAAAATTTTGCATTTTTCTGCAAAAATAACTTCATTTTAGGGCTATTTTGATTAAAAAATAATGCTTTTAAAACGTTGCTTAGAAATTGGCAGTGCAAACATGATAAAACTCATAAACTGGTGACATAAATGGGCTATTTGGGAGGTGGCTAATGGTAAAATGTTAATTCTCTTGTTTAGATGCAGGTAAATTATAAAATAGAATAGTTCAATAAAACTCACATTGAGTAATCGATAATTGGGGGGGAGGGGCTAATGAAAAAGAGATTTGCGAGAAATCATTGGTGATTAATTAACTAATACTGAATAGCCCCCCACTTCCCCTCCTATTCCTTAGTTTATAGCATATTTGTTGACGACACCTATGTTTAGCATTTTTACACTTGCGATCAAATTTGATTGCTTATTTTTGACCATTTTTCAAAGTTTTCATTTATTTGTTAGTTTTATTATTGACAAATCAGCCCCCCCCCCTTCCCGGATATATGTTTCAAAAAATGTCTTAAATCGCTATTTAGTCCACTCCAGTGCATAAAACAGTCTCAAAAGTGCTAAAACCATAGTGTTTTTCTCATTGTGCATTTTGGTCGACATGCCAATGGGGGGGGGGGCTATAGCCCCCCTCCTGGCTACGCTAATGGGAAGTAAGGTGCATTGTATCGTGCAACGTTTAGCAGTAAATGAAAACCCACTCGAAGATTTTTTCTTAGACATTTTTGTTTTGTCATGAAAATAATCAGTTATAGAAGTGCATGTTAGGCCAGGGGGCCCAGGCCCCCTCAATTGAAGTGCAAGGATTTGTTCAATCAGCATTTTCCATGGCTAATTTTTTTTTTAAGTGTTCTGTGCGTAAAAACTGGCGAGGTGGAGGTGAATTAATAAATTGTTATTGAAAAATGGTACAATGGATGGTTACGCTTGCTAACCATGTTATTGCCGGGCCGGATTTACATCGCGCTGGGCCCCTGGCACTTTGGAGATTTTTGCAATATCTTTCTGCCAAATGTAGGTGAAGACCATAAAAAGTCTTAAGATTTGAGCGGAGGGCCCTTAGCTGGTACTGCGCCATATTGCGGTAAATCCCGCCTTGGTTCATGCATTACGTTCATAAAAGAGCTAGATGCGATCCTGAGATAGCAACTTTTACGACGAAAACTATCCATTTCTTCCAGGTTTATGTTTAAATCGGCTGGCAAAAATTAATTTGAGGGGGTCCCGGGGTCCCTGGTCTTCAATATTGTTGTTCGCTACTGGTGTCAGCGAAAGATGCTAAAAAGAACCTGAAACTGAGGAAACAATATGCTTTTTTTGTCACATTTTTGTCATTGGTGAAGTTTCAATTGGGGGGGGAGGCCCGCTTGGCTAACCCTAGGCTCCAATTGCGGAAAACAAAAAAGGTATTTGCAAATTTTCCGCGAGGTTTCTGGCGTTTTCCAACAAAATTTCAACGGTTCAAAAAATAGTGCTGTCCTAGAGGCGAGGACAGGGCAATTTTTGAGGACCTAAGGCTTCGAGGCCAAGGCCAAGAACTTGAGGCTTCGAGGCCAAGGCCAAGGACTTTAAAATGTGTCCTCGAGGCCAAGGACATTCTTGAGGACTCCACCTCTGTATATGAAACAGCAAAAAATAGCCTGCACTACTACACAGGGTAACTTGGGTAGGTTGATGCAAAATACCAATTTTTTCAATCTCTGGTTTACTCGCCGAATCGAAACCGGGTTCACCATTTTAGTTGCAGGCGCTTTATCCACTCAACTACTGGTGAAAATTTTACTAAACCATAAAAATTGAAATGGCAACATAACTTGATGACCGTATTATTGGTAAACGTCAGACGTCAGTGTTGCCCTTGTGGGGAGTCTTAGCCTATTAACTTTTTTGCTAGGGTAGACTTAGATAGTGGGCTCTCTTACAGTTTTGCCTCATGCTGAACTTATTACTAATTCCAGTTTGTCAAGACCTTAAATTAACAGAAAAATCCAACGAAATTTGCGCGAAGATAATTTTTGTTTTTTGTCTTTTTCTGAAAAAACCGTTTCACACTGTGCCGGTACGTAAAATCGTAAGCATACAAGCGTATTCTTTTTTAATTTTAAAAAATTGGCACCTTGTACGGTGGTAGTTGGTACGCCAGGCATTCCAAATTTCTACTTAAAATACGCTTGTGTACTGACAATTTTAAGCCTAGTGTAGACGGCGCAAAACTGTCAGAAAATTGCTACGAAATTTTGGAAAATACCGTTTCACTTTAGATGCTACAAAACTACTCTTGTCGATACTGTCAGATAGAGCCTACCCACTTATTTGTTTAGAAAGGCAGCATTGGTTAACGTGCACAGTTGCACACCGTAATAGGATTTGTAGTTGTCAGACACAGAGATGGAAACCGATCGGGTCAACCGGCACCGGTTGGTTCGACCGGCCGGTCGGGTCGAGATTCTTCGACCGGCCGGTCAAGCCGGTTGAAAAACCGGTCGAATTCTCCTTTCTGGCAACTAAAAGACATCTAAGCTCCAACCGAAATATACTTATATACATATTCTATCATAAAACTTTTTATAAAAAATCAGTATTAACAAACCACACCTTTCGAAAACACTTGTTGAATGGTTTCAAGCTGTGACTAATATGCTGTGACCATTAAGACATGCTCATCCAGGGACGTATTTAGGGTGGGAGTATTGTGCCATGCCTCCCAACTTTGGGCCACGGCACAAAGCAAAAAGTGCAAAATATACGTTAAAATCGCGTAGTCAGATTATAATAAAGCATGCATGTGGAAGAGGCTTGCGTTACCTGGCATTTTAGCACCATTTTAATCAACTTAAGGTAGAAGTAGCGCAGATTTCAGATTTTTTCACTACATGCTAAAATCTTGCCGCTTTGAAAAGCTTGTTTCAACTACAATTTACCACACTCTACACTGGGCAAGAAAGACATAGCTCTTATTTTTTTTATATCTAACTAACCATGGCATGTTCTAAAGTAGCAGCATTTCTACAAACTGCTGGGGCACATTATATTTCGAATATTTTTCTAGCCAATGTCATAACAGTTTAGTGTTTTTAATGAAAATAACGGACGCGTTGCGTTCATCGGGATAGTTTTTCATGACGACTTCGTACTACCGATGAGTTTATTTATTAATTTGACGTTTCGCTTCCCAAACCGGGAAGCTTCTTCAGAACAATTTTCGGCAGTGCTGCGTTTGCAGGGACAAAAAGATAAATCAGAAAAAAATAATAGCAGAAGATAGGTAACAGTAAAAACATACGAACATCTCAATACTTGTACTATTACACCCAAAAACATTAAAATGATGGAGCAATAACATTATATAATATTGAAAATTATATCACTAACAGCGTGAAAAAAACAATACTGAAAAATTACTTCACAAACAACGTGAAAAAAATTAATAATATTCATAACAACTAGGCTGCTTCACCAACAATTTGAGAAAGAATGGAAAGGATCTATTGCAAAGCATAATGTTCTAGAAAAGCTTTTTAGCTCCACAGAGATTTATATTAATTGTTCCATCCGTACATAAATCTATGTGGAACTAAAAAGCTTTTCCAGTACATAATGTTTTGCAATAGATCCTTTTCATACTTTTTCAAACTGTTGTTGAAGCAGCCTAATTGTTATGAATATTAATAATTTTTTTCACGCTGTTAGTGACATAATTTTTCAGTATTCCTTTTTTCACGCTGTTAGTTACAAAATTTTCAATATCATATAATGTTATTGCTTTAGCATTTTAATGTTTTTGGGTGCAATAGTACAAGTATTGTGATGTTCGTATGTTTTTACTGCTACCTATCTTCTGCTATTATTTTTTTCTGATTTATCTTTTTGTAACTGCAAAGGCAGCACTGCCGAAAAAAATTTAGTATTTGCTGCTCAGCAAATTGCAAATAATCTGTCACCAATAGCCAAAAAATTCTAACTTCATTTTTTGGCCTTTCGCATAATATCATTTGAAAGAACGTCTAATAATTTAGCTGGTGCCCTTCAGTGCTTTTTATTCTAATTTTGTGCACGTTTTGCGCTGCTCAAAACAGGTCATTCAAACCGAAACTTAACCAAAAAAGATCTTAAAATTGAGTCATTTTGCAAAAAACGCAAAAGTTTTTTTGCGTTTTTTTTTCTGAGACCCCCATTCAAAGTCACAAATTTTAACACCTCACACATGCCCTCCCTTTTGAAAATTTTTCATTAGATCCATTGATCAGTGAACAAAATCTTTTTGTAAAAAAACCGGTCGACCAGGCTGGTCAGAAACCGGTTGACCGGCCGGTCAACCGGCAGTGCTTTTGAAAATTACCGGTCGGGTCGGGTCGAGAAAATCCTGACCGGTTCCATCTCTGGTCAGACAGATCTTATTGAATATTATTTCATAAAATGCAATGCCTTCTTGCCTCCAGATAAGCAAAAACGGATCTGCTCACCAATGCAAAAGATCTGGATATCCGAGCCAGATTGATGCTAAACTCCGTAGAAACGGCAGTGTTAAGACAAAAAGAATGAATGGTAAAACTGTGCTTTTCAAGAAAAATTTTTATCTTTATTTTACCAGTGCTGCTGTTGAGGATAGAATCGCTATGCTTAGCCTACCAGCTTTATTTACTACCTTTAGGTAAAGTCGACTTACACATTGCGTAGGCCGCATTTGGGCCCATTGCATCGGTCGCTGCTATGCTAGTTTTGTTTAGTTACTGGTCGAATACCACACTGTGAACAGTGGTTGCGGTAATTCCAAAATATTTAATACTAACATCTTGGTAAAAACTCGCAATTACCTACAGTACATGATTCGGTCTATTCAACTGTTTCGTTGGTAATTTATGTCCTCCAACCATAGGTGGAGCACAAATTCGTTAATAACGCTGCTAACTTTTTTATTAACTAGTTAATTCGGCAAAAAGTGTTTTTATGTTCACGAACTTTTGAATTCCGTTAAAATGCCCGTTAACTTAACGACAATGGTTCATTAACTAACGTAAAGTTTCGCTAAAGTTTTCATCGTTAATTTCTTGCATCATTCATTCATCCTACCGGTACAAACCAGTTTGCACCGGTAACGTTCGTTGCGTATTAGTGAGAGTTTATACACGAAAAAGCGAAGGAGCTGCAGGATAAAAAGAGCAAGCGCTATGAAAAATGCTGCAAATAAAATTTCAATCATGCAACTATAAAGTGGGTTAGATCTTAGATGAGTTAAACAGCGATAAGCCCATGATGCACCAAAAAAGTGCCAAACAATTAACGAGTATACATCAATTGTTTTTTTTGTGGCAATGAAACAATAAGCTGTGGCCTCATAAGTCAATTATCGATGTTCGCAACTTCCAAAGATTTTCGTATCGCAGGTTTGTTAGAGTATTTAAACCTATTTTTATCCTGAAATTAGATCAGACTGTAAAATGTAATTTCTGAAAAAAAAACTTCCATAGCAATATAATTTCCTTACAATCAGCTCAACAGCGTCATCACCCGTTCTAGAAGTGTGTGAATAAAAACAAATGTAAATTACACTCAAAATTTTGGAGCATAACGGTCGGAGTTTCTGCTTAATCTAAGAACAAAAACGATTGCCAATATAGAACTAAGCATAACAATTTATTAGACGCGTTTCGCTTCAACTTAAAGCATCATCAGTAGAATGAATTTGCAAAGTAAGAAGCACGAATTTATATACAATAGCCACCCATTAATACAGTAACCACGGCATGGCTTAAGATTTGTCATAATTGAATAAAAGAGCGACACAGCGGAATAGCGACGTCATTTTTAAACAACAATTTAAAACAATTAAGCATCGAAAAGATACAGGGGCAAAGATTGATTGTCGACATTCAGTTGCGGTTCTGTTTTGGAAATATGTAAGATTTCTTTGATGCGTAATTTAGTTCCGTGATTACTTCTGTCCAAAATTTTGGGTGAGTCAAAATTAATTACGTGGTTGGGATTATTGAGCAAATGTTTGCAAACTTCAGAATCTTCACACGTGCGATGTTCGTTGAGGCGAGTAATTAGGTTCCGTTTGGTTTGGCCAATATAATTTTGACCACAACTACACGTTAATTGATACACAACACCTGACGAATGTAATAACGATTGACGATCTTTATTCGGAAATAGTTTGCCAATGGTAAAGTTACGATGAGACATTGTCAATTTGATATCATACGGGCATAAAAATTCACGAATTTCTTTTTCAATTTGCATAGAAATACGATCAATAAACTGCAATTTAAAAAAGACACAATGCTTCGTAGACTGTTGTTGGTTAGAGTGGAGTTTGGCATCCGGTTTTTGATTTCTGTTCATGGCTTTGCGAATAACATTCCGAACAGTTTTGGTAGGATAACCATTTTGTTGCAACATTTTGGTAATTTTCTCACACTCAAGAAACAATAATTGTCGATTGCTGCAAACTTTAATAGCTCTATTGACTAATGATCTAATCAAATTTATTTTGTATTTAGTGGAAGCCAAACTACTCCACTTATTATACAGCCCAGTGTGTGTAGGTTTTCTATAAATGGATAACTCTAATTTATCTTTTGAATTGTCAACATTGACGTCCAGGAAGGGCAACTGTTTATTGTTTTCAAGTTCGTAGGTAAATTTAGCATTACTGTGAATCTGGTTTAATTTTCAATAAAACAACATAGCACTTTCAAGTACTTCCAGATTTTGAAAGTGCTATCTCTAAACTATTAGGCCTATTGTGGTTTTGGCGGAAAGAACAAAACTCAGAGTTTCCAAAAACTTTTTTTCGGGGGACATCTTTTTGTATTTGTTGAATATCTTTGCAACCGCAGTCCCAAAATTAAAACAAAAAATATCAAAAATTATAGTTCAATTTTAGCTATTGTAAACCACCGTAATTGGCTGGATGATTCACCGCCTTTAACGATAAAAACCTTAACGGAAGTTAACAGAACTTAACAGAAGTTAATTTAGTCCGTCAACAGAACTTAACGGAAGTTAATTTAGTCCGTTAGCACGAAAAAAACTTTTTAACGGATTAACGAGTTAATGAAAAAGTTAGCTTCGTTATTAACGGATTAACAATTAACGGACTTGTGCCCACCTATGATCTTAAAGAATGCACATTAGCAAGTTCTTCATTGCATGATAAGTTTCGGTTGTATTTCCGCTATAAGCTACTGGAACTGATGGCTTTTAATTTCCATTGTACTGTAAAGCAAAACTGCCTTCAAACTTGTTTTGTTTGAATCGATGAAAAGTCTCCTTCATCCGCCTTGTATTCCTGATCTAATGAAAGCATTAAACCTCTAATATCCTGGCAAAAACAAATGTCATCCTATAGGTGGGCACAAGTCCGTTAATCGTAAATCCGTTAATAACGAAGCTAACTTTTTCATTAACTCGTTAATCCGTTAAAAAGTTTTTTCATATTAACTTCCGTTAAGTTCAGTTAACGGACTGAATTAACTTCCGTTAAAGTTTAATCGTTAATATCTTGCACCATTCATTCATCGTAGCGGTACAAACCAGTTTGCACTGGTAACACTTGTTGCGTATTAGCACAAGTTTTATAGAAGAGAGCGAAGAAAGGAGCTGTTTTTGTGGCAAATAATTAATAAGCTGCAGCCTAATAGGTCTCCAAATGATCGCTGTTCACAATTTCGAAAGATTTTCCGATCGCAGCTTCGTTAGTGCATTTGAACTTATTTTTTATCTTGAAATTAGATTAGACTGTAAAATGCAACTTCTAAAACACAAAAGGACCACCATAGCAATAAATATTTCCTTACAATCAGCTCAACACCGTCAAAACGTGTACTAGAAGCTAGTGAATACAAAAAAATGTAAATTAGACGCAAAATATTAACGAATTAACGGACTTTATTAACTTCCGTTAATTAAAGCTGAAAGTGACGGATTAACGTTAACGGAGGTATGAAGTTTGTTAACGGACTAGTGGTTAACGAAGCTAACGTTTTGCATTAACTTGCCCACCTATGCGTCATTCTCTAAACAAAAATATGGGACGAGAACTAAATGCCTTTTCTTAAAAATTGTAGTGCTTGCACCTTTTTGCAAAAAGTTTCATTGTTTCAGTCGAGACCCAAGCAAGTCCGATTTTTCTGTTGATAAACATAAACCTCTGGCTAGATCTTGCAGATCCGCTAGAGATATCAAATGAGGCACTTCTGTAGTTCCTTCAGTTGGTTCTTCAAAATGAAAATCACTTTCAGAAGCACTGCTTGTTGCTGCATCTGTACTGCATTCAGATTCCAAATATAATGCAACTTCAGATGGAGGTTGTGGTACAGGATATTCAAGACTGTGAGGAACAGGCAGAGCCGTAACTTCGTCATTTGGGGCCCCGGTGCAAACATCCATTATGGGGCCCCATTTTTTAGTACAAAACGTTCAACTGGGTTACTTTTTACAGTACAGGGATCATTGCGTTTCTTTGGGGTTTTTCGACGACTCAGTGCTATAGAAACATTTCAATCGAGTCATTTGATATTTTGCAACATAGCAAGGAGTTACAGTAATTACTAAGTAAATCTGTGGCATAGAAATCAAAGTCGCACGCAATCTTTATGCCTATACAAAACGAAACTCAGCAGTGAAAATCTGGTAGGCTACCGTAAATGGGTAACGATCGATGAATGACAAGTCAAATAAGCATGCGCAACCTATTGGGGCAAGCTGCTAAGCATAAACGATATTTCAGTCAAGTTTAGCTCAAAAAAAAGTGCCCTGACAATTGCCCGTAAGAGTAAGACATAAAATAATAAAAACTACAGCACTTTGATGAAAATTGAGCAATTTACTTGCAGCAGTCACGGGTGGTTATACAGACTAAAAATTCTTTCGTCTCGCTTTTGCACTAGCAAACTGCTCGATGGCTTTTCTAAAATCCAAAGTTTTAGCTCGTTCGTGTTTTATCGATAACAGAGACAAACCACTAAGTCGCTCTTGTGACATGGAGCTTCGAAGAAAGTTCTTGATGAGTTTCAGTTTTGAAAAAAGTCTCTCCGCTGCAGCAACTGTTACAGGTACTGTCAGATACATCATATAAGCTGTACAGACGTCAGGATAAAATGTTGCAAGCGATGCATTCTCTATAATAAAAAAAGAAGCCATTTCCTTAGCAGATTTTAAAAGTGCAATCTTTTCTTTAAACGAAGTTTTAATGAAAAGCATTTGGCTAGAAAAAAAGGGAGGGACGTTATCAGCACATTTGTAAGAAAACTTCTTTGCTTCCTCCGTAATATTAAAATGAGAAGCACTTGATAGAAAACTTGGCTCTAAAACTTGATATGCCATCACCAATGCATTCATTCCTTCAAAGCGATTAATAAGTTGACGAGAAACTATGTCCATCAATGGAAGAAAGACAGTTACGCGAAATCGCTTCACAGGATCACTTAATGCTATCCCTTCGGATAGTTCATCAAAAAATGTTTTTATTTTCTTTGTTCTCTTGTTTGAAAACTGTCTTGGCAAACCCCATTGTGACGAAATACTGGAAGCTTCGTGCATTACCGCGTCAAAACTCGTTCTGAGTTCAGCAATGTTCTGAGCAGCTTTTTGCAAAAGTTTATGCGCAGAAATTACGTCAATTGTTTTGCATTGCTTTGCTTTCGAAGGAATATTGACGATCTCCAAAATCTTACACTGGACAACCAGCATAAACACAAAGTCAAAGTTTTCTATCTGCTTCTTTATTGCCATAGCTTCATCTCTTTCTTTAGGTTTCGTGCTGGTAAGTATTATGTGAGTCAAGCATTTCATAATGTCAAAAAATCTTTCCTTCAACGCATAGACAGCATCATATCGACCGGACCACCGAGTTGGATTTAAGACTTTCAATGTAGGGTTTGAGGAAGAACGATCATGGATATTTTGAAGCTTTTGCCACCGCACAATGCTATGTCCGAAAAAAGTATATACTGACTCAATCGTGTCGTAAAATAGACGGGTCTCAGTCACCCCTTCCATGGCATCTTTTAACACCAAATTTAAATCGTGCGAAGCACAATGCACATAGTAAGCATGTGAGCAACATCTTGAATCTTCTTTTGCAAGCCGGAGTACTTCCCGCTCATCACTGCAGTGCCGTCATATCCTTGTCCGCGGCAGTTTTTTATATCCAGCTCTTTTTCCTGAATGGAATTAGTTATTAGTTTATGCAATCCGATCGCAGATGAATCTTCGACTTCGGTAAATGAGGTAAACTCTTCAAGAACTTGCAATTCGCGAGGCGTTCCATCATTATGGTAAGCGATCTTGACGTAACGAAATACTTCACTTAATAATAATTTAGATGTGATGTTTTGACGTTTGCTGGCCAGAGCTTTTGTAATTAATCGTTTGCGTGCTATCTGGCCTAAAGGCTACCAGCACGGAAGCCCAAGGTAGAGCAGTGGACCGGTAATCCAAAGGCTGCAGGTTCGATTCCTGTGGGAAGACAATTTTTCGCATTGCTTGCTTTTAAGTAGTCGCCGTTCTGGTGACTCTTCCTTGGGCTTCCGTGCTGGTAGCCTTTAGGCCAGATAGCACGCAAACGATTAAATACTTCACTTAATTGGTCTTTTTTGCTGACATCCTGCGTGGTATCAAGAATGATGGCAAAAAACGGAGCGCTTTGGAGTTCGATTTTAATATCCTGGAGGACTTGTCCAGCCAGTAATGAGATTAGTTCGTTTTGTATCGACGGACTTAAATATTTTGGAGAACCTTTAGGAAGTTGTAAAAGTTTGTCTAATACACTGTCATATTTGGCGATGAGCTGAATGATAGAGAAAAAGTTGCCCTTGTTTTCGTTCGACACTTCTTCAGTGGACTTACGAAAGGGTAAATTACACATTGCCAGCATCAAAGTAACATTTAATAATCTTTCCAAAACCTTTTGCCAAAAATTTGTTTTTTCTAGTAAGGACACGTGCAAAGTTTCTTCGATTGTCTTGTTGTTTCGCCATTGCTCGAACACGACACATGCCTCCGCATGACTTTCGGAGGTTTCTTGACTTCGAATCCGCTGCGAAAAATGACCCCAGTTATTCAAACCCGTTGTGCCCCATGGGTTTAGGTGAGAAAAAGAAGTCCCTGGACGGCTTGGAGGAGCATTTTTACTCGAAAATAACCAACAGGGCTGACAATAAACACGGTCGATGCTTCGTGAATAACACAACCAAAATCTCCGCAATGTTACACCGGATTGCGTAATAAAGTTGTAGTAAGAATTAGAAAATGAACAACCGGTTTGGGGTGGATGTTTTGGAAAAGGTCCTTCAGGTTGCGTCGGACCAGCCGCAATTATCGCTCTTTTGATTTCCGGGTTTGTAATAGTGGTGGGAAAGTCACTATCATTAAGACTCACTAAAGCTTCAGGATTACAACTTTTTTGTGGAACAGTTTCTGATTCTGTGCTTTGCGTTACTGTTGTGATTTACATCTTCGTTAACCGGCTCGGCCTCCGCTGTTGCCGAACTAACCTGCTCGGCCTCCGCTGTTGCTGAACTAACCTGCTCGGCCTCCGCTGTTGCCGAACTAACCTGCTTGGCCTCTGCTGTTGCCGAACTAACCCAATCGGCCTCCGCTGTTGTCGAACCATCTCTATTACGTGCAGCTTTTTCGGATGTTTCTGATTGAATGCGGCGACTCTGATGTCCTAACCACGAGCTCAAGCTCCGAGAATTTCTGGCAGCCTCAGCTAATTTCTTCTTATCACGCTGTTTTTGTGCGCCACTTTTGTAAGTTCTTTCATAACTAGAGTTTTCTAATACAGTATTTTATGCACAGAGCTGGACAGCGCTGTTTCGAGCTTTTAGCTCTCATCGGCAGCCCTCAGCTATCTTTTTCAAAGGTATTCCCAGCTGAACAAACATCTTGGCCTAACTGGCAAACCTTATGGGCTTGCACAGAGGCAGATGGTTAGTAGGGAATAAACGATTTTTCACTTGTGGTACTTTAGAAACAAGTGAAAAATCGCTGGATCCTTGTAGCAAGGACAGCCATAAGCTATCCCTACTACAAGGACTCCCCTCTGCGTGACCACGGAAATCAAAACTGCAATATCTTGACGTCCTTCATGGTCGACTCCTGGGAAGCCAAGTCAACTTCCACTGGCAGTTCCAGCAGCATCTGCCTCTGTGCAAGCCCATAAGGTTTGCCAGTTAGGCCAAGATGTTTGTTCAGCTGGGAATACCTTTGAAAAAGATAGCTGAGGGCTGCCGATGAGAGCTAAAAGCTCGAAACAGCGCTGTCCAGCTCTGTGCATATTTGACTTGAGCTACAATGTGAAATATCATTGGAGCTGCAGGGTTGGTGGTTGTTATGGCCACCTAACTGCCAGTGGAAGTTGACTTGGCTTCCCAGGAGTCGACCATGAAGGACGTCAAGATATTACAGTATTTTATGTTACTCAAAATTTAAAAAGTAAATGAAATTTAGTCAATAAATTAGCAAAGTCTTGAAACTTCATGAACTTTATTCATTCAGCGTCACTTTGCTGGTCTATACTCTGCCACCTGTACTAACTCGAAATGAAAACGTACGCGTGTTGCAACTGATACTTGTGAATCGTTGATTTCGTCACAAAGTATTTATCGTAAACAATACAAAGTACGTATTACAGTAATGGCAAACAATCTAACGTTCCAAGGGGCCCCGTAAGAAGGCAACGAGTCGACTAATGGCATTGCGCAAGACGCAATAAACTCAAATGCTGGGCGAAAAAATTACACGTGCAAATTAAATGAAAAAATAAGTTTTACTTAAATAAAAAAAAACAGATGAAAAAAATTATTGAATAGGTCTAAAAATTCATCAAGAAAAGATGGGATCAGCCACAAAATAGGGGATCACAAACATCAATTCCGTCGAAAAGACCTGGGTGGCAGTAATCTGCTCAGTCGCATTACTGCTAACCGAGGATCACTATTAAGCCATCATAATTACAAGATTCGCATAGGCTAGGAAAAACTTTTGGTGGATAATCGGTACCGGCAAAGTCCAAAGCATAACAATTTTGTTAAGTCATAGAGCTCAGTCAATTTCTAGACCGAACTACCACCAAGCAAAACAGTCTTGCGAAAAAAAAAATCTCTGTGGCAAAAAGAAATTTGAGAGTAAAATAACCCTCCATGCAATGCTCAGGATAGCGCTATTTCGGTCAATACCAAACCTCGTCAGCTGAGCTGGCATGAATCAAAATGAGTAAAAAACAAAAATTTTCCTCACTATTTATAGAATTTCCTGTCGTCGAAAACAGGCCAAGCCAAAAAAAAATAGAAGGCCGAAACAAAAGAGCAAAAATCGGTTCATTAAAACTCGTAGCCGATTTCAACGCTTCATTTGCATTTTGATCGCTGGCGAAACGATAATTTTGACTTCGGAGCTTATTGTTGGTTTTGCCGATTTTTTGCTCTTTTGTTTCGGCCTTCTATTTTTTTTGGCTTGGCCTGTTTTCGACGACAGGAAATTCTATAAATAGTGAGGAAAATTTTTGTTTTTTACTCATTTCGATTCATGCCAGATCAGCTGACGAGGTTTGGTACTGACCGAAATAGCGCTATCCTGAGCATTGCATGGAGGGTTATTTTACTCTCAAATTTCTTTTTGCCACAGAGATTTTTTTTTTCGCAAGACTGTTTTGCTTGGCGGTAGTTCGGTCAAGAAATTGACTGAGCTCTATGACTTAACAAATTTGTTATGCTTTGGACTTTGCCGGTACCGATTATCCACCAAAAGTTTTCCTAGCCTATGCGAATCTTGTAAAGATGAAAAACATTGTTTTACTTTTTCAACGTAATATTTTTATTGCAGTAAGGGCCCCCGGTGCGCCGCACCGCCTGCACCGGTGGTAGTTACGACCCTGGGAACAGGTTTTATGGCTGGAAGGCAGTCGTAAGATATTTAAGATCGTGTCTTTTTTGAAAATCCAGATATCTTTGTCAAGCAAAAATAACAGTCTATGACATGGTCCTTTTGCTCACGCCACACCATTGGAACACAGAACGCCATCTTTTTCTTTTTTCCATTCATCCATTGTGTCACGGCAGTTGTAGAGCAAGAGGAGCAGCTGACATGAGTAGCCCATGATTTGTCTTGGTCTCCCACCTTTAAACCAAAGCATAGTTTGTAAGCATGTTTTAGTCTTTCAGTTATGGTTGATCGAAGATCCTGTGGAGTAAATTTTCCACAAATGTATTAAATCTCGATCTGGTGCTAAAGTGGTAAAAACTTGACCAGTGCCTTGCATAACGCTACTGTATATAGGCCTGTCTCGCAATAACCAATTACCCATACTACTCAAGTATACCACAAAATCAATATATTCAAATTCAACTGACTTTAACATGCCAGCATTTCGTGCATGCCACATTACAGTGAACGAAAGAATGGTGTGCTTGCGTGACATAGCTTACTGCAGCTAAAAAATAGGTGATCTTACCAGTTACCCCAAAATAAACCAGGTATTCTTTGGAACTTTTTGGGTAATATTTCAAAACTACAATTGCAAATAACTCAAAATCCTGACGTGATAGAGCAAAACCAAGAGTAGATTCGGATTCAGCGTCGAAAATTACCCCCAGAAAAGATAATCCGATTTATTTTCCCGAAATGTGACATTTTTTTGTGGCGTAGTGTTATTGCTTTTAAAACGTGGCATAAAAATTCGCACTGCAAAAACGTGATTAAACTGGTCGCATGAATAGGCTAACAGTAGCCTATGTGGGTGATGGCTAGAGCTCGAACGGTAAGACTTTTTCAGGCCAATAGTGACATATTAACTTATTAACTACCAAATTTGGTCACTATTTTTTAATTAACTTGACACTAAAAGCTTCAATGATCCTCCTCCAAAGAAAGACTATTTTAAACACAAGTCATACCAAGCAAATAGAAGTGCTCGTGCTTGCTATAAAAAATAAACTGTTTAGGGTGATTGCGCAAAGCCGATATTTTATCGGCGGTAGAGCCGATACGATATACCGGCTTGGCCCTGAGATCGGCTGACCAATATATCGGTCGAGGTCTAGCGATGGGTAATGGTAAAACTTCAGTCCTAGCTTTATTTCCAGCCAGTAAATAAAATCCTATGATTTGAAAAAGACGGAGCTTATTTGCACGCCACTGTACAAACAAAAAACGCTATCCTAGCCCTAATCCAATAATCCATACCTTAACCCAACCGTAACCCTAGCTCCCCAAACTCAAAATCTAAACCCCAACTAACCACTAACAATAATAATTTTAAAAAAGCATCCATTCTTGCTTTCTTATTCTCTATAAGCAAAGCTCATTTGCACGCTAAAGTGCAAATAGGCACTTCCTTAGAAAAAACTCACCAGTATTAATCCAAACCGTCCATATTTTATAACGTTAGATAAAGATATAATTTGGGAGGAGGGAATAATGAAACGAGATTTGAGAGAGTTGATTGGCAATTAACAGAATTAAAAGCTGAATAGACCCTTTTTTTACAAAGCCTGCATTAAGCATTTTGCATCAAGCGAACGAGTTATTTATTTTTAGCCAATTTTAGTTAGTTGTTACTGGTTTTATTTTTGACGAATATTAGCCCTTCCCCAAAATCATGTTCCAAAAGTGGCTTTAAATTACTTTAGTGTCCATATTACTGCAAAAAAACTGCCTCAGAAGTCCAGTGCAAAAACCGTCGTATTTTTCTTATTAAGCATTTTGGTCAACGTACCAAAGCTACGCTACTGTTACTAGCAGTAATACTGCTACTAGAGTATCGCATTGCAATAAATTAGGGTCCATGAATTCACCCTTACTAATAATATTCGATAATTTATACATACTGTACCGTAACATGGGGTGACTAAAACCACTTTCGAGGCTGTTTTTGTTGGTAATTTTTTTTTTTCTTTGTCTGAATTGTACGATTATTAGTTTGAGATTAGGGGGAAGGATGAATGTCATCGATTGAGTAAGATTTTCAAGTTTGTGATCATATTTTCATAACATTATGGGCCACTATCTGTGGTGGTTTTTGTCACCCCGGCATGGGGTGACAAAAACCAGTCAATGATTTCTCTATGTTTGGCATTTGTAAACCTCGCAATGGGGTCACAAATACCACAAACGCTGAGAAAATACCTCGCTCTCAGGTTAAGCACAAGTGTTTAACGATAACTGCTCTCGAGGCAAGCTAGTTCTGTTGCGACAACCAACAAAACTTTCTGCTGATGAAAATAAATGTCATCTACAGAATATTGTCCTTCAATTTTTTTAATGTCGTACAAACAACAAAGTAGTAATCACGCTAGACGCTACTACCGGTACATTGTGATGACGATAACGAATAAAACAAAAAAACACAATTGTTTAGACACTAAATGCATCAACTACATTTCGGTTATTGTTCTGATCCATGTTTGTATCACTATCAGAAGAATCCGATAGATACTCAGCTTCTTCTGCAGGCTGTTCGTTTTCCCTAGCTGGTAATGTTTTGCCTGATGGGGATGGGTCATCATTTTTGAGTCCTCTAAAACTTCTACCAGAAACAATGCCTAGCTTTTTGCGTCTTTTCCTTGATGATTGGTTTTCATCACCAGGCGATTTTGTTGTAAATGCTCGAGAAAAATCTATGAAACGGAAGAATTGCTTTCATCTGGGTTAGGGTTAAGGTTGAGTTCAGATAAGGATCGCAGAACGGTAAAAAATATTGCAAATATGACGAAAAAGTAACTTGTAAATATGAATTTAGTGGTGGTTTTTGTCACGCCAATTTTGATCATGTAGCCCGGGATGACAAAACCCACCCCAAAAACACCCCCCAAGGGGGCTCATTTAAAATATGTCAAGATTATTTCAATCTCGTAATAACTTAAGCTACAACTTGACGCAGAACTAAATGTGCTATGAAAACCATTATTTGAGATACGTAACGAAGCTTCCGAGCTTCAAATTTCTTGAAAATTTTTCGAATTCCATTCCGTTGGCTTTGACCAAGTGTAGTCAAATTCAAACAATTGCTAAAATGCTATTCTATTCATAAAGCAATTTAAAAGATGCAGACTTAAAGTTGAAATTTAAAAAACACACATTGCAGAGAAAATAAAGCTCATTTTAAACTTGAAAAGTCAAGAAAAACATTTTTTTAAGCAGTGGTATTAGTCACCCCGGTTGGTATTTTTCACCCCATTTTACGGTACTGCAAAGTGCATATTTTGGTATTTTAACAAGAAAGTGCTTATTTGCACTCTAGCGTACTTGTAAGAACTGCTTAAAAAGAATAAGAGAGTAAAGAGAAGAGGAATGAGCGCTCATATTAATGTTAGGGTAGGAGTTAGGTTACAGTTTGGGTTAGATTTAGGGTTGGGTTAGGGCTAGGATAGCGATTTTTTTGTTTGTGCGCTAACATACAAATAAGCTCTGTCTTTTTAACAATACAATAGAGGTTTTTGTACAAACTTTATAATGCAAATTGTTTCAACAATGGCTTTGAGCAATTACCAATTATTAAAAAAAACAAACTTCATATTCTGTGCAGGTAAATCACGGAAAAACTTAAAAACATTTTTCCAGGACCAATAAACAAAATTCAAGGACTTTCCAGAACAGCAAAAAGAATCCATGACTTTCCAGGATGTGGCAACCTTGTCTAATAGCCCACCACTTTGACATTCATTATGCTAATTAGTAATCAAAAGTTTTCTTCATCCCAAAATAATAACTGCCCAAGAATAATTTACCGATTTATCAACCATAGCACAAAAAGGATGGATACATTAGTAATAGAAGACATTGTTATTCCAATCCACGTTGTAGCCTCCGATACTTTCAGTTTTCTGAAGCAACATGCTAAGCATTGATCACGCATCAAACATGTGTCGTTTCTTTTTAATAATAAATTTATTTCCCAAAATTCTGACCAGTTGGTCAAGCGGTAACGAGTTCGTCTCTGGAGCGGGAGGTCTGAGGTTCAAACCTCGGGCCGGTCAAATCGGACACAGTGTTGCCAACGGCTCGCCACCGCTACGACATTTCTTCGGAAGAAGCTGTGTCGCCCGAGCGCAATGATGCGGCCCCGCCAACTCGTTACACGCTTCGGCGTATTACAGCTAGTATGAAACATTTGATTTGATTTTAGTCGAAAAAATAAGGCTCCACCCTCTAATTGAACACCACCTTGAAATCGTCAAAATGCCGCAACTTACTTAGACGAAGTAACAAAAACCATCCGCGATAATGGCATAAATTGTCTCCCTGACAAGAGGGTGGTTGCCTGACTCGATGACCGTAAGGTCTTTCGCAACTTCCTGCGTTTTTTTAAACGAATGCTGATTATAAATTCTTCTTCGTGCTATCACTGAGCGATGAAATAAATTTGTTATGTCTTGTCTAATAGAACGCTACAATAGCGAAAAGGTTGAGAAATACAGCGCAGTGGCGCTCAAATAGAGGTTTTACGGTTCTAATGGGTTGAAGCTACCAGCTTCTTCGTTTTGGACGGCAGCACTGAAAAGAGCCCAGTCTATTATTACATAGCTAATGAGCCAAAGAAATTCCTGGCAAAATGCTGGTTCATTGTTTGAAAGTTAACTTTACCGACTACATCTAAAAAGATAACGGATTTGTTCTTGAAGCGAAATATCCATCCACCCGGACCAAGCGGTCTAGCCAGGTTGTCTACATACACGCAAAAACTACAGTCCCGTTAACAGTACAACAATAAAACCGAATTTAGGGGTTACGAGAAAGTTTGTTTTCTTGTAGCATCAGAACGTCAACGTGATGCTTTATGCTTTCGTTACAAAGCTGATTGGGCAAGTCAAGTTCAATATCGAAACTACGAAGGTTTTTCATTAGCGTTACTATCAGTGTTTGAATCGTTTTGTGAAACGTATTGAGATAGTGATTGTGTTAACGTTGACGCGGGTGTGTTTAGAAGATGATACGTCGAGGAAGTAGCAGTTGACAAAAGCCCACAGAGCTTGCTTTGGCATTGCTCTAAGCTTTGCAAGGCGTAGTCTTCCAGTTCTGCTGCACTCATCAGTTTTCCATCCAGCATTCCTCCTACATGATAAACTGTAGTTAGCAGAGTACTTTTGTAGAATTGTCACTGCAAAATTTCAGTTCGCACGAAATGTGCTCATCGCTCGATTTTGCAATTTCAAGAAGACAACGAAAAAAATCTTTGCGATCCTCTATGTCAAGCTGCCACCTGCCTACCTGTCTACCACACACGGTGGAGACTAACACTGTTCATTTTTATTGCAGAACATCGTCAAGCAGTAAAGCTGTGAATACCAAACTTTTATTGTATTTGGTTTAATCCGATCAGGAATCGAACAAGAGTCTATACAGTTTCCATAGCTGACGCTCTAACTATCTCTGATCGGTAAAAATAGTTCATTTACGTGTATGACCACATTGACCAGCCTTCTTGTGCTTTAAACCACACCAACGCAAAGTACAATTTTTATCAATTTCACAGTCTTCTGAAAAACTGAACCGCCACGACGCGTAGAATTTCTTGAAACCTTATCAGATTAAGCGTTCAATGTCTTTACAACGGCGCAGCACCAAACGGGGAACTAGCAATGTTTTGAATTCAATCACACGCTTTACCAACTTAACTGCTACGCTTTTGTAAGGTGACTCTACTACTGTAAATGAGTGAATATCAAAGGATAGATTTTGGCGGTTCGGTTCTCGTTCTTAGCTGCCAAAGCAGCGTTTCAGCTAGAAGACTGCAAGTTTGGAACCAGCTGCTATACTTAGAGAAGTGGAACCGGTAGTTAAAACATGCAGCCAGCGTAGATTTGGAGTGGCTCTACAGTCTACAAGCATTCGCGGGGCCTCGTTAAAGCTTTCACGTGATTTTAGTCATGAAATTGATCTCAAAACGACTGAGGACATGTTTTTAATTTTTTTTTTGATGGGCGGGGGGTGGAGAAACTCATTAGCAAAGGTAAACCGCTAAGTTATTCTTTGAGCAATCTGTATTACCGGAATTAGTTTCTATCACTGTTCTGGACCATTTATGAAGTCAAGAACCCACAAAATAAAACCTTACCTAATAATAACAATTGTTTATTCTTCTTTAAAGCTTTCAGCATTTTTTCTGCATTAGGTTTTCCGAATATCACTGCTGTAGGTCCATTGCATAGCTTTAACAAATTTTCATATTGCGTTCCCTTTAATGTGAATTCAATGACGTGTTCATCGTAAAGCTAAAATAATAACATAAATAAAAAATTTTGAGCATGCTTCATCTGCATGCAGCCAAACTGCATTAAATAATGAGATTGGCTATTTCACCAAGAACTTTTAAGTTAAAGAAAAAAAGAAGTATTTATCTGCGCACTTTTGATTTACTATTTTAAGGGTTAAAATCGGATTTGAGTTAGGATTTGGGTTAAGTTTCGTGTGCGGATTTGAGTTTGGGTTTGATTTTGCACAGAGATAATAAAAAAACAGAATTTTCTGTTAAAACAGTCTCTTCCTTAAACCATTCACACTTTCAATTCTTAAAGAAAGGCCTAATAGGCCTGTAGAAACAAGCACCTGCTACTGGCATCATGACTTAGGTTCAACTTTTAGCTAGTCTAACAAAAAACTTCGATAATGAATTCACAGCTTCTACGTTTAGCATTATATCAGAGGCAGTATGGAGCCAACAAACCTACATGCAGTAGTAAACAATAGGCAAGTAAATGCACCACGAACACAAAAGCTCACTTGACTATCTTCTAGTCGAACTAAATGAGCAGTTTGTTCTGCAACTAGGTGTAACATAATCAGGTTTAATATCTACCTCCATGCTCATATCATTTTGTTGAAGATCATATCTGACATAATAAAAATTGTCTTCTATTTGATTGGCATGAAGGCAAAACGCAACCATTCGATTGTGGTCAAAAATGTTTTGAATTTCTTTGTGAAGAAGAACATCGAGTCCATATACCTACAATACAAATATAACATGACATGCATAAAAAGCTTTTCAGGAAAAAGTTACTTTTTTTTTAAGTCTATTTTAGTCTAAGGTGAAAAGCACCAAGTAAGATTGGAGCTAATTCATGGATTTTAACTTTTAATTTTTTTTTACACTTGATGCCCAAAGAGGTTATTAAATTTATCCCTGAATTACGAGTACCTTGAAACCCTGTAGCATACCTCAGTTTAACGCAAATTTGGATCTAAATTGATCAATTCATGGAATGCAAACATGCAAAAACTTTTATAACTTTTCAGTTTTCCTGCATCTGCAGAGCTCGTAATTACATTGTAAAAAGGGAATCCTCCTTCCAACTACATCTATTAAAGCCATAATCCTTGGAAGTTAACGTTAGTTGGTTAAAAACACAGTAAGTGAAACAGATTCAGATTGCTAACTCTTAAAGTGGTACTAATAAAATACACATGTCCACAAGGACCGAAATGTCTGCAAGGATTAGGGTTTTTGTATGTTTCTGTAGCACCCCCTTTGTAACGTCGCTTATGTTTTCTTGTTTATACCTGGTTTCGAACACTCGCTCTACTGCATTTAGCTTTTCGTGTATATTTGGCTGCTAAGGATTTCCAATGATGTAATGCTACACAACGCACGTGATGTCAGCGATTAAGCGTTTTACCGCGCCTTTTCTACTGTATGCAAATTATCTATTGCGCAACTTTTTGAAACTGTTTTCTTGAATTTTCGCGCTATAACTCCTTTGTTCTGGGTCAGTCAAATTTGGTTGCAGTCGAGGAAGGACGTTAAATTTTTACACTCAGAATTACCAAGAATCTTTAAATTTGAAATTATTAAGTATCAGATTGTTTCAGAAAATTAGCAAGCTTTGGAGTTTCAGAATTGCAGTCCTTCCTCGAGGTCTTAAACTTGTCCTGGGTGGGTCCCATCTTATTTATATTTTGGACTTTTGTCCCCTGAGCTGTTGCTCTTTATACTTGGACCTTTTGTTCCCAGAGCTGTTGCTCAAGTTTGAGAATTATTTACTGGACTATTGTCCTCTCTTATCAAGTGTTTCCGTACCGTTTCCCGGGGGCCCACTTCAGAGACTGCGTTCTTTGAAGACTTCGATTGGAGTTAAAGCTTACTGTCTGCCTGAAGACGAAACCATCGGTGAGTTTGGGTTTTTATTGCAATTATTCTAATCAGTAATCTCAGTCTGATTCTTAAATCGTAATTATACCGTAGTTGTTACCTTTTATTCGGATATTTGGCGTACTATATGTGTTCAAATTGTGGGAGTTATTTGGTGCTGCGCAGTAATATTTACGTTCATTTTTGATTCCGAAATTGCTAATTGGCGTACTTTCTACAGAAACCGTTGACAATATAAGAAGATAAGTTAACGCGTGTAGAGGCGTCAGACACGGCAGACAGAAGAGATTTCGCGTCGTCTACAAAGTTTCGATGTCTCTTCTCTTGTTGGCTACAAAGTTTGATGATACTAATTTCAACTTGGACAACAGTCTTTCAAGAGATTTCTTCGTTCACATCTTCAAATTCATCACATGAACATTTCCAACAACAATTACGGTATTTCGGTTTATTAAATTGTACTGATATTATTCCAAACAGCGCTGTTGCAATCGACCCGCTGATCGTATTTAACTGCCGGTTATTAGTGGTTACCATATCCAAATTTGAACCGATAGACTTCGACTGCTAATTGTAACAATAAGTACGGAGTTTGTTGAATCCATTCCTGGATTATACTATCTTGTGCTATTTTGTGCTTATATACGTTACATTAGAGCGTGTGTTAGTGTAGTGTTTTTATACGTTTAGTATGGCATCCGAAACCAATCTTACGGATGTAGAGCGTGCCATTAATCAATTGCAAGGCGTTCTGAATGAAAATTATTTAGCTGCTGAAAAAATTATGGCATTACGTACCCCTAATACTAGCGAACTTAAGGCTATTTTGGTTAAAATTGACAAATCTTATGACGAATTAGTTGGGGCTATGGCATCCGCACGTAAAGATACTGAGGCCATTGTAGCAGTAACGCAAAATCAACACGAATTTAATCTACGAAAGAAAGAATGGTTTTCAACTTTGGATAACCCATCATCTTCCACTGCTGCTGTTCCCGAACCATCTACCATTGCTCCCAGGCCGTCAAGTTTTGTGTCTCCCAGCTCTTCCCGGCATTCTTCCAGATCTTCCAGGAGTTCTTCTAAGTTGTCTAGTAGCTCCTCTTCACGAATAAGTGCCAAACACTTAGAGGCGACAGCTAAGTTAAAGATTGCTCAGTTGAAGCTTGTGCATATTGAAGAGCGAGCTAATGAAGAAGCGCAACGGCTTCGTCTTAAAGCTAATGAAGAAGCGCAACGGCTTCGTCTTAAAGCTAATGAAGAAGCGCAACGGCTTCGTCTTAGAGCTAATGAAGAAGCGCAACGGCTTCGTCTTAAAAAGGAAATTGAACAAAGAGAGGCTGATCGTGAAATTGCCTTGGCAAGGGCGGAGTATGAGATCTACAATGAATTTGCTGCTGAAACCACGCGACTGAGTGATGACGTCACCACAATCTTGAGTAGTGACAACGAAAACACTGTTGAAACTGTCGTTCCAAAAACCTGTTCTGAACTAACCTTTGCTCGATCATCTTCGCTCCTTTCCAACAATCTTTCTGGAAGTAACACCTTGTCTTTGGGGGGTCTTCTGCCAGCCAAGTCTACCATGTCTGCTGGTCCAGTCCTGGGTGTCCCACCTGTCCAGTCTTCCATGTCCACCGATCCGGACCTGGATCTTTTGCCTGTCCAGTCTTCCATGTCCACCGATCCGGACCTGGATCTTTTGCCTGTCCAGTCTTCCATGTCCACTGGTCCGGTCCTGGATCCTTTGCCTGTCCAGTCTACCATGTCTGCTGGTCCAGTCCTGGGTGTCCCACCTGTCCAGTCTTCCATGTCCACCGGTCCGGTCCTGGATCTTTTGCCTGTCCAGTCTTCCATGTCCACTGGTCCGGTCCTGGATCCTTTGCCTGTCCAGTCTACCATGTCTACTGGTCCAGTCCTTGGTTTTCCGCTTGTCCAGTCTACAATGTCTACTGGTCCAGTCCTGGGTGTCCCACCCATCCAGTCTTCTACGTCCACTGGTCCGGTCCTGGGTCTTCCGCCCGTCCAGTCTTCCACGTCCACTGGTCCGGTCCTGGGTCTTCTGCCCGTCCGGTCTTCCATGTCCACTGGTCCGGTCCTGGGTCTTCCACCCATCCAATCATCCTCTTCCACCTGTCAAGTCTGGAGCTCCTCATATGTTCACGGTCCCCTGCCTACACATCCTGAATTTTCCGCTGGATCATCTCATATGCAAGCGGCTCCTTCAGTTGCTCACTCTTATAACTTCAACAGACTTCCTGCTTCTAACCCTTTGGGTCCGCCGCCCAGTAGTGCAGATTTACCAATCTATAGCCACGTTTCACCACTACTTTATCCTGGTGTGTACAATCAAAACTCCGTGAATTACGACAGCTTGTTTCTTCCTCGTCCGGAGTTTCCAAAGTTTTCTGGCGATCCTCTGGAATACAAAGCCTTTATGAACAATTTTGAAACGCACATTGAACCGAGAGTGCGCGACGAGAAGACTTTGATTTGCCTGCTCTTGCAACATTGCTCAAAGGATGTTAAGGATCGTATAGAACACTTTGCTACTAGTGAAGTTCAACCTTATACTGTGGCTAAGCAAAGACTAAACAAAGAATACGGTTCACCATGGGTTATATCTGATGCGTGCGAGCAGCGATTGAAAAATTTTCCTTCAGTAAGATCTGGCGATGGAAAGCAATTAAGACGTTTTGCAGAACTTCTCGAAAAAACTGGCGTAATTGTAAAGGACATACGACAATATACCAGTCTAGACTCTTTAGATATGCTGACAGAATTGGTGAACAAATTGCCTTACGATCTTAAAAAACGTTGGGTCAGCAAGTCTGTTCAAATCCAGAACTACCTTGGACATCTTGCCAATTTCTTACATTTTGTGGATTTTGTTCGCAAGGAATCAGACGAAGTAAACTCTCTCTTTGGTCTTCGCTCTCTCCATCCTAAGACTACATCCACAAAAACAAAGGCTTCTTCATTCGGATCGGTCATGTCCAAGACATCTGCGAATGTCAACTCCAAGTCTTCTATCTCTGGTTCCAGACATGTTACTCAGATTGGTTCTTGTTGGTATTGTAAGAACACTTCCCACATACTCTTTGACTGCAAGGACTTTAAGCAAATACCTGTTGAGGATCGTATCTCCTTTGTCAAGGAATCCAAGTTGTGTCATAAGTGTTTAAGCTCGAAGCACAAAACACGAGAGTGCAAGAGGAGTAAACTTTGCTCAGTGACTGGATGCAAAGGGTTATATCATCACACTCTGTTGCATAAATTTGCTACGACAAAGGAGCACCCTCCAAAGACGTCTTCAGAGGATAAGGCGGTTGTGCCAGTGACTTGCGGATTTACCAAGTCAGAGTCTTGCAGTAATTCGGACAATTCCCACGTTTACCTTTGTATCGTTCCTGTTAGAGTGTCCTTCGGTGAAAATGTTGTTTCTACCTACGCCTTTTTGGATCAGGGATCAACTCACTCATTCTGCAAACGATCTTTATTGCAAGAGTTAAAGGCTTCTGGCACTCGGGAAAGGTTACAACTCAAAACTATTACTGGAACTACTAATGACATGGATTCTGTTTCTTGCAATCTGGTTGTATCTGACTTGGACAGCGACAGTTCCTTTTCATTATCCAATGTACATTCCGTCGAAAACATACCTGTCCAGCCTAACAACGTTTCGGTTGATGCGGAAGTATGTAAGTTACCGCACTTACAGGATATAAATTTGAAGTCACTCCCTCACGCTTCTGTCAATCTCTTAATTGGAGCCGATGTCCCAGAGCTCTTTTGCATTTACAGCGCTAGGAGAGGACCTCGAGGCACGCCTTGTGCTATTGAGACTCCACTTGGATGGTCGCTTCTAGGGCCGTCTTTATCGCCTTCCCAAGGAAGTAATTGCACTGTAAATTTCATCGTCAAGAAAGACGCAACAGAGATGGTAGCAAGAATGTGGGAAACTGAATTTGAACCAGGAACTTCGATATTTGACGATTCCTTTTCTAAAGAAGATCGTTTAGCACACACCTTGATGCAATCAGAAATCTGTACTATTGATGGCCACTACCAACTCCCTCTGCTATGGAAGGAACCTTATAAGAATCAGCTTCCTAATAATCTACCCTTAGCTCAACGTAGACTCACTAGCTTGAAAGGACGACTTCAACGTGATGATAATTTGAGAGTGAAGTATGCCGAAGTTGTCGAGTCTTATCTTTCTAAAGGCTACGCTCGCGAGGTGCAGCAAGCTTACCTGACTGAATCAAATGACCCGATTTGGTATCTACCTCATCATCCGGTAACTAATGTTCACAAGCCCGAAAAGGTGAGAGTTGTATTTGACTATGCAGCTAAATACCACGGATTGTCTTTGAATGATACGTTGATGAAGGGCCCAACCTTTATGAACAATCTAGTTGGAGTACTGATTCGTTTTCGAAAGAACGGGATTGCCCTAGTTGATCTCTGTCCTGGTCCCCCGACTGTTGAATCCCTTGGTCTGACTGATCTTGTGTCTGGTTGCCTAGCTACTGGGTCTCATGCTCTAGCTGATGTAGGTCCTGAACTCCCAGCCGCTAGTCCCCTTGCCTTAGCTGATCTTGGTCCTGGTCCTCCAGTCCCTGGGTCCCTTGCCTTAGCTGATTTTGGTCCTGGTCCCCCAGTCACTGGGTCCTTTGCCCTGGCTGACCTCGGTCCTGGTCCCCCTGCTACTGGGTCTCTTACCGATACTGATTCTAATTCCTCAGCTTCTGTGTTTCTGCTATTCCTGAGTTTGGTCTATTACCTTACGTTTCTGGGTTACTTTGCTCTGTGTGATTGGATACCTGCTTCTCTTACTGCTAAGTCTTTGACCCTTTGGCGTTCAGTCAATGTGTTAGTGTATACCGCGTACGTCTCTCGTACGTGTTTGGTCACAAGTACTGCACCTACTGTGATGCTGTTTTTTCTGGAATCACTCCATATCCCTGAGTTTAGTGAGTTCATTACCCATGCTGATCCAATTCTTGGATTTCCAGTGATTAATTTTTTGACGTTCTGGGTCTTTTTGAATTCTGTTCATGCCTCCATTCATGCGCAATTCATCTCACAAGTTGCTTCAGTTTTAGAACGTTCAATTTCGGGATTTCTGATTAGTCCAGACCTTGACGTGAGTTCTGCGGGCTATACTACTCCCTTTATATTTTCTGTCTATCTCACTCCATCTGATTTCAATCTTGCTGTTCTGTGGTATATTTCTATACCTCCTGGTCTATTTTCAAAAAACGATTGTTATGTCAAAAGAAGATGGGCACAAATACAGTATCTTGCCAATCAATTTTGGAAACGTTGGATGGATGAGTTCGTTCCTAATTTGTTACAACGACAAAAATGGTTTGAAGTGAAACGGAATTTTCAAGTCAATGATGTTGTACTTCTTGTGGAAGATACTCAGCAGCGTTCCAAATGGGTTTTGGGTAGAATCCTTGAAACTTATCCTGATAAACATGGCTTAGTTAGGACTGTTCTGGTCAAGACTCAAACAAGTGTTGTTAAACGGCCTATAGCTAAGTTATGCCCTGTTGTTACACACGACTGATTTGAATAACCTGCTTATTGTTGTGCTACATGTTATACGTTAGATTTGCTCTGTTTAAATTTTGTCTTTGTGTGTTCTTTGAATACGACTTTCGCGACTTAGTGTTATAAAAATGTCTAGAGTACCCATTTTTAGGGGGAGTGTAACGTCGCTTATGTTTTCTTGTTTATACCTGGTTTCGAACACTCGCTCTACTGCATTTAGCTTTTCGTGTATATTTGGCTGCTAAGGATTTCCAATGATGTAATGCTACACAACGCACGTGATGTCAGCGATTAAGCGTTTTACCGCGCCTTTTCTACTGTATGCAAATTATCTATTGCGCAACTTTTTGAAACTGTTTTCTTGAATTTTCGCGCTATAACTCCTTTGTTCTGGGTCAGTCAAATTTGGTTGCAGTCGAGGAAGGACGTTAAATTTTTACACTCAGAATTACCAAGAATCTTTAAATTTGAAATTATTAAGTATCAGATTGTTTCAGAAAATTAGCAAGCTTTGGAGTTTCAGAATTGCAGTCCTTCCTCGAGGTCTTAAACTTGTCCTGGGTGGGTCCCATCTTATTTATATTTTGGACTTTTGTCCCCTGAGCTGTTGCTCTTTATACTTGGACCTTTTGTTCCCAGAGCTGTTGCTCAAGTTTGAGAATTATTTACTGGACTATTGTCCTCTCTTATCAAGTGTTTCCGTACCGTTTCCCGGGGGCCCACTTCAGAGACTGCGTTCTTTGAAGACTTCGATTGGAGTTAAAGCTTACTGTCTGCCTGAAGACGAAACCATCGGTGAGTTTGGGTTTTTATTGCAATTATTCTAATCAGTAATCTCAGTCTGATTCTTAAATCGTAATTATACCGTAGTTGTTACCTTTTATTCGGATATTTGGCGTACTATATGTGTTCAAATTGTGGGAGTTATTTGGTGCTGCGCAGTAATATTTACGTTCATTTTTGATTCCGAAATTGCTAATTGGCGTACTTTCTACAGAAACCGTTGACAATATAAGAAGATAAGTTAACGCGTGTAGAGGCGTCAGACACGGCAGACAGAAGAGATTTCGCGTCGTCTACACCCTTCAAGTTCTACAACAGATACCCATACCTTGTTTGAAAAACAATGAATCTCAGTATATAAGATGCTGTATTACAGCACATTACTGTAGTATTGGTACTCTACTGTACAGCATTACATAAGGTACGGTATTGTGATAGATTACTACAGTGGTAATCTACTGTGATATTTGCTCTAACTTGTCATAATCGACAACTTTTTGAAACCCGGATACAACCACAGACTAAGGTACAGTATTGTGTAAAATGCATTTGAGTGGTATAATGCTTGTAGCCATTTTTACTTGTTGGAGATTACTTTTGGGAGTAGTGCTGTGCTCAATCCTATACACTGAGCTCATCACCATAAGTTTGATGATTTGATAAGCTTCACCAATGATTTTTGATAATCCTAGTAATTATGAGTTAACTACTCAAGATCAGCACACAGCACAGATGCAAGTCTATTTGAATAAGAACTTGCAGTAACAATCATAATAAATGAAAAGATGCTATAAAGCAAAATCGCTTTTACATCAACAGTATATTGAGACCAATCATATACTCTAAACAATTCCAAAATGAATGCAATACAAAATGAATGCACTGTAGGTAACAGAAACTTGAGTCGCTGTCCACAGTATTGAATTTACAAAATTGTAGCCATATATTGTCATATCTTTTTTACCTTAACTCTTATGTTATCAAGAAGTAGCTGGGCTTTAAAGACAAGTTAAATATTTAATTTTTATGTTTAATTGACTAACCAAACGGTAAACATTCAATTTCAATCATAATGTTATTGTCTATTGTACTTTAAGTCCCACCCAAATTTTGATAAAAGTAATGGTGAAAAAGATGATATATCGCTAACATATTCTTAATTCAATACTGCAAACAGTGACACTACAATAAACAATGATGCCTTTTCAAATCTTTAGCAATTACAATCTCCAAAACCTGTCAAGAAACCAAGTTAATATACTAGTTACCTTGCCAAACCAAGTTACCTTGTGTTCTACTTTCTTCTTTTTATAATCGTTCGGTTTTTTAGCAGTCAACCTTGGTAAAGTTACCATCATTAACATTTTTCTTTGTCGATTTACTGCACGATGTTCCCAATAGTAGCGATAACGTTTTGGTACAATAAAACTGGCTACTGAAAAGATAGCAAAGACATAGTCGAAAACAAGAAAACTTGTAATTAGAGTAGGGTAAGATCGGGTAATTTCGGACAAAATCTGCTATTTTCGTTCTGCCTGCTTTCTTCTTCAATCAACTCCAAATTCATTGCCTTCATTTGTGCATTTCAATACTGTACTTTAATATCTTCACACTGGTTCGAAAAAAAAAAATTTAGGAATGGATGAAAAAATCGGTCTGAACGGACATGTTCGGAATTACCCTTTCAAGGGTAATTACCCTTTCAATTTCCCTTTCAAGGGTAATTCCGGACATCTACGTATAAAGGCAAAAGTGAAATTTGATACTCTTTGATAGCATATTTATAAATAGTATTACAAACTGGAATACTATGCTAAGAAGCATAATTAGGTACTTTTTTGAAAATTTTAATGCACTCCGCAGGACATTTGCACCAGTCTAGCGCCAAATTAGTCACTGCGCCATGTCGATTAAAATGGATAAACCTAAGCCATGTTGATCAAAATTTTTCTTTTAACATCTTCATTCTGGGTCGACGACAACTGACCGCGAACCAACTGACCGCAAACAAACTGACCGCGAACAACGCCGAGTGGCAGAGAACTGCGAACCTAAATATATTTTTACTATCCCCAGAGCCATCTTGCCCAAACCCACACTTTGTGACGAAATGACTGCGACGAAATCATGTAACGAAATCGTTGTTTCGCAATCAGTTTGTTCGCGGTCAGTTTGTCGCGATCAGTTTGTCGCGGTCAGTTTGTCGTGGTCAGTTGACTTGGCTCTTTCTAAAGATCTATACTCTGCAAAATGTGCTTGAATTAGCAGCTGTTTTTAGTTAAAAACCACTCCGAAATTATCGTAGAGTCGGGGATTTGGTTTGTTTTGCGCCACGCCAACACCAGATTTATGAATTTATCTGTGATGTTTTGCCGCGAATTGCGGATTTATCGAATGCAGCTTGTCACTTTTTAATGTCTAGGCCTTTTTGTACCTACAGCAATTTAGACTTTTCTAGTTTTTACCCCCAGCTATCTTCTAAATTGTTTTTTTCTTTTACAATCACTTCGACTCACAAACTCATAGTCTTATAGATTTTTCTAAGTTACAATTGGACACGGAGTAGGAATGGATTTAACTTTTTCCAGAAAAATTCAAGCTTTGAATGAATAAACCTTCCAGAAATCTGGTTTGCTTGGAAAACAGGGTGTGAGAGCATGTTTGGGTACAAATACTGGACAAATTAATATCTAACCTAATCTGCAAATGAAAGCAGAGTGCATCTAAGCAGAATAACTTTATTGCACATAAAATGAACAGGCAATTATTTAATTACTGAAATGATAATCTACAATGATATAGGTAAACCAAAAACGCACTAATTGCAATTTCACTTTAATGTCCGGAATTACCCTTGGCTGTCCGGAATTTTCCCTGTCCGGAATTACCTGATCTTACCCTACTTTAAATGGAAATACATTGGCAGCCCCTAGCCTAGGTTAGGTTCAAAGGTTGATCAATGGTAAAATATTGGTTGATGTTAAGCTCTAACGACCATACTTTTTCCCTTTTAAGATATGTCTCTCACAAATAAAAAATCATTTGCCAATTGGTATTATATCAGTAATTATAACGTGTCTATTTTGCCTCAAGAGGCAAAATAGCATTTTCTGTCTGTTAGGGTTTGGGTTAGGGGAAGGGCTATTTTGGCACTGGAGGCAAAATAGCCATGGGCCAATTTGCCTTCAGTGCCAAACTTGCATGTGGTTATTTTGCGTCTAGAGGCAAAATAGCCACTGCCTTACAACAACTGATAATCGAGTCAATTATGCACAGAGCTGGACAGTGCTGTTTCAAGCTTTTAGCTCTGAGCACACCTAAACCAAGAGTATTCTCAAGCCATCTTTCGGCCAAACTGAACAAACCCTAATGGTTTGCACAGTTGCAAAAGCTTTACACAAAATAATCGATTTTTTACTTGTGGTACCAATACTTTACTTTAAAACATGTAAAAAACCGATGGACTCTTTAAATTAATGACAGTCATTAGCTATCCTTAACATAAAGGCTTGCTCTCTGCATGACCATGGAAATCAAAACTGAAAAACCATAACGTCCTTCGTGGTCAACTTCCGGGAAGTCATAACGACTTCTACCAGCAGTTGGGGTGGCAATTTCAGCAACCAACCCTACAGCTCCGCAAACAGCTTGAGTCAATTATGCTCAGAGCTGGACGGCATAATTGACTCAAGCTGTTTGCGGCTGCAGGGTTAGTGGCTGAAATTGCCACCTAACTGTCGATGGAAGTTGTTATGACTTCCCGGGAATTGACCACAAAGGACGTCAAGCTTTTTCAATAACTAGATGGGAGTTTGCCAGCAAACCCAGTGAACGACCGACGCACAGCTAATGCTGTGACGCTCAAAAGTACTTTTTGTCTACCGTAAAATCAGCAATTATTCAAAAATATCTGATTATGGAACCTCCAGAAAAGTTGAGTCAAAAGATTTGTCAGTTAAATATCTCCTGAAATCATAAAACACTGTCACCCTAGCTTGAGCCGTTCAAAAATTGATTTTTGGGGGTCCATTTGGGGGGTCCCTGGGGGGGGGGGTGGCACCCCCAAACTATGTCAAAATATTTGTCTGTTGAATATCTGCTGATATCAAAACAGACTGGCACCCAAGTTGAGCTTTTCAAACAATTCATTTTTGGGGGTCCATTTGGGGGGTCCCCAGGGGGGTGGCACCCCCAAACTATGTCAAAATATTTGTCTGTTGAATATCTGCTAATATCATAAAACACTGGCACTCTAAGTTGAGCCGTTCAAAAAATTGATTTTTGGGGGTCCATTTGGGGGGTCCTTGGGGGGGGTGGCACCCCCAAACTATGTCAAAATATTTGTCTGTTAAATATCTACTGATATCATAAAACACTAGCTGGCACTCTAAGTTGAGCCGTTCAAACAATTGATTTTTGGGGCCCCATTTTGGGGGGTTCCCGAGGGGGTGGTACCCCAAATATGTCAAAATATTTATCTCTTAAATATCTACTGATATCAAAAAAAACTGGCGCCCTTGGTTAAATCGTTAAAAAAATTTATTTTTGGGGGGTCCCCGAAGGGGTGGTACCCCCAAATTATGTTAAAATATTTGTCTCTTAAATATCTACTGATAACAGAAAAAACTGGCACCCTAGCTTGAGCCGTTCAAAAATTTGATTTTTTGGGGCCCCATTTTGGGGGGTCCCCGGGGGGGTGGTACCCCCAAATCATGTCAAAATATTTTTCTCTTAAATATCTACTGATATCAAAAAAAACTGGCACCCTAGGTTAAATGGTTAAAAAACTTGCTTTTGGGGGGGTCCATTTGGGGGGTCCTTGGGGGGGTGGTACCCCCAAATTATGTCAAAATATTTTTCTCTTAAATATCTACTGATATCAAAGAAAAATGGCACCCTATGTTAAATCGTTAAAAAATTTATTTTTGGGGGGGTCCATTTGGGGGGGTCCCCAAAGGGGTGGTACCCCCAAATTATGTCAAAATATTTGTCTCTCAAATATCTACTGATAACAAAAAAAACTGGCACCCTAGGTTGAGCCGTTCAAAAATTTGATTTTTTGGGGGGGTTCCCAGGGGGGTGGTACCCCCATACCATGTCAAAATATTTCTCTCTTAAATATGTACTGATATCAAAGAAAAATGGCACCCTAGGTTAAATGGTTAAAAAATTTGTTTTTGGGGGGTCCATTTGGGGGGGTCCCCGGGGGGGTGGTACCCCCAAATTATGTCAAAATATTTGTCTCTCAAATATCTACTGATATCAAAAAAACTGGCACCCTAGCTTGAAACGTTCAAAAATTTGATTTTTTGGGGCCCCATTTTGGGGGGGTTTCCGGGGGGGTGGTACCCCCAAATCACGTCTAAATATTTCTCTCTTAAATATCTACTGATATCAAAGAAAAATGGCACCCTAGGTTATATGGTTAAAAAAATTTGTTTTTGGGGGGGTCCATTTGGGGGGTCCCCGGGGGGGTGGTACCCCCAAATTATGTCAAAATATTTGTCTCTCAAATATCTACTGATATCCAAAAAAACTGGCACCCTAGCTTGAGCCGTTCAAAAAATTGATTTTTGGGGCCCCATTTTGGGGGGTTCCCGGGGGAGTTGCCCCAAAAAAATTTCAGGAGACACAATTGCGTATGTACCTCAACAACTTCACACAAAAATTAGATTTCTATGTTTTGTGGTTTAGGAGAACTCGAGCGTACAAGATTTAGGAAGAAAAAAAAGGAAAAAAAAGGAAAAAAAAAGGAAAAAAAAAGGAAAAAAAAAGGAAAAAAATAAGAAAAAAACCTCATCGCGGCCGAAAGTGGGTTGGTAGGGATGAAAGGATATCTTAAGACATATAACCATGAGAAATATTTTTTGCCGTACTTAAAGCCGTTTTTGACTTAGACCGCTTTTTACGCCAAACTTTCGGGGCGGTTTTCGGGTCATAAACCCGAAGTCACGTGACCGATTGCCTCGAAATTTGGTACAAACATAAAACTCATTAATCTCAAACTGCTGTCAAAATTTCATGTAGTTAGACCAAACGGTTCTCGAGTTATTAGCAAAAGTCTGAAATCTCGCACTCATTAGTTAGAAAATGGCCGAGTAAAAACAAAGGAACACGCGACGCGAGCGTCGGTCGTTCCAATAATCAAGTGCTTTACACAAACTCTGCTAAACATGTAACATATCAGGATACTGCATGCATTAGTGAAAAACTATTACAAGCAGGTGCTTAAGGCAGTGAAGAAAAATCAGATTGATAGCGCTAAGCAATTAACACAAGTAAATAAGCTTATTCATAATTATAAATTCAGTATTATATATACCGGTACTTTACTTTTATTCCCAAAACTTTTAAGCACGGTAATATTCAATTCAAAACATCATAGACAATTCTCATGCAGTACGATAATACAGAACTCTACAGGTAAAAAAGATTCTACAACAATATCACAACTTAGTTAATGCTGGCTGGTGCTGGTGACTAACACTGTAAAACATAATATACAAAGTGACTTGGCGCAAAAAACTGTGCGGTTAAACGAACAAAGATTCTGATGACATCACTACTCACTTGTTTTGTGAAATTTTTATTTTGATGATTACAGTTACACTTGGTTAGGGTTTAGGTTTTTTGGTTTTATTACAAACATTTGCACACTTGGAACGTGCACCAAGCCTTTTCCTAAAACATAACACACTCATTTTCCATACGAAGATGCCCTATGTCCACTGGTATTCAATTATGGTAGTGACTATTTCACCAAAAATTGTCAAGTTTAAGAGAATAAAACAAAAATGAGAAATGTTTATCTGCGCTTTTTTTCATTTGTTTTTTAGGGGTTAAGATTAGGGTTTGAGTTAGGGTTTGGGTTAGGGTTTGATTTGGGGATAGTTTTTGAGTAAGCATTTGAGTTCGGGTTAGATTTGAGTAAGAATCAATGAAAAAGTAAATAAAAATTTCCGGTCAAATAAAGCCTTTCTTCAATTATACACTACCCATGAATAAATATTGATTCTAGAGGTACTTTACTGGCCTACTACAATGCATTTCCATTTGCTACTTTAAAATCACATGTTTTCAGGCAGTCAGGTTGAATTTAAGAGTATTTTGTGATTGAGTAACGTCAATAACACAACGAATAGGCCTACTATAGGAGTGGTACTGGCACTAGCAAAACATTATGCCAAGCCTGTGCTGTGTTTCTAGGTAGTTTACACTCGCACATCCTTCAGAAACCCAGAAAGCAAAAGAGTAGGCCAGTCAAATTTCATTTTAAATAAATGATATCACTATCGACCTAGTTTAATTAATACATTAACCGGAACTGATAGTGTTACTCATTGGTTTTGGAACAGCCAAAATGTGAAAGTTGTTGTTGCAGCACATATTTATACTCCTGTCACCAGATGGCAATAGACGCTAAATGTTGCACTTTTCATTGCAATGACTACCATGCTACAGGCTAGGAGGAATCCGCACCTGCTTAGGAGTTTTCAGAGATTCAATGTTACGGTGGATTTCTTCGAATTCTTGTCCACAGAATTTAATGCTTGTTCAAAGCAACCAAGCAGAGATAGGCATTGTAAAGTGTCTTATCCAAGAATGCAACTCAATGTGACCAGGGTGCGAGTTGAACCTAGATCATGCAATCACGATCATCATAAAAACGGCACATTAACCCTCTCGGCCACGCTGCCAACATGTTGGTTGCTACTTGTCTCGGCCATGCTGTCAACAAGTTCGAAACAAAAAAGTGAAAAGCATACAAATTTGTCATGCTTCTATAGACTAGACCAATTTTTACACAAAACTGTTGGTTTATTCTACTAAGTTTGCAAATATTTTTGAATTAACAAGATCTAAGCAGGTTTCAGTCCTACAAAAAAATAGCCTATTACCTGGTTTGGAAGTAACATTGACAAATCGTAAATTTGAAGAAAGTCGAGCAAAGTTCGCCATTTAGCAAAATAAGTACCAGTAACAAAACTGCCAGTAACTAAGCCAGACAATATGTGGTAAGCCTAGTAAATTTGCTGAGATAGTATGCAGTTTGCGGTACCTATTGTGCGCTGTATGCAGTAAAATCTTTGTTAGCCTACTAATCGTTTGCAATACACAGTACAGAATATAATAGGCCAACTAGAAACAATTCTAAAATAATTCCAAAGTTATGTTCAACCAATACCGATATGTGCCAACAATCTATCGACTATCATATCTATCACCATGGCCCAGCCATCTAGAATAAAGTACCAACTTTTTTTAAGTCTCAGGATCTCTGATCTCATGATACTGATAGCATCATTCAATTTAAAAATGCAAAAACTTCTAAGTAAATACTTAATTTGTAATACAAGTCTTATTTTCAGGGCATTGTTTTCAGTTTATGCGTTAATTAACACAAAGTTATCGCGCTGTTTTGCTCATCTTGTTGCACTCTTGGACAGGGCTAGTCCCAAAAAGTATCCTTGCTTGGTTGTTATTATGAAAAAAATCCAAGAAAACTTGGAAAGTTTTTCTTGACTTTTGGGTCTGTTTTAACTGGTTAGAGCAGTACTAAAAGATTCTGGATTATACTGTGTTGTCGTCTTGATTCTTAAAATTCCATTCCCATGTCCTTCAAAATCTGCATTTTTTTTATTCATTTATTTACAGTAGTTTTTTTTTTTTCTCCTGCTTTGTTCTTTTCCTCTTAGGTATTTCTTCAAGTCTACAACCCCAGCAGCAAGCAGGATTACCAGTAAATGATGGTGGCTACGCCGCACGTGCGGTATACCAGATATGTTCAACTGGACAAAGCAACAGAAACTGAAGTTGTGTAGTTAATTACCGACTTAACTTTAAATATGTACAACTCTTTCATGCTGGTTATCATATTGGTCTTGATAGCTACCAGTAGGTACCGTATTATGTTAACAATTCTTGGTTCAGGTCTGTTTGACATCCAGTGCGAATACCATTAGACAGTAGATATCTACTATTTTGCTAGGGTATGTTCAATTATACTCTATGAAACGATTGTCACCGATCTGCTGATCTATTTCTTACTAGCCTATAACTTTATTGCTCCCCTTATACAAATAGTTTCTATCGTAGCCTACTTACCTAGGTATTTGTTTTTGTTATCTGTCTGTTGTTTTAATTTATTTTACTGTTTTTTTGTCTCGTTTTTTTTTTTTATTATATTACATTTCTGACTAATACTGTAGGCTACTTGAACACTTTGGCAGAGTCTTGGGGTGCTAAACTTTAGTACGGTATAAAACCTGATGAACTCCTTAATGCTTTACAAGAACTTGAAATCTGAAACTACTTTCAGAATAAATGTAGACAAATAACTGCTTGCTGGTGAATTCCAGTTTTGTAGTTCATGCAGCAAAAAAACTAAAGCTATTACCCTTTATATTGAGCACTGTGTATCACCAGACTCTGCCTTAACCTTAACCCAGTCTGCATTTTATGTATGCTTTTCCGAATATCTACGGCGTCGAAAATTTGTTTCTTTGGCGTGGTTGCGTGAGTTCAAGAATCAAGAGCTGCTACGTCAATTGGCGTAATACTGGCGCAAGATGCTGCTGCTCTGGCCTAAGCCTTTTTTTGGACAGGGAGTTTAAGTTACAGGCACGAAACTCACAGCATGTTATTTCTTATCTCCTTTTACCCTTTGTTTTGATCGCCGACTCCGCCAAGCTCAAATTGCGCACACGTCATGCTTCATTGATCACAAAATTTTGGCCATTATCTCTACCTGTTTATGTTAGAAAAACAGCTAAGAACATGAAATGTATATATGTTGCATTTTTCGTCTAGTTTTTTATAATCTAGAATAAATTTTTGAAAATACAGCCTTTTGTTGACTTTTGTATTGTTTATTCACTTGCCCCCTTCCCCTAATTCTCCCCCCATTTTTCAGGTCTGAACCTCATATACCTTTTTTTTTTTTGAAAATGCAATTGCAATGTGACAACAGTCAACATCACTTTTTTTCAAAAACATATAAATATTAAGGAAAGCAGCTAGAATATGCTTGTTGACTGGTTGTCAAACTAGCACATGCTGCGGGCTTTTTAGACCTTTTTACAACGTATTTTGGTATTTGATTCACATGTAAAGATAAATTGAAATATCTCAAAATTTTTCAAAAGAAACAGTGTATTTTTATAATATCGCTAGTTGCTGTCAATAGCCACAGCGATTGTTGCTTTCAATAGCAATGGCGATAGCAATAGCGATTGTCAATCGCTTGTCGAGTCACTGTTATTTCACTAAGTTGCAAATCACTCGATTGTCGATAGTTTTTTGTTTTCTTTGTTTTTTTCAGCAACTCCGAAACCTGATTATGATGCATACTGTTGTTGTTTGAAACATAACGTTTGGTACCGGTCACAGGCGTAGCCAGGATTTTTGATTGGGGGGGAGGCAAACCACAAATCACATGCAATGGCGTCATCAGAAATTTTCGAAAGAGGAACTTTTTGCGGGGCATAGGTATCGTGGAGTGGAAGATCAGAAGCCGTGGCCTATTTCGGCACTAAACTGGGATTTAAGGGCTTAAACCAAAAAGTTGAAAAGCGAAAATATCTGGGAGAAGTGTTGACTGTTGAATAAAGTTGTGCAACTCAAACGAATCATAGACGGGGGTCTAGAAGCGAAACCCCTTGTAAACTTTTGGAAAAAAAAGGTATTTTAATGCGATTGGATCACCTTTCGCAGGTGTTCAGAGATTGCCATTTGAAAGAACTAGATTTTTCACATTTGAAATCCAAATAAAAAAATTAAATTGTTCAATCCTCCCATAAGTTGCAGTTTAAGTCCAAAGCAAGTTGAAAATCTTGCATTTCGGTGTTACATTTTGTAAGTGATTTGATCCAAGTAGGAGGAAGTTAGATGCATTGCCTCCTGCAATATTTTAGCAGTAAATAATAATCCACTCGAAAAACTCCCTTTAGAGATTTTTGTTTTGTCATGAAAATAACCAGTTAAGGCGTACATGTACCACAAAGAGGTCCATGCTCCCTCAATTCAAACTCAATAATTTCCTTAATGAGCATTTCCCTTAGCTATTTTTTTTCTAAAAGTAGTTTTTCGCGTAAAAACTGGCGAATTGGTGGTGAATTGTTATTGAAAAATGGCATAGCAGATGGTCTTCTCTAAGTTTTCAAACTGTCAAGTAATAACAATTAAGTCTGGAAGCACCTTGGATTAAAAAACCTTCGGGTTCGTTGGTGGTTTCTGGCCTGTACAAACTGACCGTGATTTTCGTTTTATGTATGTTCGTTTTGTATGTGTTTGTCTTGCGAATAAATTATTTTCTATTCTATTCTATACGCCTACTAACCATGTTATTGCCCGGGCCGGATTTACATTGCGCGGGCCCCCCGACACTTTGGAAATTTCGCAACATCTTCTTGCCAAATACAGGTGAAGACCAAAAAAAGTTTTGCCATCTGAGCGCGGTGCTCCTTGCACTGTGTCATATGGCAAATCCGTCTCTGGTTATTACATTACGATCATGAAAAGATTAGAAGATGGCCTGAGTTAGCAACTTTTAGAACAAAAATCCTTAATTTCACCCCGGCGATACATTCAAATTGGTTGGCAAAAATTGAATTGAGGGGGCCGGGCCCTGTGGTTGTCAATATAATTAAATATTATTACGTACTGTTGTACGCGTGTACTGTTGTACTCGTGTACGCAAAAATGCAAAAAGAAACCGAAGCTGAAGAAACAATATGCTTTTTTGTCACCTTTTTATCATTGGAGGCATTTTAATTGGGGGTGAGGGCAGGTCTCCTGGCTACGCCTGTGATACCGGTAGTTAATTCTTCTGTTCTTCAATTGCCACAGTGATGGCGGCGGATCCATTGTCACAGTGGAGGTAAATTCCAAGGAGGAATCAAAATTTTTACTCAGCTTTATGGATCAAGTAAAAAGTGGAGGGGGATTAAGGGAACCGCTGAAAATTTCAGCTAATTTTCAATGAAAAAATAACACTTAGGATTACCGGTATAAGCAATAGCTTATAAGGCTCGTAATCAAGATCGAGCAATGCCTTCCACTCGAGCGCAGAGATTAAAGATTTTGCAAGGCTTTGGTCCATCATTCGGATCATCATGACGCAGAATTGTGATTCAGGCTGGGTTTTTCGGATCAGGTTCGGGCCTAAGCTTGAGACGAGTTTTGGGTCTCCAGCCCAGTTCGGGCTTAGTGTCGGCAATACTTCCGTTACCTCGCAGTAGCGTAGCCAGGGTAGGGGGCTATAGGCCTGTCAACCAAAATGCAGAATTAGAAAAATACCACGTTTTTAGCTCTTTTGAGATTGCTTTTTGTGGAATTGACTAAAGAGTGATTTAAGCATCTTTTGAAACATATATTCAGGGGGAGGGCTAATTGTCAAAAATTAAAGTCACAAATCAATAAAAACTTTTTAAAATGCCGGAAAATAAACAATCACATTTGATCGCTTGCGTAAAAACGCCAAGCATAGGTTTTATTTACAATTAAATTATAAACTCAGGAATAACGGGAGAGGGGGCCATTCAGTGTTAGTTAATTAACAATCACTTTTCTCAAATATCTTTCCGCTAGCCCCCCCTCCCCCACTTATTTTTCTTTATAAAATATAGACGAAATAGATTACTCCATGAAAGCTTTATTCAATAATAGGATTTTATGATTTATCAGCATGTAAACAAGAGAACTGCAATGTTATCATCAGCCACTTCCCAAAGCCCATTAATGCAACCAGTTGAATCATGTTGCGCTGCCAATTTCTATGTCACGTTTTAAAAGCATTATTTTTTATTAAAATAGATCTAAAATTAAGTTATTTTTGCAAAAAAACGCAAAATTTTCGAGCACTGGGGACTCCGCCCCCAGACCCACAAAACAACCCCCATTGCGAATTTCAGGCTACGCGCCTGCTAACTCGTCACATTTGATACAAAATGAAGAACAATTTACAAAGCAAAAGGGAGAACAATTACCGCTTAGCCTAAATGTGGCATCAATAACAACATAAACGCAGAGACTTCTTTGTTCGATTGTTAGCATCCCTATGATGATACAACGGAAGTCAGCAATTTCACTACTTAAAAAGTGTATTTAAAAAAGCTATTTCAGTATTCAAAATAGCTATATCACTACTTCAGTGATCAGTGGTCGAGCGGATAGAGTGTCTGGTGCTGAAATAGTAAACACGGGTTCGATTCCTGGTCGGGGCAAACCAAAGACTATAAACATTGGCGTTAACAGCTTCTCTGCTTGACGTTCACCGATAAAAGGGAGAGTGAGAAGCCTCTACCGTGTGTGGTAGACACGTGGGCAGGTGGCAGCTTGACTCGAAGACCATAGAGGACCATTCCATATCTTCTGGCCGAGGCAACTAGGCAAATAAAGAGTAATTACGATTACTGCAAGAGTGTTGTGATATCAGTGCTAATGCCAGAATATCGGTCACTATTGCTAATTAGTAGCTTCTAAAAGTCAAAGTAAGTAACGTAGAAAATATTTTTTATCACAGCATTGGCATTTGGCAACTCGCTGAACTAAGGGTAATTTTTCTGCTGTGTACTGTAGTGTCTCGAAAACCGAAACTTGGCGAGGATAGTTTTAAATTTTTCGTGATTCTTTTGTCGCAAGTCAAAAACCAGGCTTTCCTATAGGACCGGAGTCAGAGTAGCGTGACTGGGGCAGGTGGGGAAGAAAAAAAAACAAATAATGCCCCGTGGATACGGGCCGTTTGCCTCCTTTCGGGACTCAATTCTCGCTCGGGGGGGGGGGGGGGGCACGTTTATAGCCTGGTGGGGCGCGATGGAATTTTATGGTGCGAATCTCGGTTCTTGCCCGCAAATTCAGGAGTGAAGACCGAAAATAAATAAAAAGGTCTTCAGCGCGAAATCTTAGTCTTCGTTTTGTCGTTCACTTGTGTTTTTTGTCCTAAAACGAGACTTTACTCACGCTTGGGGGAGCACAAGCAGTACTTAGGGTAATACAGGTCCCGAAATGCACTCCAGTGGCACCGGGCCTGTTACTTTTTTTGGGGCACAATCCTCGTTTGGGAAAACTTATTTCTTGCTTGGAGGGGCACACTTCTTGCTTGGGGGGGATCTCGGCCCTTAAATGCCCCATGTGGCGCCGGGCCTGCTTTCCTACCCCCATAAAAACGCTTTTTTCGATGAATAGTCATTGAGTAGACGTGGAGAAATATTCTTTGATGATAACTACTAACTTACGAAATCATTTATAATAGGACTAGTAGCTTATAGAAGATGTTGGAAGTTGAAACTGTGAAAATGTGTGAAAAAATAATATCTTGATTCAGACATGAAGGCCGCAACGTATTGAGGCTCATCAGTTCAGATTGTTTTATTACTGCATTATTATTTATTACAGATTGTTTTATTACTTATTTCGACATCATTATGCTGGCATTAATAAGTTGTTTAGTCACGCTTTCATTTTCTGTTATTTATGGAATGTCACTTCTGCAACATAGCAGTAGGGGGTGGCCATAAATACAAAATTTGCAACAAGCACGTGCATTTAATATGTGGAAATTCAGAAGGAGGAGGAATTATGGCAAAGTCGTCACGTGCTCAAAATGTGCAAAAAGTTAAAATGAGTTACTGTATAACAAGGCATTTTTTTCTTTTGGAATCGGAACAATTTGTTAACGAAAAGTTGGGCACCAAAAAGCTTATCGGCTGGCGCTGCTCAAACATTAAAAACTGCATTTTCGCGCAAAACAACTTTTGCGGTTTTTGAGGATAAAATTTCAAAGTAAGACCGTAGGTCTCGAAATTGGCCTCGGTCTCTAAAGATAATGTTTGAGATCTCAATATCAGTCTTGGCAGATGCCGTCTCGATCTCGAACCCAATGGTAATAAACAACTACCGAAGAAAGCAAAACATTTAGCAGCAGTAGGATAGTCAGAGGGGGGAGCTAATGCCCCCCCATTGGCCAGTCGACCAAAATGCAGAATAAGAAAAATACCCCGTTTTTAGCACATCTAAGACTGTTTTTTGCGCTGGAATAGACTCAAATAATGATTTAAAGCATATTTCGAAACGTTTAGTAAGGGGGGCAGGGCTAATTTGTCCAAAATACTGTTGACGCATAAATCAGAGTTTTTTTCGAAAAATGGCCAGAAACTGGTAATCAAATTTGATCGCTAATTGAAAAATGCTTAACATATGTTTCATCAAAAAAAAAAAAATATATATATATATAAGCTGAGGAATGGGAGGAGCCATTCAGTAATAGTTAATTACCAATCACTTCTCTCAAACTTCCAATACCCCCCTAATTATATCGTTCTCTATAAAATATAGCCCATTTATGCAACTAGTGTAATCATAACCGAAAAGTTTGACGTCCTTCGTGGTCGACTCCTAGGAAATCATAACGGCTTCCACTGGCAGTTAGGTGGACTGATCAACCACCAACCCTGCAGCCGCAAAGCAGCTCGAGTCATAAGATGCACAGAGCTGGACAGCGCTGTTTCGAGCTTTTAGCTCTCATCGGCAGCCCCCAGCTGGACAAGACTCTTGGCCAAACCGGACAAACCTTAAGAGCTTGCACAGTGGCAGAGGGTTTATAGGGAATAAACGATTTTTCGGTTGTGGTACCTAAAACAAGTGAAAGATCGCTGGACCCGTATAGTAAGGACAGCCATAGGCTATCCCAACTACAAGGGTTCCCCTCTGTGTGACCACGGAAATCATATCCGAACATAGTTTATTCCCTAGAAAGTCTCCGCCACACTGTGCAAGCCCTTAAGGTTTGTCCAGTTTGGTCAAGAGTCTTGTCCAGCTGGGAAATACCTTTGATTAGAGAAGCTGAGGGCTGCCGATGAGAGCTAAAAGCTCGAAACAGCGCTGTCCAGCTCTGTGTATCTTATGACTCGAGCTGCTTTGCGGCTGCAGGGTTGGTGGTTGATCAGGCCACCTAACTGCCAGTGGAAGCTGTTATGATTTCCCAGAGTCGACCACGAAGGACGTCAAACTTTTCGCTTATGATTTCCGTGGTCACACTGAGGGGAACCCTTGTAGTAGGGATAGCCTATGGCTGTCCTTACTATACGGGTCCAGCGATCTTTCACTTGTTTTAGGTACCACAACCGAAAAATCGTTTATTCCCTAGAAACCCTCTGCCACTGTGCGAGCCCTTAAGGTTTCTCCAGTTAAGCCTGGAGTCTTGTCCAGCTGGGGAGTACTTTTGATTAAAGAAGCTGAGGGCTGCGGATGAGAGCTAAAAACTTGAAACAGCGCTGTCCAGCTCTGTGCATAGTATAATCATGTTTTGCACTGCTAATTCTATTCCACGTCTTAATAGCATTATATTTTTGCAAAACAGGCCTAAAATTAAGTTATTTTTGCCAACAGAATAGAAATTTTTCGAGAGTTGGGAACTTTGCCCGCACACACCCTCCTAACAACCCCTCATTGCAAACTTCTGGTTACGCACCTGCTTTACGGTCTTTACAGTTCACCAAAAAGCATACAGTCACTTGCCAAGGACCAAAGAGGTCATCCGAGTCAACTGTCAATAAAGTATTAGCATTATTGGAACGACCGACGCTCGCGTCGCGTGTTCCTCTGTTTTTACTCGGCAATTTTTCAACTAACGAGAGCGAAATTTCAAACTTTTGCTTATAACTCGAGAACGGTGGGGCTAGCTACATGAAATTTTGACTGCAGTTTGAGATTAATGAGTTGTATGTTTGTACACAATTTCGAGGCATAAGCTCACGTGACTTCGGTTTTAGAACCCTAACAGCGGCGCAAGTTTGGCGTAAAAAGCGGTCTCAGTCAAAAACGGCATAAGTACGGCAAAAAATATTTCATAGGATTATATGTCTCAACATAGGCGTAGCCAGGATTTTTGATTGGGGGGGCCCAAACCACAAATCACATGCAATGACGTCATCAGAAATTTTCAAAAAAGGAACTTTTTGTGGGGCAAAGATTTCGTAAAAGGGAAAATCTGAAGCTGTAGCCCGTTGGCATTTAACCAGGATTTTGGTAAACAGACAAAAAGCAATTTTTTTAGAAATTTCCATTAAGAACCCCCTAATGGACCCCCCAAAAAATCAATTTTTTGAATGGCTCAAAGTAGAGTTCTACTTTTTTTTGATGTCAGCAGATATTTAACAGACAAATATTTTGACATAGTTTGGGGGTACCACCCCCGGGGACCCCCCTAAATGGACCCCCAAAAATCAATTTTTTGAATGGCTCAAGGTAGAGTTCTACTTTTTTTTGATATCAGTAGATATTTAACATACAAATATTTTGACATAGTTTGGGGCTGCCACCCCCCCCCCCCGGGGACCCCCCTTAATGGACCCCCAAAAATCAATTTTTTGAATGGCTCAAGGTCGAGTTCTACTTTTTTTTGATATCAGTAGATATTTAACTGACAAATATTTTGACATAGTTTGGAGATGCTACCCCCCAGGGACCCCCCAAATAGACCCCCAAAAATCAGTTTTTGAACAGCTCAAGCTAGGCTGCCATTCATTGTTTTATGATATCAGTAGATATTTAACTGACAAATATTTTGACATAGTTTGGGGGTGCCACCCCCCCGGGGACCCCCCTAAATGGACCCCCCAAAAATCAATTTTTTGAATAGCTCAACTTGGGTGCCAGTCTGTTTTGATATCAGCAGATATTTAACAGACAAATATTTTGACATAGTTCTGAGGTGCTACCCCCCCCAGAGACCCCCCAAATTGACCCCCAAAAATCAATTTTTGAATGGCTCAAGCTAGGGTGCCATGCAGTGTTTTATGATATCAGGAAATATTTAACTGACAAATATTTTGACTCAACTTTTCTGGAGGTTCCATAATCAGATATTTTTTAATAATTGCTGATTTTACGGTAGACAAAAAGTACTTTTGAACGTCACAGCATTAGCTATGCGTCGGTCGTTCACTGGGTTTGCTGGCAAACTCCCATCTAGTTTCAAAAATATTTAATGCAATACTAAAAGGTGGTCAACGAAAGACACCAAAAGCTGAGCGAAATCTCCAAACACTGCTGCAGGCCTGCACAGACGGCAGCTGATTGCAAAACGTGCTGGACTCTCTTCCCACTTGGTGACGCTGTGTAGTTTTTTTAAGTTGGTGTAAGCCATAAAGTTTGAATGTTCTAAAATGAAAAAAGTTGCTTGGCGTTGCGATGAGTCTGCTTGGCGTAACTTCGGCGTGGCCAGAACATGAAATGCATACTGGGCCTTAACTGATCTGAGATACACATCATCAACATTTTATCGACACAAATTTACCGGTATACCGGTAGTTCCTCTCTTGAGAACACTTTTGTTCTGACTAAGATATGGAAGAGATCATAAGTTATGGTACTTTGTACCAGCTGTTTTTGTAGAACAAATGTAGGCTAGATCGTATGACTTATATTGCTGTATGTTGTATAGGCCTACAGCCTTAATTATTTTGATGCATACAGTAGGCCTACTGGTTTGCTGTATGTAGTGATTAAAAATTGTAACTATCTTAATATTATGACCAGCTGCTTCTTGAAACGGTTTCTGGACCCAGTGAGGTTTCATTTTCAGGGTGGTTTTTCTTTCCTCATGTTGCTCCGTTGAGCCAATCATACTTTTTGGGCCGGTTGTGCAACCCATTAAACATCTACATACAGTAAGTCATAAACGTGCCTGGCCTTGCCAGCTTGCACTGGTCACTGCCCACTCTTTCCTACTTATCAACTATCTACCGGTATTCGATCAACTACTATAGCCGTTATAGTTTTACTTACATCTTGCACATGCCTACACGTGTATGTTGATGAGTGATTGACTAGGCCTACATCGTACATAAAACTTGTGTAACAAGTGCCTAACAAGTAAGCAACCATGCAAATAAAAAGTGCTTTTTTATCTTCCATATCCTCTGCATGTCTTAAAGTCTGACGTTGTGTCGCTACTTCCTTTTCCTGACTCTAGGTGATATTATTGTGTTACCATTCATTTGCTATTGTTGGGGTGGTCAAGAGTAGGAATAGAATGAGTGAATGAATGAATACATTATCGTCATTCAGGTGCGTAGCCAGAAATTCGCAATGGGGGGGCTGTTTTGGGGGTCTGGGGGCGGAGCTCCCAGCCGCCGGAGACCAACGGGGGCCTGGGGGCAAAGCCCCCAGCTGCCAGAGGCTGGGGGTTTGGGGGCAAAGCCCCCCAGCCGCCGAAGGCACGGGGGCTGGGGGCGGAGCCCACAACGCTCCAAAATTTTGCATTTTTTTTGCAAAAATAACTTCATTTTAGGGCTATTTTGATTATAAAATAATGCTTTTAAAACGTGACTTAGAAAATGGCAGTGCAAACAAGATTAAACTGATGGCATAAATGGGCTATTTGGGAGGTGGCTAATGGTAAAATGTTAGTTCTCTTGTTTAGATGCTGGCAAATTATAAAATCGAATTGTTCAATAAAACTCACACGGAGTAACCTATTTGGTATACAATTTATTGAGAAAAATAATTGGGGGGCTAATGCAAAGAGATTTGAGAGAAATGATTGGTAATTAACAAATACTGAATAGCCCCCCCCCCTATTCCTTAGTTTATAGTATCATTTATTTGTTGGTTTTATTTTTGACAAATTAGCCCCCCCTTGAACATATGTTTCAAAAAATGTTTTAAATCACTATTTATTCCACTCCAGTGCATAAAACACTCTCAAAAGTATTAAAAATGTAGTGTTTTCCCCATTCTGCATTTTGGTCGACATGTCAATGGGGGGGGGGGGGGGCTATAGCCCCCCGCCCCCTGGCTACGCTACTGGCTAAAAACGTGGTATTTGCCTTATTCTGCATTTTGGTCGGAAGTCCATTAGCCCCCCCCCCCCCAATAAACGTTTCAAACTATGCTTTAAATCATTTTTTAGTCTAATCCAGAGCAAAAGAGAGTCTAAGAAGTGCTAAAAACGTGGTATTTTCCTTATTCTGCATTTTGGTCGGCAGGCCAATGGGGGGGCTGTAGCCCCCCAGCCCCCCTGGCTACGCTACTGTCCTCATTGGAAAATCGAAAGTTGGCATGCTGCTTCGAAGAAATCCGGCGCACGATATCACAAATCTTGCACCAATTTGTCGCAGAAAATGCAAATAAGGCTTTAGCGGAAGGAAGCTTTCCAATATTCGCGGCTCCGATGGAATGAAGATCTTTTTTTTTTTTTTTTTTTTTTGAGGTCAAGTCAAAAACGAGAAACAAATTCTATCTTTAATAGTCGGCGAGATTGATACTTTTGATCGGCGTGGCGCTCAAAACAAATGAGTACGATATTAAGTTGGTGCAAAAATTCTGCGCAGTAGTTTGAACTTTTCAACTTATCGCATAATTTCGTCGGCTATCAAACTTCATTGGAAGATGGAGCAAACTGAAGCGATTAGCAATCGCGCAAATCGCTGGTAAATTGAAAATTTGCACTGCATTGCCTGATTGCACACTGGCAATCTTGCACTAAGTTTTCATCGGATTTGCGCCTGTGCAAATTTGTTATACCTAACTCCGGCGCAGCTTTGCTGCACATTGCAGTAAATGTTTAAACGCTCGCATATACCGATGTGGGTTTCATCAAAACCTTGGCTAGTCAATCGGATTTTCTGCTTGTTTTTTTTACGCTAATGCTTTTTTTTAGGACGGATAGGACGCGCGTTTTTAACGTCCTAACAAACTGACACTTTTTTTCGAACGTTATCAAAACTCAACTGAAGTCTAGTTCATTGAATTAAAAATTTATTGGGAATTTAATTAAAATCAACTAAAAAATTTAGATTTCAAAAAAAAAAAAATGGATGCGAATTGCGAATTCATTCGGAAATAAACTGATAAAGGCTTAAGGCAGCAGAGGTCGTCATGTGTCATGTATGTACCATCAAACACCTCCGTCAGTTCCTCAGTCGTAAACAAGGTTTAAAATTTCTTTAAGACGCTATAAAAATCATTCGAAATCTGGTTTCTTTTATAAAATCATCAATCTAGGGTGATGCAAATTTGAAGATACGTAAGTCAGTGTCAGTTTATTAAAGATAAATGAGCAACCATCCTAAACCTGTCAACGAACAAAACGAAACACTAATTCTATCATGCTGTGATAAAAGCTCAGGTGATAAAGAAGAAAATGCGATTTTTTAATTTTTATGTTCACTGTTATGACCTAAAAAGATATGCTGGCGTTTTAGTACTAATAGGTCTAGCCTATTTACTGCAAATGTCATTCAACTAGGATAGCAGATAGGCAATAAACCCTGAGGCTTAGACAGGTAAGGCAGAGGGCTATAAATACTGTAGGCCTAGCTAAGTTGTATAGGCCTAGCCTACCAGTAGTTGAGTTATTGTCAAACTCAGAACTTAACTGCTGAGCTGTTTTTTTGAAGGTTGAGCAGTGCTGCAGAACAGATACCTGTAAGTTGGCTGGCAACAGCAGAGTCACCCGCATAGGCCTACTGTAGCGTATGGTACTGTATCTTACACAAACATGGCTAATATCCTTCCCACCTCGTCATTGAATCTTGAAGCCGATGGTGATTCTGAACCAGGAGATTTTTCACCTCTTACAATGTCAATGGACTTCACAAAACCTTTGGTAAAAATTAACTGTAATATAGGTAGCCTATGGAAGTACCGGTAATATTGGTACCTTACTTTAAGTTGTCCATTTTCACACCATACAGAAATGGTTACCGTACTGGTAATACTGTGAATGACATGGTCAAAGCGTAACACTTACAGAGTTCTCATCAACCATCTGATGCTGGATATCAGATAGGCCTATGTGATGACCAGTGGTGGGCAAATTACTGCACAAAAGTAATGAAATCATTTCACTAAAAATTACTTTAAAAAAGTAGGCTAATGAAATTACCGTAGTCGTTATTTCTCAGAAAAAGTAATACCAGTTAGTAATTTGTTTTTACAAATTACTTTTAATGAAACCCACTTAGCCAAAATCTGAAATGACAGTGGTCTGCGTCAACTTTTGAATAAGGCTGTATGAGAGAAAATGTTGGATCTCATCTATGATTCAAGCTCAACTAAGCAGGTTTAGAACTTGAGATTATTTATTTCTGCTGTCAAAGATTAATCATAACTAGGTCCATTTATATTTTGACCTGAAAAATCTAATTTTGACTTTATTTTGCTCTAATCCAATTGGAAGTCTTGGCGAATGGAACACTCGCGGTACTTTTTTTTCCTCGCGAATGGAGCAGGCGCAATGAATAGATACTGCAGGGAATTGCTATTCCCTCAGACTGGCATCGCTGCCCTAACCCTAACAGTAATGAAAGGTTTTGAAGCAAAAAAAGAATGATTCCCGTAAGTCCTTCCCATTTCCATCTATTCTGCGAATTCTACCATTCTACGCATTTACACCTCCAGCGGGAGTCGAACCCGGGTGCGTAGGTTTGCAGTTAGGCACTCTAACCAGTATACTGCGCAGCTTCTACCAACAACTTGACAAAATGTCGTATTTAAACCAAATGTATGAAAAAGGCAATGTATCCATTCGCAAGGAAAAAAAATACCGCGAATGTTCCATTCGCCAAGTCACTTCGAATTCAATTTGGCCTAGTTGATCTTCTAATTTTGATTAAAAAAAAGTTTCGATATTTGCAATTCATGTAAGTTTGAAGCTGGTAGGTAACCTTCTTCACTTTTCATTGACAGCATTTAGAAAGAAATATCAACCAGTTAGTTTTTTGATTTATGGAGGACAAAAACGTTATAATAAAGTAATAATTTCTGCAGGACGAAAACCTAAGAATCTGCACACATTTCCATGTCAAGTATGTTTTTTTTAATAATCAGTAAATTTTGGATTGAAATTTGCTGTTCTTAAACTTTCAGAATTTTCGGCCTCATTCTGAAATTTTATTGGAAAATACAATGACGCAATTTCAATCTTGCTTGGTAAAAAGTTGTGTTGTGTAAAGGTTTTGTTGATTGCTAAAGCTGTGAAAGCAAAACAGTACAGTCCTAAGATTTCCAGAATCTGGTTAATTTGTTGTGATATGCCGTGCTATATAACAAAAATTGACTTTTTGATTTTTGAATTTGGACATGTATTTTATGTATGCCAAGGCTGGCATGCTTAATTTGTTTTCAATTTTAAAAAAATGAGTTTCATGCTATTATAACATCATTTTTATGAAGAAGTTAACCCATGCAGGCAATTGTAATGCAGCATATTACAACTATTTGCAGAATTTGGAGTAGCAAAACTTCATTCAAACATGCATAAAACTGCTCAGAACATTTCATTAGTTCTCAAATATGAAGAAAAAACCTTTTGTTTGCTTTTGAAAAAGGATTATTGATCACATACAATTTTGAAAATTTTTGACCTTACCCAAAATTTTGACTTAATTTTGACCTATAAAATCTACGTAAACTGGCTCCAGAGCACCCAAAAGTAATCCTGGTGTATAATAAAGCCCTGAAAAAATTTTGACTTTATTGTCTTTTGCGGGCCCTAATCATAGCTCTTTGGCTATTGTGGCTTTTGATACGCTAAAGCAATGCCTTCAACACCAATGTTAAGAAGCAAAATTAAGCAATGAAAATTTTAACAATTTTGGTTGGTTCAAAATCTTAAGTATTCTCTCCAACAGCAATTGCAGCATTACAAGTTTCAGGAGTTGGTCTTGATCTCGAGTCTAGGACTTCTTGCTTTATAGATACAAACTTATCCATTTTTTGTCACAATCTTAGTGATAATATCACGCTTTCAGTAGTCCTTATTACCTTAATTTTTTAAAAAACTTTTTAGTAGTGATCACCAGTACTACTGACTTTTCGTTAGTAGCAGTATTATTAAAAGTTTATAAAAAATATGTCGAAATGACGTAATTCTAATTGCTTTCTACATATTTATCTATTAGAAAAGTTAATTGATGGTACAGAACTTGAAAATTGCTTTGAATAACATTCGAAGATTTGAACATTTTAATTAAAACAATATTCATCTATTTTCTTATATTGTTTGAATTGTATTGCACAAAATGTTTTTCCAATTTTTTGTTGTACAGTAGTAGGTTTGTTGTTTTGACAAAAATTTTACTTATTGGTGTGGAAATGGAACAATAGGTTGCTATTCAGTTACTGCACTAACGTAATCTTTTTGCACGAATTTGGAATGCGACACTACGCGGTCATAGATAAATGCTAACTCAAAATACTGTAGAAACAGGCCTGCATAAATCACTGCAGTACAAGGGCCGTAACAATGCAGACCTACTTGTTGCAGATCGTGTGCTTTTGCTGTTGTAGCTACCATTGTTACGGCAAAATGTCTTGTGATCGTGGAAAAGTAAAAAACAACCGTTACCTGTTCATATGCATGTAAAACATGTAATTGTTGTATTGTGATATTAGTAGCTACAGTAACTCTGATAGAAGCAGTAGCACTTTCATTGCTCGAAGGTTTTAAATAGTTTTGTTTGGAACGAAGATTGGTACTAAACTTTATGCTTTAAGTCTGTTTTCATTAGCATCTAATTCAGCGAGATTCGGATGTTGGGTTTCAAAATCGCATGTAAGATTATCTTCTTTTAAAACTGAAGCCACGTATAGTCAAACTAAACACAGTGCTTTTGAAGTTACAACTGCAAACAAGTATTTGTTTGTCCTATTTTAGTTAAACACAATGCCCTCTCTTTTAATGTTTTCTTGTTTTCTGTCATTGTGGTATGCCAGGATTTTCCAAACTGTGTGCCATGAAAGAGCTGCAGGTGTGCCGCAAGGTCTTAAAATGTGTACTTATACATAACGTCCATTCATTTTACTTGTGGGTTTTAAAAAGTAGTTGGCAATTTACTTTTGAATACAAAGTGTATTTACAGTAACTGCATTTAACCGCATAATTACTTCATAAAAGTTTACGTAACCTACTGTATCAACTTTTTACCTACAATGACATCACAGTATGGTATACAGCTACCAGACCAATGCAAAGCTCAGAATTCAGAGACTTAGTGCACAAAAACAAGCACGTCTTTCTCAATGAGTATACTGTGCACTGTATTGATTGACATTAAAATGACTTCAAATTTTTTCAAATTTGCATGGTTCATTCAAGCTTGTTGTAGTGCATATTTATCCTCTCACCAGACAGCGTCAGACGCTAACTATTGGACAATCCGCACACTTTTCATTGCAATGGCTACTTCGTGGTTAGAGGAATCTGCACCTGCTTTAGAGTTTCTAGTGATATCTTCAAATTCTTGTCCACGGAATTTGCTGCTTGTTCGAATCCACGAAGCATAGGTAATCATCGTAAAGTGTCTTGTCCAAGGACGCCACAACGTGACCCTGGTGCTGTGCGGGTTGAACCCAGATCATTTGATCTAAGTTATCGTAAAACGACACCTTTATGCTCTTGGCCATGCTTGCAACCAATGTTTTAAATAAAGTTTTTCAACAAGCAAGGTAAACGCAGAGCCATAGGTTTGATGTGGCAGTTCTAGGTGTGCCGCTGTCAAATCAAACACTTCGAAGCATGCAGCAACCCCAAAAAGTTTTAAAACCACTGTGGTATGCTACACAAGTAACACAACTAATTGGTTGCTGATACACAGTGCTTGTTTCAACTGCAAACACTCTTTTGTGATCTGTACCTCTTCTGTTAGTGCATTAACATTTAAATAGTAATTTGTAATTAGTAATTTTGACACCTCTCAAAAAGTAATAACTGATGAAATTACCACAAAAATTACTTTTTTGAAAAAGTTATGTCATTACCATAAAAATTACTAAAAAAGTAATTTGTTACTTTTATAGTTTGTAACTGCTGGTGATGACCCTGTGGTCACCTGATTTGAGTTTGAAGTGTTGTAATCTTCGTGTAATATCACTTCGTATAATATCGCATAATTTGTATAATATCACAAGTCAAACACGTCTTATCATCCTCTGAATAAAGTATCAAGTTCCTGATATTTTAATGAACACCTGAAATAGGGCGCAGGAAGCGGATAATGACGTTATTGAGCTCTCTGGGTAAAAGTTAACTAAATAGTCCTCAATAACAGTGAAAATAGAGCATGGAAAAATTTGGTGTAATATGAAAACCAAGTTCGAAAATATCCATGCTCTCGAAATTTGGCAACAGACAAATTCAGGAAAGTATATAAAATCGGGTATCACCACACTCTCCGCCGTGCCCTGAAAAGAATTCACGTCGGGGTCACCAATGAAGTGTTGTAATCTTCGTGTAATATCACTTCGTATAATATCGCATAATTTGTATAATATCACTAGTCAAACACGTCCTATCATCCTCTGAATAAAGTATCAAGTTCCTGATATTATAATGAACACAACTGAAATAGGGCGCAGAAAGCGGATAATGACATTATTGAGCTTTCTGTGTGAAAGTTAACTAAATTGTCCTCAATAACGGTGAAAATAGAGCATGGAAAAATTTGGTGTAATATGAAAACCAAGTTCGAAAATATCCATACTCTCGAAATTTGGCAACAGAGAAGTTCAGGAAAGTATATAAAATCAGGTATCACCACAAGTTCATCTAATCCGTGGATTCTGGTCACATCTGACAAACTTGTTGTGCCCTTGCAGTTTGCATACCCCTAACTAATAAGGCTCTTTATGATAATTATGGTAATAATCTCTGCTTGGTGGTTTCAAACAACCAGCAAATTCTGAATTTACTTGAAAGGAAGTCAGTGGAAAATTTTGATTAAAAAAGGCAGTAGCCTGGTATCTACGGTATGTTTTAATAAGCAGGTAAGAATTTGTCTGCAGACAGAGCAGGTAAAGGATATCGTCATTAGAGCTCGACCGATATCAGGGTCAAGCCGATATATCGTATCGGCTATTTACTGCGGATAAAATATCGGCTTAGCACAATTACCTTAAGCTGGTTATATTTTCAAGTAAGCACGAGTGCTCTTGCATTCTATTTGCTTAGTATGCATGGCAGACATACGTAAAATGCTCTGCCCTCTCATGTAGTGCACATGTTGCCATTTGCACCGCTGTTCTAGCATGTGTATGTGTCAAACTGTTGTGTTTTTGCTTTGCTTTTTTTGGGAGTAATACTGGACTGCGACTTGTACTTGCAATATTATACTCTATTCTTTGGAAGGGGATTAGTGAAGGTTCTAGGTTCAAGTTAATTGAAAAATAGTGACAAAATTTTGATAGTTAATAAGTAAGTATATCGGTTATTGGTGTCAGTATCGGCCTAAGAATTTCAAAAATATCGATATCGGTATTGGCCTGAAAAAGCCATATCGGTCAAGCTCTAATCGTCATTGGTATTTCTTCAATTCTTGTGACCTGTGACAGAAAAGTAAAGATGCATCAATCAATCGTTATAGCAATGGTAACCTTTATAATACTGGTAGTACTATACAGTACTTGCTGATTTAGAAGTGCAATAGATTAAAAGTAGGGTATAGTCTGTTGGCTTTGCTTATTTTTGTATCTTTCAGAGATCTGACGATCCATCTTTGAAATTGTTTGACAAAACTGTGGATGATCTTAATGTGGTTGATGTTTACAACATTGCATCAAGTGTTGGACAAGAATTTGAACGTCTTACTGATGCGTTTGGAGGCAAGTAAGAGGTTATTTTTTGCAATATTAAATTTTTCTTATTTTTGGCAAAATGTGTTGGTACTGGTACAGGGTACATTCAGATATCGGATAACCACATTACAAACACTCTGAAAATGGACTGTTTAATTATGCTCAATATGCCCAACAAGTTTAATAATTTCGGCAGAATACCGAAAGTTTTGGCATGAATGAAAATTTAAGGTTTGATGCTGGAAGGTCTTTCTAGAAGTTCTAAGCTTTCTAAAAATGGTTTTTATATTTCCTGTGACCTACTCTTCAAAAAATTTGATAATTTTTGGAGACCTCTGCAATCTTTTCTTGCAGCTTTAATATTTCTGCTAATAATTGAATTGAACTTTTGATAACGTTTGAAAGCATTTGGCCTCCCTATATCTATCTAGGCTGCACAGTAGCCTCTTGTTGTTGCTGGTTGCACTTGGTAGTGTTTGTTATTTTGCGACTTGTAAACGGATTAGTTAAAAATAATCCATTTCTCTACCTTAAAGATCAAGTGCCAAGGTAAATTTGCTATTTTAGTTTTTAAAGCTACGTCAAAAAAAGTTGATTAGCAGCAACATTTAGAGGTTTATTGTGGTTAAAAAGTCGTTTTGACTAGTGAAAACTCAAAATTGCTATTTTTGTCTACTGTGAGAATGACGTCATCAGCAAATAACGCAACCGTATACCATGGCCTTAATGCAATTAGCATGCTGGGTTTCCTTATAATTAGCTGATTGTTTGTACGCAGATGACGTCATTTTGCGGTTGGCAAGTTTTTGCGCAAAGCGTCTTTCAAACCGTAATATCTCCGCCGATTTAGCATAAATTAACCCAAAACTTTCAAAACTTCTTGATTTACCCTTGTACTATCTAGTAATAACCAAAAAATTTGTGTCGCATTTTTCTTGTCGCTTGATCTTTAAAGTTAAATGTTAAAAGCATCAACTCAAAAAGCAGAAGTTTCGCTAAGGTAACGAATATTATAAGAATTAAAAATGCGATGTAAGAATCAAATTTAATTGTAAGAATCAAAAGTTGTAAGAATCAAATTTAATACAGAAAACTTTTTGCGAATGCAATCGTAATCTGGAAAATTAAAAAAAAAACAAAAATTTGTAAAATTTGCAGATGGGATTTTATTTCGTGTAGACTTTTGTAAGTAGGATCGTAGATTGTATTAGCCGCCTTTTTTCAGTCTTTTAGCGTAGCTGAGCAGCATATATTGTAATTAGTCAAAAATCTGAATATGCTTTATTTGAATTAGACAAACTTAACACTAAATAAGCAGCTTAGATAATCAGACCAAAAACAAAAATGATTTATTCACTTGCTGAAATTTCTGGTTTTACCAGAAATTTCAGCAACCCTTGTTACATCATATACCTAGCAAGCATGACGTTATGGCATCTTGATGTTGGTTTGAAAAAAGCCGCAAATGAAATACTGCACAGATGCAGTCCAAATGGAGTTCAACAAGAGTCGGTGTTTTCTGAAAATTAAAAATAAGTGAGAAGGTAGTTGAAATTACCTGACTCTACCCTAATTATCAATCTCTAGGGATAGTCTAACTTTGCATCTAACTATTGTAAAGTTTCTGTTTATCATATATATAGAGTTGCCAGTGATCCCTTCACTAGAAGATCTAGTTGCAAAGTAAACTTAGACTAATTAGTAGTTGAGAAAATATAGGGTGTTTGCAAAAATCAATATCCTAACCTTAAACCTAATCCAAATTTTAGCGTGAATGTTGGTCATTGCTCAAAACTTAACCCTAACCCGAAACCCTTGGGTTCATTATTACAACAAATGAAAAAAATTAAGTGAATCAGTGCTCTCTCTTTGCTGACTTATTCTCTTCTAGGGCTTTTTAAAACATCATCCACATAGTTATTTTTAGTTGTTTTAATATGAGATGAGCTTTGGTCTGTTGGTTGTGCCAGATTTTGTAATCTTCAGATGAAACGTGGAACTTTTTGTCTCATATTTTGTAATTTCCGATTTTCACAGATTCCTCTTCAGATTAGAATGGTCTACAGTAGAAATCTCATTAAACAATCAATAATTTTTAGAATGGTTGTTTGTAAACAGAACTTGATCAGGTGATAATGACAATTTAGTAATTTGCACATGATGCATAGTGTTTTGTTTAACCCTAAGCCGATTTTTATACGAGAATCAGCATTTATTGGGCACATGCTCACTCATTTTTGTATTGCCTTTTTTGGGGGGTGCACGCTGACTTGCCAAAACGTAAGAGAAATACTGAATGTGACCTCACATTTTAAAAGTGTGTTGGATTGTAATCACACCTGGCTGTAATGCTGGCCTGGTTTATTGGTTATGTTAACCAGAACCATTCAATTTAAGAAGAGACTATTTCAGAGGAAATTTTTATCTCTTTTTTTCGTTAACTCTGCAACTTCTTGCTCTAAAACTAACCCCAACTTAAACCATAGTAAAATGTGTGGATGAATATTTCTCTTTTTTTTTATTTTCTTAACTTAAAAGTTTTCGGTGAAATAGTCTTTCCCTTCAATTTATTACTCAATTTGGAATCAAAATGTTATAAAAAATGAATTAAAAATTAACCCATTCTGTGCTTTATTTCTTACATCAAACTGATTTTAAATGTGCTATTTTTCAGGTGCTGTGTTTTGTGGTGTGATGCCAAAAATAATAAGGATATTGGAGTTACTCGAAAGCCTTGTCACAAAAAAAGAAGAGGAGACAGCAGAAATTGCTGAGTTGAATGATTCACTGCATAAACTTCAAGTAGAAAGCAAAATGAAGGATGAAAAACAACAAGAAGTCAGTTTTCTGGATGTAGTTCAATGTTGATCATAGGTTTTAATTTAATATCCTCAATCATTAATCTTTGATTTATTCTGCCAAAATGTTACCCAATGCTTTATTTGAATTGAAGTTACTAAGTACCAATGTGCAACAGTTATTCATAAGTAAATCAGTACTTTCTGTGGGTGCAAACAGAGTCATTTTTGATATTGGCTTGATTTACTGTATGAATATGACTAAGTTTTTGAATGCAAGCAAATGACAGAAATAAGAGGTTAATTATGGTGCTATTTTACAATACGCAAGTGCAACTGCAAGAGTTTGAAATAAAGACTTCCAAAACAATCAATAAAGTTAGAAATTATCGTTTAGTGCTAACAAATTGTGCTTTTGAAATTTTTGACAGTAGGTTGGTGCTGACACTTTTCCGTTTTATATTTTTAGGGAATCGTCAAATGATGATTAAGTTTAAGATTAATTTTAGCCGCAGTAGTAAAATGAAAAAGATTCGCGTTTCTTGTTTTTTTTTGCACACAAGTCCTAAAATCTCAAATTCCATTAAGAATCACAAAAATCGCCTCGTTGAAATGATTGAAAAATATCTCCAGATTTGGAAATAGTGAAAGGATGTGATATGTTGCTACCCCTTTAATCCTTATACTTACAAAAGAGTTAACAACATGAAAAACAAAGAGAGTTTATTGGCAATTATAGCCAAGATTGATTTAACACTTTTAGTTGAGCACCAAAAGTGTTAAAAATGCTTTGTATTTCTAGGAAATTGAGGTGATAGAATCAACATGGAAAGATGAAGCCAGAAGTTTATTAGAAACAGTATCGACATTGGAAGAAGACAATCAAAAACTTACTTCATTACTGACAGAAAATCTTCAAGTAATACCAGGGTTGTTCAAAATAGGAATAGTAGACATAAAAAGCATTTAAGCGTGGTAGAACCCTAACACCTAAGCCTACTAACTACAGTATGAGCTTGTTTAGAACAGTTGGTAATACTACACGTTACTGTGGATTTTTAAAAAATTTTTGCATTCCTTTTCTTAATTTTTAATCTCAATATCTTTCCTAAAAGTAGCAAAGCATGCCACTGTATTCAACTTGATTCATTATTATTAGCCTATATACCGTGCAATGTATTTAAAATAAATTATTAAAGAAACGGTGTTCGACATCAACTGCACTTCAACAAAGAGCAGCCAAACCTTTTAAGATTGAAGAAGAGTGGCCACCTGAATTTTTGATACTAGTTACATAGTACCGTGCTTCAGTTGATATCCCCTTATTGCCGCAGGAAAGTGCAAACGAAATTGCAGTACCAGAGCAACAAGCTTCCCTCGTCACAAAACTTCAGCAGCAAATATCTCAACAACGGGATGATATCCGATGTAGAAATGCTTCTCTCGAAGAACGATCGCAAGAAATTGATGCCGTACGTTTATCAGTAGTTTTTGATAAGTTGAACACTGAAGAGACTTTAAATGGCCAAATTTAACACCTACACACAAGTAGTTATTTTAATTCTTAGTGGTTTTTTCCAGTTGCAAACATGATTTTTTAAACTTCATAATTTTTTCTCGGTTTGACCGAGATATCTAAGTTTGCTTAGGTCCTTCATCAAGTTGGGGCATAGTATTGTCAATGTGTAGTGTATTTAGACGAAAGGTTTGGTTTTAGTTACAGTTACAAATCCAGCGGCTTACGAAACTAAACGGCGACATTCGTAATAAAATGGTCATATATGAACAACAAGCTAAAAAGCTCATCGAAGAAAAAGCTGGCCTAGAAGCTCGACTTAATTCTAACGGAAAAACAATGGCAGAATTGCAACTTAAGTAAGTTTGATCTTCTATATCGTCTACTTATTTTATTTTGCTATGTTGTTTTAAAGTTCATAATATAAAGACAATAAGATTTGAAAAGTTTTAATAGAAATCCTGAAGCCTGTTTCACCTTTCGCTTGACTTTTCAGAAGGGTATTTTTGGCTGTAATGTTCATCCATAGAATATTTTTCGCATGTTAGTAGTAATAGTCAGTATATTCCTTTCAGTTTTCATAAATAGATCATGTACTTGCGTCTATTACGAGTAATGTTTGTAACAAGGTTTACTGGTTTTGTGTTCATTCATATACAGCGTAATTGCCAACCACGCACTATTCAAAATGCAACTTAAGCTGATCGATTGATGGTAATGTCATAAATTTTCAATTTCTGTAGGTCCTTGAAAAAGCAAAAATCAGTGGAACAATCTAACATCCCGTCTATAAACGATGATGAATCAAGGGTGAGTTTCATTCCAAATAATACCTTAATCGTATTAATTAGTTTAAAAAGCATATTTGTCTGCTAGATTTTATGTCTGATGAGCAAGCTGATCACCAGATTTGTAGTAGCTTTCGAGTATAAGAAAGTAGGCATCTACTTAGTATTTGATGATTTTCTGATTCGCCGTAAAATTTTTATCGAATTTCCTTAAACTTGTATGTGATTGCTTTCTGTGCCATTTTTCAATCTAATCTTTCATTATACTCGCTACATTACTCCGATGCGTGTAGCAAGTTAAGTTAGCGAGGCCCATCTCCACGTCATTGCGCCCGCGCAACACAGCTCTTATCGAAGAATTGTCGCAGCGGTGGCGAGCCGTTGGCAACACTGTTCGATTTGACCGGCCCGAGATTGAACTTCAGACCTTCCGCTCTAGAGACGAAGGCGTTTTCGCCCGACCAAGTGTGCTGTTTTTAAAACTAAAATTTCGCTTTTAGCTACAGCATGCCACCTTGGACCCTTTGGTTGCTAATAAGCTCATAATTGATTTGAACGACCCAAATCGTCCAAGATACACGCTAGAAGAACTGCAGGAGGTTTTAACAGATCGAAATCAACTTAAAGCTCGCTGTTTCCTCTTAGAAGAAGAACTCATGTACCACAGAGGGTAAGTAATTTACAACTTGAAATAATCACAAAATATTTTTATGACGCAATTTGTGAACGTGCTTGAACTTACAGATTATGCGGAGGTAGTGAATATCATCGAATCTTCCATCTTGAGAGTCAAAGTGTTTCCTGTACTTTTAACCAACCAGGACGTTTTGAGGCGACAAAACGCCTCAGATGTTGTGGTAAGGGTTCTAGCAAACCAGTCTCACGTCAAAAGGGTCTCTTGTCAAAATGTCCCTTACTTCTTTTGAGCGCTGCTCTATCCATAAAGGAGATAGTTTAGCCTGTTTTTGTTTGTTTCTATCTAAAAACTTTTTGATTTTGGGATAATAGCAAGAGTTTTGAATGTATTTGCGAGTTTGCGTGCTTATCTTTGAGATTTTGCTGCATGCCAAAGTTAATCATTTTCTTTTTGAAACAGACTTGCAAGAAAATATGGATTGTGAGTAGTTAGCTTTGTGTTGGTTTATGTTGACTGGCGTAGTATCTACTTGTCATCTAACAAAAATGCTTGTTTGTTTGCTTCAGTTTAATTCATTTTTGCTCAAAGTCTTTTTAGAGGAACCAAATTCAAAGCAATTGGCGATGGTTTGTCATACGATGTAATATCACGGGATAAACAGAACATGTGATTAGGTTTATTGACATTGTTAGTCGTAATTGGTCTTAATCACTTAAAATCCTGATTGATTGGTTTGTTACGCACAACTAAATTCTGATCCAGAATACTTTTTCGAATTTTATAGTATTTTGTCCAGCGCTAAAACGAAAAACCGGCTGTCATTAGAGCATCAGTATACCTCAAGTTTCGAATGGGTGACGAAATAACCAATACACGTAACCTCGCTCAGTCTTATTACATGTAGCTTTATTATCCGAGGCTGGATTTGCAATTTTGTATAACTTTAATGGACTAAAGTCTACTAATAAGTAGATTGCATCGTACTAATGCCAGTATTTTAACATGATTTACTTTTATTCCTGCATGAATAAATTGTAGTCAGTACTCAGTAACTCCATAAATTTCAAAATTCAACAATTTTTGACATTCATATGCTAGTTGAAGTAGGGATTACACGTATTTAATGTTATGACTACGCGGCTTGAAAATTAATCGTTGTTGAAATCTATGTTGTAATGGCTTAAATACGCGTTATTTATATCGTTTTACTTTGAAAGCATGTTGATCTTGCAAAAGACAGTATTCAAGTTTGGATACCACAGATACTGTCATTGCCTAGCATCGCTTGTTGCTTGATCGCTTTGGTACAGTGGCTGTGGTCAAAAGTTTTAGCACCCCAAACTTGAAACCTTTGACTGATTATAAATAATTGGATTTTCATACGGATTTTGCACGTCGCTGATGAGCCCAAATTTATCTTTCTTGTGTAGACTAAAACGGTAGTCGACTAAAACGGTAGTTTAGCATGAGAACGTTATAGTGTTTTTAAATATTAAAATAGACGAAATATTAAATTAGTATGGGCTAGAAAATCGACTGGCTTACAGTATTTTCAAATTCTGTATTACGATCATAAAATATCTCAGTCTTAAATACTGCACTAGAAAACAAGGCAATCAGTTTTATTTACAATGATATATCAGTACTTAGTCGAGGTTTGGAGGAAAAGTTTTCGGATAGAAATTAGTAAAAGCAAATTAACAAGCCGATGTAATAGTAATGCATTTGTAAGGGTATCTCACTAAGCCATAAGAAAAATAGCTTTTGTCTTCAGCCGATTTTAGATTTTTTAACTGATGATCCCCAATTCAAAAGTTTTTCAGAAATTTGCCTTATTTAAATGGAGGAAAAAAGTGCTACAGTTTGAGGTAAGACGTGCGCTAATTTCAGTTAATGCTGAAGAATATGTGATCTGCTTAATTAGCTTCCAGCAAGCAATACAGCGTTTAGATGTTACATTGCAGTGTGAGAAATAGATCTGATGCTGATAGCTGGTTTTCCTTTTCAGCTGCAGTAAGAATAATTTTGGATATCTAATACAGTCGCAGGAAGAATTTCAATAATTTGCAGACTTAACGAGGACTAAAGGCGAAACCAATGGGGATATCTAAAGTTAGGCCAGTCATATTAGACTAGATTAGCGTTGACTTCATCCTTTTTGACCCATCCGTTGCGGAAATATTCTACTTTAAATACGACGTCGGTGACTCTAATGTTAAAAATTTTAATAATTTTTATTGGCAACCCTGTCGTTGATAAGCATTGGCGTCTTAGCGACACCTTCCCAGTTCTAACCTAAAGCAACGATTAGGCTACTGCATTGGGTCGTTTTGCTACGCACTAACCAATTTGATCTTATCAGCGCTGCAGATCTGAGCTGGTAAAAAGAGTAGACTTTTCAGTAGCCTAGCGATTTCAGTAAAAATCAAGCTGGCAGATACAGTTCAGTCTAAGTCGTAGCCTAGTCTCGCGGTAAGGTTGTTATTACTAGGCTACACACTACAAAGTACAAACTCATACCTGATAGTAAGACTACCAATACTTGAGTAGGCCTATTGTATTTGCTTACAGTATTTTGTGACCCTAGAATAAACTTTTCCATCAAAGTTGAAAATAATCGCCTACTAGCCCACTCCTATAACTCTACTAGCCTTACTTTCGCTTGTTCTTAAACGTTTGTTACCTAGGCTAACTTACAGTCTACTCTTTTTTACAGCTCTATTCTACTGACAAGATCAAACTGGTTAGTGCGCAGCGAAACGACCCAATGCAGTAGCCTAATCGTTGGTTTACAATAGAACTGGGAAGGCGTTGTCGCAAAGACGCTAATGTTTATCAACGACAAGATTGCCAACAAAAATTATGACATCAGAGTCACCGACGTCGTGTTTGAAGTAGAATATCTCAACAATGGCTTGGTCAAAAAGGATAGAGTCAGCGCTAATCCAGTCTTATGCGATTGACCTAACTTTAGATATCCCCATAGATTTTGCCTTTAGTTTTCGTTTAGTGTAATAACCCTTGCACAATCTATCCTTTGGGTCAATGCGGTTTTGTGATTGTATTCTTAATTGTTTTTTCTTTCAGTGAAGACACTTGGGTTGAATTAGACGAAGATGAAATTCGACAATCGAAGTTAAATTCCTATAAACAACAACAACCACCATCACAACCGCAAGAAAGCGGCATTAGACGATTGTAAGTGAAATACAAAGCATTTTTTCATTATTGGACTGTTTCCTTTTTTATCAGCTCAGAAAAATATTTCAGCCAGCTTGCGTGCTGCTTGCTGATCGTTTGCTATGATTATTACACAATCTAAAAACGAAAACTATAAGAAAGACCTAAGACGTAGGAGTAAATTGCAGTCAAATTAGTGAGAATGTCTTCCAAGTTTAGGTAAGATATGCTAGTTTATTGCAACCCTTTAATTCGTATTGTTTAGACTTAACTGGTGTTTACGTATCAATTAAAAAAAAATTTGTCTGTTTTTGAAAACATTCAATTCAGGGAGAAATTCTTCAAATACTTACCAATTTTATTTAAATGGATGTAACGGAATATGCGAGCAAAGAATTTCAGACGATGCACAAATTGCACACATGTGACGAAACCTTTTTCATCTTGTTTAGAAAATAATGGATATTAATCGCTAAGTTTTTTTTGTTCTAGTTTTCAGTACTTGGCTGGCGACAATTCGTGGCGAAACCGACCCAATCCCCAAAAAGTCCAGCCCAATCATAGCATAGTGGACGATGAAATACGCACAAAAGACCTGGTGAACCCTAATGACATTAAAGAATTGGTTCCCGACACAAACCGGAAGCGTGACGTCATTGAAGCAGCGGACGATGCGTCACTTCCGCCTTCTGAAATGTCAATTTTGTCGCCGACATTAGAACGAGAAGATTTTTCACCGTGATATTTTGGTGATACACACGTGACATTTTCGTGATGCTCATTTAATCATCCATGCTGCACAAATCATTTGACATTCGCATCTTGAAGTTTGCAATGCATCATGAAATCAAATCAGTGTTGCCATAGAATTTTATGCCAAACAAGCGTTTTGTATATTGAAGTAGTAATGCAGGAAGTTGAATCGTGTCTACCTTTGTATTGGAAATAATTCGCAAATCTAAGCTGCTCAGCGCTGTTTTAGACTCGGCCCTCATTAGCAACTCTCAGAAATGTGAGCTGAGATGATCCAATCCGCTTTTGTAACATCTGGGCATCATCATGAAGAATTAGAATTCTTACGACCGAGGTCTATCTAAGTCACAAATTAACCGATGCTAACAATCCCACACATGATAGAAACAACTCATAACTGAATAATTAAACAACTTAAGGTTGATTGGTACTAACAAATTTTATCTTTGTGTTTAGTTTTTTTTTTGTAAATGTAATTTTTTGAATGTTACATAAAATCTTCATTATGCTTATCGTTAGGAGTTGCCTGTAATCTCCGATGTTCGTCTTTGGCTTTGTCAGTGAAGATGCGTGTAGACAAAACGCAAAGCAAGAAAATGTGACGTCACTGACAACTTTCGAAAGGTTGCAACCGGTCGAAGTCTTCGCGAGGGTTTGCTTAACTTCACTTCGACAAAATTTGGTAATGGATGGTTTGCCTATTTTGAGCAAGCTATGTGAGCGACCAAGTTGCCAGCCTTCGCTGCGCGTCCTGTGTAAACGCACCTTTATGGAATGTAGATTTTTAATGCTCTTATAGTTAATATCATTAGTAGGTGCATAAAATTGCATTGAAAAACACTAACGAGTTAATTGTATCGTTTATTCAACAAGTTTCCTTGGCTAGGAGACAGCGAAGGAATCTTGCTTTCTTGCAGTATTCAAGTCAACCTGCCACCTGTCTTCCACGCACATAGCCGACTTCACACTTGCTCGTTTAATGAGGAACGTCAAGCAAGGAAGTTGTGAATATCAATTTTTCTTGTTGTTGGTTTGATTCATTACGAAGTTGAACGCGAGTCTACCGTTCAAATTGCAGACTCTCTATCTACTAAACTCGTATCGGATAGTTGCTATTTGTTTTTTGGTTTGAGTTCTTTAAATTATCCTGTGTCAGTCAAACATCTCAGCTTCCATTTATCGTCATCATTGTATTCCACTGTAATTCAAATGGTTTGAAACTTTCCAAAGGGTAAATTTTGTAACAAGTATGGTATAGTATTTTTTGTAACTTTTTTCCTTGGGCTCTTCATTATTATCATTAATTCAGTTTTGATCCAGTTCTTCCCCATGACGGAGTTGGCAGGATTTGTAAACGATCATGGAGAACTAACTCTTCAATCAAATGACTAAATTAGCCGTTTTTAAATAAAGAAAAACGAATCTGGTGTCAACAGTGGAGAAATGTATTCGTTTTTAACCCATGGTGGTGAGTGATTTCATATTTCAATAAAATTAATTGGTGCTGCCCATCATGATCTGATTTTAATGCACTTTATCATTTTAAGATGACTGAAAATTTATCTGCTTTTATTATGTTTATGATTTTTAAATGTCTTCAGTGTATCTGTTCTTGATATAATTTTCATTTTTGATAAATTTAATAAATTATCTACTGTGTCAAAACCTCAAAGTTACTTCATAAGTCGTTAGGTGGAGTTCGATAGCTGTTGTAACAGTTATCCCTGCACGAAGTAAATGCAATGCGCGACGGATTGGAAAAGTGTTGATAGTTGACTTTGACGATTAAAGGTTCTATTTTTTCTGTTATCGATTGTGCATCTTGCGTGCACCTATTTATGCTATGAAAATTTTGTTTTCATTCTGAACTTTATGTTCATTTTGTGTTTAAAAATCTGCTTGAATTTACGGTAAAGCAATCTAGTTGATGATAGTAAATGCAAAATTTCGTACGTTTAAGCGCATTCACGGCATTAACTGAAAACCACTACCGTATTCAATAAACTTGGGCAGGTCATGTCCCGCACGCACACGCCAACTATTCTATAGCTAAATTATAAGAAGTTTCAAAAGATCAGGATCAATGGTCCGTTCCAGTACATTCATATTTAGTAAAATTTTGAGAGAGGCTAAGACAAGAAAATAGTCGAGAGATTCCCAAACCGAGAGTGCTCAAACCACTTGGTGATCGTAAATGAAATTAAAATTTCATCCTTAATAATGCATTTAACCGATCAGTGGTCAGGTGGATAGAGCGTCTGCTACTGAAACGTTTGAAACGGGTTCGATTCCCTGTCACGTCAAACCCCCAAACTAAAAAGTTGATATTTACAGCTTCGCTTTTTGACGTTCAACTATAAAAAAGATTGTGAAGCTTCCACCGTGGGTAGGAGACAGGTAGCAGCTTGATTCGAAGACCGAAAGTGATTGTCTCCTAGCCTCGGGAACTTCGTGAATAAAGAAGCAATTTCAATGATAATTTCGGCTTGATTTCGTGTCGGCCGCTGCGTCAATTATGTTTGTTTGAATGATTTTCCCAATTGCCATATTTGGCTATGCTTGCTTAGGTTTTTCAGCTCTTGAACAAGGCAAATAATTTACCTTAAACTCATAAATTACAAAATATCAAATAGAATGTAGACCTTTTATTTGTACTGATATTTTCTTTAAAGGTCGATGCCAAGAATTTAAAGCTAATTCAAAGCTTTGACAACAGAATAAAAATTTATTTAGCAATACTTAGTGCAGAAATGTATTTGACGGGCTATATCATACTGAATGTAATTTTACATCGGACGATTCCTATAGCGATAATGGAAAACATATAACTCATGTATCGTTTTTCGGATGAAATTTATGTTTGCCTCAACCAAATCTTTCATTATACTCGCTGTAATACGCCGAGTTTGCGGGGTCCATCTCCGTGTCATTGCGCCCGGGCAAATGTTGCAGCGGTGGCGAGCCGTTGGCAACACTGTATCCGACTTGACCGGCCCGAGATTTGAACCTCTGAGCTCCCGCTACAGAGACGAACGCGTTTCCGCTCGGCCAACACAAACAAAGGCGAGGCCAGTTTCTTATTTTTCATTGATGAGTGCCAGAACTGCTGGGTATTCCGCCGTTTCTTATAATCTAAATTGTTATACATTTGTTTTTTCATAAGAACACGAGGCTCGTTTTTTGCTTACAATTTAAGAACAATTCCAATCTCGGGTCGAGCGGTAACGCGTTTGTAACTGCAGCGGGAGGTCTGAGATTCAAATCTCGGGCCGGTCAAATCGGACATAGTGTCGCCAACGGCTTGCCACCTCTAGGAGATTTCTTTGAATGAATCTGTGTTGCACGCTGGCGCAATGACGCAGAGACGGGCCCAGCAAACTCATTACACGCTGCAGCGTATTACAGTGAGTATAATGAAAGATTTGATTTGCTTTTTAAACGTGAGAATAATAATTAAAAACACTGCTTATCGCAATGCATTTGTGAGTAATCAGCATGTTTTCTTAGCCTTTTCTATATTGCCCAGGTTGATTTGTGTAACAATATTCATTATCAATAGAAGACAGCCTAGGCAAGAATAGATTTGTGTTAAGAACATATTAAGAACAAAATTGTCTAAAAATTTAGCAACAGCTAGCCTCAACAAATAGTTTACTGGTTCTTATAATAAAACTTTGTGTTTGATTTTTTTCGTCGTGTCTCGGTTTTTAGTTTACATCATCTTCGTGCCCTTAGGAATTATTCTCATTGGGGTCAACCACCAGTCGACCCAATACCCGTTGTGCCAATTGAACCTGACAAAAAACTTGCCAGCAAGAAAAATAGTACTTAGCGCTGGTATGATTAGACAGACGCAAAATGTTTTAATCAAACGCGTAAATAAAAGAGCCAGTTCATGTGATTAAAATACAGATTCATTTTTGCAGCCTTTTAAGCTTCCATTTAATTTTCAAAAAATGTTTTCGTAAAAGTTATCATCATGGCCCATTAACTAATAAATCGTTGTACTGTAAAGATTCGTCGCTCTCGTACATTGACCTCTATTCTGTTGAAACTCAGCTACTTTGTACAAAGTGTTGCACCTTCTAAAAGAGAAAAATGTAACAAAAATGGTTTTACGGTCTCGTCATGTAGTCAATGCCTAACTAGACCATGATAAGAGACACTTATCTGCAGCATGCGGTATCTTCCTTGAACAAACAGAGTGCGAGTTCACTTGAAGTTAAATGCAAACAACGATTCCAAATTTGCTTGAGTGAGGTAATTTCGTTTTCTTGTTAATTGAAAACAGCAAATAATTAGCGGTCGCTTGACTACGCAAAGAAAAAATAAACTGTGTTTGAATGTAGGGCGTGGTTTTGATTGTCCTTGACTTCAGTCTCACAATTCAGCAAACCGAAGCCTATAAACAAGAACATGAATGGATTGGATGGTATATCTAAAGTAGGCTACAAATTGAGACCTATTTCAAATTGACTCGTATGTTCAATGTTATTACTGGTGAATAATTTTTTAGATTTCTCAAATTTCATTACTGTAATTTCATACTAATGTTCGAGAATCTCGTAAAAATTCTAAAAAATTTGCTAAGTTTGTTTATTGTTTAACGTTTTCAAATTTTATCCTAAAACCATTTGGAATGTTTCTGAAGAATCTTTCTTGATTTTGCAAAGAATACTTACTTAACTTTATTTTAAACCCAAAAATCTGAACTTTTATCAATTTCAGTGAAATTAACTAGTGAGAGTAATAAAAAGTACTGGAGTAGCGAAAAAGAATGCAGCCGAAAAAAGTTGAAAAAAAGGTTGTCCGTTGTACAGAAGATAGTTATGCGTCAGTGCTTGTTTACAATATTGGTTACAACTTCTGAAGAAGCAATATTGAAATCATTGAAATCGCATCTTTTAGTGACAATCCAGAGGTATTTTGGAGGTGCTATGCTACATTCTGTTTATCCCAATGCCACAGTTTATACTATGCAGCTGAAAGCAAACGTATTTTTGTATAGCACAATTAATTAAGTTACGCATCGCTTTTGTGGGCATGAACAAATTATATTTGTGCTGGAAAATCGAAGGGGTAGTTTCAGGCGCGTAGCCACGAATTAGCAATGGGGGGCTGTTTTGGAGGCTGGAAACAACTTCAAACGATCTTGACCCAAATTTTGATCGGTCTTCACTCAGATTGAGTTGGTTTTTCTGTCCACATTTAGGAGAACTCAAAAAAAAAAAAGTTCTTCACTCAGATTGAGTCGGTTTTTCTGTCCAACTTTAGATGATCTCCAAATAGGATAAAAAAAAAGAAACGAGGTCTTCAGGTGAGGCTGAAAGCCAGTTTTTCTGGTCGAATACACATCAGGTCATTGACCAATTCTCATCGCCATGCCAATGGGGGGGGGAGGCTATGATCGTTTTTAGTGCAAAAATCGGCCTCAAAAGTGCTAAAAACGTGGTATTTTGCATACTCTTCAGGACAAAGGGGGGGGGGGGGGCTAAAGCCCCCCTTGGCTACGTTACTGGGTTGTTTCTTTGTCTGAGACTGTTTCACTCATTCCGATGCTTCTCCAATTGCTTTATCATGATAGTTGATTTTCAAAAATACTGATATTACCCAGATACAAACGATAGCGGTAGGTCGTTTGAGATCGTGCTGTAACTTCTGTCCTGTTTGGTGTTCACCTTAAACAAAACACGTGTCGGTCCTGTAGGGTTAAAACCTAGTGATGTTCGAGGTGCTATTTTTGCTACACCAATCAATAAAACAAATTGAGCAAACATAAGTAGGTGACATTCAATAACCAAGCCTTCAACGTTACACAAAGCACACCTTTTTTGGACACGTTTTTGTGATGTATAATAAAATGTCACTGCTTTCTAATACAAATATCGACTTTGCCTACTCAAACTTGGGCGTCGGCAAGGGGCCAGGGGGGCCATGCCCCCCTAGATTTTCACTCACTCTTTCTTAAACCTACCAAATTTCAAAAATTCTACTTTTAGTAGTTAATACTGGCTCTATTCTTATTGGTTTCCCCTTGAAAAATTTTCTGCCAACGCCCTTGAACTCAAATACTTGTATCAATTTCATATCACCGATTTGCGTATTTGGTTGTTCGATGTAGAGCAGCTGGCGGGATTAAAACTAGGTAACAAAATAACTATTAGTATTCGACACAAATTTAGTAATTGATATCGGTTTTGGAGTCGGCAAAGTAGATACTGTACTGTAAAAGAAATCGATCACGAACTTGAGCGTGTATAGCATCATTATTACTGGTAGCTACAGTTCAGATTACTACTTGTTGACGTGTTTGTATATTTTGCGTCTTAAAAATTGAAACAATGTGTAAAAACATCGCAAATTAGGTTTTGTAGTTTGTGTTTGCAAAACTGCATCGTACAAAATCGCAAAACACCATATACTTCTCAGTAGAAACGCTGATTCGTTAGAGTCAATACCGGTAGCTTTTTCTCGAATATGCTGCGTAACGGTGTTAATCAATATTGGCTCTGAGCCAAATATCTTCTCGAGATAGAGTTACTGTAAATAAAGCATTCTTGCTTTTAGGCCCAGTGCACGTTCTGGACTTTGAGCGGGCGTTTCCTTTGAATATGTTTGTCTAAAATTTGGTATCTCTCGCGTTACGATTTAGCAGCATATCAAGTTGCTATAAACAATGAAGATAATAATTTAACGCACGTTTGTTTGATTTTCATAGTATTTTAACGTTTTTTATGTGCCTGGTTCTTTCCCAATTGAACCTCTTTCATGTAACACGATATTTAAACGTAATACAGGTAATAATTTTAAATGTTGGATCAAAACATATCAATTAAATAGACTAAGACAAGTTTCTTAGAAAATTGCACAAGATTGTCAAGAAAAACTCTGTTTTTTTAGATTTTTAGCATGCTTGGGATTTGCTATATAAAACACTTAAGTTGAGTATGGCATTGTGTTGTACTAAATTCTTGTGATTTAATGATTTGGCAGTATCTGTACTTACAAGTACTTGCCAACGTGGTTCGAGTTTGAAATTGACGCAAAATGGCCACAAGCGGCGGACGATTGTTTCAGGTAATTCGTTTTTAAAGCAGTGTAAGTGGGACGAAAAGGGGGGGGCTTGAACTATACACAAAATGCTCTTCCACGTCGAAAAATGTATCCAGCTACAAGCGACATGTTGAGCAAACTGATGAATATCAAGTGTAGGTCTATACACGGGTGCTGGTTCGGAAGCAGATTATTGGGGTACGGAGGTTTTACCCTAGTCGCTGGAAGGTTTTTACAATTTTTCGAAAAAAAAATTCATGTTTCAACAACATTTTGGTGAAATTATGCACGTTTTTATAGCTGTGTGAAAGAACTAAACTGCTAAAAATTAGAAGATGTTAAAAGAATAAACTTACTCAGCTATACCTTATTCCCTTGTTAAATTTAAAACTTGCAAAGCTTGATTTTTGGATTACATTTTCTAAGTGTCTTGGATAAAGGGGGACGGGCTTCAGCATACTGATTGCGCCACTTTAGCTTTTTAGGGTGATGGCGTTCATTTCTGGCGGTTTTGGTATTCTATAGCACATTGTGAGTCTTATGTGCTTTTCCCAAACAGAGGCGTATTTAAGGGAGGGGGCCATTGGGCCATACCCCCTCTTTGGGTCGCCAGAATAGTATAATTAGCATAGAATGGTATGCAAAATTGTGGCATGCCCCCCCCCCCTTTGTAACTTGGGCAGAAGGTTTGAGCGCACAAACAATGGGCGAAAACCTTTGTTTTTGGCCTGCACCCAATTTTGGGTCGAAAACCGGACTAAATTTGAGTGAAGACCTTTTTTTTGGTCTTCGCCTAATTTTGGGCAGGTAGTAAACGGACTAATTCTGCTTGGAGAAAATTTTCATTCTGTTGTTCGTTATTCTCAAATTTTCTGAATTTCCTGCCCCCCCTTTCGAAAATCCTGCGTACGCTACTGTTCCCAAAATAAGCATTTTGCGATTTTTTCACGGGTAGGTGCAGGTTTCAATATTTCTAAATGCAGTCTTAAATGCTGGGCTTAGAGCATAGAAAAATAATCTTAAGTCAGTGAAAAGAAAAGGATATACTACTGTGAACTTGATTTTGATATCGTTGAAGCATCTGGGTCTAAATGCTTGGTATAAGTTGACAATGGAACAATGAAAGCAAGTTTTGATAACAATAGAGGCGGTTTTAGACAAGGGTATATGACGATAAGAATTCTGCTTAACTTTGTTGTAAAATCTTAAGCAAAGTTCACAGTTTATAATGCAGTCAGACATAAGAAGCTCTTTAGTGTGTTTCAGCCAATTTTCTTAGTTAGCAGGCCCAAAAATCATTGCGCTAATTTCTAATTTTTTCCTCAGGCATTTCGACGCTTGCCAGCTAAAAGGCCCGTTTAAGCTTATTTGAAAAAAATGTTTTTTTCAGCATACGACCAAAGCTGTGTTAATTGACATTGTACTTTTTTTGTTTTATGACCTTATAAAGTAAAATGCTTTCTAAATGATGATATTAATTTGAGATCATTATTCGATTGCGTAGCCTCCGGGGTCAAATCGAATAATATTTGTTTTGATTTTTATCAAAGTCGATTAGGTCGGCAAAAACGTTTCCGTACATATTTTGAGAATTTTCGGACAGGTTTTTAACTTTCATCGGCCTAATGACGAAGCAATTTAGAGCGTAAAATTAGCGTTACTAGAAAGTGCCATAAACCCATAGTTTTAGATATATTTTGAAACTTTTTTTACTGTTTGTAGATTTCAATATTCTGCTATAGATTGAGAAATGATTTTGCGAGCTTGATCATTCACAGAAACATTTAATTTTTGAAAGTTCAAAAGTTTTTTCTGACTATACCGATGAGTTTATGTGAAGGCATTTGTCGAAAATTGTACAGTAGTATAGGGCAGTGGTTCCCAACCTTTTTATATCGGCGGACCGGTAAAAATTAAACAAATGTTCACGGACCGGCACCCAAAAACGCAGTGGATATAACAAATACAGTTCCAGCGTAGTTACTTTCGCATTTGTTTATCACGGCAAAATAAATAGCATAATAATGTATTATTTCGACACAGACACAAAGCCAGAAGTCTGCAACAGAGGGACTGTTTCGGAGGTCTGGGAGTGGAGCCCCCAGCGGTCAAAAAATTTGTAGTTTTTGCAAAAGTAACTTGATTATAGGCCTATTTTGATAAAAATTGATGCATTTAAAACGTGCCATAGAAATTAGCAGTACAAAAACATAATTAAACTGGTTAAATAAATGGGCTATGTGAGAGGTGACTAATGGTAAAACTAAAATTCAGTTCTCGTATTTACCAGCTGGTAAATTATAGAATTCTACAGTCCAAATAAAACTCACAAGGAATAATATATTTCGTCTATATTTTGTAAAGGTAATTGGGGGGCTAACGGTACGAGGTTTGAGAGAAGTATTAAGTGCTTGACTAATATTTACGGAATAGTTTCATTTTGGCATATGTTACGCATTTGAATGCAACAATTCAACAAGATGTCAATTCATGGACGTATAGTGCAAAACCAAAGTTATTGGGAAATTTGTTGCTGTTTCGATGCTAATATGAGAAACAAGCGAGGCAGCAAAGAAGTTTTTTAAACATGCAGCTCTACTTTAGCATTCAACCAATTTTTCTGCTCTGTTTTGAATTAAGACAGAGCTGAAAAAATTTCCGCGCTTAAGTAGCTGGTTGAAATTACCATCAACAACTTAGCGATGGATATTGGTTTTCAAGAGATCTCCAGAGTTGAGACAAGGATTCTTTTTCATATCTTGAGTACAAAGTGCAATCGCACATATTCCAATCAGTGTTTCTTTTTCCTAAGGATTAGTATTACATGTGTTGACATCTTCGATAAAATGTAACAAGGAAGTGGAGAAACGCCAGTTTTACCTACTAAAAATTCGCCAAGCATAAAATGAGTTTTTTACTTCAATAAAAGCATTCAAATAATGTGTGGAAAGAAGATATTCTGCGGACCGGTAAAAAATTTACGCGGACCGGCCGTTGAGAACTACTGGTATAGGGGACCAATGTCCATTGAGTTGACATAGCGCCCTTGACAATTTTAATTAAAATTAAATTCCCTGTTGAAAACACATTGCCTTTACGTAAGGTTTGGAAAATATTTAGGGAGTGACTATTTCAACGAAATTTTTTTGGTTAACGAGAATACTGTAAAGCGAAGACATTAAAATTTCGGTGAAATATAGTCTCTTTTCAACAATAACCTCTAATCAGAAGGGTTTATGCATTTTTTTTTTTGCTGAACGAGAACGCTTCAAGAGTTTGCTGTTTTTATGCAAACACCGCCAGTTTGTTAACGTTTTAACGCGGAGAATAAACCTAATCCTTGGCCCTTCCCACTTAGCCTACGCCCCTTTCTGCATTATGCAGTTTAAACGCTAGTAAAAATGAAATTTGATCCCGCCGTTTAGCTAAGATAAACGTTGGATTAGGCCAGTTGTGTTGTCATTAACTTCAAACGAGTTTGGGCATTTGTGCGGTCGGAAAATATTCGAGGAATTTCGGCTCACGAAAAAAGCCAATCTGCAAGAATTGTGACCTGACCCATTTTTTCGCTTTTTGAGATTTAGTGAGCCTTAAAGAATTTGACAGTCAGTTTTGAGAAAGCAGGGAAAGTAATAAAAAAAAATAGCATTGTGATCATCGAATTTTTCAAGTCACAGTTTGTGGACCTCATAGTCGCAGACAGCGCGTTTTAACTTTGAACTGAAAGAAGTCCTGAATTCAATTCCCAGGGCGATCATAGATCAGAGTTGTAAGTCGGGCCGGGCTTTTCGCGTCGGGTTCGAGCCTAAAGTTGACAAAAATTTCGGGCTTAATTCGGGCCTGAAACGTACTTTTTGTCTTAGGTGCACAAAAATATAATCAAAATAACTTTGCAAAATTGCTAAATTTTTCAGACCAATCTTGACTTTCAGACTTTTTCGGGCCTAATCTGGGCTTCAAAATAGCTTTCGGGTTCGGGCTTATATTTTCGGGATCGGACCGGGTTCGGGCCTGAACTAGTCGGCCCGTTTACAACTCTGTCATACATGATCTATTTAGTTTCTTCACATGTGCTCGTGTAGTTTTATTTAAATTTTCTAAAAGAGAAAAAATAATAGATGGGAGCAATTTCGTTTGGTTAAAATGCCCGCTGAGTACTCTTATACGCGGATAACGCAGTGCTGCCAGCTATTTTTGTCACTAACGACAGCAGTTTAATTTGCAAAAGCATAGCTTTTGTTACCGGAAAACAAAATTTTGGATATGCGTACATTCCCCTCTCTTTAGCTGTACGCGCGACCTAGATAGATCTCAAAAGAGCCAATGAAAAAGCAACGAATATTAGTATTAGAGATCCTTAGCTTCTCGCACAATGTTGAAATATGTCTTATCGTTAACTAAATTATGATAGCTAACATGAACTCAAATTGAATATCAGGTCAGGGTAGATGGAAACGCCTTGTTTCGAAACTAGGTGTATCCAGTTTTAAGAGTATAGTGCCAAGTAGTTTTTGTTTTATTTCCGCGTTTTTATTTCACTTATTACGTAGAAAATTGCAGCGTCAGATAAGGCGTTAACTTTGTAAATATTGAACGAAGTTCACGAGGACTTGATTGGATTAATTGATACTTCAATGAAATCATCGTTTTTTTTTTCAAAGAAAAAGCAGTTTTCTAGTTTATTCAAGCAAAATTATTAGAAAAAAGGTATTTAAGTAGTATTCTTAGGAATTTATGACCTTGAAATTGCCTAGTTAGTTGTTGTTCAAGTTGTTCAATTATTGGTTTATTTCATGGCCTCGCGTTCATTAAAAGCATCACATATAAAAGCAGGGGTCAAAAAAAAGGGTAAAAGCAGCAAAACGATTAACGGTTTAAGACATGCAGATGATGCAGGATGTCTGTATCGCTGCTTCACCATGTGCATACACATTGATTGTGATGTGAATATGAATTAAACAAAACAAAACTGAAAAACATATCAAATAATGGAAAAAAAGTAATGCTTATTATGTACAAGAGAAAAGACAAATTGCAGATGCCAAACGAAAATGCCTAACTCAATGCTATTTCCTTTTTCCATTATTATTATTTTGGGTTGAGCGTTTTTTCTGTAACAGTAGGCATTTGAACATTGGGTTACGTCACAAATAATTCTTAAATTACACGAGAAAAATTTAGCCAAACTAACCAAGAAGCGAAGTTTTTTTGTTCGTTTGCTACCAAGCGTATACGTACGAGGTTAGTTTACGCTTTGATTTACAACATTAACGTTTGCAGTGCCTACTCTACCGAACTAAACCAACAATAAATCACCCAACTTTACCTATTTTAATTTTTAATAAATGACTAACTTTTTTTGATTGTGATTTTTGTGTTTCTATTTATTAACCAGTGGCGTAGGAAAGATTTTTAAGGTGGGGGCTTTGTCTTCGCTCTCGAGAATGCACAAGAAGAGGGCATTTCTTAATTTTGTTAATGATTTGCACGGGATATTGGGTTGGAGAACAGACAAACGGACGTAAGAAAACTCAATTTCCCCCATAGGTACGCTTCTGCCGTTACCTCCACAACTGCTACCACCGCTATTGTAGCAATCTTAATGATTTATCTATATGACATAATTCGAATTGGTATTATTAGGGTTTTTCACCGGGTAGGGGGCTGCCAGGTAAGGATGTTTGAAACCTGTTGGAAGGAAGAATTGAAGAACTCGAAGTTGTTTAAGACTGCTTTTTTAAACATTAAATAGCCATAATTTTGCAAATTGTGTAATTTATTTTATAGTCGATGGGTTAGAGAGCAGTATATTCTGATATTATTTAGCGCTGTGTAGTGTGTAGGTACTGTGGTGTGGTGTATTGGCGTTAAGCTAATAACTGAAATTTCCACGTTACAGTTTAATGTAAAAGTGATTAGCGAAGCAGAAAGCAATTTCTGCCATCTAGTTACGCTTGCGGTTCACTTTGACGAGCTAATAGCGACATGTTAACATTTTTGAGCGGTGAAAATGCTGCTCTTCAGCATCAATGCTGCTTTCGACTGCATTGATTGCTTTTTTGTAATTGAGTTTTACTTGCAAAACAAGAGTCAAGTTTTTTGGATTCCTTTGTTTGCTTATTGCTTTTTGATAAACAAAATTGTTTGAATGCCTCAATTAGTTTAAAAAAATCCAAATTAACTTCAAATTTTTACGAAGTTACCTTAGCTGAAACGTTAACGGAAGCACCTTCAGCTTTTGAGTCAAATTTTCATTTCTATGCCACTGAGGTGAAATTCTCCACTGACCCTTTGAAAAGATTACCCATTGACCTCTTTGAAAACGGGTTAGTGGGTAATCTCTTCTAAATCGAACACAACAGTAGATTTGACATGCTCTTTTAGAGCTAATTATCAAGCAGGGAGGCTGTGAATACTTAAAAGTCTCTGGCTTTGTCTGACTTGGAACTGAACTCGAAACAACCTCTTTAGAAACAAACGTTCGGTCCTCAAACCAATTTATCGTTAATTGATTAATTTATTGATAGATGCGTTTTATCCTCCTGTATCGAGAAAGCGACGATGGCGGTAACCTTTAGGTTTGAAACCAGCTTCAGTCACTTATGTTGTTTTAGCGCGAGCTGTCTGTCACGACTAGTATGGAAGGAGCTCTCACAGCCAGGGACCGAGTGGGAGTTCAGGACTTTGTTCTTCTCGAAGACTTCCAAAGCGAAACAGCCTTTATTGAGAATCTGAAAAAACGATTCAACGAAAAACTTATTTACGTGAGTGCTTTGCAGTAACTCGCTCTTGTCCTTATTGTTGCTTCATTTGCCACAGCAGTGAGGAAATCCGCTGGTCAACATTTGGAGCCAAGGTCCAAACAAACCAGTCTCTCCATCCATGATGTGGTTAGCAATAACTGCTTTACTTGAAAACAGTACAAAAATTTGAGTTTGGTTTATATAATATGTAGTGTAGACTATATAGCAGCTAACGATTGTATCGAAAAATGCCTTAGTTTAAAGCTGAAGTTTCATTGCTTACTGGTCGAGCAAATTAACACCTATGGTGTATACGAGTATTTATTGACTTAGTACAGTTTTTCAATTGGAGTTTGTATAACTATACATTGACTATTAATGGTAACTGTACAAGCTTGATGTCCTTCGTGGTCGACTCCTGGGAAGTCAGAACAACTTCCACTGGCAAATGGAAGTGCCAGTGGAAATTGTTCTGATTTCCAGGACTCGACCACGAAGGATATCACGCTTGTACAGTTTTGGTTTCCGTGGTCACGCAGAAGGTAGCCCTTGTAGTAAGGATAGCCTATGGCTGTTCTTACCACAAGAGCCTAGCAATTTTTCCTTGTTTTGTAAAGTACCACAAATGAAAAATTGTTTATTCCCTAAAAAGCTTCTGCCACTGTGCTAGTCTCTAAGGTTTGTACAGTTTGGCCGAGAGGTTCGTCAAGCTGGTAGTTCGGAGTTCGGCCAAGAGTCTTGTCCAGCTGAGGAATACCTTCACTCAGAGCGGCTGTGGATGCATGAAAAAGTGTCTGCAGCTCTCTAAACTACTCCCACTACCATCACACAAACTCCACACATTACCAAAAATCCCCCCCCCCCAAAAAAAAGCTGGGGAATACCTGATTAGATATGCTGAGGGCTGGTGATGAGAGGTAAAAGCTCGAAACAGCGCTGTACAGCTCTGCGTATTGATGGTAGCTTCAAGTTAAACTACCTTGATATTTAAATTTATTTTTTTCAATCAGACTTACATCGGTTCGGTTCTCGTGTCAGTCAATCCTTATCAAGACGTTAAAATGTACACCCCTTACCACATGGAGAAGTACCAACGTGTTAACTTGTACGAGATGCCTCCGCATGTGTAAGTTTTAAAAGTTTGATTGTGTGCCTTATTCGTTTTTGTTTTTTTTTTTAACAAAAAAAATGTTTAAAATTAACATAAACGTAACAATATATTATTTTTGAAGAATACAGTAAAATCACTAAACCTGAAAACCACAGCCGCATTTGCTTCGCCGAAAAACATATCCTCAAGTGGAATAGCCGTAAACACTAAAATACTAAAAGCTAATACAGTGGCGTAAATCCGTAAAAATTATTGGGGGGGATGAAACAGAGCCATCAAAAGTTGCACATATAAAAAAGCGTATAGTTGCGTAGCTGCAATATTAGCCGTACTGCGTCTTATACGCATCACATCCGCCCAAGCCTTTGGTTACTAACAACCAGTGACGTAGCCAGGATTTTGCAATGGGAGTGGATTTACATTGCAGAGACAATCACAGCAAGGGGGGGAAGCCCCCGTCGCTGAGAAAATTTTACGATTTTTAAAGCCAAAATAAGCGTTTTTGGAGCATAGGCCCATGATTCAATGCTTTATTAAAGTTGCCCAAAGGGTTCCAGTTGTGGAAAAACATGGTGATTTATGTAATTACGACGTTACTTAGACCTATGAGAGGGAGGGAGGCTGGTCTGGCCCCAGAAACTACGCCATTGGTAACAACTTGTATAAAGCAGAAACAGATCCAGAAAATTTTGCAAGAGGGGGCCCGAGGTAATATAAATGCCGGAGAACATGTATTAAATGCCATTTTCGCATCATTTTACGTTTGCCTTGGTTAAGCTGGGGAAGAGGAAGAGGGTCTGGAACCCTCTGGATCTGTTAACCACTGATAAAGGCGTTAGCCACAAAATATAAAATTAATACAAGTTCACTTGTGCTGAAGTTTGAAATACGGTACTGGTATATAATATGCACAGGAAATCAGTAAAGATTAAAGAACAAGCAAAGAACGTTAGAATTGTACTGTACAACACCGACATTTAGCAATAGCCTACACATTACACAATACGACGAATTGAATAAACAATTGGGGAGCAAACATTAGTTGCTAAAAGAACCTTGAAGATAAATCCGTAGCAAATTTAGCATTATTGTAATAACGTATAACAGCTGCGAAAGCAAGAAAAAAAGGCAGAGAGTTTCGGAAAGCGCTATAGACTATACTTTTAGATTTTACAGCCTACATAATTATGTTTGGCTAGGTCAGCCAATTTTATTATAATATACAATATTTTGTTTGTGGCAAAGAAGCTCAAAGATTTTTCTTTTAACAATTTCACGGCGCTTTTTTCTTTCAACAATTTTTTACTATCTGCAACTCTCGTCTCTTTTTTTCTTACTGCATCTCTGTTCCGCTGCATAAAGAAAGCAGAGCTTTATCTTTTTTTCTGCAATGCGAACGATTGACGTTTGTACTTTATTGATTGAGTGCGTGAATAAAAAAAGGCTGTAGCAATTCGTAACCATATTAGAAAGAAACGGTAAGCCATTGAATCAGCAAGATAAACCGTCAAAAATAGCAGCGTACGATAAATTATTGGGGGGGATGATTAAAGGGGTTGCATCCCAACCGCATCCCCCCCGGGATTTACGCCCCTGAGCTAATACAAGGTCCTAACTGAAGGCTGGTCTATCACTACGAGAAAAGCATCAACGTGTGGCAAATTCAATTTGATCAAGACAATCAAAAGGTTACGTAATTTAAGAGATTTTTCAATGAGTTCGGTAGCTTACTGTATGAGGACAGAAAAATTTTGCTAGATATTTGCTCTTGAGCAATATTGATCCCTGAATTTTCTATTTTAGAAAAAGTGCTAAGCTGAGGCTTTTAAGTTTTATGGAAGAACTCAAGGATCCCAACTCTTCTTCAGAACTTATTCCGTTTTGTATTCTTCAGATACGCGATAGCGGACAATGCATACCGTTCAATGCGTAACGAAACAAAAGATCATTGCATTCTCATTTCGGGAGAGTCAGGGTCAGGAAAAACAGAAGCATCCAAATATATTCTTCAGTTTCTAAGCGTGTGTAGCACCGGTAGCGAAAAAGGAGACGACATTAAAGACAAACTAATTCAGTCTAATCCCGTTCTAGAGGTTCGTACTTTTTAATTCGTTTATTATCGTTCAAATTATGAGAAACTACCACACTTATTAAAAATTATATAAACACTATATAAATAGTTCAAATTATATATAAACAGTTATATGAACAATTATATAAATAGTTCAAATTATGTAAACACTTTTTAACTCAATCTTGCAACTTTGTTAATTCGATTGGCGCGTGTCTGAAACTGACAGCAGCTAGTGACACTGGTCTTTTATAAACTCATAGTTGTCACACGTAATTGGCACCAGTTTGTTGTTGCTCCTATAGACTGTCCATTGTCACTTATTGTTCTTTGGGCGCTTCGATGATGATTGTTTACTTGTTTAGGGACAAAATTTTAAATTGGATAAAATCTTAAACGGCAAAATCCCGCATTAAACAAAATTCCGAATGGGCAAAATGTCGAATTCGACAAAATTCTTATTAGATAAACTCCCTAATTAAGCAAAATCCTGAACGGACAAAATCTCAACATTCTGTTATGATTATTTTACAATATATGCTCCCTATAAATGTAATCCTTAGGATATAATGCAATGCACCAAGTTGTTTTTTTTTTGTTTTTTTATACAATCCCAAGTTGGCCTTTTCTGTTTTTGTTCTGAAGTCAGGTGTAATTATTGTTTGTTGACAAAACGATTACAGGCATTTGGAAATGCAAAAACACACCGAAATGACAATTCGTCAAGATTTGGTAAATACATGGACATTCAGTTTGATTTCAAAGGAGCTCCAGTGGGAGGACATATTCTAAACTACCTGCTAGAAAAATCTAGAGTGGTGAGTTGTCAAGCTGTGTTTAAAAATACTTGCGTAAATGCTTTGGAAAAGATAACAAAAGCATTTGAAAAACATTGTAAATGCGCTACACAGACCTAAAAATTCTTTCGTTTTCTGCAATAAGCAAACTCTCAACGGAGCAGATAACGAAACTGATGATTTTGTATGTTATAAACCAACCAAGTCAACTGATTGCTTCAAACTGACCGCGAACCAGCTGACCCCAACAGGGTCAAGGTTAGTTGGCGGTCAATTTGATTGCAGTCAGTTGGCGTGGACTCGTTATATGAGTGTTAAGTCGGTTTTAAGTTTTGACACTCTGCTGGCCTTTGGCGTCACTAAAGGCTACAGTTAAGATAATGGTGTTTATAGCTTGCTCATTGCCTAAACTGCTGCAAAGCACAACTTCAAATCGACTCGTGCAGATACTTTTACTGCTAGTTAAAATATTCCAAAAAATTTTTAGGTTCACCAAGCTGAAGGAGAGAGAAACTTCCACATATTTTACCAGCTTCTAGAAGGAGCAGACAATAATATGCTGCGAAAACTTGAACTCCAAGGGTCCCCAGATGAATATTTTTACTCAGCTCAGGTAAAAAACAAAGAAAAAAGATGAAACAACTTTAATACATAAAGCGACTGCTGCTGAATTGATAAACCATGGTTTGTTTCCGGTCAGATCAAACCAAAGATTTAAAATAGGTATTCACAGCTTCCATACTTGTTGTTTAGCGTTGAAAATACAGAGCCAAAGTAGCGCAATAGGCTAATAAATGAAGAAATTACGAGAAGATATTAATATACTTCAATTGTTTTAACTTGAAAATACTATATTTTTTTGTGCTTTAAAATCTAAATTAACTACTTGGTGTGTTTTTGAGTTCGCAAGACTAAGTTTTAGTAAAGTCTTGTTTAACTGCATGATAGGCTTTGAATACGCAATTTTAAATTGGTTGGTATGGAGAACTGTTTTACTGAAAAAGGAGACAACCTATTTGCGATATCCTTTGAAGCTGTCTTCATTATATTTAAATATTGCAAATTTAAAACCTCATTACAACTCGATTTTTTTTTTTTTTTATGTTGTAGTTAGTTGCAGATTAAAAAAATTATTGGAATGCGTTTGATAAATATAGTTGCATAAGTATAAGTTTAAAGCCCGGTCTATTTGCTGTGCGTAAAATCGAGATTGTACTAGCGTAACCTTAGCTCTCGCGCTCACGATTTTACGTTCAGTGCAAACTGGGCTTTATAATAAACGAGATAATCCAAGGGATATTAGTGCCAATTATGGATAAAAACGATTGTTGCGATTAATACGCTTTTTATTTTAATTGCTTTATTGTTGTAATCTTGATGGTATTTTAATTCAACGTTATTGAGGTCATTTTGGAACTCTGATATCAAGCACAGGGTGATAATTCTAGTTAAATACATTATTTTACCTTTTTTTTTTTTTTTCAGGGAAAATGTGCTAAAGTATCCACCATCAACGACAAAAAAGACTTTAACGCTGTGATGAAAGCTTTAAAGGTCTTAGATGTCTCTTCGCAAGACACAGAGGTAAAATAATGGTTCATCAGAATTCGTTATAGTCATGAAAAATAACTGGAAAAGTTAGCTGTTTAGTCCCAAAGCAGGAATATACTTACTGGCAGTAGCGTAGACACTAGACAGAGGGGCAACCTTTGAACCCTCCCCCCTCTTTGGTATGTGAAAATCCCATATTGTATGAATGTTACCACTATAAATCAGCAACCCCCACCCCGTTTTTGGAAGCAGACATAGCAACGCATGCGGACATTTCGGATAGAACTTGAACAAGTGAAAATTGCGGCCCCACAAGTAAATATCTTCATCTTAAACTACAGTTCCTCAAAGGCAAAGACCGTTTTTTGTTTTCATACTAATTTCGGAGAAAATGCCCTCCTCCCAATTACAAAATTCCGATTACGCCATTGCTTACTGGGGTGTTTGTATAAGCTGGGTTTGTTTTTTAGCATAGAACTTTCGCCAAATGCCCGACTTTGAAAATAGTTTTTTGTCAAGTCGAAAAAAATTGTGTGCGTTTCAAAATTGCTACCTCAACTGTAGATCTTGCATGCAAAAATATTCAAAATTTTTCAGTTCTTTTTTAATTCTCTTACTTTGTTAACCGAAATAGTTAAACTTTTTTTTGGTCATTCACTAGCATTTAGATCAATGACCGTTAAGTTTTCATTTTGCACGAAAACGTTTGTTTTAAGTCTTACCAACATTTTAAGCTTTTTTTTTCAGTTTCTTTTCAATATTGTGGCTAGCATCCTACACTTGGGAAATGTGACGTTTTCTTCGATTGGTCAAGGAAATTCGATTGTGAAAACCCAAGAAGTTGTTCAAACAGTAGCCAAGGTATAAATGAGTATCATATTTGAATAGGCAAAGCACTTTTTACGAATTATTTATTGTAGCAAAAACAACATTTTATATCATGCACCGCGAATATTTATCACTAGGTTGTAGAGTATTTTTTATGCAATGATGTTTCTTTTCCAAAAAAGTTTCCAACTTTGTGGTCATTTCCCAGACGATGTTTCAGATTCATCTTGGACTAATTTAAATTAAATATTAAATTAAGTCAATTTAAATTGAACTTATTCAAATTTATATCCAAGGATACCAAAGACCCTCTAAGGAAGAATGAACTAAGATCATTTGGTATGGTTGCCGTTAAAATGCTGATTCAGCAGCTTTGCAATCGGTATACGATCGATGGGTTGCATTATTATTGTACGGGTAACTTCAAAAATTAACTTTTGAATGATAATGTTTTTTGTTTTTGTTTTGATATTGCCAAAAAACTTTCGGGGTTATTAGCTTTCGATAAAAAATAAGTTTAGAGCTCGATGGTAAAGAATTTCGTTTAAAACTGGAATGATTTTGTTATGATTAAAAATTAATGATCAACAACATATATCGAGCGTAACATTAAACTTGCAGCGTAATTCAAGCTCATTACTGAATCGGTGGTTACTATGACCTTTCTGACGTCATTCTCCTAAATCTATTTTATCGGATTATAGAAAACTTTTTCAAATCTCAATTGAAATTGTCATAATTATTGAAAATGTGTTTTCTGATGCTGGTTTAGCTTACAAAACCTGCCAAGTTTGAATTACAAACTGTTATTCTACCACAGTAGCTGGCCAAATTAAATTTCTGGAAACAGTGGGATGGTAGATATGTCACTAGTTCTATAAGCTTTATCTAATAAGTAGGCTTTAATCGTAAAGCCTACAAAAAGGTAAGTTAAAAAAAAACTTTTCAAAAGAGCATTAAAGTGGAAGGTTTTTTGCTCGTTTTTTCTCCAAAAATTTTGACAGGTTTGAAGACCACAACCTCACCAAATTTGAGCTTTCTTCGACCTTCCGTTCACGAGATAAAACCGCTTAAATTTCTCTTTAATGGCTTTTTCTCTTAAATTTTTGCCAGGTTTGTCAATTAGAAGCAAAATTTTAAAAAGTTTCTGTATTTTTCTAATTCTCAATAATTCTTTTGCGACGTAGTTGATGTTAAGACAAAGTAAAGGGTGAGAATTGTAAATTAGCTGCTTTTCAAGAAAATGTAAACTAGCTTTTCGAAAGTTAATCTTCTGTCACAGTAGGCCTATTAACGAAATGGCAACAGTGAAATAAGAGAAAAATTGTTAAATTTCAAATTTGAACTGTAATATCTTGAAAACGGGAAGACGTAGAAATTTCAAATTTGGCGAGAATGCAGTTTAGTCTTAACTGCAGCATTATGGTTGCGGATAAGCCTAAAATTCTGCAACATTTGAAAAACTTGACGACTTTCAAGTCGCGGTGCTAGGTGACAATCTCAAAGAAAATCAAATGTAACGCATTGCTGCAGTTTCACGTTAGTCGTTTAGAATAAAATATCTGCTCCCGTTTAGCTGTAATTTGCCTATCGTTAGCCGATTTAATTAAGCATCTGCTACTGAAACAGCTAACACGGATTTGATTCCACCAATATCAGGAATTTGATATTGACGCTTAGGATTAACATGAAGTGTGTCCTTAATTTGACTCATTTAAATGGGCAATCGCACGGTCCATTTGCTGTCTTCTTGTCAAAACAAATTAAAATACGGCAATTACTCTAGGATAGAATTTTCTTAATCTTTTGACATAACTTACTTCATGGTATTCATGTTTTCAGCTCCTAGGCTGCAAGCCAGAGCAATTGGCTAAATCTTTAACCAATCGGACAATTGAAGCAAACAGAGAAAAAATGCTTTCTCCTCTCACAGTCGACCAAGCTGTTTATGCCAGGGACGCTCTGGCCAAGGCCATCTATGGAAGAATGTTCAATTGGCTGGTAGAACGCTTGAACAATTCTCTAGCAAACAAAGTGAGGGAATTTTAGGTAGCGGTATTCTGTTCTTTATTGTGCTATCATTTTTGTTAGTTTTCGCTCTATTGTTGTTCACAAAGTTAATTTACATAACCGATGCCGCTTTTCAACCAATAGATATTGCATTGTTGCTATTTCAGGTTACAACACGTTTAGACTGTAAAAATCATAAGGAAATGAATTTTTAGGACAAAAACAAATGTAGTAGTCAAAATTGTGGAATATCGTATTATCATTATATTAGACACGTTTCGACTTAAAACTTGAGTCATTATCAATCTTATTTGAGCAGAATTATTCCATCTCTCACGCCATATCGATAAACATAATCATATCTGCTTAGTAAGCTCACAGAGCGAGACAGAACTGTTTCTTGCTATTAGTGCTCATCACTAACTCTCAATACTTTAGCTAAGATGATTTTTTTTTTTTGTGGATTTTTGGTAATGTGTGGAGTTTGTGGGATGGTAGTGGGAGTAGTTTTGAGAGCTGCAGACACTTTTTCATGCATCCACAGCCGCTCTGAGTGAAGGTATTCCCCAGCTGGACAAGACTCTTGGCCGAACTGGACTTTAATCTGCGCAAGTGGAGAAATTATCTTCAAGCGTGGCACCACAATCATTAGGATTTTAAACTTCATCACGAATTTTCTGTTTGTGGTTTCTCACCCAGAGATAAAATTAGCTGAACTTTCGAACTAGAAAAGTCTCTCTAATGCAACAGCCCCGCAGCGTAGTGACAACAGTGTATTCGGGTGAGTGAATATTGCTCAGACCAGTCGACAATAATAAGCACTGTAATTCACTCACGCAACTAGTTGCTGTCTGTTATTCGTTTTTTTATTTTTTGGTCAGGAACGAGGTATGCGAAAGAATGTGATTGGTTTGCTTGATATTTATGGGTTTGAGATCTTCAAATCGAACAGTTTTGAACAATTTTGCATCAACTACTGCAACGAAAAACTTCAACAACTCTTCATCGAATTAACTCTGAAGCAAGAACAAGAAGAATACAGAGCAGAGGGAATCGAGGTCACTTGATAATACTTTGTTTTGATAGTTTATGACTAGGCTAAATTAAAAATTTTAGTAGCATTAAAACCGCTGTATTTTTAAGAGCTAACCTACGGTATGTATATGTCTTTACCTCTTAATTAACTAACGTGATTTCCAACTTTTTTTGGCTTATGTATACGGTGAGTAGATCTTTTCAAATCTGCATTGCTTATTCGGATATTTTCTGGAATAACATCATCCTGTGGATCGTATAATATCTATAGCAGTTTTGTTAGCTTGACATTTGCGTATGGATTAATAAATTAATATTTTATTCAAATGTTACGAGGTGAATATTTTTCATAAAATATTTAAAATTTTCGTTATTTTTTTTTTTAATTGAAGAAACAAAACACAAACAAATACAATGGAGTGATTTTGTGAACCCTTTGAGGTAGAGACAGCGGGGTCTCTATTGTGGTGATTCTTTTTGCCCGGGAAAACTCGAGTCTAAGCATGTAAAGATTGTAAGCAGAGGGTTAGATACAGTACGGTATACGGAATGATTTTCCGTACAGTTGCTTCCAAAAATATTTTACCGTAGTTTGGTACTTACCAATCGCCGATTAGTTTCCGCTTATTCGCTTATCTGTTCCTTATATTCTGGCTCAAAAACGTCAAAAATCTCATTTGTTTAAGTGGGAGCCGGTGAAGTATTTTAACAACAAGATCATCTGTGATTTGGTGGAGGAGCGGCACCGTGGCATTATCGACATCCTGGATGAGGAGTGCTTACGTCCAGGAGACACTTCCGACAAAACTTTTCTGAGTAAACTTGAAAAAACGGTTGGGGAACACCCGCATTTTGTCACGTAAGCTTTCAGCATCTTAAAGTAAATGCACTGAATGTGCAATTTGTGCACTCTCTATCAAGTGCAAATTAGGGAAACAGAACTGCAAAAGCATCGTTTAACATTTGGTGATGTTGGTATGCAATCTGCAGCATGTAGGCCTACTGGCTGATAACTTTTTTCTATCGTGTTAAAAATAGATTTAAAATTAATAATTGATTTTTATTTTAAAATTTGCATGGTTTTAATATTCAAAAACATCACTTCACAACCCTTCTCTTTTCTCAAAAAAAAAGCAAAACTAAACGAGCCATACCTCTTCTTCTCCAAAAAAGCAGTGCCAGACCAGCACTCTATTGCATATGCAAATTCGTATAGCTACTACCTGCTTTTATATCACCAGTCATGCTTTGGGAGATTCAAAAGTACGAAAAACCATTGGTTACGATGAATTCCGTCTGTTACATTATGCTGGAGATGTCACTTACAATATCACAGGTATTGTACAGTAGGATGTATACCATTTTTTGCTTCAAGTTGTGTTGTATAGGCGCGTAATAAGTTTAATATATCATTCGCTGCGACATTTCTTTAAAAGAAGCTGTGTTGCCCGGGCGCAATGACGCAAAGATGGGCCCCGCAAACTCGTTACACGCTTTGGCGTATTACAGCGAGTGTAATGAAAGATTTAATTAGATTTTGATATTATTGGCAAAAAAATTAACTCTTTTCTCGTGAAAACTAGGTCAATTCTGCTGATTAGCTTTCGATGAAAGTAAAACTCGAGTTCAGGGCAGGGCGCTGCAAGAAAAATATTTTTAGCGAAATTTGGCCAAAAATTTGTCAGTTGAATTCAAATTTGCCTTATTGTGTGTGGTCGGTTGGGTGGAATGATGATTGTTTTGAATTGCATGCAATTGAAAAGCTAGACTTGGGCCAGACTTTATCTTTTTATCTTCTAGTAAATGATAAAAGTATGAAACAGAGGAGAAACTTAACTTCGTCATTTAGCACAAGATCAAAAAAAAAAGCAAATTGCAAACAATTTGCAATAATTTGACGAAGATAATTGATGATGGACAGTTGCAATGAGTTCTGCGGTATAGCAGGTAGCATCTATAAAGTAAACGCCAATGACTGGTCTCAAGGTTCAAATTGCTTTTGCATCGTTCTAGGCTTCATGGACAAGAATAACGATTTGTTGTATCGCGATTTGAAAGAAACGATGTCGGAATCGAAGAACGAAATTGTTCAACAAGTTTTTCCGAAATCGGAACTTACCGGGTACAACATATACATCAAAAGTTGTGCAGCTCAAGTTTGTGAATCAAAGCTCCTGAACATTAATTGCAGTAGCATCTTAAATGTAATTAGGCCCCAATGAATAGTAGATTGTATTTGTAGCAACCATATACAACGGAAGGCTGAATCTATATTCGAATACGAACCTTAACAAAGTACTGTAGCTTTATTAATTTTTCGAAACTGAATCACAAAAATATTTTGTTTCAACTTTATGGAAAATTCTATCGTACTTTCACAAGTTGTTTCAACTTTATTAATTTTTTTCTACGGAAACAATACCTGAATTTTATTTTTGAACGTTGGTCCATAATTTGGTTAATTGCAAGCACTTCATAAAATTATCGGCCCTATACCTGAATTTACTTTGGCTATTTACCCATTTCGGCTGGGTTTGATCTGTAGTAAAATTCAAATTTGACTCAAGCATGTATCATTTCATTTTAGCAAGAAACGACCGGACACAGCCGGAACACAATTTCGTTCCAGCTTGAACAAACTCATGGTGATTTTAATGTCGAAAGAACCGTCGTACGTCCGCTGTATCAAGCCCAACGATTCAAAAATGCCAAGTAAGTACAATTATAATTATTTCTACATCTGTAATATGTGAAAAAAAAGATACATTATATTTATCGACACAGTTTGTTTAAATTTTTGTGGGTTTACCCTCTATAGCCGAAGAGGGTAACGAAACGATCCACCCTTTACATATTTTGCAATTTCGTCATGAAGCAGTAACGCTACGGTCATTAAATTCCCTGACTTTTCCTACAATTTACTACTTTAACTATTATTTGCAAAAACATTTTACTATGACAAATAGATTTGGAGTTGTTAAACAATTTTCAAGGTCTATTCGGTGTTTTTAGTGAGATTTTCAGCGATTTTGCGTAATCCTATTTATTCGCATTGTTCATTCATAGTTAACAATTTCATCCGATTTCTTGAACCATAATTGCGCTAAGAACGTAAACTCAGCAACATCTTGAACTGTATTGTTTCACCCTTTTACTCAAGAAACAGAAACAAAAGGCCACATTTGCGATTTTGCCTGGAGCGCAATTTTCAGCGATTTTGCGTAATCCTATTTATTCTAATTGTTCATTTATACTTAACAATTTCATCCGATTTCTTGAACAGTAATTGTGCTAAGAACGTAACCTCAGCAACATCTTGAACTGTATTGTTAATAAAAGAAACGTTACTCATACAAGAAAAGCAGCCCCAACTCAATATTGACAAAACTTCCACTCCACTATATTTATTCAATACATAATTTTTATTTGTATAACTTAATTGGACCTTAGGTTTTTTATGTTTGTTTGTTTTTTGTTTTTTTTTTCTCCCCTGTAAGCCTCAGACTTGTCTGGTTTGCAGTGTATTTATGTAATTATAGCTTGTTCCTGGCGTCAACCATTTCACTATTTCGTAACGCAATTCTCAATATTTTAGTGATTTTGCAATTTAACACCCTAACTACGATTGTACGGTAACATGGTTTGTTCTTCAACAGTGTATTATTCTGAACTTTTATGACGTAATTTCAAATTTGCTTATTTTCGTTCAAGTTTTTTGCCTGCTCATTAATCAGCTTTGATAATGAGATAAGTATAATCTCGAAACGTAAGCAATAAAAGAATGTTTTCAGTTGTATTGGCTCTGTGCTTTTTACTGTGAACTGTATTGTTTCACCCCTTTACTCAAGAAACAGAAACCAAAGGCCACATTTGCGATTTTGCCTGGAGCGTAATTTTTACACCACAATGATATATAGAGATTTGAGCTGAATTTCATGTAAGAACACTTAGGTAAATGTGAATATGTTGGTAGAATTGACGAAAATTATTGGACCGTAGTAAAAGTATTATTACCTTTTTCGAAACAAAACTGTTTTTGCTATGTTCGGCAAAATTATTGCTAAAGGTTTTGGAAATGGAAGTTGAACTCCATCAAATACATAAAAACTAAAAAGGATCAAGCAAACATCAAATTTCTTATTTTTGGTTTTCTGCGACATATTCGTATTTTCCTTTATGATTGTTGAAAAACAAGACAAACATGACAAAAATACGTGTGATTACATAGTTGCTCAAAATAACGCATTTTTGTGTGATATTTTCTATTTAGATTGTTTGTTAGTTGACAAAATAACGAAATGCCAAGCATAGTGAACGCTTGCTTCATAGGAAATGAAATAAACTGTAAGAAAATACGGTATGCATTTTGTGGATGATGCGAAAACGCACTTCTTTCGAAATAATTTTTGGTTTCGGTACTGTGACATGACGGTTTAGTGATGAGAATGATGAACTACACGCTCCGCCTCTGCCCAGATACAACAAATCCGAGCTCCTTTTTTGGTTCGTTTTTGGTAGCGCAGTGGCGCTTTTCTCTCGAAATAATTTTTGGTTTCGGTACTGTGACTTGACTATTTTGTGATGAGAATGATGAATTACACGTTCCGCATTTGCCCAGACACAACAAAACCGAGCACCTTTTTTGGCCCGTTTGCAAGTCTGGGCCACCACAACAGTCTCCCATCAAACCTGTCTTTGCAAAATTCTATAAAATTGTAAAAAAAGGTTATTGTATCGGAAAACTGATACGACCATGGCTACAAGGAAAAACTCCAACCGCATTTCAAAGTGCCTATTGATTTGATGTATCAAAGCAAGTTTGATATATAACATTTCTGAAGAAAAACCCATAGCAATCAATTTTTCTAAGTATGCATCAAATTTTTTGCGCACTAAAATAAAAATCTAAATAATCGGGGAAAAAGCTCTTAGGCTTTTAGCAGTTTTGAGAATAAATTCAATCTTGTTTGAATTTCTGTCCCCAGTAATACTGACAACTGGCAAGCAAAATACCTGATGTAATTATAGTTCAGAAACTTTTCAAGCTATATATTTTTGCCTTTGTTGTATTTTTTATATTACAAAAACAATAGGTGCGCTACTTTGGCGTCACTACAGGGAGTACGAAAGAGCTGCACTTTTTATTTTGGGATAGTCCAAAACTCTTAATTCCATAGCTTTTTTACTTAGAGTAATGCGCAATGCACAACGACAAATAACGTTCAATTTTTGATGCAAAATCACATTCAAACTCGAACCTTCATATATGTATATTTGTAATAACCAGAGCACAATATCGCAAATGAGACTCAAAAAACATCTCATGGACGGAGTACACATTTTATTTGGTTCTTCAGAATAATACAGTACCTAATTAATCTACATATTTTGGATGCTAAAAGCGCAATGCTAAATTTTTTCGAGAAATCGGTTTTTAAGGACTTCGCCAGAACCCAGAAGAGGACGGAAGTTATTTGAATCTTTTTGCCACCCCGAAATGCAGAACTATACTAAAACACTAAAAACTGGCAATTTTTTCTATTCGCGAATGCACCCTCAAAATAAAATTTTGACCTTTATTACGCTAGTTTAGTCGCTTATTTAGCCTTTCAAAGATTTTTTTCTACCAAAATAAAACAAGAATTTCTTTCCAGCGTCGGTGGCTTTTGGTGGTCGTTACATAAATGGACATCATTGTAAAAGTTAGTGATGTTTGCATACATGCATTTTTGTTACAAAAAAAAAGTATATACATATTTCAAATAAAAGTCTTTGAACTATACTACCAACCATAAAATTATGGCTTTGTCGAGCAAAACTTATAGCGTACCCTTGTTTCCGCTTTGTCCCTCCACTTTTCTTACTCTAGCGGCGGCACTTTGCACTAATGTTAACTGTACTGGCACATTTCAAAAGGATTCTATATAAGATTCATGAGTTGAAACGCGTAGTTACATGTAAACGTATACAGTATTTTGGTATGCTGCATTTTTGCAAATGGCTTTCCAAGAGCAGCAATACCAGACTAAGAATTGTACACGTCACAATTGACGTCAAGAACTGTTTTATGTTACTATACAAATCATTTATATGAACGCCCTTGCTAACCACCCTAATTTTCAACATAGCATATAAAATTTATTTCAAAAATCAATCAACATAATTATGAATGTACTATCACGTTTAAATAGGTTTAAAGTAAAACTCGTCATCATGTAAACTTTTACATAGAATGATAAAAATAAAGAAAAATATTGATTAGTTCGCTTGCGAACTTTATGCGGTAATAAAATGACATGTATAGTCAGTTGCGAAGAGGACTGCGACCAGTAAATAGGCTACATAGTCGGTTTGCAATATCTTTACGCAAAAAGCAAACTGATAATCTCGCACAAAAGAAATAATTTTCTAATTTAATCCGTAAATATCTCTGCGTTACTAAATAAAACTCTAGCTGCGACACGCGTCACGGCAATCAAACGCTTGTTTACATCGCGCAGATGAAAAGAAAACCTATCGCTTCGGATAGTCCTTTACTTATGTTGAAATTAATTCAAGATCAAGTTCGTGAATATACCATTAAAAGGGTTAAACGTTTCGTGAGGGAATTGCGCTTCTTCTGGCGAAAAAATTATTTTCTTATCTTTTGTTTTTTGGTAGTTATTAACATTTGAATCTGTTGAGTCTAATCGATCCCCTTAATTAGGCCATTGATCGCAAAATTTAGCCTGGTCCGAATTGAGTTAAGGTCTTGGTTTGGAGTAGTACAGTATTAGGATTTAAAGAAGCTATACATTCGATGTTTTGGTTGTTTAATTTTTTTGTCAACTCTCAGCGCATTTTTCTGCTGTACTTTTCTTAGTCGCACTACTGTAACTGCTGTAGTTGTGGTGCACATAAGATCACCTGCAGAAGCATGCTCTCATTTGGGAAAATAATTTTACCGTATTTTCACGAGTAATTTAATTTGAATTATTTAGAAGCTCTAGCATAAATTGCTCTTTGGAGCTATACAGTATCAAAGCTGAAATTAAACTTTCGTAGCAATTGAAACAATTTGCGTTTTGAAGTCGATCTCTAATTTAGTTTTACTATTTTTTGCATCATTTTTTACTGATTACAAAAATCTTAGATCGACTTGATGAAACTCTTGTGCGCCACCAAGTGAAATATCTTGGTTTAATGGAAAATCTCCGAGTTAGAAGAGCAGGTTTTGCCTACAGAAGAACCCACGAAATTTTCTTGAATCGGTAACATTAAGTTGTTAATATGAAGTAAAAATAGTTTTAGTAGTGCACCTACAAGACTAAAATGAGAACTATCAAGTAGTACTATCCGTATTTTGGGAAAAAAATTTTTTTCTGGTTATTTTTTGTCTTTGAAGAATTTTTTACACAACCTTCCGTATTTTTTCGAATAAAAATTTTGTTTCTGACATTTTTCAAAAAAATTGTTTTGCATTTTTTTCCTACAACGTGATGCAGATTAGCTTATATAATGTATCTTAATGATTTTGTTGAAGTGATATAAGCTTGCAATGGTCTTCTCAGTAAAATGACTGCTTGTTTGACTATTTGACTGAGAATTTACTTGCTTTCTGAGAAATTGTTCGCTCGATAAATTTATGACTACTAAGCGCTTAATTGTTTGTAGATACAAGAGTCTGTGCCCAAGTACCTGGCCAAATTACAACTGCAGTCATAGAGAAGGTGTAGAGAGGCTTTGTAAACATTTGAAGTACGAACCTGACGATTACAGACTTGGAAAAACAAAAGTTTTTATTCGTCTACCCAGAACAATATTTGCGACCGAAGATGCATTCCAAGTATTTTTGTAGTTAAACTTCTGATTTTTTTTTTTATTTACTTTGATGACCTAATTTGCTTGTATGTAAATTTTAGAGCACGGAAATTTTTCGTGCAAATTTTCGTTAGGTTTTGAACAAAGCGTTTTATTTAGGTTAATGGCTCAATACATCATTACGTACAGGATTGCATTTTCGCTAAATCATTACTTGCTAAGATGTTCAAAGTATAATTTACTTTTTAATCCAAACATTTTAAAATCCAGCATAAGTCATTTATTGGGAGAGTCGTGAATGGGGAAAGGTCTTTTTAAAACTTATTTCAGCCGTAATAATTGTATTTTTCACATATGACTACTACAGCCAGGATCTACTAAGTCACCTGCTGAGTGCTGTTATTGCACACTGGTCTGGCTATCTAATCCTACTTTGCAGGTTCGTAAAGCGGAGTTGGCTGCACTCATCCAGGCCACTTTCAGAGGATGGAGGCAGTGGAGAATATACCAGGAAATGCGAGCAGCCGTCACCATAATCAGCAAGCACTGGAAACGAGTTTTGGCGCAGCGTTTGAAAGAAAAACGAAGGAAAGCAGCCCAAGATATCCGAAAGTAATCAATTCGTTGTATTTTGCTTCATATTTCAACTTTTCACGTCTAGTAATTTGTTTCGAACAACGGATCCCCAAGGCCTCTACGTTTTGCTATCGCGCTTAAGAGAGCATGGAACATCGGCTAAATGAATGGAAGTTATTTTGAATTTTGAAATGCACGGTATTCGTGGATTTGCAACTTTGCCGACTGCTGTAGGAGGCGGTGGATGAAGAAAATGTGTGCTGCTAGGAGTTAATCTATTTTGATTTTTCTCATTTGCCGCTGTGTATCTCCGCCTATTAACTGCCCCGATGATAAAACAATCCATAGCATAATCCAATACTGCAAGCCTAATTTATTGTTTTCTTTTCTATTACAGGTTTGTTATTGGATTTATGACACGTCTTCGACCCCGTTGTCCAGAAAACGCCCATTTTCTCGATTATGTTCGGATTTCCTATTTACTAAAGTGTAAAAAATCCCTCCCTCAATCCGTGTTGGACAAATCATGGCCAACGCCTCCAGGTGCTTTAGTCGAAGTAAGCGATTTGGAATTGTATATTTTCACTATAGCTCCCATGCTACTTTTTTGGATCATTAGCCAAAAAAGTTTGTGACTGCGGGCGCTCTCAATGAAAATTTTTGTCGAAAAAATTTTAAAAAGCTTCTGCTTTCTACTCAGAATAATTTGCTTGCGCTCTTTTGCTTTTCAAATCTGCCAGGTAAATTCGAGTTTGCTGATGAAAGCAATTATTTTACGATATCGAAACCGCATTTATTAAGCTGCATTATAGATTGCTGTTGTTGCTTATTTATCCTTCTGTTACCAGACAGCGTCCGATACTAATGATTGGATGATCTGCATACTTTTCATTGGGATACTGTAATCGCTTTGTGTGGAGCAATCCGCAACTGCTTATGTTTCTATAGTAATTCAATGTTCGTGTGGATACTTTTATAATTCTTGTCCGATAAATTTGGTTGTTAAAAGCCACCAAACATAGGTAATGATCGTAAGGCGTCTTTTCCAAGAACGCAAAAACGTGACCAGGGTGCGGTTTGAACCCAGATCATGCAATCAGGGTTGTCGTAAAAACGACGACTTTACCCTTTCGGCTACACTGCAAACATGACGCTCACAATAGATCTTACCGGAGCACTATCAATACTGCGGTTTGTACTTACTGCAATACCCTAATCATTTAATCAACTAATTACTTAAAATGAGTTTTGGTGCTTTTTGGCCCTAGGTAGTCAACCCGGAAAGAGCCATAGTCGCAGAAAGACCAATTCCAATGTTTCATTGTAATTGCTGTAATATGCCAAAGCGTGTAACGAGTTGGCCGGGTCCATCCCACGTCATTGCGCCCGGGCAACATAGCTTCTTTCGAAGAAATGTCACAGCGGTGGCGAGTCGTTGGCAACACTGTGTCCGATTTGACCGGCCGGAGATTTGAACCTCTGAATTCCCGCTCCAGAGACGAACTTGTTACCGCTTCATCAACTGGCCGGTAACCACAGAACATCAATTACATAAACCATAAGCATTGCAAAATTTATGACCTTTTTTTACTAGACCGCCAAGCTTCTTAAAGCTTTAAACATGCAATTAGTGGTAACTCGATATGTCCGAAGCATCACTTCTGAGAGGAAAGCTATCATGGAAGAAAAGGTGCTCGCTAGCAACCTTTTCAAAGAAAAGAAAAACGGCTACGAGGAAAGTGTTGCCAAGCCATTTGTTGGAAAAAGAGAAGGTATAATTATGCAATAGTGTAGTCGTATGCTGTACGATAGCAGACTTGATTTTTAAATTGATAAGCTGTGACATCTCAAAAATAAGCACTCGAAAGCATCCCCTGAACTTAAAAATGCATGGTTTGCCAAATATTTAGAACTTTTTCCCTTCCCTCGAAGTTCAAGTGAAATCGTCACCACTATCTTTCAGACACGCGAGATATACCGCCTTGTTTCACTTAGGAATTCGCGAAATGTAAGATGCAAATAGATTGGTTTTACCATCTATAATTTTTTAGTACAAGAATTGAAGCCCAAAATGACCGCTGGAATCGGTGTTGGAGAAAGGCCCTTGTACTGCTGTTCAGTGACAAAATACGATCGCCATGGTTACCAACAACGTCCGCGAATAATGGTCGTGACGTCAAATGCTACGTATTTGTTTGACGCTAAAGAAGGCAAACTGAAACAGAAGATTTTACACACTGATTTGAGAGGTGAGTTTGCCTGGGTTTTGGTATCCATAATGATTTGACAAAATTACAACAGCTTATTTTTCAATGAGATAAAGCGCAGTAGCGGAAATTTGGATCTTATGGCGATAAAACGACGTGGCCACTGGCAACCTTACCGCTCTATAAGCCAAGACTTTTATAGAGTTTAACTAACTTAGAAGCAGTGCCGTAACTAGAACGTTGTTCTTAGGGGGGCAAAATTTGTTTCGGGGGGTGCCAAAATTTTTGGGTTGGTCTACTTTTCTCCGAGTTCTCTGTTGATCTCCGAAAAAAAAAAGGTCATCTTGCCAATTTGGTCTACTTTTCTCCCACTTCCATGTTGATCTCCAAAAAAAAAGGTCATATCGCCACAAATTGTTCTACTTATTTCCTAGTTTTCTGTTGGTTTCCAAAATAAAAAGCCACCTTCTTGAAACTGCCGCAAGGAAAAGGGGGGTTTGGGTGGGCAAGCTGAGCATTTTAGGGGGGTAAAATTTTTGTTTAGGGGGGCGCAGCCCCCTTTTGCCCCCATCCTAGTTGCGGCCCTGCTTAGAAGATTTAAAGATTGCTTTCCCAAGAACTAATTTTCTTCAAAAACTTTTAGATACTTCTACATTAAATATCTTCTTCTGTTAAAATCAGGTTAAAAAGATCACAACATCCGCCAGTCCATGATCAGACCGTTCCATATGCGCTGAAATTTTCTCTTATATGCATTATGTCATCGATATTGGTAAATCTACTTTTAGGCATATCAACGAGTAGCTTGGGGGACCAAGTAGTGGTGCTGCATGCACCTGCCGAAAATAAAGAAAAAGGCGATGCCATTGTGGAAACAACTTATGCAATTGAAGCTGTGACGAAGTTGGCAAGCATAGCAAATAAAAACCGAGACGTCAAGATAGTCGACAGCGGCAGGTAACCAAATTAGATTTTTAGTGGTTCAAATTTGTCAAAAAACAAGCTCATTGGATACGGTATACGCAATTGGGCATGCGCATATAGCAAGATGATCCCTTAAGGTGCGTACACACAGGACTAAACTAGTTTTGAGTTAATGCACTTTTACTACAGAGCAAGGCGTGAAGTGAAACAGTTTTCAAGATTACTCGGTTTCAGTGGTACCGAGTAACCCGTGTTTTATTGTGATAAAACGGTGAATGATAAAATTGGTAACTGGATGGATTTTTTGGTAATGTAGATGAATACTCTGATCAAGTAAACTTCTGATTTCTGTTATTGCTAGGTTGGACTCGAGTTTAACTTGACTCAAAATTTTTCAATTAATTTTAGATTATTTCAAATATTGTTGTTTTGTTTCCTCGTTTCAGTTTACTTTTGGCTTTTATAGCAAGCAGTAAAGCACCATTGTCAACCCTGTTAGTGTGTATTAAGTTGCAGACTTGCAACCAGGATTTCGTTAAGGGAGGCTTTTACCCAAAGATAATTTTTTTTGTCTGAAAATGTCTCTTTGATTGCGTGATGAGCAAACTGTCGCAACTAAGCATAACACAGACGGGGTCTGAGGGCGGCTCTCCCTGCCGCCGTAGGCCATCGGGGTCTAGGGGCGATGAAGCCTCCAGCCGATGGGCTATTTTCTGAAAAACTAGCCATTTGGATTACATTTTGAGCGTTATTGGATTATTTGGATTAGGAAGTTATTTGGATTACATTTGTGATAGAACTAAATTGTTAAAATTGGATGTCATTTACAAGAATTAAATTTCCCAATCCTTTCAGACCCGCCTTCACTTACGCACAAGTAAAGTCAAAACATGTTTAAACGCTCGTATTTTGGGTTAAATTTTCTGAGTGACTTGGCTAAGGGGGGCTGAAGCCCCTTAGTCCACCCCCTTCGTTGGGTCACTGCTAAGTTCACGTAAAGCAATTTACGTCTGGGCCTGGTTGAATTTATTCAAGTTTTTTAGCCCTAGATGTTATTGAATTTTTTTTTATCAATTAATACGTGTCATGTTTTTGTTTAGTATCATCCATGACATGAAAGGTGGAAAGCAGGGAACAATTGAATATGTCGTCGCTAACGAAGTAAAAGTAACTAAAACGAAAAAAGGAACTCTGCAAGTTGTAAGTTGGTTTTAATTCAATGTTGGCAGTGTGGCCGATAGGGTGAAGAAGTAGTTTTATCGACGACCCTGAACGTATGATCCCGCTTTAATCTGCACCCTGGCTACGTAGCAGCGTTTTTGGATAAGACACTTTACGATGATTATCTCTGCTTGCTGGCTTCGAACAAGCAGCAAATTTACGTGGGAAGAAGTCAAACGTTAACCGGAAATCTTGAAAAATAACTAACTTTAAAGCGAGTGTGGATTCGTTTGAAGGACAGCGCCACTGTCGCTTTCTCGTGATAGAAGGGTAAGATGCTAGCATCAATCAATCAATTTTTTAGCAATTTGATTCTTCTAGACGTAGTCCTTCCAGAAACCACAGCTTTTCAGTAGCAATGTTAAACGTTGAAAGGTCGTCCAGTTCACAATTTTGCGAGACAATAGCGGGCCCTGAAGCAAGTATTCTTCTACGAAGTTCAAATCTTATTTTATGGGGTGGCATATGTTAAGGCATAGTGCAGTGCTGAAAGTAATCTTATTGAGATTACAAGTAATATTTTGTACAACTATCTACATAGATTATTTTATGAAAAATTTCGGACAAACATATCGATTTTGATTTCAGCAAAAGCTATTTACTGTAGCTAGCTAATTCGATCGCACCCTAAAAGACCAGTAAATTACTTCGTTGAAAAATTGCGATTTGAAAACTTGATCATAAGCTTTTGTTTTAGACGGCGCCAGGAAGGCCACGAGGACAAAGCATGCGCTTTTAGTTTACTTCTGGTGGACACTACAACTTTTAAAAGTGCCAACATGCAAGCTGTAAGCACCCATCTTCAGTTTTGGACAATCCGTATTAGGTCATTTTTTTGCAATTTTAGTAACGGCTATAACTTATTCGAAAAAGGTGCTTCAACCGTAAAAATGTGTTTCTCTTAGAAGTCGCTGCTTTTACGTAGTATTGTCGGATCTCCTGCACAGGACAAGTCGGATTATGTTGAATTTAATCTCAATTAATCAGAGAATGTAGTACATTAGTGCTCCGAATTGCTAGAGCGACGTTTGCTTTCGCCTTCAGCTTATTACTAAGGTCATGTGAACAGAGTTTAATGTGTTTTGTTTCTTCCAAAGACCCGTTTAAATGACAAGTGGATTCATTGTGCCGCGCTGACTTGCTTGAAGAATCGATTGGTGATTACGTTGGCGAAAACTTTTTTTACTTAAACAAAGTAGCGTTACGCTCGACTTCTACTCGCCGCATAAACCAGCCTTAAAAATACGCTACGGTAGCTTGTTCAATGTTTAAATGACTATTGTTTTTTTTATGTAGAGATAAAATTTCATTTGCACCCAAGCGCTTATGACTGAGATTAGCTATTTCATTGAGCAATTTAGTAGTTTGTGTATCTGAAATTCGATTTTTCATAAAACGACGACTGAATGACATCTTAGTAATTGTTAGTTTAATCAATCTGTACATATTCCACAATGTGGTCGAAGCGTTGGTTATTGTGTCTTTAAAAATAAATTTCCGATCAATTTTTTGCATATTCTATTCGCAGTTAACTTATAAGCATCTAGGAGTTCTCCCTGATAACAGTCTTAAGCAGTTCAATCAATTTATACAAAACCGGCTATAACAAACAGCATTGCTACTCGTACAATATCACGATCATAACACAATAATCAGCGGCAATATCAAATTCCAACGAGAACTAAAATGCAATTAGCAAAGTAAGCCGGATTCCGAGACGTAGTTTAAAAAACACTTAGCTGATAAACTAGAATTTAAACTAGGCCTATAAAATTAGCACTCGAATTTTCAAGATAGATTTCGGTGAAAACAAGCTCAGCGTGAGGGACTTTACAGTTTGGATTTTCTTCGTACAAAGGTTTCTCGTAGGTCATACGCGGCAAAAAACAACTGTTTAGTTCCCGTAATCTCCCATGAACGTATTAAGAGGCCTCGATCATCACCAGATGTTTATTCAAGGATTGGTTTTGGTCATGATGGCGGTTCGTCGCTGGGCATTTGCATGTCGATTTCGGCATCTTCGTTTTCAGACTTGATCAATGGGGATTTCGGCTTAGATTGCCCTCCATTGTCCACTTCTGCAATGAAATTACTTTTATCAAAAATTGATTTCCAAATTCAAGTACTTTTCAATAATCCACTTCGCTACTTACACCGGTCAAAAATTCTTGGACATGAAATTTGGAAAACATCAGCATTAAAAGCAATGAAGAAACTTGACGTCTTTCGTGGTCGACTCCCGGGAAGTCAGAACGACTTCAACCGGCAGTTAGGTGGCAATTTTAACCACCAATCCAGCAGCAGCAAGCAGCCCGCACTAACCATACACAGAGCTCGACAATCTGCCACAGTGCAAGCCATTAGGGTTTGCCCAGTTCGGTTGAGAGGTGGCTGGGAAATACTCTTGGTATATTGAGCTGAGGGCTGCTGATAGAGAACTAAAAGCTCGAAACAGCGTTGTCCAACTATGAGCATTAAAAACTCTGTCACACCTTTAAATACATAAAATACACAGGTAAGAGTAGAGCAAGTTTTTAAAGGATCAGTTGTAGCACAAGAGAATGCATGTTTTAAAGTAACGGTGATACTACTATCAGCTAAACGCATAATTGTGAATATTTGAAGGTAAACTTTATACAATAAAATACTATATTTAAATAAAAACGACGTTACTGATTTACCGAATATTTATACCACGATTAATTGCAGGTACTGCGTTAGTGACAACGCCATAATTTCAAAATTTATCAACAATACTATGCCATTGTTTTTAAAAGTCTATTATTGTGTGGACGATATAACATAAATTATTTTGCTTTTGTTTTCTTTTTTTTGGCAGACCGATAATGTTTTCGTTTGTGGTGATTGTTTGGCGTGTTCGCCAGGTCTTGGCCAGGAAAGAACAGAGGGGCTTATTGTGCTCTTCTCACAAGTGATATTTCCAGTGAAGCTGCCAAGCCACTGGCAATAGAATTCACACACTGTTTCTTTTTACGATGTACATCAAGCAGAGACGATGTATGGTGACTATTAATTTAAAAAGCCTTAGTTTAATCTGACGGGGGATAGAACTGGAGTCTACTATTTCAGTATCAGATACTTTGTTACATCATAAACATTAAAAATCGCACCTTCAATAACTTTTTCAGCTGTGACAGCAGGTTCCTGAAAAAAATATATCACCATCCTTAAACTGACTAGTTTGTCATATCAATAGAAACATAATCTAATTAAAGGATTTTATGTGAGCACCATTACCAAAAGTCACTTACAAGTGACATATCTAAACAATGGTAGATGCACAAACTCTACTATACCAAGTGCTATTAGTATTTATTAGCAAAACCATTCCGAGCAGTGTGGCCCTAAAGTCTATTTTAATCTTTATGACAAATCACTCCAATGATTGTTGCATGCTGCTCAATGTAGCACGGTGGTGATTTGAGAGTTGATACGTCTATCCCAGATCTAGCTGATGAGAGGTGATATTCCTTGAAAGAGCAGCTGAACTAGGCTACTATATTTCGGTGGTTAGGCTATCATGACTTGTGTAACTTATGGGGTGGTTCATTTATTTTTTGACTTTTAAAAGAAATCAGTTATATATTTTTGGCAATGGGATATCCAAATTTATCTTGACATGGACAAAATAGCATACAATTTCTTTGGTGAAATTAAATTCATTGACACAGATTAGTATTAACCAGAGGTGTAAAGTAACGAAAGTAGCTCTACTTAAGTAGCCTACTCAAGTAGAATTTGTCGGTAACAAGCACCTTTTAAGTAATTATATTTTTGGATACTTTCTACTTTCACTTGATTAACATTAACTTAACATAACGCTACTTACGTACATTTTATATTAAAAGTAGTTTGTAGGCTTAGTAAGGCATACCTAATATATATATATATTTTTTTGGCAACGTCGAGCAAAATGTACAAACCGTGGTGAAAATTGTGAATGAGCGCGAGCTCGACTAGTACAGACCAGGGTTGGATCCATTCATTTTTTTTTTAATTTTTAAATTCAAATTCATTGACTTTAAAAAAAATAAATTCAAATTCATTGACTTTGAAAAATCTAAATTCAAATTCATTTACTTTGAAAAAACTAAATTCAAGTTCATTGATTTTGCAAAAGTCGAATTCAAATTCAAATTCATCAATAATTCGTGAGCGGATTCAAATTCAAAATTCAAGTTCAATCCAACTCTAGTACAGACAGGTCCCAGTCCGCGTTTCTTCACCTTAAGGTGTTGTTGGAAAAGAGACGAGATTTGCGTATGGCACTAGCGATTACTGCACCACGGGAATATTAGTTTAATTACTGACTACTGTGTAACAAAGTATAAACTCACCATAAGGGTGGCCGTGATGCTCGGTGCTAGTGACGTGATATTTAATTGCAAGAATGAAAGTTTCTTAGTTTGTAGACTAGGCTATAGATTTCTACTTGGCTACTTGAGTAGCTTAAAAACCTGTTTACTTTGTACTTTTACTTGCTTAGTTAAATGGTTTAGTACTTTCTACTCTACTTGCACTACATTTGATCGTCAGTAACAACACTTTTACTTGACTATTGTTTCTGACTACTTTTCACACCTCTGGTATTAACCAATAGAATATCAATAGAAACTGCCAGTTATAAATACTGAATACTTAATCAGAAAATGCATTGTTTTTTTTTCACTAGCCATAACATTTTGTAAAAATTACCACGACTCACATTTTTATCCACAAATTCTTCCTTTAATAATGGTACTCGATTTGCACTTGATGTAGTAGAACCCACATTTTTCTTTCTGAAATTAAAAAAAAAAAATGTGGCATCATGTTCATTCAATTATAAGGATTGAAATGAGAGCACAAACAGATGACACAACCATTTCAGCAACCAAATGCAACAAATATTTGTGAAAACATATCTATAAATGCAAGTTTTTTGACACCTCGGACTAGCGGCGGTATTCTGTGTATGCTGTAGTTTATATCAGATATGATCCACTTTTGCAACAATGATTACATCAGAAATAGTTGCAAAACGACCATGCCAAACAAACAAACAACTAACTTTTGTGGCGGTTCTATGTCACTGTCAGAGGAAAGAGTAGCATCGGAGTCATGGGGAGAATTTGATATCACTTTCTCATATTGGAGCAAGCGATCAAGCAAAAAGCTGTTGTCTCTGGTCACTTTAAGCAATTTACGCTGGGACTTTTCAAGCTCTTGTGTTAGCGATTCATGTTCCTAAAAATTAGAGGGTTAACAATTTATACCTCTTAATCTTAGTTTGTTGAACAATGTTATCACTCAGGCATTGCTAGTACTTTATCAGTTTATAATTATAGCTTTTAGATGAAATATAGCATTTTAATTACAATTGCAAAACCAGTATGATGATAAACAACAGATATATATCGACAACAAATATATCAAGATATGTGAACATCTGACCAATTCTGTGAAGCACCACAGTCTACAGTCAGACTACATTAATTACAATTATCAGTATCATCATTACAGATTACGGTAATCTTTTAAATTTAGGTGCTGGGATTCAAGATTTTTTGCTAAACACCACACTAATTTAGTAGATGCCACTATCAGTACACTGTACAGAATATCAATCTGCCATTACAGCTTAATGGCTAAGCACTACACTGCATGCTAACACTAACAGCATAGAACCGCACCAGGCCTACTGATGAATTGAGCGACTGTGCTGAACCTAGACCCACAAAGTAATTTAGGGTGTCGTTAAGTAAGAGCCAGTTGCTTTTTTTTCGGAAGCTCTGTGAATTAAGTCAGAAGTATGAGCACGCATGTGCTCTCTCCTTCTCTCCGATCTAAGCTATTCCCCAAATTTAGCCCTAGTCCTAATGAGTGCACGTGCACGCTCATACATGAGTCGCAGAGATTCCAAAAAAAGCAGGCGGCTTTTACTTAACGACGTCCGTAATTTTGTCGGTGGGCCTACCGGTATGTTAACGTAATTGTAGGCTAATGACTCTCCAAACCTAAAACTTACATATACAAGAATCTTTAGTTTTCTTTTCAAAAACTTGTACTTTTCTCTACAATCTGCCATATTATTGTTTGCAGCATAATCTAGACCTACGTATGGCTACACACCACAGACCAGTAAATCTGAAAATTCAACAAATCATCTCAGAACTGGAAATATGAAACGTTTATAACAATAGCATTGGTATATGAAAGATATTAGATACGTGTATGTACCCCCTCTGTAACGATAAGCCTATTTAAGCTATACAAACTGAAAAATTGACTAAAAAGGTAGCCTACAGTTTTTGAATAGGACTAAGCATAGCAAGCCAACCTAACCAGTACAGAGTATGATAGCCTGCTCAGTGCTGTACAAAATTACCAAGAAATTGCTAGTATCCAATCAGTTCTACTGCCTACAAAAGTGGTGTCTCAAAACTAGATTTATATAAAATAGGCCTATCAACCAGTGACAACCACCAACCATTTACCTAGGTAGTATGGAGTCGATGTTCTGGCCACGCCGAAGTTACGCCAAGCAGACACATCGCCACGCCAAGCAACTTTTTTTCATTTTAGGACCTTGCAAACTCAGTACTTAAATTGTATGGGGGGACGCAGGTGGACGCGTCCCCCTATTGAGAGTTAGCACCCCCCCATCGAGATTTAGCGTCCTCCCATCGAGATTTAGGTGTCCCCCTATCAAGATTTGAGCACTGGATGATCAGATAAAAAAGAGCCAGCCAGCATGAATAAAGGTGCCCTTAGACTGGACACAAAGCGACGCGAAGCAACCAAAATTTGACATCATCGACAGCTTGTGAAAGGTTGCAAGTGGTCGCAACCTTCGCGAGCAGTTGTGCAACAGCGCTTGCTTGCAGGCTGTATAGTAAGATAACCTACTAAATCACTGATTGGATTTTTATGATCGCAGTTTGCTAGAAAATCATGTAAATAGTATATTTGTATGGTTTAGCGCCTATTTATCAGTCCAAAGAGTAGGTTGTTGGCAAAATTAGATTCGCGATAGCCCTAGGCTAGCCAAGTTAATTTGGATCTAGACAGCTAAGGCTGTAAATCTTGAGTGATTTTTCCTAGCTATGCTTGATCTCAGAGCTTCATTATAATGAATACACCAAAGCAGTAGGCCTAGCATCACGACATCTAGCTTTTAAAACAAAACGTTTTAGTCTGTACAGCATAGCAGAAGCTATTCTATCAGTCCAGTGGTTCTTTTGGCTGAGCAGCTTTTGCTTTTTTGTCTTAAAGTAAACTTAAACTAACAGGGTGTTGTTTTTTCAGAATATAAAATAACCCACCTACAGGCTAGTTTTGAATGTGTTGATAGTGTTTTTACCCATTGTTTGTTAGCTTGTTGTTTTAAAAGTAACCACAATTGAACAATTCCTTGAATACTGGAAAACTTGCAAAAGTTTTTTCACTGTCTCCTTGACCAAGCCAACTTGGTGAATAAAACTGTATTTAGAATTGATTTCAAGCTACACTGCTACATACAAAAGCTAGATAGTGTAAAGTACAACATCTTCACTTTCTCCTTTCTATTTTCTAATTATGTTTGTGCGCATGATGGCACTCTCGAGGCGTTGACTTGTTTACTTTCGTAGCGTGGTTACTATTTTTGCTGTTTCGGTAGGTTAGCTACTGAGGTAATTTGTTAGCATGTAGAGCAGTTTAGATAGTACTGTACTGCAGTTTATTTGGACTTATCTGCTACTGAGTGTTCTAGGCCTGTCTAGCCCTGGCCTTTCTTTGTAACTGATTACTGTATGAGTTTTGTATACAGGTTACTTGGCAGGCTACAAATCTATTCTTTAAATCTGTTTTTTTTTAATCGGTCTGTTTAATCTGTTTAACAGCTTAACTGTTTAATCTGGTGTAACTGTTTATATCTGTTTTAATCTGTGATGTTAATTGCCTGTCTGCGAGTTCTGTCGTAGAAGAATAGTTACTGAGGTTTACCTGAACCTTACCGATACCTGCCTGAACGTTCTGTTAATTTGGCTATTAATTATTGACTGCTCATTGACAAATTAATATTCTGATGTTGGACTCTGGTTTGCGTAAAATTGTAACAGTGATTAAACTTGAATTTAAAGGTTTGTCTGCCTGGTCATCTTAGACTGTGCTTAGAATCAACAGATAGATACAAAAAATTTCTATGAACTTTTGGATTGGCCTAATTAGTAGTGTAGGTTCGGAAGTGGGTCGTGAGTTCTTGGTAGCCTGAATGTTCTGTATGCAACTACAATATCTATCCTGAACCATCAACACAAACATTTTTTACCATCATCGCACAAAGTCTTGTTTTAACTCAACATCCAACAACTAACAAATTTTTTTGTATCGATATTTCACGTCCAAAAAATTAGTAAAAACGGATTATAGAGTCGAATCCAAAAATTACGGATTACAAATGAAACTAGACGAAAGACAATACAATTATGGTTGGTGACTCTACACAAATTCCCCCTTCCCAGCTAAAAATCAAAGTGAGGTGTATATCGAAAAGCCGAACGTTGAGGTGTACATCGAAAAGCCGAACGTTGAGGTTTTAGAAGTTTAGGCTACTTCTCCAAAACTCGAAAAACATGATAGGATACCCCGAGACATATTGCAAAAAAATACGGTGCAAAACACATAGTAATTAATAATGCGTTGTTGTCATAAAAGGCTAATCTTCATAAAAACGTGTCAAGTATTGGTGAAGTATAGTGCGAGGTGCGTCAAACAATATCATGTATACTTATTGCAGGTATAATGAAGCAAAAGTAAGTACGCCGTAGCGCAAACATCTTGTAAAAATGGCAGTATGCGAGAATCTACAAAAGTTGGCAGGCATGTTGCTGAGCTAACACACAGAGTGTAAAGGTAAAATTACAAAAATTTGGAAGTCCAGAGTTAAACTCTGATTACAGTTTTGCTGTGTAAAGATATACAGTGTTTATTCAGCACACAAAAATTGGGGCAAGGCATGCTACATTCTTATGTTCAAAATATCACAGGTGGCAGGTGCAATAGCAAATGCGATGAAAGTAGTTTACGGAACAAAAGTTCAAAACGAAGCACAAGCGCTATTTACAAAATATTACCACGTATCGAGTGGTATAAACTAGATGGGAGTTTGCCAGCAAACCCAGTGAATGATCGACGCATAGCTAATGCTGTGACGCTCAAAAGTACTTTTTGTCTACTGTAAAATCAGCAATTATTCAAAAATATCTGATTATGGAACCTCCAGAAAAGTGGAGTCAAACTATTTGTCAGTTAAATATCTCCTGAAATCATAAAACACTGGCACCCTAGCTTGAGTTGTTCAAAAATTGATTTTTGGGGTTCATTTGGGGGGTCCTTGGGGGGGTGGCACCCCAGAACTATGTCAAAATATTTGTTTGTTAAATATCTGCTGATATCAAAACAGACTGGCACCCAAGTTGAGCTATTCAAAAAATTGATTTTTGGGGGGTCCATTTGGGGGGGATGGGGGGTGGCACCCCCCGGGGGGGAGTTGGCACCCCAAAACTATGTCAAAGTATTTGTCTGTTAAATATCTGCTGGTATCATAATACACTGGCACTCTAAGTTAAGCTGTTCAAAAAATTGATTTTTGGGGGGTCTATTTGGGGGAGTCCCCGGGGGGGTGGTACCCCCAAACTATGTCAAAATATTTGTCTGTTAAATATCTACTGATATCAAAAAAAAAGTAGAACTCTACCTTGAGCCATTCAAAAAATTGATTTTTGGGGGGTCCATTTAGGGGAGTCCCAAGGGGGTTGGCACCCCCAAACTATGTCAAAATATTTGTCTGTTAAATATCTGCTGATATCATAAAACACTGGCACTCTAAGTTGAGCCGTTCAAAACATTGATTTTTGGGGGGTCCATTTGGGGGAGTCCCATGGGGGAGGCACCCCCAGAACTATGTCAAAATATTTGTCTGTTAAATATCTACTGATATCAAAAAAAAAGTAGAACTCTACCTTGAGCTGTTCAAAAAATGAATTTTTGGGGGGTCCATTTGGGGGAGTCTCGGGGGGTTGGCACCCCCAAACTATGTCAAAATATTTGTCTGTTAAATATCTCCTGATATCATAAAACACTGGCACTCTAAGTTGAGCCACTCAAAAAATTGATTTTTGGGGGGTCCATTTAGGGGAGTCCCGGGGGGTTGGCACCCCCAGAACTATGTCAAAATATTTGTCTGTTAAATATCTACTGATATCAAAAAAAAGTAGAACTATGCCTTGAGCCATTCAAAAAATTGATTTTTGGGGGGTCCCCGGGGGGTGGCACCCCCAAACTATGTCAAAATATTTGTCTGCTAAATATCTACTGATATCAAAAACAACTAACACCCTAGCTTCAGCCGTTCAAAAAATTGATTTTTTGGGGCCCCATTTTGGGGGGTTCCCGGTGGAGTTGCCCTAAAAAATTTCGGGAGAAAAAATTGCATTTGCAGCTCAACAACTTTACACAAAAATTAGATTTCGATGTGTTGTGGATTAGGAGAAGAAGAGCGTACAAAAATTAGGAAGAAAAAAAAGGAAAAAAACAGGAAAAAAAGGAAAAAAAAGGAAAAAAAGGAAAAAAAAAATAAGCCTCATCGCGGCCAAAAGTGGGTTGGTTGGAATGAAAGGGTATCTTGAGACATACAACCATATGAAATATTTTTTGCCGTACTTAAGTCGTTTTTGACTGAGACCGCTTTTTACGCCAAACTTGTGGGGCGGTTTTTGGGTTCTAAAACCGAAGTCACGTGACTTATTGCCTGGAAATTTGGTACAAACATGCAACTCATTAATCTCAAACCGCTGTCAAAATTTCATGTAGCTAGACTTAACTGGTGTCGAGTTGTAAGCTAAAGTCTGAAATTTCGCACTCGTTAGTTGGAAAATGGCTGAGTAAAAACAGAGGAACAAGCGACGCGAGCGTCGGTCGTTCCAATTAACAGTCACTGGGCTAAATGGGTGACAGTTACGTAATCACTCAGATAAGAAGGTGGCTGAACTCGACGAGTGTGTGGCGGTCCTCCTTCCAGTCTGTCACGGGAGGGGCCACAATTTCCTTCCAGCTTGATAGATTACTCGAGTGATTGCTTGTTCTCCAATTTATTGTATGTTACCAAATGAATTCACAAAAATTACCATAATCGTCGATTAACGCAGATGAATTTGTTTAGTTGCTTATCCTGCCCCGTTGGCAGCCAAAAGAGAGAGACTGATTATTTTTCGTTGCGTCATAGGAAAAAAAAGAGTTACCAAAGAAATGTAATTACAACAAACGGAGTTAACCGTATTCCCACAGTACTCCCCCCACTAAGGCATCGGACGATTGGTACAATCGACCGAAGCCTGAATGACGAATCTGAGGGAATACAAAAAAAAATTATGGACAAAGAAACGAACTAATGTAATCACAGCGGAGCATTGAAACAAGCAAGTGACACTACAAGAAAACTGGCACAAATAAAAGAATCAGCCTCCGCTTTAGGCTGGGGGCAAAAAAAAGAAAAGTTGAAAAAAGTATCCAATGGGTGGTCGAAGAAGTAATCTGCTAAAACAGTTCTTGTTCCAAAGTCCACAAAGGATTGCATATTTCCTGATCAGACGTCAGTGGCTGCGAGCGAGGGACAAAAAATTTAGAGCAACACATTGCTGAAATAATTTGGTATAGAGCAAAAACGAAGTCTGCTCCAAAACTCGAAATAAAAAAAAATCCGGGGATGGAGAAGGGAAGGTGTCCTATTTTGGAGTTTCAGATGCAAAACGGAGAGCAGCTAGGGACCGACCCCCCACCAAGCTTAGCTAAGAAAAAAAAAAAGGTGAGATTGCAAAAAAATTACCAAAAGCGAAACCGATCTCAGCAAAAAAAAAACTGCTGAGTCAAAACAGGGCTACACCAAGCACGTCACAGACACACACATAAACGTATCCTGCCACAAGGTTTCAAACAGAAAAGTGGAGTATAAAGAACAGTAACAGCGGTAGATTAGCTGAAACTCAGAAGGAAGGGTTAAATAGAGAATAATTTTGGAAAAAAAAGAGATCGCCGAGGTCTTTAATGGAGTCTGGGCTTAATTTTCGAACTTTAGCAACACATGGTGGGCCGGAGGTGCGTATATGATGCTGAGTCTTATGCTTTGTCGGTTTTTTAAAATTGTCAACGTCAAACAAATCAGAGTAAAAGGTGCAAAGCCTATCAACCGATTCAAAACTACAATCATCAACTAGGCTATTTTCAACAAAGTTAGCTGGCAGTTCGGGACAGGACTTATGGTCCAAAACTGGCAAAACAACATCTCTCTGCGATGCCTCATCCTCTGATGAAAAACTATTGTCAACACGCTCAACAGCGTCAGCGATCGAAACGTCGGGTTCCTTTAATGTACTACCACAACAAGGGCGAGTGAGCTTAGCATCAACCTTATCATGACTTGGGAGTAGCAATGTTTTATTTGCTAAGTCCAAAACAAAATCGAAGTGAGTCAAAAAGTCAAGTCCTAAAATAGCACAACTAACACCTGCGCGTAAAAAGTTCCATTTAAAACTCTTGCGCAAACCGAAGGTTACCGTTAACGGGATAGTCTCGTAGGTCGGAACTAAAGTGCCATTAGCCGCCGTCATGTGACCTGTTAATCTTTTGTCGCCTGCAGAACGGGAACAAGGCAAAAGTGAGACCGCACTGTCCGTATCTACAATAAAGTTTACCGAAGTGTTAGGGTCTTTAACCATCCACACACCTAAATTAGCATTAATCAAACCAACTGGCTTGTCCCTAGGGTTGCAAAACAGGCTTTTCCGCGAGCCACGCCAGTTGCACGGTTGCCTGCAAGAACGGGCGCTAGCGCCGAAACGTGCGTGATAGAAACACAAATCCAAATTGGGCTTGTTAAACTCGTTTTCAAATCTGAAAGAAACGTCCTTGCTAGTTTGGTTTCGATCGTGTGTTTTCGAATACGTTGCGTGAGCAGCTGGGCCCTGAAAGTTAGTTTGGGAAGAATTACGAAAGTTTCTTGGGCCACGAAAAAATTCACCGTCTCTTTTAGGAGTCGAAAAATGCTGTGGTGCAAAGTTGTTGTGTGAAGCAGGGTGAGATCGAAAAAGGTTACTGACCGTAGCATTTAGCCTCTCAACACACACACTCAAATCGTTTAGTTTATCGGAGACCGAATCCAACGATAATGAAGTCGTAGGCTTTTTGGTCATGAGAGAGAAATGGCCTGCTGAACTGGCAGCAGTACGAGAGACACGACTGTCATTTTCATGAATTCGGTCTGCCATTTTGGCCAAGCCATCTAAATCCTCACTGTCAAGCATCGAGAACATTTTTCGTGTTTCGCTCGGCATTTGATCCAAAAATAGTTTGCGTAAAACACGCGGGGGTAGCACTACATTTGGACCCATGAGACTGCGCATTTTGCCAAGCAATTCGCTTGGTTTCTACTCAAAACTACGCGTGGTTTGATACAGAAGCTGATGCAGCTTCTCCTCCTCCGTGGGAGCATAGTGCCTTAAAAGCGCAGATTTCAAATCGTCATAGGGGTGCTCTCCTAGGTGTGCCAACGGGAACTCCAAAATCGATAAATGCCTGTGATCTAAAGCAGACAATAGGAGCTCGCATTTACGTTTGTCATCACTCAGGCCACGAAAATTAAAAACTGCCTCGGCTACTTTAAACCATAGCAGGCCGTTATCATCATAGAATTTTGGAAGCTTGATTGGCGCACCCAGGTCTCGAAAGGCAGAAAAATTGGGTGTGCTAGGTAAGGTAGACGAAGTGGGCCAGCTGCCCCTTCCACGGCCAAAAGGGGTTGAGGCCAAATTTGAAAAATTTATCGAAAGGATTGTAGCTAACCATACAGTAAATATTGCTAGGCTAGTAGGCCTACCGCGATACCGAGTCCGGTTCTTTATCGTTGTTGTTCGTCCAGTTGGAATTTTCTTGAAATGAATGCAAATCCAAATACTGGTCCAAATGCCGGTTTTGTGTGCTCTGACGATCAAGTTGTCGTCGGCAGGGTCACCAGTTTGTGGCGGTCCTCCTTCCAGCCTTTCACGGGAGGGGCCACGATTTCCTTCCAGCTTGATAGATTACTCGAGTGATTGCTTGCTCTCCAATTTATTGTATGCTACCAAAATGAATTCACAAAAATTACCATAATTGTCGATTAAAACAGATGAATTTGTTTAGTTGCTTATCCTGCCACGTTGGCAGCCAAAAGAGAGAGACTGATTATTTTTCGTTGCGTCATAGGAAAAAAGAGTTGGCAAAAAAAAATGTAATTACAACAAACGGAGTTAACCGTATTCCCACGTGTGCGTGTTCGACTGAAACTTGTACCGACATGATTAGTAGTTTCATGATAGCCATTAAGGTCATGATTGTGTGCTTGATTCGGTACATATTGCTGACAATATTATTCCATCAAATAGGCAGCCTTAAGTCTGTCAACAGAAACGGTATAATGCTCGCCATTACGTAATACTACAAAAGTCTTAGCGCCACGTTTTGTAACAGGGTACGGTCCAACCCAAGGTTGATCTAGAGGACCAGTGTGAGCATTGTTTCTGATAAAAACATGTGTGCATGATTGCAACTTTGGGTCTGTGTAAGTTGGTCGGGACGTAGGCATTCTCGACAAGGTATAGCGAAAATTGTTCAAGTACTCTTGCTGCTGCTCTAAAAAATCTTGAGACTAAGGCTCATGTGCCACTGAACGGTCAAAGAATTGACCAGGAAGTCTCAGCTGGGTCCCATACACCATTTCACTAACTGTAGCATTCAAATCTACACGAACAACAGTACGTAAACCCAACAAAACAACAGGCAAAACATCTAACCAATTCTCAGTAGCAAGCTGGGCCTTCAACGCTACTTTTAGTGTGCGGTTGACTCTTTCCACGGACCCATTTGAGGAAGGTCGATAAGCACAGGTTAACTTATGAGTGCAACCTAGGTAGGTCATCAAACTTGTCCACTCTTTGGACGTAAAACACGAACCTTGATCACTTACAATAGTAGCAGGAACACCATAATTGGCAACCTAGTTTAACATAAAACAATCAATCACAGATGATGCTTTGGTGTCAACAAGTGGGGAAGCAATAAACCACCGAGAAAAACGGTCAATAACAACCAAAATATACTTAAAGCCACGAGAAACTTTTAAAGGCCCTGTAATGTCAATGTGAACGTCATTGAATTTTGCACTTGAAGGTGGGTATGCCTGCAAAGGTATGTGATTATATCTTGTAATTTTAGCTTTTTGGCAAGACAAACAACCTTTTGCCCACAAGTTACAATCTTTTCTCATTCCCTTCCCCACAAAATGTTTATTCAATTGGCACAATGTTATTTTAGCACTAGGGTGGCTCAAATTATGCACCGAATCAAAAGCCAATTTCTTAAATCCCGCTGGACAAAGTGGTCGAACTAAATGAGGCTGGGAAATATCACACAAAACATTAACACCATTGTAATCTCGCATTTCAATTGTTAGTGAGTTATCGTCATCTATCAGAGCCTGTACAGCAGTATCATGTTTCTGTGAATCAGCAAAATGATTCCAATCTATCTGTTGTGCATGCTGAAATATAGCATTAATCTGTACTCTAGAAAGTGTGTCTGCTACAATGTTGTGGGTACCTGCAATGTGCTGAATGTCTGTCGTGTACTCAGATATCAGGGCGAGATGATGAGCTTGTCTTGCATTCTGACGTGGTGTGTCTGCATGCATGGCATGAACCAATGGTAAATGATCAACAAAAAGTGTGAATTCTCTACCTTGTAAAAAATATCCAAAATGTTGCACGGCCAAAAACGCACCCAAAAGCTCCCTATCAAACGTCACATACTTTTGCTGTGCCGGAGTCAACATTTTTGAGAAATACCCCAACGGGCGCCACACATTATCAATGCACTGCTGCAAAACAGCACCAACCGCTGTACCACTGGCATAGTAACTAAAGCAGTCCGAGCATTATCTCTCAGGTGAGCAATCATGACACTGTTAACTAAAGCTAATTTTGCAGCATCATAGGCTTTCTCAGCCTCCCCAGTAAAAACGATACCAGAAAACTTTTTCTTCCCTTGTAACAACTTATGAAGAGGTGCGAGTAAGGCAGCAGCATTTGGTATTACTCGTCTGCAATACTGCAAAGTTCCAATAAAACTACGCAGCTGCTTAGCTGTAGTGGGAGCTGGTAGCTTCTGAATGGCCTCAACACGATCCGGTAATGGTGTGCAACCATACCTAGAAACCAAAAAACCCAAAAATTTCACTTCTGATTTGCCAAAGTGGCACTTCTTAGGGTTAACCTTCAGGCCAAATGTGGCAAATCGCGCAAACAATTGCCGCAAATGCTGTAAGTGAGCTTCTTCAGACTCTGAAAAAATGATAATGTCATCTACATAGCAAAAATGATTATTTAATCCTCGCAATGCGACGTCCATTAACCGCTGCCACTCTTGTGGAGATGTCTTAAGACCAAATGGCATGGCAGTAAAAGCAAAAAGGCCCCACGGTGTGATAATGCTAGTCTTATGCTTGTGATCAAAATGCATGGGAATTTGATTGAAAGCAGACTTCATGTCAATAGTTGAAAAAATTTTAGCATTCTGTGTGCTGTTGGTAAAATCCTGAATGTGAGGCAAATTATATTTATCAGGCTTAATTTGGTTGTTCAAAAGTCGATAATCACCAACAAACCTGATTGAACCTTCAGCTTTGTTCACAACATGTAATGGACTAGCCCATTCGCTATCACTGGGCTCCAAAAGGCCAGTTTTTAACTATGTTTCTATTTCCTGTTTGACCTTTTTGGACATTTCGGGAGACCATCTTCTGGCTTTGGTAGCTACTGGGCGGCCAGTGTTAATGATTGTGTGTCGAATGTCATGTTTAGGTGGTGTAGTGAAATCAAGGTCTTGAGTAACTGAAGGAAATTCAGAGAATAAGTCAGCATATTGGGCAGACTGGTTGGCAAGTCCAACTGCGATTTGTGGTACAGCACGAACAAAGTCAGAAGCATCGACTTCACGGTTAGTAGGGTAATGAATAAGCGCACAATTGGCTTTAAGATCAGTAGCTTGAGGAAGTCTACGCATAGTGATTTCATATTGTCCAAAAAAGTCCCATCCAATGTAAATTTGCTTTACATCTGATAATTGAAATGTCCAAGACATGGGACCAAAACCAATATCAACATCCCTAGTAACGCTGCCATAATAAGGGACAGGATCATTGGAAGCACTGCTGTATTTAGTCAAACAATCGTTTGGAGGATTGAGCTTATCCTGTGGGGATGCTGGAAAGAAACTATGACAAGCGCCTGAATCAAGAATAGCTAAACTTCCAGATACAAAGTCTCTTACTTGGGGCAATCTTTTAACTAGGCACATTGCTTCATCATTATGCATTGGAGTGCGGATGAAGTGAAATGGTCTGGCTTGTTGTTTGAAGGTACAACCTGGTAAAAACCTTCGAGCCTTTTCAAAATAGGTGAAATGATACCAACACCATCCTCTCTCATTATAATCTTGACCAGATGGAGGTTGTGAAGTGTGTTTGTGTTGAGCAGAAAAAGGATGTGAAAATGATTGTGGAGTGTTGTAAGACTTGTTTGGTGGTGGGCCTAATTGTGGTGTAGGTGCTGATACACGATAGGTAGGCCTAGATGCTGGAATGTGTTGTGATGGCTGTACACGTACAGGCTGCTGCACTCTCAGATTGCTAACATGCGTACACAATTCCTGCATCCGAGCAGTTATCACATTTTTAAAACTCTCAAAGTCGTTAGTAGGCCTACACTGAGAAACACTTTTATCTAATGCACAATCAGCTAAACGAGCAATATTGTAAAGATCAGTAAGATTGTTAGATTGATTATTGACACTGCACTAGACGGTAAATTTGAAAAAAATTGAGCAATGATCACATCTTGTACACTAGTATTAGTACGCCATGAATGTTTGGCTAATGATTGTAGTCTCTGCATAAATACACTTGGTCTCTCGTTTTGGAGTATAGAACAGTCCTGAATGTCTACAACCCATTGATAACGTCCCTTGTAATTGGTGGAAGGTTGTAAAATTTTGTTCTTCACAGCTGAATAAAAGGTGGAAGTACTTGCACAATATCCTATGTCAGAACCGAAATTGCATAGTTGATGGTCACTCATTGCAGAGATTAATAAATCAAACTTTACCAGCTCATCAACAATTTGGTGCCTGACGAACCATGAATCCAAAAGTTGAAAATAACTCGGCAAATGTTCTTTCCTCGTCTTTGGTGGAGAAAAGATTGAAGGAGCATGGGAGTTTGCATTGCTGTTTCCCAATTGGTTAGTCATAACAGAAGTAGCAGGCTCACTGGTACTACTACCAGCACCATGATTCCTGTGATGATTAGTATTGAGTGGTAAATTAGAGGAAAGACGCTCAGAAGGTTCAGTCATTGTGACTGTAGGTACTGCTGGGCTCGTGTCACTCTCAGGTTCTGAGGTAGCAGCAGGCCTATTCGAATCATGTTCAAGTGACATAGTACTTGGTGTATAAAGCAATCCAGAACGACTTTTAGGAGACAGCAGGGTGGCGATCACTACAAGTACTGTCAAAGTTGTTGAAAAACACATCGAAATTGGAGTTTCATAAAAGTAGGTTTAAGTGAGAATCAAACGGAATTGAGTTACTTGTACCAGTACATTCAGCTTACTACCATGTCGGGGCACCATTTGTAGGTTCGGAAGTGGGTCGTGAGTTCTTGGTAGCTTGAATGTTCTGTATGCAACTACAATACCTATCCTGAACCAGCAACACAAACATTTTTTACCATCATCGCACAAAGTCTTGTTTTAACTCAGCATCCAACAACTAACAAATTTTTTTGTATTGGTATTTCACGTCCAAAAAATTAGTAAAAACGGATTATAGAGTCGAATCCAAAAATTACGGATTACAAATGAAACTAAACGAAAGACACTACAATTATGGTTGGTGACTCTACAGTAGTCACTTCTTTGAATAGCTACAAACATGGAATTTTTTCTTCTGAATGTCCTCTTAAAAGTCTTCTTGTTTCTGAAGGTTTGTGACCGTGATCAAGTTGAACTGGAAGCAATGGTTTTGGACTCCCCCAAGTTTTATAATCATGAATATTGTAGTCTGGTAGTGATTTTTCACTCCAGTCCTATGTGATGAAAATAGAAGTGTCAAGTGTGTTGAATATTCATTTACTGTGTCTTTGTGTAATATCTGAATTTAGTTGTTTGTGAATTTCAAAACATTTTTACTGTCTCTTAAAATTTTTTCTGCTTTACGTGGTGAATAAAGTGACAAAGTAAACAATTTTAAGTCTGAAGTTCAATCATTACAATTACAGTCAGTGTATTTAGATGAACTAGAAAGCCAATATATATCTAACCACTAGAAAGTGAGTTCTATTTTTTTGCTGAGGTTACTATTATTGGTAGAGAAGTACCCGCCAAGCAAGTTCATTAATATTGTTCCCTTCTCATTAGTCACCACTAAACAAAAAACTTGATAAAGTATTTATAATAAAAATAAGTGGACTGGGAAAAGAAGCGCCAATTACATGAAAATGTGACAACTAACAACACTTTTATTCAGATGCTTGAGTAACAATTTTCACATAAAAAAATCTAAATCTTTTTTTTTTATCAGGAGCATAACCAAAAACTTGGCAAGAGGGGACTTGACCTTGTAACAGCTATAAGTTTGTCTATATCTTACAAACGGTGGTTTGGAGCGAAGCCGTTTGAGGTAAAAGCGACCGTCGCAACGTAGCCTACTGGTACCGCAAGAAAATGCAAACTAGCCTAATAAAATGCTCTCGATAGCATTTAACTTCGCACTAAACATCGATAAGCGCTCCGCTAGCGAATACAAAATCAAACTTAGGTTTAGAGGTTGACTTTTCCTCAAAGCAACTGCTGGATTACTGTGCTAAATTCTTGTAATTCGATGATAGTGTCAAATCATACAAAAACTGCAGAGTTTTTTTTGCTTTCTCCAGCAAATCAACACAGCAATCCATTGCACAATAAGCAAAAAATCGACTACATAACTGATGACAAATCCAGCTTTCAGTTTCACTCATAGCGTTAACATTGGGAGTCTTCATAAACAGCACTAAATAACAAATACAAACAACTGTTTAAGCTTACTACAGGTATCATAACATGCTTGCCTGAAAAACAAAAATCACATCAAAAAACAACACAGTTTATGCTTTAAATGTATCTGTAGACTAGCCTATTAGTCTACACTTTACAAGAGAGATCTACCACTACCATAATGAGACATGGATGGTGAAAGCGTTTAAGGATTTGTTAACTGAGTAAACACCTAAAGAGAACTTTTGACATCTGCTTCCAGCTTTTTGCGTTTCTGCATTAAAACCCAGAACTGTCATCGTCAAAACAGATTATGGCAAGTTTTCATTGGAAGGATCTAAACAAATCATTGACTGCTAGTAAATAGGCTAAGTACTACTACGTTTTTGAAGAAATGACCTGTCTGTTCATTTTCAAATTCGATCTACTGTACTTCGTTTTTCACATAAATACTTTACAAACTTTTTTCTCAAGATTGTTTAGTTACCTTAGCTATTAACATTAGTCTAGACTCTTCTTCACGGTTATTGTGTGATAACATAATATACCGGTAAACTCAATCTTCGTTTTACCGGTAATTCCAGCGCGCTATGACCATACCGGAATTTTCCACTTATTATACCCCCCCAGTTATTATACCATGGTATAGTAACTGGAAACTGTTACTGTTTCCAGTTATTATACCATGGTATAATAACCCGGATCGAACTTCCGAAGTGTGACCAGTGACCAAAAATTTGTCAAGCATCGCAATGGCAGCGTTGCCGTATGCATATCGACTGAAATCTTGGGGATAAATAGGCAAGCACGTTCTCTTTGCATCAATTACCGGTATGTACCGTATTTCTTCTAGTAAAGTACTGTACCGGTAACTTGCCATAGCCACTACCGGTAGCATAGCAGTGGCATTATTGCGGTCCGTCTTCTTTAGGCTAATTCCAATTGTGATGTCGTAAGATTTTCCTTCTTCACAATGATAATTCACATCATCATTACTGGTACCGATAGGCCTATTACTTATTGTAGTGGTACCGTTATCATCTTTAGTCGGAGGAAGAGAGTGATAATGATAATGATGTGATGGACTTCACTGCGGATGGTGCGGTGGAAATCGTCGAGTGTGGGGATGATGAAGAGAGCTACAGTGATGAAAACTGAGTGTTTTAAGTTATGCCGGTGGAAAACACTAATTTACAATAAAACATGTTTTGAAATTGTGTTTGGTAAAAAATTTTTGTCAGGACCGTAGGGCAAGTACCGGTGGCCGACTGCCGTTTCCGGTTATTATACCATGGTATAATAACCTGGATCAAACTTTATTCTCAATTTCGTCATTTTCCAGTTATTATACCTGGTATAATAAGTGGAAAACTCCGGTAGGTGGGCACAAGTCCGTTAATCGTTAATCCGTTTATAACAAAGCTAACTTTTTCATTAACTCGTTAATCCGTTAAAAAGTTTTTTCATGTTAACGGACTAAAGTAACTTCCGTTAAGTTCTGTTAACTTCCGTTAAGGTTTTTATCGTTAATACAGGTACAAACCAGTTTGCATTGGTATCACTTGTTGCGTATTAGCACGAGTTTTATAGAAGAAAGCGAAGAAAGGAGCTCTTTTTTGAGGCAAATAACAAGCTGCAGCCTCAGAGGTCTATCAATTATTATCGTTGTTCACAATTTCCAAAGATTTTCCGATCGTATAGCTTCGTTGTGCATTTGAACTTATTTTTATCTTGAAATTAGGTTAGACTGTAAAATGTAACTTTCAAAACACAAAAAGACCACCATAGCAATAAATATTTCCTTACAATCAGCTCAACCACGTCAATACGTATTTTGGAAGCGAGTGAATAAAACGAAATGTAAATTACACACAAAATGTTAACGGATTAACGGACTTTATTAACTTCCGTTAGTTAAAGCTGTAAATAACGGATTAACGTTAAAGGAGGTGTGAAGTTTGTTAACGGACTAGTGGTTAACGAAGCTAACGTTTTGCGTTAACTTGCCCACCTATGGCTATGACGAAACAGAACCTGTGATTACTATAATAGCGCTTCAATAATAAAGTATACAAAGCTTTCTGCTCATTGAATCCACTTTAAAAGTAAGCTATTAAAATTAGCCTATGAAGCAACGCGCTTCGCGTTGCTTCATAGGCGAAGCGCGTTGCTTCATAGGCTAATTTTAATAGCTTCGCATCCAGTGCGCTTCGCGTCAAGCGCTTGCGTCAAGCGCGTCGCGTTGCTTCGCGTTGCTTCGCGTTGCTTTCGCGTTGCGCTTCGCATCAAGCGCGCTTCGCGTTGCTTCGCATCCAGTCTAAACGCACCTTAAATCCTACAAAGTCCGGCCGAATATAGTACCAAATTGCGGGGGAAAATTGATTTCGAGGGAAAAACACTTAAATTTTCGGCGAATACCTGATATTTTTTTGGTCTTCATTCAATTTCGGCGACGGAATTACGTTATCTACACTAAAGTACTTTCACATGCCAAATGCGTTAGGTCAAGGCTGCAAAAGCTTCCCCCCCATGCAAAATTTTACAATTTAAGTACTGTGCAAACTATACGCCAACTTTAAAAACTACACAGCGTCGCCAAGTGGAAATGGAATCCAGCACGTTTGGCAAGAAGCTGACATCTGTGCGGGCGTGCAGTAGTGGTCAAAGTTTTGCGCTCAGCTTCGGTGCCTTCCGTTTACCGCGGTTTAGTATTGTTTTAAACTTTTTTGTTTTGCATTTGAAATAATGCAAATACTTTATTGATAGTTGACTCGGATGATCTCTTCGATCTTTTACAAGTGACTGTGTGTTTCTGGTGAACTGTAAAGACTGCAGAGCAGTCCCATAGACCATGACTGCGTGTAGACAAAAATCTGCAATGGGGGGCTGTTAGGGGGGTCTGGGGGCAGAGCCCCCACGCTCAAAAAGTTAGTCTTTTTTGGAAAAAATAACAATTTTAGGTCTATTTCGATCAAAATTAATGCTATTAAAACAAGGCATAGAAATTAGCAGTGCAAAAACATGATTATACTAGATGGGAGTTTGCCAGCAAACCCAGTGAATGACCGACGCATAGCTAATGCTGTGACGCTCAAAAGTACTTTTTGTCTACTGTAAAATCAGCAATTATTCAAAAATATCTGATTATGGAACCTTCAGAAAAGTGGAGTCAAAATAGTTGTCAGTTAAATATCTCCTGATATCATAAAACACCGGCACCCTAGCTTGAGCCATTCAAAAATTAATTTTTGGGGGTGCATTTGGGGGGTTCCTGGGGGGGTTTCACCCCCAAACTATGTCAAAATATTTGTTTGTTAAATATCTGCTGATATCAAAACAAACTAATACCCAAGTTGAGCTATTCAAAAAATTGATTTTTGGGTGTCCATTTGGGGGGTACCCGGGGGTGGCACCCCCAAACTATGTCAAAATATTTGTCTGTTAAATATCTGCTGATATCATAAAACACTGGCACTCTAAGTTGAGCTGTTTAAAAAATTGATTTTTGGGGGTCCATTTGGGGGGGTACCCGGGGAGGTGGCACCCCCAAACTGTGTCAAAATATTTGTCTGTTAAATATCTACTGATATCAAAAAAAAGTAGCACCCTGCTTGAGCCGTTAAAAAAATTGATTTTTGCGGCCCCATTTTGGGGGGGTCCCCGGTGGAGTTGCCCTAAAAAATTTCGGGAGACAAAATTGCGTTTGCAGCTCAACAACTTCACACAAAAATTAGATTTCGGTGTTTTGTGGTTTAGGAGAAAAAGAGCATACAAAATTTAGGAAGAACAAAAAGGAAATAAACCTCATCGCGGCCAAAAGTGGGTTGGTTGGGATGAAAGGGTATCTTGAGACATACAACCATATGAAATATTTTTTGCCGTACTTAAGTCGTTTTTGACTGAGACCGCTTTTTACGCCAAACTTGTGGGGGCGGTTTTCGGGTTCTAAAACCAAAGTCACGTGACTTATTGCCTCGAAATTGTGTACAAACATATAACTCATTAATCTCAAACCGCTGTCAAAATTTCATGTAGCTAGACTTAACTGGTGTCGAGTTATAAGCAAAAGTCTGAAATTTCGCACTCGTTAGTTGCAAAATGGCCAAGTAAAAACAGAGGAACTAAAAGAAGCAGTTGTTTTCTTTGAATTATTTTGTATAGATGTCATTTAAATTTTAAACCAATAATTTAACTGCCCTCAGTGTTCTGTTGATCGAGCCTTAATTTACATCTATTTCGACTTGAACTAGTGGTGTAAATTATTACTCATAAATAGTGCTTAAATTAAACGTTAATCTGCAATGTGGTATTGCTGTGGCGTAGAATTTTATGTATTTTAGGATATGGCCGAATTTACGGTGTGAAACAAAGTTAAAAACCGGGCAAAGTGGACAATATCAGGCACAGTGGACGATGAGATTTCACAAAAGTCATAACTTTCTAGACCCGCTGAGTCATATAAGCTATAAATTGATCCTGGTAACTTTTGACAAAGCTATAGGCTATCTACAAAAGTTTTGACTTTACATTCAAATTTTTTAAATACGCCCATTGAAGGAATTTAACATTGATTTACGATAAGGTTCGATGCTTTGTAATGGCATTTTGACGTCCATTCGTTTTGGCGCGGAAAAACCATGACGTAGCTGCAATCCATTAATAAAAATTAGAAGGTATTGGTGATTGGAAGTACAGTACCGACGGCAAACAAGTCGTTGTTGATCTGAACGCAGATTAATGAACTTGTTGAAAAACGGTTGTTGATGCTCTATGCTCCTCAAAACAATGACATTTTTTGCGGTTTTAGAACGCGAAAACTTCTCTCCTTTTTGATGATTCATCGCAATATTAAAGATCAGCTGTTGTTGTAGTTTGGCAGTTCATAATGGATGTCGTTTGTAAATTCTTTACGATATTGGGCTGATAAAAATTTTCTTTACGTACCAAATGCTCGGAAAATTTTCTAAATAATGTTTTGATTTATTGTGTCATTTTAGTTTTTGTCACACTCGCAAAAGGACATTGTTTATTACAGCGTCATGTGCTGAATTTAATTTTCTAAGGGCATTTTGATTGTTATTGATGTTGATAGGTTGCAAAATAGGTAACAACTAGTTAACGATATTAAATTCCATAGCAAAGCTATTTCTCTTTTCTTAAAAAAAAAAGAATTTCAATCAACTTGAGATTGTTTTAGTTCTTTCGTATTCTTAATGTTTTATTTGATAAATAATGCGGTAAACGTTAGATTCAGAAAAGTTCGTTAACTGCGCAACACCACTTTACTGCATTACTGATTAACGTTGACAAACACTTATTTGTTATTCAAAGCCGTTTGCAATACTGATGAACAGTTCATCTTGATTTCTCGATGATCTCCTTCAAAAAAGTTATCAGTAGTGAGCATACTCGCAATCACCGCATATAGAATTTCTTTGATTATTTTTTTATTTAGTAACAGTACATGAACTTGACTGGAAAGTAAAATCGTATCGGTCAGTGCATGGCCAGTGTTCTAGTTAAGTTGGGTTCATGCAGTATCCATTTTTTATCCGCTTTTGTCGTTTTTTTTACGCTTTTCTTCTTCATGAAAAAGTAATGTTCTTTTTGGTAAGCATTTTTATACGTAGGCTATGTCCTTGTCCACACTAACCAGACAGTCACGTACTGGACAAAACTTTTTCAAAAAGCGTTTTTTAAGAAGGGTTAAACAGCCCTATTTTGAAATATTGCTCTCATCGTTTATCATAGGCGTAGCCAGGATTTTTGACTAGGGGCGGCCCAAACCACAAATCACATTGGTGAACACCAAGAAAAAAAGTCTTCACAGTCCGACTTAAAGAGTTTAGATTGGGGGGAGGGCCGAAATTTTGTTGGATACCAATTTAGGATTGGGGGGGGACCATAACACAACTTATATAGTGAAGACCAAAACAAAAAAGCAACAAGAACAGGTTTCACGGTCTGAAGAGCTGAATTTTTTTCGAAAAAAAGGTGAAGAGCAAAAAAACAAAAACGAAACGGTCTTCACGGTCTCGTGTCAAGGTGAACACAAAGCAAGAAAAAGAAACTGATGAAAGAATAGCCGTTTTGGTCACAAATTTATCATTGCTGGCATTGCGATTGGTGGGGAGGGGGGAGGCGGGCCCCCTGCCCCTCCCGCCCAGGCTACGCCTATGTTGTTTAAACACAAAATTTTTGAACAAAATTTTTATCAATATGTACCGTAATAACACTCTACGTAATGCACATAAGTAGACTTACCATACGTCCCGGTTTAGCCGGGACAGTCCCGGTTTTAAGGTCATGTCCCGGGGTCCCGGCCGGTTAGTGGAAATGTCCCAGTTTTTTGTTGGTTTGGGAAGATCACTCAAAAATTAGCAAAAAGCATGCGTCGCAAGAGTGAAGACCTTTTTTTTTTGGAGGTCACCTGAAAAATCACGCAAAAACTATACGACTGTCCCAGTTCTCTGTCTGAAAAATATGGTAACCCTACACATAAGGACTTTAACAAATGCGCACGAAAAAGAGCATACTCTTTCACGAAGAAGGAAAAAACAAAAACAAAACGAACAAAAACGGATTTCGTGTAAATTCGCCTTTAGTAAGTGAACATTTTAATTTTGCGACCAAAAATTACGCATTAAAATTTTTTCTGCTTTGAAAACGATAAATTTATTGTTTAATTGATTTTGTTCGGCTTTGAACATCAAAAGATATGGCTTTTCGTATATGGTAGTTTTTTAATTTCTAACCTAAGTTTTATTTGTATTGTCGCAGAAAAGATGAAGCTCAATGACATGTGGAACTTATTAAAATAAATCACGGCGATCCAGCAAGCTAACGGAGACGATCGTATGGAATCAAAGATCAACGGCTTCGAAATGCAGCTCCGAAAAGCTGCTGGTCCTCACGCCCTACCTTAGAATACTTGCTAACGATTGCCCGTATTATGTAGTTAAATGCAGATCCTGTTTAAAATCCCAAATTGGACAAAATCTTAAATTTGAAACAACTCCAAACTATGCCAAAGTTCTTAAAAATAGGGCAGCCCGATTGAGCTGCAAACCAAAGTACTAATACAGAGTACAATGTTTCCCTGATGTTGGAAATTTTAACAATTTGAATCAACTTTTCATAAATCTTTTTTAATTTCATTATTGAATTAACTACAAACCATCCGAGTTCTTTTTGACAAAATTGAACGCATACAGACTGTCTGAAAATTAAAGTTAGTTTGCAGTCTACGTTCCCTCTAAGCTGTGCAGCCGCGCAGATAGTCTTGAACCCCTTGCACATACTTCAGTTCTGCCGCGCGCTGCATAAGTGTTGATAAGACAAGGGTAATACAGTACGTGCTTTCAATCGGAAGAAAGACCATAATTTAGATTTCATAAAATTATTTACAAATGCAAGATTTAAACAAAAATCCGAAATTCCGGACTAAAATTGAACCAGAAAGCGGCGAAAACCTTTTTCTTTTTTTTTTCAGTTTTCACATTTGAGGGGCAAAATTCCGAAATTCCAGACTAAAATTTGTAAACTTCATCTAAATTTGAGACCAAAATTCCGAAATTATAGATGGAAAGAAAACCAGGTTGCGGCGAAGACCTTTTTTTGGAGCTCACACGGCATTTCATTTCGCGCACACCAAGCAAGCTCTGAGAGGGAACGTTGTTTGCACCAAATCTAATATTGAAAGAATACTAAAGTTTCTTGGTTTGCAACAAATTCAATAAAGAATATTGTGACTAAAGAAATTTGTTTGGAAGAATTGAAACTGCCAAAGCGCAATAAACTTGAGAAAACTGCATTTTAAAATTTTCAATGGAGCATTGTGATCAAATTTTTTAAATTATTTAATTGTAAGAAATAGAAAGAAAAAATTTTTAATTGTAAGAAATAAAAATTCAAATAAAGAGAGTTCAATATCAGCGCAGAACAATTTTTCTTGAGAAATTTGTAAAAATGCGAACCTAACGTAACTTACACTTTATGTTGAACATTCTGCTCTTTCTTTCTTTTTAACAAAGATTAATAGATATTTTTGAAATCACCAACTTACACGAAAACGATCTACGGCGCAAAAGCACAAACAAAAGGACAAAGAGAGACGTTATCTTACGATCTGTGCTAACATTTTTGTGCTTCGAAAAATCATGCCGCCACTTAATTACATTATCAGAAATTATTACTTTATCTTGCCACAAGCATAAAATATGACAGAGTCATAAAACAATTTTTTTAAATTATATTTAGTATGTTTTGCAGTATCTTTTATGCAAACAAGGTAGTGCAGAAAATTAAGATCAACAAAAAAAGTAATTTTGCAATCAAAACATAGTGTGTATTGAAAACATTGAAGAAATAGGAGTCTAATCCATGAATGAGGGATATGAACTCTATTGCCTTTTCATAAAAGTTGTTTGACTTTTTCAGTTCAAGTTGATGAAATTATTGGTATTTTTAAATTTCTGTTATTCGAGGTTTGTAAAAAGCAAGCTCTTCAGCAAAAATTAAACGTAAAAATTAATCCTAAAACGAATGAATTTTTACTTTTTTATGTAAAATGAACATGAATGATGTAAAATCTTCTGCCATACAATGAAAAAAACAAAATGCAAATATTTTTTCTTCTTGCGGTTTTAAAACTCATTAATAAGCGAAAACGTTTGAAGCTATTGTGATAAATTGTCTCTGATAAAACATCAGATCGGTTGAATTTTTCACATTGGAACAAGTAAAAACTTTCAAATACGCTATTTCAAAACAATGATGGGTAGTTTAAAACTCTGAGAAATGATTGTAATTTTAATTCATGTGAGGAGTAAACCCTTTTGCATCAACAGCACGACAAGAAGCTAAGAGTTATTGTTTGATTAACAGATCAAGAGCAAATCGCCTTATGATGATTGCGAGTGAAAATAATGTAGCTGACGTGATGGGTGGTTTTTCCTTAAAATGCATCCACAACGTCATCGCAAGTACAACGTTATAATAACACCGTGAGAGTGCGAGTCATTGTTTTAGCATACGCACGGCGATTTCAAAACTAAGTTGGTCCAAGGTTCTATTTTTTACGTTAATAACAGCAATTTTAAACTTTTATCTCGAACAGACGTCTAATTATATTTCTAATTTTTTGACTCAAAAGTACCTAATGATATAAAAAAAAAGTTATTTTAGCTCAAAATTAAAAATAAAAGATTTGGGGATCTTTTTAGGGGCTTTCCGAGGAGGTAGCACCCCCAAACCACGTCAAAGTATTTTGAAAGACCTGCTGATATTAAAAACAATTAGATTATTCAAAAAATTGACTATTGGGAGGATTAATTTGGTGGGATGGCATTCCTAAATTATGTCAAAATATTTTTTCCACACATTTCTAATATTGGAATTGCAAACGACGTTAAAATGTATTTAACAACTTCTTAGTGACTGAATTTATAAAACCATCTATCTTGGTTACGTCATTTAAAAGTCAATTATTGGACACACTTGCCCTAAATAATTAACGTGCCCTAAATAATTAACATGCCCTAAATAAATATTTCACTTCCACATTGATGATTATTGCACTAAACAGTTAGTAACAAACCGTGACGTTACGTCAGAAGTAGAAAACAGTGATCACCATGTTTAAGTTTTTGGGTTTGCCCAACTGTTGGGAATCGAATCCGAGTCTACCGTTGTAATGGCAGACACTCTCCAATCACAATAAAACTTTCAATAAAAAATAGCAAAATTTTTTCTCACGTCCTTATAACGTGCTTTGCTAGAGGAAATGCTGAACTCTGACCACCAAAACCATCCGAATATTTTGATACGCAGTTGAATTGGTTGGTCAAAAGAAATTGATACTTAGCCGCATCTCCTAACGGATCGCTTTTTTTAGAACTCGTGTAAGTAATGACTCGCATGTTTTATGAGTCATATGTTAGGTCACGTGTCCTTTAGGACTCGTGTTCTTTAGGGCTCGTGTCCTTGAGGACTCGTGTCCTTTAGGACTCGTGTCTTTTAGGACTCGTGTCCTTTAGGACTTATGTACATTAAGACTCGTGTCTTTTAGGACTCGTGTCCTTTAGGACTCGTGTCTGTTAGGACTCGTGTTCTTTAGAACTGTTGTCCTTTAGGACTCGTGTTCTTTAGGACTCGTGTCTTTTAGGACTCGTGTCCTTTAGGACTCGTGTCTTTTAGGACTTGTGTACATTAGGACTCCTGTGTGTTAGAACTGGTGTCTTTAGGACTCGTGTCTTTTAGGGCTCGTATTCGTCAGGGCTTGTGTACTTTAGGGCTCGCTTTCTTTAGGATTGGTGTCCTTTAGGGCTCGTTTACGTTAGGACTCATGTCCATTAGGTCTCGTGTATTTAGGACTTGTGTCTTTTAGGACTGTTGTCCTTTAGGACTCGTGTTTCTTTAGGACTCGTGTACGTTAGGACTCGTGTCCTTAGGACTCGTGTCCTTTAGGACTCGTGTTTTTAGGATTCGTGTTTTTAGGGCTCGTATTTTTAGGGCTCGTGTACGGGATCCCTTTTTGCCCACGTTAAGCACGTGACGACTTGGCCATAATTCCTTCTTCTCCTTCTGGAGTTCCAAATATTAAATGCACGTGCTTGTTGCAAACTTTGCAAATTTTGCGGCCACCCGCAACAGCTTTGTTGCAGTCGTGACATTCCATTAATAATAGAAAATAATTGTGTGACCGAACAACTTATTTATGTCAGTATCAGAGGTGGAGTCGAGGACACAAGGCTCGAGGCCAAGGCCAACGAGACAAAAAAATCCGAGGCCAAGGCCAAGGACATCCCTTCCGAGAACAGACCCACTCGAGGCCAAGGACAGGAATGTTCGAGGCCAAGGCCAAGGACTTAGTCACAATTGTTTTCTAAATTAGGACTTGATGTGCTGGCAAACAATGTTCATTCAGTAACTAGAGGGAGTTTGCCAGCAAATCCAGTGCACGACCGCCTCGTAGCTAATGCTGTGACGCTCAAAAGTACTTTTTGTCTAACGTAAAATCAGCAATTATTCAAAAATGTCTGATTATGGAACCTCCAGAAAAGTAGAGTCAAAATATTTGTCAGTTAAATATTTTCTGATATCATAAAACAATGGCACCCTAGCTTGGGCCGTTCAAAAAATCGATATTTGGGGATCCATTTGTAGGGCTACCCGGGGGTGGCACCCCCAAACCATGCCAAAATATTTTTCTGTTAAATCTCTGCTGATATCAAAACAAACAGGCACCCTAAGTTGAGCCGTTTAATAATTTAATTTTTTGAGGGTCCATTTGTGGGGTTCCCTGGGGGGGTTGGCACCCCCAAACTGTGTCAAAATATTTGTCTGTTAAATATCTACTGATATCAAAAAAAAAAGTAGCACTCTAGCTTGAGCCGTTCAAAAATTGATTTTTGGGTCCCATTTCGGGGAGGTCCCCGGTGGAGTTGCCCTAAAAAATTTCGGGAGACAAAATTGCATTTGCAGCTCAACAACTTTACACAAAAATTAGATTTCGATGTTTTGTGGTTTAGGAGAAAAAGAGCGCACAAAATTTAGGAAGAACAAAAAGGAAATAAACCTCATCGCGGCCAAAAGTGGGTTGGTTGGGATGAAAGGGTATCTTGAGACATACAACCATATGAAATATTTTTTGCCGTACTTAAGTCGTTTTTGACTGAGACCGCTTTTTACGCCAAACTTGTGGGGGCGGTTTTCGGGTTCTAAAACCAAAGTCACGTGACTTATTGCCTCGAAATTGTGTTCAAAAGATATAACTCATTAATCTCAAACTGCTGTCAAAATTTCATGTAGCTAGACTTAACTGGTGTCGAGTTATAAGCAAAAGTCTGAAATTTCGCACTCGTTAGTAGCAAAATGGCCAAGTAAAAACAAAGGAACACGCGACGCTATAGCGTCAGTCGTTCCAATAACTAAATCATATGAAGCTGCTTGCCCTATGCGAAAGTCGCTTCGTAAGAAAAACAACATTTAGTGGAATTCTGAGCTAGCAAACCTTCAAAAAGAGACTCACCGAGCTTGAAGAAAAGCCATTAAAACAAAAAAAAAAGAAGATTGGGAGAGTCAAAAGATCGCCCTATCCTATTTCAAAAAGCTGTCAAAAGAGTAAAGTGCAATATTTATAGCGGTATCCGGACACGAGCCCTAAAAACACGAGCCCTAAAAGACACCAGTCCTAAAAACACAATTCCTAATGGACATGAGTCCTAAAGTACACAAGCCCTAACGGACACGAGTCCCAAAAAACACGAGTCCTAAAGACACGAGTCCTAACGGACACCAGTCCTAATGAACAGGAGTCCTAATGGACACCAGTCCTAAAGAACACGAGTTCTAATGTACACAAGCCCTAATGGACACGAGCCCTAAAAAACACGAGTCCTAAAGACACAAGTTCTAATGGACATGAGTCCTAAAGACACAAGTTCTAATGGACATGAGTCCTAAAGGAGAGGAGTCCTAACGGACACGAGTCCTAAAGAACACGAGCCCTAAAAGACACGAGTTCTAAAGAACACGAGCCCTAAAGAACACGAGTCCTAAAGGACACAAGTCCTAAAAGACACGAGTCCTAAAGAACACGAGCCCTAAAAGACACGAGTCCTAAAGAACACGAGCCCTAAAGAACACGAGTCCTAAAAGACACGAGTCCTAAAAGACACGAGCCCTAAAGAACACGAGTCCTAAAGGACACCAGTCCTAAAAGACACGAGTCCTAAAGAACACGAGCCCTAAAAGACACGAGTCCTAAAAGACACGAGTCCTAAAGAACACGAGTCCTAAAGGACACCAGTCCTAAAAGACACGAGTCCTAAAGAACACAAGCCCTAAAAGACACGAGTCCTAAAGAACACGAGCCCTAAAGAACACGAGTCCTCAAAGACACGAGTCCTAAAGGACACGAGTCCTAAAGGACACGAGTCCTAAAAGACACGAGTCCTAAAGGACACGAGTCCTAAAAGACACGAGTCCTAAAGGACACGAGTCCTAAAAGGACACGAGCCCTAAAAAACATAAGTTAAATGCTACATAAAAGTCGGTAGATACTGAAAAAGATTTGGTTAGTAAGAATTCGGGGTTATTGTTTGCTTTTTCATGAAAATATTGTAATGTACATGGTGGTAGCTACTTTCGGTTATCAAATACAAGGTTTACTATTGATGGCCCTGAAATAGAACAGTTGCATCTCCTTCATTCGTGATAAATAACGCATTTTAAAACTTTTGTAATTTCAAAGATTAATTTTGCATTTGATGTTGGTTGCTAGGAGTTAAAACGCTGAAGCAGCTGTTTTCATTGAATTATTTCGTAAAGATGTCATTTAAATTTTAAACCAATGATTTAACCGCGCTGAATGTTATGTTGATCGAGCCTTAATTTACATCTATTTCGACTTGAACTAGTGGTGTAAATTATTATTCACAAATAGTGCTGAAATGAAATGTTAATCTGCCATGTGGTGTTGCTGTGGCATAGAATTTTATGTATTTTAGGATATGGCCGAAACTACAGTGTGAAACAAGCTTAAAAACCGGGCAAAGTGGACAATATCAGGCAGAGTGGACAATGAGATTTCACAAAAGGCATAACTTTCTAGACCCGCTGAGCAGTGGCGGCTCGTGACCAAAATGCTTGGTGGTGCTGCAAACGCAGTGTCATAACAACATCTGGGGGGCTTCGCCCCCCAGACCCCCCACATGAAAACTACACTAATACTGTGCCACTTATGACTTCAGACAACTTACCTACAAAATCTGGAAGAAGGCTCTATTTCTTAAAAGTTTGCTTCAATTAAAGCTACATACAAAACACGTACGCAGGAATTAGAAAGTTCTTTATTTTTGAAACTTTAAATTTAAGTTTTACTCTTTCTCACTTCTGGAGCATAACTACACTTGAAACATCACGTAAATAATAGCAGCAAATTACGATAATCTTTACTCGATAAAATAAAGCTGAAAAAGCGATCGAGAAAAAAATGAAGGATGTTTTCACACCAAGATAAACGCCACTTTCTTCCGATAACAGTATCCTGGCATAATCACAAACACATGTAATGGCAAAGTGAGAGACAAAAATCTGTCAATAAATGATGCAATTTAAAACACCAGTAATATGAAGTCATACAATAATGCTGGTGTGGTAGGTCTACTGATAAAGCGTTGGTAATACTGCAGTGAAATATAGAAAGAACAATATGTAATTCTTCATACTAAATGTACACTTACTGCAAACGTGAAACCAAAAGTATTAAATGTATATACGTTATACACTTACCGCGCTCACAATAAAAACAAGGTCTGCGATCTTGGGCGTGTATCTTATAAGAAAATTAAAAATATGTTTTCCCTTTAACCAATAAAAAGTAAAAATGCAGCTGTTGACCACATTTGTATTGACTGTATTCTTATGCGAAGATTGAATAATCTGTAATTTGCATCGTTGACGGCTTCATGGAGAAGATTAATGATCAACGCAGAATAACGACACCAAAAATTTAATACCATACATACAAAAACAGAAATACAAGAAAATGAGGAAAGACAAAGCGACCCAATATTGGTTGCAACAAGTCAGCAACACGTCGCAATAGTTACGACGCCTCAAGCTCTTTAAAACAAACAAAACGTACGATGTCGCAACGCTAACAAAGCGTTGCATACTACGGCAATTGGCTAATGAAGATCGCAAAACAAATTTGAAGCAAATGGCTTTTCTTCATAGCCCATACGACTGGAAATGTATCGTCTGGAAAGATACGTTCAGGTGGTATGAGTTGTGAAAAATAGCCATTGCCAGGGCCTGCGAGAGAGGGGTTCAGGGGGTACATTATAACCGGGCCCGGGAGGACCTATAAGTTCACCCGCACTAAAGAACTTGCTCCAGCAATCAATTAGTAACATTTTAGTGCGCAGGCCAAAGCTTAGCGAAGAAGCTTGTTTCTTTGTCTTCACCTAATTTCTGGTCCTGGCCTTGGTAAAGCGACCCGACATCAGTCTTCGTATTTCCGGTAAGATTTCTCTTTGAGATCCAGGCCGTTGCGATCAAGTTTATGTTACGGTCCCAAGACGGATTTGTTGAGTGAAATTACTATAATTTTAAGCCATCGAAGCTTTCAATTCATAAAAGAAGGGAAAGTGTGTAGAAAAAAAACAACAACACTCTAATTCATGCCATGATACTTGCCATTGTTCAAATGACAGATAACAATATCGATCACACGAGAAAGGACAAGACAAATCGCAATTGTCAAATACCACGAAGGGCAAGAACTTATTCATTCTTTTTCTAATGAAGCTAAAATCCAATCGGTTGCTTTTAAGCAAATAAAATAAAATTCCGCTCAATCATTATTTAATCTGATTGGAAGTTGACAAAGTAAGAAATGCAATTTGTCAGTAGAAAAAAAAATTACATCAAGATAATTCTACGTTAAAGACACTCAAAAGTTGTTGGGATAGCACAGCATCACATCGGCGCAGGGAGTTCAAAAATCCCATAAAATAGTAAATTAAATCAACCACGATTTGAAAAACGTAAAGTTATTAAAAGCAGCGTTTCTATAAACGTCACACATGAAATAGATATACATGTACAAGTGACCTAGAAAAAAATCAAAGAATGTTTTCACAAAAACGTAGAGATAAATTTGCTACTTCCTTCATTACATAGAACAAACAGTTTGTTGAACCGTAGATATGAATGGTACATTTACAACATGCAGTCCTTCATTACACACGAGTTTATTGTCTCACTCATCAGACTAGACATAATTCTTCTTCTCATGCACCATGCACTCATGCAGTTGGTGTGTTATGTAATGCATGCAAGCCCTGCATGTGCTCTATCATTCAAATGAGCGACGCCTTGAGTGGAGCATTGTGTTGGTCTGGCAAGGCTCTCAACAGACACAGTTGGCAAGGCTTTTTGTGGCATCAGAGTGTCATTGAGCACTCTCAGAACAGACAATACGACTTCCATTGTAGAATCGAAAGGAACAGAAACGCATAAGCACTGCCAAGATAGATTCATTCATCTTGAACGAAGAAATTCACCTGAAGAATAACAAACACCAACTAGATGTATATTGTACAATACTGTATAACCATTCCCCAGACACCATTTTGTACTCTGAACTTTGGTAATAATTTAATAGAACAACTCTGAATTTTAGTAAGTTATTTTGCAGTACCGCCAGATATAACTTACAGTTGATGAAATGTTCATCAAGCTAATGCAACAAAAATAAATAACATGGCAAACGCACTGCTGTATCCATCTGAGGTAGGTTTGGCAATTAACTACCTATCTACACATCAACCATGTATGAGTGAAGTGATTCTAGAAACATAAAATGACAAATGTAAATTTCTGAAAAAATTTTGAAAATTCTCTATAATTCTAGACGCTTTGCTACAAACAGCAACATAGTTTCTACAGTAGATTATGGTATTTAATGTATCTATGTTGTTTACCTCCATTGTTCGTTTTAATTCCAATCCCACATTGCTGCTCGTGGAACATCTTCAATAGGTACTTCACAAAGAAAAGATACCAGTAATGGAGGTAACATTCAAACACTACAATAACTAAAAACTATGATTCTTACAACCTATGCAAAAAAGATGTTTCAAATTATTCAAAGCCACTTCAGTCTGAATCTTAACAACTTATTAAGCAAACTGTTAAACATGGGCTAAAAGCTGTGAGTGCATCTCTTACATGCTAAGTATGTTAAATGACAAGTGATAAGACTGCACTTTTAAACTTAAAAGTTTGGGCAACAAGTTTCTGAGGATCTTCGCCAATTAAAGGATGTAGCTCATTTTGCAGTAAATTGGATAAAGTTTTAGAAGTCAAATCATCTGGATTGAAAAAGCTCCTAAATCTTTCAACTGGTTTACTTCCACGCACATATCGATATGTAACTACCAATTGTGATTTTTCAGCAATATCTGTAGTTTCATCAGTCATTATAGCAAGAAACTCTGCAGATTTAATTTCTTTTGTAATTTCCTCCTTACAAACTTGGAGGATTGCACTTAAAATATCTTTTTGTGTGGTCTTTGACATTCCCTTGAAAAAAACATTAGATTCCATTTATGCCATTTTAAAGCTGCGTCAAATTCACAAACCAAATCAACTAACCCACGAATACAACAGGATTTGCTGAACCAGCTGATTCATCATGTCCTCTCAATGGCAGTTCAAATTTTCCACAAAACTTAATCAAGTCAATGAGTTTTGGCATTGTATTTCTATTTTTGGCTACCTTTTCATTATGTTGTGCTATGGCAATCTTGAAACCAGTATTTAATTCAGTGAGTACGTTAGTAGATCCAAGGTAAGCCAGGTCAATTGCATTGTTTGCATGTCTTTCTGAATTTTCATGTGCCTTGATATTTGTTTGCAAATGATTTAAATCTTTCATGCCAACTTTTTTCCATGTTGACTCACCACCAAATAATAAGCATGGAAAACAATATAATGCATTCGTCTCCAAACAACCAGTCAACCATTGATGCTTTTCATAAATTTCCGAATTGAATTTTCTAGTGTAGTGTTTACCATTGCTTGTGCCAACATTACCAGATTTTACTACCAGATCTGGACAATGTCTTCCCTTTGCTTTAATCTGTAACTTTTCTGCTAATGTCAATCGCAAAAAACCTGATTCCTTCTAAATATGCAACTGTATTGTTTAATGCCATTGCTTGCAAGAAAACTGAAGCTTAAATAGATCAAATAAAAAAATACTAAAATACAGAAGATAAATGAAAAGTTTCTTACGCCTACTTAGCAATATACCTAGGTTTACTGGTACTGCAGAGTTATCAAACAATCAACATCTGATATTAAGTTTAAAGTTACTACTGGATAGGCTAGGCCTACTCATGACCTTCTATCTTTGAGGTGTACCAAACCAACTACACTACCAATACTTCTCTTGCCAGTTTATGAATTGCTAGAACAAAATATTATTCAGTGCAACAGTAAGTAGAGCATGCTTTATCATTTCATTAGGCTACTACATCAAACATGAACTAATAAAGCATTATAGAAGTATTTCAAACTTGCCAATTCACAGGTCAACTACTGAGTGTAATTAGAAGACAATACAGTACTGGTTTCAACTAGGCCTGCCTCTAAGACTGTAACTGTAGTAGCTTAGGTTACAGCCAACTTAATGAAACTACTTAGCTAATAGACCTATTACGGCAAAAGTCTCTCTTTAGACTCTTTGAGGCCAAAGTCTCCCTCTGTCAGTCCAGAGTAGGCCTATCAGTATGTCTCTCTAGATGACCGCGTAGCAGCCTAGTCTCTTCCTTTCTAGAAATCAATGACATAAAATATGTAACTTCTCAATCAAATAAGGCTATTCTAATAGCTACCGTACGTAACTTCTCAATCAAATAGCCAATATTTCTTCATATTTTGATAACATTAGGTGCTGGTACAGTTTTATTTTGTCAAATATCTGATACGCTTTTGCCATGCTGCGTCATGGTTAGGACTGGAGCTGTTTCAATGCAGCACCAACCACCTCCTATTTTCCAACATGCAAACGCCAATATTGGACAAGGTTCGATTGTTTTAGTTTCTTTTTTTTTGATTTTGGTTCACAGCACCAAAGCGACCAGGTTGCCAATAAATAATTTCAAAATTTGAAGCAAAAATTGCAATAACATCATGACAAAATAAGAATTTATCAGATTGATTTAGAATTAAGAAGAAAATATTTTAAGATACGATGAAAAAATTGTTTCAAGCTGGATTAGGCCAATTTTTAGGTGGTGCTGCAGCTCCACAGCACCTGCAGACGAGCCGCCCCTGCCGCTGAGTTATATGAGCTATAAATTGATCCTGGTAACTTTTCAACTAAGCTATAGACTATCCACAAAAGTTTTGACTTTACATTCAAATTCTTTAAATACGCCCACTGAAAGAATTAAACATTGATTTACGGTAAGGTTCGATGCTTTGTAATGGCATTTTGACGTCCAATCGTTTTGGCGAGGAAAAACTATGACGTAGCTCCAATCCATCAATAAAAATTGGAAGGTATTGGAGATTCGAAGTCCAGTACCAACTGCAAACAAGTCGTTGTTGATCTGAACGCAGATTAATGAACTTGTTGAAAAACGTAGTTCATGCTCCTTAAAACGATGACATAATGCGCTCTTTGCGGTTTTAGAGCGCGAAAATTTCTCTCCTTTTTGATGATTCATCGTAATATTATCGATCATCTGTTGCTGTAGTTTGGCAGTTCGTAATGGATGTCGTTTGTAAATTCTTTGCGATATTGAGCTGATAAAAATTTTCTTTCTACGTACAAAATGCTTGGAAAATTTTCTAAATAATGTTTTGATTTATTGTGTCATTTTAGTTTTTGTCGCACTCGCAAAAGGACATTATTTATTAGTTACAGCGTCATGAGCGAATTTAATTTTCTAAGGGCATTTTCATTGTTATTGATAGCTTGCAAAATAGGTAACAACTAGTTAACGATATTAAATTCTATAGCAAAGCTATTTCTCTTTTCTTAAAAAAAAAAAGAATTTCAATTAATTTGAGATTGTTTTAGTTGTTTCGTATTCTCAAAATTTTATCTGATAAATAATGCGATAAACGTTAGATTCAGAAAAGTTCGCTAACTGCGCAACCACTTCACTGCATTACTGATGTTGATAAACACTTATTTGTTATTCAAAGCCGTTTGCAATACTGATGAATAGTTCGTCTTGATTTCTCGATGATCTCCCTCAAAAAGTTATCAATAGTGAGCATACTCGTAATCATCGCTTATAGAATTTCTTTGATTATTTGTTCATTCAGTACATGAACTTGACTGCAAAGTAAAATCGTCAGTGAATGCGCGGCCGGTATTCTATAAGTTGAATTTATACAGTATCCGTTTTTTATCCGCTTTTGTCGTTTTTTTTTTACGCTTTTCTTCTTCATAAAAAAGTAATGTTCTTTTTGGTAAGCATTTTTATACGTATGTCCTTGTCCACACCAACCAGACAGTCACGTACTGGACAAAACTTTTTTCAAAAAACGTTTTTTACGAAGGGTTAAACAGCCCTATTTTGAAATATTGCTCACATCGTTTATCATAGGCGTAGCCAAGATTTTTGATTGGGGGCGGCCCAAACCACTAATCACATAGGTGAACACCAAGAAAAAAAGTCTTCACAGTCCGACTTAAGAGTCTTGATTGGGGGGGGGGGAATGAAATTTTGTTGGAGACCAATTTAGGATTGAGGGAGGGGACCAGACCACAACTTATATAGTGAAGACCAAAACAATAAAAACAGGTTTCACGGTCTGAAGAGCTGAATTTTTTTCGAAAAAAGGTGAAGAGCAAAAAAACGATAACGTCTTCACGGTCTCGTGTCAAGGTGAACACGAAAGGATAGCCGTTTTGGTCACAAATTTATCATTGCTGGCATTGCGATTGGGGAGGGGGGCGGGCTCCCTGCCCCCTTCCCCCATGCTACGCCTATGTTGTTTATACACAAAATTTTGATCAATATGTACAGTAATAACACTCTACATAATGCATATAAGCCTAAAAAAATGCGCTCGAAAAAGAGCATACTTTTTCACGAAGAAGCAAAAACCAAAAACAAAATGGAGAGAAACGGATTTTGTGTAAATTCGCCTTTAGTAAAAAAATATTTCAATTTTGCGACCAAAAATTACGCCATTAAAAAGTCTTCTGCTTTGAAAACGATAAATATATCGTTTAATTGATTTTGTACGGCTTTGAACATCAAAAGATATGGCTTTTCGTATGCAGTAGTTTTTTATTTTTTATTCTTCATTTTTTTTTCAATCTTCACTTGAGGGGCAAAATTCCACAATTCCAGACTGAAAGAGATCCAGGTTGCGGCGAAGACCTATTTTTGGAGCTCACTCGGCATTTTATTCCGCGCACACCAAGTAAGCTCTGAGAGGGAACGTTGTTTGCACCAAATCCAATAATGAAAGAAAACTACAGTTTCTTGGTTAGCAAAAAATCCAATAAAGAATATTGTGACTAAAGAAATTTGTTTGGAAGAATTGAAACTGCCAAAGCACAAAAAACTTGAGAAAACTGCATTTTAAAATTTTCAATGGAGCATTGTGATCAAATTTTTTTAATTATTTAATCGTAAGAAATAGAAAGAAAAAATTTTTAACTGCAAGAAATAAAAAATCAAATATAGAGAGTTCAATATCAGCGCAGAACAATTTTTCTTGAGAAATTTGTAAAAATGTGAACCTAACGTAACTTACTCTTTATGCTGAACATTCTGCTCTTTCTTTCATTTTAACAAAGATTAATAGATATTTTTGAAATCACCAACTTACATGTAAACAATCATTTTTCATACAATGAAAAAAAACAAAAGGACAAAGAGAGACGTAATCCTACGATCTTTGCTAACATTTTTGTGCTTCGAAAAATCATGCCGCCACTTAATTACATTATCAGAAATTATACTTTATCTTGCCACAAGCATTGCGACATAGTCATAAAACAATTTTTTTTAATTACGGTATATTTTGTATGTTTTGCAGTATCTTGTACGCAAATAAGGTAGTGCAGAAAATTAAGATCAACGAAAAAAGTAATTTTGCAATCAAAACATAGTGTGTATTGAAAACGTTGAAGAAATAGGAGATTAATCCATGAATGAGGGATATGAACTCTGCTGCGTTTTTATAAAAATTGTTTGACTTTTTCAGTTCAAGTTGACGAAATTATTGGTATTTTTTAAATTTCTGTTATTCAAGGTTTGTTAAAAAGCAAGTTTTTCAGCAAAAATTAAACGTCAAAATTAAACCTAAAACGAATGAATTTTTACTTTCATATGTAAAATGAATATGAGTGATGTAAAATCTTCTGCCATACAATGAAAAAAAAACAAAAATGCAAATATTTTTTCTTCTTGCGGTTTTAAAACTCATTCATTAGCGAAAACGTTTGAAGCTATTGTGATAAATTGTCTCTGATAAAACATCAGATCGGTTAAATTTTTCAAATTGGAACAAGTAAAAACTTTCAAATACGCTATTTCAAAACAATGATGGGTGGTTTAAAACTCTGAAAAATGATTGTAATTTTAATTTATGGGATGAATAAACCCTTTTACATCAACAGCACGACAAGAAGCTAAAAGTTAGTGTTTGATTAACAGATCAAGAGCAAATCGCGTAATGATGACTGCGAGTGAAAATAATGTAGCCGACGTGATGGGTGGTTTTTCCGCAAAATGCATCCACAATATTGTCGCAAGTACAGCGTTATAATAACACTGTGACAGAGCGAGTCATTGTTTAGCATACGCACGGCGATTTTGAAACTAAGTTGGTCCAAGAATCTATTTTTTACATTAATAACAGCGATTTTAAACTTTTATCTCGAACAGACGTCTAATTATATTTCTAATTTTTTGACTTTTATGTACCTACTGATATTTAAAAAACGTTACTCTAGCTCAAAATTAAAAATAAAAGGTTTGGGGAATCTATTTAGGGGGTTACCGAGGGGGTAGCACCCCCAAACCACGTCAAAGTATTTTGAAAGACCTGCTGATCTTAAAAACAATTAGGTTATTCAAAAAATTGACTATTGGGAGATTTAAGTAGGTGGGATGGCATTCCTAAATTATGTCAAAATATTTTTCCACGCATTTCTTATATTGAAATGACAAACGACGTTAAAGTGTATTTAACAACTTCATAGTGACGAACTTGTAAAAACATCTATCTTGGTTAAGTCATTTAAAAGTCAATTATTGGGGGCACACTTGCCCTAAGTAATTAACATGCCCTAAATAACTAACGTGCCCTAAACAATTATTTCACTTGCACATTGATGATTATTGCACTAAACAGTTAGTAACAAACCGTGACCATACTTTAGAAGCAGAAAACAGTGACCACCATCTTTAAGTTTTTGGGTTTGTCCAACTGTTTGGAATCGAACCCGAGTCTACCGTTGTAGTGGCAGACACTTACCAATCACAATAAAACTTTCAATAAAAAATAGCAAAATTTTTTCTCACGTCCTTATAGCGTGCTTTGCTAGAGGAAATACTGAACTCTGACCCCCAAAACCATCCGATTATTTTGATACGTAGTTAAATTGGTTGGTCAGAAGAAATTGATACTCAGCCGCATCTCCAAACGGGTCACTTTTGTTAGAACTCGTGTAAGTAATGACTCGTATGTTTTATGAGTCATACTTTAGGACTAGTGTCTTTTAGGACTCATGTCCTTTAGAACTCGTGTCCTTTAAGGCTCGTGTCTTTTAGGACTCGTGTATTTTAAGTCTCGTGTCCTTTATGATTCGTGTCCTTTAGGACTCGTGTCTTTTAGGACTCGTGTTCTTTAGGACTCGTGTCTTTTAGGACTCGTGTCTTTTAGGACTCGTGTCTTTTAGGACTCGTGTCTTTTAGGACTGGTGTTCTTTAGGACTCGTGTCTTTTAGGACTCGTGTCTTTTAGGACTCGTGTCTTTTAGGACTCGTGTCCATTAGGACTGGTGTTCTTTAGGACTCGTGTCTTTTAGGACTCGTGTTCTTTAGGACTCGTGTCTTTTAGGACTCGTGTCTTTTAGGACTCGTGTCATTTAGGACTCGTGTCTTTTAGGACTCGTGTCTTTTAGGACTCGTGTCTTTTGGGACTCGTGTCCTGTAGGACTTGTGTACATTAGGACTCCTGTCTGTTAGAACTGGTGTCTTTAGAACTCGTGTTTTTTAGGGATCGTGTCCGTTAGGGCTTGTGTACTTTAGGGCTCGTGTTCTTTAGGACTCGTGTTCTTTAGGACTCGTGTACGTTAGGACTCGTGTCCATTAGGGCTCGTGTATTTAGAACTAGTGTCTTTTAGGACTTGTGTCCTTTAGGGCTCGTGTCTTTTAGGATTCGTGTCCGTTAGGACTTGTGTACGTTAGGACTCGTGTCCTTTAGGACTCGTGTCTTTTAGGGCTCGTGTCTTTAGGACTCGTGTTTTTAGGGCTCGTGTTTTTAGGGCTCGTGTACGGGATCCATTTAATAGCTTTGTAGAAAGCATGAATAGTCAAACACCAACGCCTCGGCTGGTTAAGATTATTCGAAGGAATGAAACGGTGCGTGTTAGCAACAAAATTAAACACAACAGAGAATTTACGAAGTCTCCACTAGAAACTTTGAACTATCTGCTGGATATCTTTTCACCGGGTACATAGGCGTAGCCAGAATTTTTGATTGGGGGGGGGCCAAACCACAAATCACATGCAATGACGTCATCAGAAATTTTCAAAAAAGGAACTTTTTGTGGGGCAAAGATATCGTAGAAAGCAAGATCTGAAGCTGTAGTCTATTGGCACTTAACCAGGATTTTGGTAAAGGGAGAGGGCGAAAACTAATCGTTAGAAAATGCAAATGTCTTACTTAGGAGACGTGTTGAGTAAGCTAGTGCACTCAAACGTATCACAGACGGGGGTCTAGGGGCGGATCCCCCAGCTGCCGGTGGCTATGGGGGTCTCGGGGCAAAGCCTCCAGCCGCAGGGCGATTTTTGTAAGTTTTTGGAAAAAAAAAAGCTATTTTAATCCCATTGGATCAAATATGTTCAAAGCCATTTGAAAGAACTAGATTTTTAACATTTGAATGCCAATCGAAAAAATTTAACTCTTCAATCCTCCTTTTACTTGAAATTAAAGTCTAAAACACATTCAAAATCTTGCATTATGGTGTAAAGTTTTAATTGTAAGTGATTTGGTCCACGTAGAGGTAAGTAAGGCACATTCCTCCAGCAATATTTTAGCAGTAAATAGTAATCCACTCGAAGATTTTCCACAGAGATTTTTGTTTTGTCATAAAGTTAACCAGTTATAGGAGTACATGTACGGCCTGGAAGCCCAGGCCCCCTCCATTGAAATTCAATAATTTGTTCAATGAGCATTTTCTTTAGCTATTTTTTAAAAGTATTTTGTGCGTAAAAACTGGCGAGGTGGAGTTGAATCGTTATTGAAAAATGGTACAATACATGGTTACGCTTACTAAAATTTTATTCCTGGGCCAGATTTACAGTGCACGGGGTCCCTGGCACGTAGGGGATTTTTGCAACTCTGCCTGCCAAATATAAGTGAAGACCAAAAAAAGTCCTACCATCTGAGCGCTGGCCCTGGCATTGTGCCATATGGCAAATACGACGCTGGTTATTGCATTACGTTCATAAAAAGTTTAGATGAGGGCCTGAGGTAGCAACTTTTAGGACAAAAACCCATAATTTTACCCTGGTTGTACGTTTAAATTGGTTGGAAAAATTGAATTAAGGAGGTCCGCCGGGGCCCTAGTCGTCAATATTATTTATTGTTAATTATTGTTGTACGCTTGTACTGTTGTACGCAAAGATGCTAAAAGAAACTGAAAATGAAGAAACAAGGTTTTTTAAAATTTTTGTCATTGACGGCATTTTAATCGAGGGGGCCCGTTATAATTTTAATTTAATAATTTAATTGAGGCTATTTTGCCATTGGTGGCATTTTAACCACCCTCCTGGCTACGCGTATGATATTGAGATAAGATCGCGCCCGTAAGTTCTTTCATAAAAAAAAACATATAAAGCAAAACTAAAATAAATTTTTTTCCAAATCGTGGAGGACTCGAGTCAATTCACTTGACAGTTTTTTGAAACCTCCAGGAATTGCATGACATTATTGTGACGTGTGGACAGGTGGTCGTCGTTATTATTACTTACTTTTGTACGCGTAAATCCTAAATTAAAGAAACTGCCTTTCCGGACAAGGACAACATACTGGCTATGCTCTCATTATATTTATCATTGGCAGTATTTCAGTTGGGGGTTTGCATTACTGCCTGTGTTATAGCTTTAAGTTTGTAGTAACGTTAACGAGGGCCTGGGATTGCAACTTTCAGCACAAAACTTTTAGATTTTTCACAGGTTTTGCGTATATATTGTTAAAAATTTGAATTGTGGGGCTCCTGGCCCGGGACTCTTGGTCATCAGTTAGGGGCCCCAGGGCATCCTGGTCGTTAGTTAGGGGCCCCGGGACCCACTGGTTGTTAGTTAGGGGCCCTGGGGGCCTCTGGTCGTCTATTAGAGGCCCAGGGCTTCCTGTTTGTCAGTTAGAGGCTCCGGGGCCCCCGTTTGTCAGTTAGAGGCCCTGGGGCCCCTGTTTTTCACTTAAAGGCCCCTGGGCTCCCTGGTGGTCGGTTAGAGGCCCCGCAGTTCCCTGGTCGTTAGTTAGGGACCCTGGGGCCCCCTGGTTGTCAGTTTGGGGCCCCAGGTCTTCCTGTTTGTCAGTGAGAGGCCCTGGGGCCCCTGTTTTTCACTTAGGGGCCCTGGGGCCCCCTAGTCGTTAGTTAGGGGCCCCGGATCCTTGGTTGTCGGTTAAGGGCCCCTGGTTGTTAGTTAGGGGCCCCATGGTTGTTAATTAGGGACCCCGAGACTCCCTCGTCGTCCGTAACTGCAACTAAACATCGCTAGGCTATGTTGTCGTAATTTTTTTATCATTGGTGGTATTTCAATTGGAGGGGGGCCGTTCTCCCTGGCCCCCCTGGCTATACCTATGACCGGGTAGCCAGCAGACAGAAAATCATGCAACCAGGTACAATTTAGTGGACAATCCATTCATGAGCCCTGAAGACACTAAAATGATTGCAAACATTATGTACATTTGAGCGTATGGAAGCAGCTATCAACGAATTTCAATCATTCAAAGCTACAGGGCCAGATGGGCTCTATCGTGTACTGTTACAGAAAGATTGAAATCAACTGAAAGGATATTACCATGTCATTTTTCAAGCATGCCAGAGACAAGGCTATTTGCCATTGGCATGGAAAGAAGCAAAGACGTAGCCAGAGGGGGGGCCCCAGGGGGGCCGGGCCTCCCTCAATTGAAATGCTACCATGGATAAAAATGCCACAAAAAATAAAATTGTTTCTTCAGTTTCAGTTTTTTTAGCATCTTCGTGTGCAATAGTACACGCATACAACAGTAATTAAAAATAATATTGATCCAGGGGGCCCGGATCCCCTCAATTTAATGTTTTACCAACCAATTTAAATAGGCCCCCTACAATAATTTTTAAATGGCCCCCAATTTAAATGTACCCCAACAATAATATTGATCCAGGGAGCCTGGGCCCCCTAAATATAATTTTTGCCAATCAATATAAATAGCCCCCCTACAATAATATCTAAATGGCCCCCAATTTAAATGTGCCCCCAACAATAATATTGATCCAGGGAGCCCGGGTCCCCTCAATTTAATTTTTACCAATCAATTTGAATGGGCCCCCTACAATAATATCTAAATGGCCCCCAATTTAAATATGCCCCCAACAATAATATTAATCCAGGGAGCCTGGGCCCACTCAATTTCATTCTGCGAACCAATTAAAAAATGCCTCCTAAATTAATATATAAATGGCCCCCAATTTAAATGGGCCTTTAACAATAATATTGTTTCAGGGAGCCCCGGCCCCTTCACATAGGCAGAGCCAGTGGGCCCGCCCCCCCAATTGAAATGCTACCAATCATAAAAATCTCACAAAAAAGACTATTGTTTTTTCAGTTTCAGTTTCTTTTAGCATCTTCGCTTATAACAGTAATTAACAATAGAATTGATCCAGGGGGCCCGGGCCCCTCAATTTAATTTTTACCAACCAATTTAAATGGGCCCACTACAATAATACTTAAATGGCCACCAATCTAAATGGACCCCCAACAATAACATTGTTCCGGGTCCGGGCCCCTTCAATTTAATTTTTGACAACCAATTTAAATGGGCCCCCTACAGTAATATTTAAATGGGCCCCCAACAATAATAGCGAAGGTCAAATAACAGAATGAGCCAAGTCATTTTTTGCACTTTTTTTTAGTTAGACACAGAATTATACTACCCAAGCAGCATATTTTTTTCTAACAGAGAAAGCTAAGCCCTGGCATTAGCAGTTTTATCAGAACTGAGTAAATATTTTGAGCTAAGTCCAAAGGGCTCCATGACACAGTGAGCTAAGTTTACATAGCTCGTTGTGACGCTTCATTTTCTGTACTAAATCCAAAGGGGTTCATGACACAAAGAGCTAGTGTCCACATAGCTCATTGTTACGCTTCTTCATCCATATCGTTTCTACATGACAAAATGAACTAAGATTACATGGCTCGTTTTCTCAAAACGTACATTACCACTTAACCAAAAAAATATATGACCGAATGAGCCAAGTCACATTGAGGACTTTATGATGTGCACTAAGTCACTGCTCTTAACATCCTATGCCAGAAAATTTTAAGAAAAGATGCATCTTAACAGTACGCATTGATAGCACTTTCAACAGATTTCTACACCGTTTGTTAGAGTTTACATTTCATTTTAAATTAAAAAATGCGATTATCTCAAAACAACTCTTGAATGACTTGGCTCATTCTGTCATTTAACCCTCGATATTGATCCAGGGGGCCCGGGACCCCAAATTTAATATTTGCCAAACAATTTATACGTATAACCCGAGTAAAATTAAGGGTTTTTATCCTAAAAGTTGCTAACTCAGGCCACCATGTAACCTTTTTATAAACGTAATGCAATAACCAGGAACGGATTCAACATATGGCACAGTGCCAGTGGCCCTGCGCTCATTTAAGACTTTTTTTTTGGTCTTCATCTGTATTTGACAGAAAACTATTGCAAAAATCCCAAAGTGCTAGGGGCCCAACACAATGTAAATCCGCCCCGGGCAATAACATGGTTAGTAGGCGTAACCATCTATTGTACATTTTTCCCTAACAATTCACCTCCACCTCGCCAGTTTTCATGCAACAAAATACTTTTGAAAAAAATTAAGTACAGTAAGAGGAATGTACATAGAACAAAATTTTGATGGCCCCGTGGCCATTTATGCACTTCTATAACTGGTTGTTTTCATGACAAAACAATAATCTCTTAGGAAAATTTTCAAGTGGATTGTTATTTACTGCTAAAATGTTGCAGGAGTCAATGTACTTTACTTCCCCTTACCTGAGCCGAATCACTTACAAAATTTAACCCCAAAATGCAATATTTTAAACGTGTTTTGGACTTAAATAGCAAGCAAAAAAAGGACTGAACACCTCAATTTTTTCAATTGGCTTTCAAATGGCTCTGAATACGTGCGAAACGTGATCCAATGGTGTTAAAACAGCTTTTTTTTTCAAAAAATTACGAAAAATCGCCTAGCGGCTGGGGGCTCTGCACCCAGACCCCGGCCTCTGATACCTTTGAATTTCAGTGCACATCTTTACTCAACACGTCTCCCAATTCAGACATTTTCACATTTTGACTATTGGTTTAAGCCCTCCCCCCTAGAACGAGTTCCTAGTTACCTGCCAACATCAGGTCACGGCTTCTGATCTTCCATTCTATGATATCTTTGTCCCCACAAAAAATTCCTCTTTCGAACTTTCTAATGACGCATTGCATGTGATTTGTGGTTTGGGCCCCCCCCAATTAAAAATCCTGGCTACGCCTATGGAAAGAAGGCATAGGTACATTTCTCCCCAAACCCGGAACGAAAAGCTATTTTGAAGCTAAATCTTTTTGAAGCTAAATTGAAAAGACTACAGGTAATTCTGTATCATATTAATGACGATAATAACGTGCATGCCAAGCTTTCTGCATCGTAATACGGATTTCGCGCAGGTATTTCTACCGAAACTGCTTTGCATGGATTTGTGTGCCGTGTATAGCATTGACTTGTCGGAAAAAAGCCGACTCTGCTGCAAATGCCAGCTGACCGAATAAGGAAAACTAAGGTATTTGGGAGAAATTTCGAATGTCAAATTACGGATAAAAAGAATGTTATTAAATCTAAAACCTTCTACGTCAGAACACTGTCAAGGTTTACACTGATGGCTCGAAACTAGATGGGAGAGTAAGTGCGGGTTTTTATTAAGAATACCCAAACAACTCCCTAAATCAAGCATTTTTCCACCTTGGAATACACAGCTCTGTGTTCCAGGCAGAAGTCTTAGCTATTTCAGAAGTAGCAAAGAACCTGCTTTTGAAAAAAATGCTCAATCAAAGTATTGTTGTGCTGGTGGATAGTCAGGCAGCTATCAAATCACTCATAAAATGCACTGTAACATCATTTACACTGCTCAACTGCATTAGAAACCTAAATCAGTTAAATAAACAAAACCACGTCAGTATTTCCTGGATTGCTTGTCGTGCAAAGGTACATGGTAACGAAGTGGCAGACTATCGAGCCAAATCAGGATCTAAATCAAAAATGCATGGTCCCGAACCTTTTATTACTGTCCTGTAGGCTATGCCAGTTGTGTTAGCAAGGCTAAGGACTGGTCCACAGATAGATGGAAATCTATGTGGAATAAACGGAAAGACTGCTTGAGGATGAAGGAGTCTGTAGGTTGGACGTCCTCACGACTAACAGTACGTCTCCTTAATCTTAAGAGACCTTAATTAAATAGAGTAGTGCAAGTGTTAACTGGGCGTTGCAATCTACAGCGGCACAAGAAAACTGCTGGTCGTGCTGAGCCTTCTATGCGTCCAAAATGTAGCCTAGAGGATGAAACACCAAATCATCATGTAGGCAATTGCAAGCGTTACCAAGATATTTGTGTGAAATATTTTGGAATCACCAACACCACTGTTCACGATGTGGCAACGAAATGTAACATTAACAAATTGGCCACGTACTTAAAGGGAGCTGGAAGGCTTTCTGAGTTCGACCAGTGACCAAACAAAACTACAGCAACCTAGCAGCTACAGCTGCAATGGGCCCAAATGAGGCCCACTCAATGTGTAAGTGGACTTTACCTAACGGTAGTAGATCCGCTTGCACTGCTGCCCATTAATAATAATAACAATACATAATTGTAACCGTTAAAAAATACTGCTGTCCTCGAGCCGAGGACAGTGCCATTTTCGAGAACCTGAGGCTTCGAGGCCAAGGCCAAGGACTTGAAAATGTGTCCTCGAGGACGTCCTCGAAGCCAAGGACGTCTTGGAGTTCCAAAAATTAAATGCACGTGCTTGATGCAAACTTTACAAACTTTGTGGCCATTCCCGACAGCTTTGTTGCAGTTGTGACATTCCATTTATAATAGTAAATAATAGCGTGGACCAAACAACAAATCAATGTCAGTATAATGATGTTTAAGTCTACAGTATTAAGCATGCAGGTATAAAACAAGCTAAACTGATGAGCCTTAATGCGTTGTGGCCTTCATGTCTGAATTAAGATATCATTTTTTCATACGTTTTCACAGTTTCAACTCCCAACGTCTGCCATTGGCTACTAGTGGTATTATAAATTATTTTGTTTGTTGGTAGTTATTCTCAAAAGATATGTCTCCACGTCTACTCGATGGTTCATCGAAACAAGCGTTTTTGTGGGGGTAGGAAAGTGTAGTTTTTGACTTGCGAATAAAAAAATCAAGAAAAAATTGAAATTACCCTAGCCAAGTTTCAACTTTCGATGACCTATCGTTTTAGAGATACTACAGTACAAAGTAGAAAAATTACCCTTCTTGGTTCAGTGTTCCCAAAATGCCCACGATATGATAAAAATTATCTTTCACTTACTTTGACTTTTAGAAGCCTCTAATAAGCAGCAGTGGCCTATAATCTGGCATTAACGTTGATATCAAAACACTTTTGAAGTAGTGAAATTGTTGACAGAGGTGGAGTCCTCGAGGACGTCCTTGGCCTCGAGGACGTCCTCGAGGACACATTTTCAAGTCCTTGGCCTCGAAGCATCAAGTCCTCGAAAATTGCCCTGCCCTCGGCTCGAGAACAGCAGTATTTTTTGAACCGTTAAAATTTTGTTGGAAAGCGCCAGAAACCTCGCAGAAAATTTGCAAAGACCTTTTTTGTTTTCCTCAAGTGGAAATCGCCTGAAAAAAATTTTTTGAAGACCTTTTTCGCCTGAAAAAATTTTTGAAGACCTTTTTTTGAGATCGCTTGAAAAAATTTTTTCAAGACCTTCTTTTTTTTGGAGAACACTTGCGCCTGTGTCCTTGGTCCTTGGTCTTGGCCTCGAGAGGGTCTGTCCTCGGCCTTGGCCTCGAAATTTTTTGGTGTCCTTGGCCTTGGCCTCGAGCCTTGTGTCCTCGACTCCACCTCTGATTGTTGACTTCCATTGTATCATCACTGGGATACTAACAATCGAGCAATGAAGTCTCTGCTTAATGTTGTTGTTGATGCTATACCGTTCTTGGCTAAGCGTTTGCTTTGGAAATTATTTTCCATTTTGTATCTCAATGTGGCGAGTTAATCGATTTTGTATTTAATGTGGCCAGTAGCGTAGCCAGGGGGATGAGGGGGGGCTTAGCCCCCCCCATTGGCATGTCGACCAAAATGTAGAATGAGAAAAACACTACGTTTTTAGCACTTTTGAGACTGTTTTGTGCACAGGAGTGGACTAAATAGTGATATAAAACATTTTTGTGAAACATATATTCATAGAGGGGGGGCTAATTTGTCAAAAACAGAACTAACAAACAAATAAAAATTTTGAAAAATGGTCAAAAATAAGCAATCAAATTTGATCGCAAGTGTAAAAATGCTAAACATAGGTGTCATCAAAAAACATACTACAAACTAAGGAATAGGGGGGTGGCTATTCCGTATTAGCTAATTACCAATCATTTTTCTCAAATCTCTTTTCATTAGCCCCCCCCCCCTTCCAATTATTTTTGTCTGTAAACTGTATACAAAATAGATTACTCCGTGTGAGTTTTATTGAACTATTAGATTTTACAAAAACCAATAAAGGGAACCACAAGGGTACCAGAGATATCTCACCTCCGGGCGGGTAATCATAGCGAATCAATGAAAAAGGAAAAAACAACGTCGATCAACAAGCATGTCCATGATCACAACATCACAGGAATTGCACAGGTGAGCATCCGCGACCGGTTTCGTCCTTGCTCAGGGGACTCATCAGGCGGAAGAACAACGAGAAAACCAAATTAAGCAATGCAGCGACGGAGAACAGAACTTGCAAACCGACATCATGCATAGGCATCACGCCAAGCGAGTGTTCCTTGTCAAAAGAACAAAGTTATAGTGACCCCAAGTAGACTATCAAGAACTACAAAAACCACCTAGGGAACCATAAGGGTGCCAGCAGAGATATCGCATCTTCACTATGGTTCCCCGCCCGGAGTCTTTTGGGGTCACTATAGCTTTGTTCTTTTGACAAGGAACACTCACTTGGCGTGATGCCTATGCATGATGTCGGTTTACAAGTTCTGTTCTCCCGTCGCTGCATTGCTTAATTTGGTTTTCTCGTTGTTCTTCCGCCTGATGAGTCCCTTGAGCAAGGACGAAACCGGTCGCGGATGCTCACCTGTGCAATTCCTGTGATGTTGTAATCATGGACATGCTTGTTGATCGACGTTGTTTTTTCCTTTTTTATTAGATTTTATAATTTACCAGCATCTAAATAAGAGAAATAAAATTTTACCATTAGCCACCTCGCAAATAGCCCATTTATGCATCCAGTCCATATGTGCACTGCCAATTTCTAAGCCACGTTTTAAAAGCATTATTTTTTTTATCAAAATAGCCCTAAAATTTAGTTAATTTTGCAAAAAACGCGAAATTTTTAAGAGCTGGGGGCTCCGCTCCCAGACCCCCGTGCCTACGGCGGCTGGGGCTTTGCCCCCAAACCCCCAGTTTCCGGCGGCTGGGGGCTTCGCCCCAGACCCCCATTGGCCTCCGGCGGCTGGGGGCTCCGCCCCCAGACCCCCAAACCAGCCCCCCCCCCATTGCGAATTTCTGGCTACGCGCCTGAATGTGGCGAATTAACCGAATGTGGCTAGTTAACTGAAGGATCGCCGACACTAAGCCCGAACTGGATAGGGCCCGAAATTCGTCTCAAGCTTAGGCCGGAACCCGATCCGAGAACCTCGGCGCGATTTACAACTCTGCGACAGGGTGATTCTTATGTTGGACAAAAGACTTTCAAATCGTTATTCTCTGCGCTCGAGTGGTACACGCTTCTCGATTCTTGATTAAGGGCTCGATTCTTAATTACGGGCCTTATAGGTTATTGCTTATACCAGTATGTCATTTTTTCTTTGGAATTAACTAAAATTTTCAGTGGCTTCCGCGAACCCGTCCACTTTTTACTCGATCCATAAAACTGAGTTAAAATTTTGATCGATCCGCCCTGGAAATTGGTGTTTCAGCACAGTCCTTTTTTACTTGTAGTTACCTGGAATCGAACCTATATCTTTGTTGTGTTTCGTTACAGGGTTATTTTTTTACCACAATTTCTAATTTTCACCTTCATGCGTTGTTGCGAGCAGCAGGAAATCTCAGCTTGTTGCGTCGCAAAATTACACCTTATTTGCATATTATTTGATCATTCGTTGTTTACGTTACTGCGATTTTTAGTTTTTGCTGATGGCAATCTCTAAAGAAAGAAACGACTGACCCGACACCTGGTTTTTATTTTCATTCCTAATTTTCAAGCGTACTGTCAACACATGGCAATTTTAGTTTTCTAATTTAATTCAACGTACCAAAACTTCAGTTATTTTTTTTGCCGTGTGGAAGTCTGTTTTATTTCTGTTAAATACAATATCATATTTTAGTTGAAAAGTTTTCTGGTTATTTTTGCAAGCAGACCAAACCGGTGAAGGCCTTAGAGCTCCTCTGGGCCACGCGATCGTTTCATAACAATTGGAATTTACACCCCCCCCCCACTTTGAAAATGGCTTCGGCATCCATCAGTGTGGCAACCGAAGAACAAAAGTATTAGCTACCATCACCATACGTAATGTTTCAAACAATAACAGTACGCATCATAATTAGGGTTCGGAGTCGCTGAAAAAAAAAAGCAAAAAAACTAGCGACCATCGAATTATTCGCTATCCTTTGAAAAATAACAGCGATTCGACTGGCGATTGACAATCACTATTGTTATTTACAACGATCATCGCTATTGCTATTGACAGCGACTAGCGAATAGCAGTATTTTAAAAATACAGTGTTTCCATTTGAAAATTTTGAGATATTGGAATTTATTTTTACCTGTGAATCAAATGGCAACATACGTTGTAAAAAGGTCTATAAAGTGTTCATAGCATGTGGGCTTGTATAACATTTATTTATCCATTTTATTTTATTTATTAGCCATCAATATTATATCGATAAATAATAAAACCCGTATCAACTCTAGCAGTACCGGTATAGTGTAATCTTAAAAAAATCTCCTACGACAAATTCGTAGTAAGGAGGCAACGAAGTAATACTTGGAACTTCAAGTTTGTTGTCATACGGAGAGTGTTTTACATATCAGAAGCACACAAGCAAAACTAACGCTAGAAAACATTATTTACAATAATAAGTAAGCCAGGTTTGAATGACATTGCTGTTAACAAAAAATAAAATAAAACGGAATTTTATAGACGAGAAAAACTTCATCACAGTACTATATTTTGACCTTTTTCAACCATAAACAAGTATTCATTTTTAATTCGTGTAACCAGCAATCACATTCTGTAGCATACATCTTTTTTCCATTTAACAACAGGTAATAAATTAAGCGTGAATTGAATTGTTGATTAATTTTTGAGTGCGCAGTTCCACTATGCTTTCATCAAAAAACATTTTAGTTTTTTTTAAAGCTTTTTGGTGATTTACCCTGTTTTTAAGTCTCTAATCTCTATGGAGTACCATATCTTCGGACCTTGAGATTGAATTGATTTTCGCAATTTGCTAGTTCGGTACTATGGTAAGAAAAAGTTATCAACAAGCATATTCTAGCTGCTCTGCCCCGACATCAGGCCAGGCGCCACGGGGGACATTTCGGGGCTGTGCCATCCAAATCACTGCTTGTGCCTCCCTATACGAGAAATGTGCCCCCCAAGCGAGGATTGTGTCCCAAAGAAAGTGACAGGCTCGGTGCCTCTGGAGTGCGCTGCGGTTCTAGGCCTGACACTCCCAAAATACTGGTTATCCACTCAGTATTCTTTGGCAAGTACCGTTTTTTTGCAGATTTTGCGATGAAATTCTTTTTTTTTTGGTCTTCACCCCAAAATTCGCACATTTCGTGACGAAGAACTTTTTTTTTTCAGTCTTCATCCCAGAATTCGTGAAATTTGGCGCATATTTTGAGATGAATACTTTTTTTATGGTCTTCACTCTCGAATTCGGGAAAAAAGTTTTTGAGCCCCCCAAAATGTTTATGCCCCCCCCAATCACACTACTGTGGCGCCGGGCCTTCCCAACATTTAAGCGCTCCAATACTTGTTTTTGGAGTGCTTAAATTTTTTAGAGTTTAAATAGGCATAAAGGTTACAATAATCTAGTACAGTAACATTATTGCATTTTTTGCAATTATGGCGGAAGTCGTGGTCAATACCATAGTGTGGTTTATTGACCACAGAATGATGCTTCTACAGCAAGATGCAATTGTTAACATGATTGTTGGATATTACTCTCCTGAAGAAATTGATTCTGCTAGAGAAGTACTGTATCAGCATTTTCCAGATGAGGCGCGGCCAAATAATCTTCGGAAAAAGTCATTTAAAATGAATGATCAGAGAGGTAAAAAAAATGCGAAACATATGATTCTGGTTCTACATGAAATGTCGGTTACTGACAAATTTTCCCCACCAACCTGGGCGACAGTATCAACTAACTTTCCACCATTAGATGTTGCTAATGCTGATGCTTTTTCCATGTACAACGATATTCTTGCATTGAAAAGAGAGGTAGCAGAGATTAAACAATCCACATGTAATGTGGCCTTGTTGAATTAAGTTAAGGAAGCTTTGATTGACCTGAAGGCCTCAAAGACCACCAGCAGGCTTGACCCTAAATGTGTTGAGTTTAGCAGACGCATGGTCAGGACTGATTGTAGAGCTGAAACTAACTGCAAGGAAGTGGAAGTAAGTTTTGCTAAAGATCTGCCGGCACTTGTCCCTGCTGAGTGTAGTTCTGCTATGGCTGGCCATGGGGTGGATGGTTCAAAGGTTAAATTTTTTGCAAAAATAGTTGCTGCAAATTTGGGACCGATTCTTCTTCACCAGAATTAAGAAGTGGGTCAAAGAGACACCCCTCTGAGGTTGATGAACACATAGTGCCTGCTGGACAACAGCAGGTTGAGGATTTTCGGTTGGTGGAAAAGAGGCGACGAAAAATGAAACCTCCAATTGGAAAAAAACGTCTACGACCCTAAGGGCAGTTAAACCTATTCTAAAACCAGCCCAAGTATTTTTATCACGTTTACATCCAGATACAACCGAGGAAGAAATAAAGAATTTTGCTGTTAAGCAATTTGTATCTGCAACTGCAGTAACTTGTGAAAAACTTGATACAAAATATTCAAGTTATTCATCTTTTTGTATTGTTTTGAATGGGGTTTCGTTTAATGAGTCAATTAATGTTGAGAATTGGTCATCTGGTACTCTCGTAAAACGGTTTTACTCTTCTACTGTTTCTACTTCTCCAGAGCAACCTGGTAATATTACTTCTGATTCGTAAACATCATGAATTCTAAATTGAGTGTGGTATCATTTAACTGCAGAGGCCTAACATCATCATTGTGTGATGTTCGGGAACTTTGTGCTAAATATGGCATAATTTTACTACAAGAAACTTGGCTTGCGAAACAAAATCAAGACACTCTTTCCACTATCAGTGATGACTTTAACTGGTATGGTATTTCTAATGTTGATTATGGCAGGGCCCAATAGCTGGTCGACCATCCGGTGGAACAGCTATATAGTGGAATAAGTTGATGAGTGCTTCTTCCTTTAGCAATGCCAACAGTTCAATTATTGGGGTTAAAGTTATGTTGAGTCAGACCAACTTTTTGTCTATCATTAATGTTTACTTGCCATATTGTTCCAATGAAAATACAGATAGATATATTCAGTACTTAAGTGACCTGGAGACTATGTGTTGCAATCAAAATAATCCCAACATTTCGATTGTTGGAGATTTTAATGCTGGCCCATCCAATTCATTTTATAATCACTTGCAATCATTTTGCACTGACAATAGCTTTACCCTTTCTGATATTCAATTGCTCCCAATCGACTCGTATACTTATGTAAGTGAAGTTCATTACTCCACATCGTGGATTGATCATTGTGTTTCTTCTTCCTCGGCCCACTCTGCAATCTGTGGAACTGAAGTCCTTTATGATTTCATTACATCAGATCATCATCCATTAGTGGTGTATTTTGACTGTACAGTCCTTTCTACATTGGTATCTGATGTTACTGTGCAATTTAACTCTGATCTCAACTGGAAAAATGTCACTCAAGATCAAAAGTATAGCTATTCAATTGAAACACAACGTTGCTTGTCTTCTATTGATATACCAGTTGACGTTGTGCTGTGCAATGATCCTATGTGTGACAACTCATCTCATACTTCTAAAATTGAGGTGTTCTACAAATCTATAATTGCTGCCTTGATTAAAGCCTGTGATCAGTCTCGGCTATCAATGCATTCTAGTGCTGTGGTTAACAAAGTTGAGTCCATTCCAGGTTGGAATTCAGCTGTTAAAGCTCACCATGCCCAGCTAGAAAAGCATATCTAAAATGGAGAAATTTTGGCAAGCCTAGCAATGGGCAGTTATTTGATAAAATGATACGCTATCGCAAAATCTTTAAAAGTGAATTGCGCAAATGTAAGCACAATGCTGAGATGCATAAAGCAAATGCATTTGCTGATGCTCTGCATTCGGATCCTTCAAAAAAACGCTTTTGGGATAGATTAAAATCTTATAATGCTAAGGGCAAAAGTATGTTACCTACCACTGTTGGTGGTGCCTCTGGCGGTCAGCAGACAGCAGACGTGTAGAGAAAACATTATGCTCATTTACTGAATTCTTGCAAGGGTGATAGTAATGTAAAATTGTTTGCAATATCATGACGTCCTTCATGGTCGACTCCTGGGAAGCCATGTCAACTTCCACTCCTGGGAAGCCATGTTAACTGCCAGTGGAAGTTGACATGGCTTCCCAGGAGTCGACCATGAAGGACGTCAAGATATTGCAGTCTTGATTTCCGTGGTCACGCAGAGGGGAGTCCTTGTAGTAGGGATAGCCTATGGCTGTCCTTACTACAAGGATCCAGCGATTTTTCACTTGTTTCTAAAGTACCACAAGTGAAAAATCGTTTATTCCCTACTAATCATCTGCCTCTGTGCAAGCCCGTAAGGTTTGCCAGTTAGGCCAAAATGTTTGTTCAGCTGGGAATACCTTTGAAAAAGATAGCTGAGGGCTGCCGATGAGAGCTAAAAGCTCGAAACAGCGCTGTCCAGCTCTGTGCGTAAAATTGTTTGTTGAGTCCAAAATCAATCAAGTCTGCAAATTTACTGATATGAAAGATTTTTACAGTGATGTCGCGATGCTTCGCCCACTGCTTCATAAGCTCCCAGGCGCGTAGCCAGGATTTGGAAAAGGGGGGGGGGCTATTTTGAAAGAGTGAGAAGTGTGCAAACGACCTTGACCCGAATTTTCATTGCTCTTGAATCAGTTTCACACGGTTTGCAAGAAAATTGAGACGAAATTTCTCAGAAACCTCGGAAATTCAAAGGTTTTTTCCGCCCAAAATCGGGTGGTCTCCAAAAAAAAAAAAAGAAAAGGTCTTCACCGATTTTGAGACTGAATTTTCGGCCGAAATCTCAAATTTAAAACTTTTTTCCGCCCAGAATCAGGTGGTCTCCAAAATAAAAAAAAAAAGGTCTTCACCGATTTTGAGACTGATTGTTCGGCCCAACTCGGAAATCCAAACGTTTGAAGGGGGGCTGTTTTCCTATGGGAGGGGGCTATTTTCAATTTTTCACTAAAAATCGACCTCAAAACCACCAAAAAGGTGCCATTTTGCATACTTCACAAGCCAATGGGGAGGGCTCGAGCCCCCCCCCCCGCCCCCCCTGGCTACGCCACTGTAAGCTCCCTTTAAGTAGTGCTACTGGTATTGACAATATCTCTGCAGAGCATTTGAGTTTTGCTGACCCTTGTATTGCGGTGTACTTGTCTTTGTATTTTAATATGTGCCTTATGCATGGTTTTATTCGCTCCAATTGCTTGGAAACAGTAATTAATCCTATTTAAAAAAATCGAAATGGAAATGTGCAGGATACTTCTAATTATAGGCCAATTGCGCTGGCCACGGTAATATCGAAACTGTTTGAGCATGTTATCCTCGCCCATATTGCTCCTATGTGCATGTCTAGTGACCATCAGTTCGGTTTCAAAACTAAGCATAGTACTGATATGTGTGTGTTTTTACTGAAACAAGCGGTCTCTTTTTATAACAAGCATGATACTCCTGTATATGCTACATTTCTTGATGCCTCTAAGGCTTATGATCGAGTAGACCATTTTATGCTTTTCAAAAAAATGATTTTATGTAATATTCCACTCTGCCTCGTTCGCTTATTGTTGTATTGGTATAAGAGTCAAATGCTGTGCATTAAATGGGGTATAGTCACTTTTCAGAATTTTTTGGTGTCTCTATGGAGTAAGACAAGGAGGTGTGCTAAGCCCGTATCTGTTTGCGCTATATCTCAATGATTTGGCAACAAATTTAAATGCTATTAAATCTGGATGTGTCGTAGGCAATGCTCTAGTCAACCACCTTTTCTTTGCTGATGATATTTGTTTATTATCTCCTAGCTTCAGTGGTCTTCAGGACTTGGTCGACATATGTAGTAGTTATGCAGTGCCTCATAATATTGCATTTAATTGTAAAAAATCAGTTGGTGTTCTTTTTCCATCCAAAGGATTTGTTCTTTCTCAAAGTCCCAAGATTGTTTAGGGAAACAAGGTAACTAATTTTTTGTGATAATGTGACGTATCTTGGTGTCAAAATTTCTGCAAACTTGTCTGATGATGAAGATATTTTTCGTCAAGTGAGATCTAGTTACTATGCGGCGAACAAACTTAAGGCTAAATTTTTTGAGTGTTCTTATGTGGTAAAAAATATGTTGTTTTGCAGTTATTGTATGCCTTTTTATGCTTGCCATCTTTGGAATAACTTTCGTTAGTCGTCATACAATCGAATCAAAGTAGCCTACAATGATGCTTATCGAATTCTTCATAATTTACCTCGATTTGTTAGTGCTCGTGAATTACAGGTTTCATTTGGTGTTACTACTTTCGAAGCTTTGCAACGAAAATACATGTTTTCATTTGTCAGCCGATTACTGCAATCGGAGAATTGCCTCATAGCGAATTTGATGAATTCTGACGCTTTTTACAATTCTGGGTATTTTAAATCATTTCAAGAGCGCTTGTATGCCAAATAATTAGTGCCCTTGGAACTGCGTGCTTTTTGGAGTTTTTTTTTTTTTTTTGTGTGTGTGTGTGTAATGTCACTAATGTGTGAGTATTTTTCATATAGACTGTCTTTAGTCTGAAACAAATGTTATTATTTTTGCATTTTTTTTGAAAAAAATTAATGCTGACTTTTGTCACATTGCATCAAAAAAAAAATTTGCGAGGTTCAGACCTGAAAAATGGGAAGAAGAATCAAGGGTATGAGCCTAGTGAATAAATCAGGTAAAAGTCAACAAAATGTGGTGTACTCAAAAACTATTTTTAGATTTTTGAAAACTAGACGAAAAATGCAACATAATGATATTTTATGTTTTGACTTTTTCTCCAGCATAAACAGGTCAAGAGAAATTGACCAAAATATTACAATCAATGAAGCATGACGCATGCACAATTTGAGCTCCGCGAAGTCGGCGGTGAAGGCAAAAGATCAAAGCAAATAAAAAATAACGTGTTGCGAGTTTCGTGCTTGTTACTTAAATTCTCTGTTTAAAACAAAGGCTTACGCCAAAGCTGTTAATCTTGCCCCAGTGTTTTGCCGATTGTCGTAGGCCGTAGCAACACTTCAACTCGCACCGCCACGCCAGAGTGACAAATTTTCTACGTCGGAGATCTTCGGAAAAGCATAGGCCAATACATATTTTCCAGATTGGCCGCTTACCACCAGTAGGTTTTATTACAGTTTCTTCCCAAAACTTTTGTGCCAAATGATTGCGAATGAAGCATTGGCGTCGTGCAGACTCCACTAAAATTTCTGTCACTACGCAAAATTTTGTTTAAAAGGCGGAAAAACGACGATTTTTGTAAAATCGCCGAGTCCAGACGTGAGAATATTTTTATAGGATTATTCTCAGATAATTTTTTTGAAGTATTTTTTTATTTCGATCGACATTCTTCTCCGTTTTAATTAACAAGGTGACTTATTTCAATTGGCACAAAAATCTGGCTTCAAACTTTCAGCTTTTACAGATTTTAATTACTGTTGTACGATATATATGAGAAGAGGTAGAACTAGATTTTGAGCCCAAAAAGTGCACCTTTAAAAGCACATGTACACTTTCAAAGTGCACATAAAAGTGCAGATGTGCACATGCACTTATGATGAGCACTTTTCTCGTACATGTCCTTATTTGAGTATGAGATGGTACCAGAAGTACTTGTCATCAGCTGAAGCATCTCACATGCAAAAGTTGACTTGTGCACTTGACGTACACACTTAGGAGTGCACCTACATTTGAAATATACCATCCTGCATCACTGTGAGTCGTCTCTTTTCCATAAAGTGTGCAAATTGTGCATGAGCACTCGTGCAAGCGAGACGCTTTATTGCAGCAGCCAGTCTAGTCTCTTAAGGTGAATTTACACAGTATCCGTTTTTCGTACGTTTTCGTCCGTTTTTTTACGTTTTTGCTTCTCTTTGACAAAGTATGCGCTTTTTTATCCGCATTTTTATGTGTTCATATCCGCACTAACCAGGCAGTCACATACTCGACAAAAGTTTTCCGAAAAAAATTTTTTGTAAAGGGGTACAGCTCTATCTCGAAATATCACTCTTATCGTTCATACCCAAAATTTTTGAACAAAATTTTTATCGATATATAACAGTCTACTAAGTGCGTATATGGACTTATAAAAATGCGGATGAAAAAGCGCATACTTTTTCAAGGAGAAGCAAAAACGTAAAAAAACGGACGAAAACGTACGAAAAACAGATACTGTGTAAATCCACCTTTAAACTGTGCACATGCAGTCGTGCATGCTAGATGTTTCAGCGGGTCAAGACGCTTGAGATATGCTTGTGGTGAAATGTGGACTCCTCTGGTGCACATGTGCTCTTCTCTGGTGCACACATGCACATCATAAGTGCACGTGCACCCGTGTACTTTGGAAGTGCACATGTGTGCATCATAGATGCACGTGTACATGTGCACTTTTTGTGGTCAAGTTCTACCTCTGGAGACATATTTCATTCAAAATCGCGATCTGCTCGTACGCATTTTTTCAGTTAGTTTCAAGATTGGAATGTCCGAGTGTTCTGCAGCAAGAGTTTCTCGTTGTGTCAAGAGTTCAAATCAAATTAAGTCTGAAGTGGAGTGTCAGTAGCAGCAGTTCTTAAAACTAGGATACCTTGATCTGTCATTTATCAGTAGCCTACATTTACTTAGACCCAGAACTTAAATTGTAGGGGGGATGCATCCCCCCATCGAGAGTCAGCGTCCCCACATCGAGATTCAGCGTTTTAAACCCATCGAGATTTACTTAAGCGTCCTTCCATCGAGAGTTGAGCGCTGGATGACCAGAGGAAAAATAGCCAGCCAGGACTAGAAGATCCTACAAATTTCCTTCCGAAAATGGTCGCAAATTGCGGCGAAGACCTTTTTTTCTTGTTTGGTCTTCACTTGATTTCTGGAAAAAATGACTTCAATTTCCGGCGGCGACCTTTTTCTTGCTTTTGGTCTTCATTCAATTTCGGCGACGGAAATACTTTATTTCCACTAAACTTTTTGTAAAGTTGGTCAAGGCTGTAAAAGCTTTTTCCCATGCAAAATTTTACAATTTATGTACTGTTAGGCCTATGTAATTAACAGAGGTGAAGTCGAGGACACAAGGCTCGAGGCCGAGACCAAGGACACAAAAAAATTTCAAGGCCAAGGACAGATGCGCAAGTAATTAACAGAGGTGGAGTCGGCGACACAAGGCTCGAGGCCAAGGACACAAAAAAATTCCAAGGCCAAGGACAGATGTGCAAGTGTCTCAAAAAAAAGAAAAAGGTCTTCAAAATTTTTTTCAGGCGATCTCAAAAAAAAAAAGGTCTTCAAAAATTTTTTTCAGGCGAAATAAGTCTTCAAAATTTTTTTTTCAGGTGGTCTCCACTTGAAGAAAACAAGAAAAAAACTTCACAAATTTTCCGCGAGGTTTCTGGTGTTTTCCAAAATTTCAACAGTTCAAAAAATAGTGCTGTTGTTGAGTCGAGGACAGGGCAATTTTGGTGGACTTGAGGCTGCAAGCAGTCATGGCCAAGGACTTCAAAATGTGTTTTCGAGGACATCCTCGAGGCCAAGGACGTCCTCGAGGACTCCACCTCTGGTAATTAACTAAGATAGAAATTTTTGTTAAAATATTAAATAGTCTAAAGCCTTTCTACGTTATGATGCATACAATGCAATATTTAATGCTTTTATTAAATTAAGCAGGTCTGAGATTGTGAGATGTTAAGTTCAGTAATGAGTAAATCAGTACCCTCGTGAGCTCCTGCAAATTCAATAGATTAATAGATACTGGTTGGCCGGTTCCAACTTAAATGATTTCGTTTTTCTCAGTTGAGACCTTGTTGTTATTGGTGTTGTTGCTCATCTTAACAAAGTAAGCAATAAAGAATTATTTTTCTGATTGAAATTTCATTTAGTCAATATAATATCGGTGCCGTAGTTAATAATACCTTAGATGAAATTACCAGAGGTGGGCAAAGTGCAATTCATTAGCACTTCTTCTGCAATTGCTTAAGTTGCATTGGACTTTGATTTTTTATTTTGAGACATGATATTGATAGAGGTTGTGTTGTAGACTAATGTTTTTAAAATATGTTGTGGATTAATTGCACTGCGATTTTTTTTTAGGTTAATAGTGCAGTTTTATACTTTACACTAAATTTTGTTTTATTTCAGTCATAGCATTATCAGATATCAACCTTCAGTAAATTACTAACTCTCTTTCCATTTAAAATCGAAAAAATGTGAAATGTCATTTTGTTTTGCGAAGTTTGAAGTTTATTGCAAAAGTTAGGTTTCGCTTTGATTTAGAATGAAAATCTCATTCCCCAATCACGGAACTAGAAAGTTGTGTTGTGCTTCATTTGAGTTCAAATGTTTTTTGTAGAAATTGTGCTGTGTGAGGAAGTGGCTATTTTGCCTCTAGAGGCAAAATAATGTTTTTCCTCTGTTTGGGTTAGGGTTAGAGCTAGGGTTGGGATTAGGGTTAGAGTTTGGGTTAGCATTAGGCTTAGAGCTATTTTGGCACTTGCGGCAAAATAGTCGCTAGGACTATTTTGTATCCAAATGGCAAAATAACATAGGGCTATTTTGCCTCTAGAGGCAAAATAGCCACTGCCTTTCAAAAAATTTTAAATGTAAATTGCTCATTTTGCGCTGTGCTTGTAGTGTTTGAAAAAATCGTTGTGCTTTTGGCTAATTTTTTTTTGCGACCATCTCTGAAAATTACTAGTAGGCCTAGCAGTAACCATTGGTGAGTATGCATATTGTAGAAAGTAAAAGGCTATCTCATTATGTGTAGCAAGCTGACCATTATAGTAAGCTAGATATGTAACCACCAAACCTAACGTGATCAGCAAATCAACATTTTTATTGGGCACAAGCTAACTGACTAATTTTTGATTATTTTATTGTTTAACTGTTTAATCAGTTAATGGAGGAAGCAATCAGGTTAGCCAAAACCTAAAATAAAACACTCACCTGCTCACAGCTCACTCTAAATGATAAGCAATCAGATATATACCAGTTAACAGGTTTACTGGTTAATAGTTCTCAATTGCACTGGTTCAAAAACAAGTAGGTCTATTGATTATTGATCCACATAATAATATAGCTGTTTTACTGTTTTAGATCTAAATCTAACTTTTCACTATCCACATTGGTTAGACTTAATTTGCGTTATGTAATATTGATATTTGTTATCCTTATTGGTTTACTTGTCCTGGTAATGTCAATTATTTTACCACAAATTTGAATACATGCTTGCAATTATTATAGTTCTTAACTGTATTTCTACATTATGTGTAAATTTCTAGATTATATATCAACAAGAAATGGAGCGTGTTGAAGAAGCTCAACATTCCTCACGATCCTCCTTCTATTTTTACATTGGGAAGCCTTGGAGACATGATGAAAGACCTTGAGAATGTTTGAATTTAACCAATTTTTTATGCTGCATTACGTGTTACTTATGATTGGAAAGTTTGTGTTTGGGTCGTCAGCTGGAAGGAAACTTACCTTCCTGAATTTTAATGCTCAGCTTTGAACTATTTAACATTATGTAAACGATGCATTCAAATAAAAGGGCAAAGGCACAAACCTTTGACATCTGCATGTTATTGGTTATGCATTTTTACCACCGACCCAAAGAAAGTAGGGAGGGTGCAAGTCAGTGAAAACAATAAGTCTTTACCAAAACCATAATCAAGGTACAGTAGAACGCCGATTATCCGAACTAATTAAAACCAGTGATGGTTTGGATAAATGATTTGTTCGGATGATCAAACAACATGCAATATTAGGAAAATTCATCGTTTAGGCTACAGCAACATACAATACTGTATTACAAATTACAAAAATACATCATTTACAGTACACAGACATTGTGATTTATTGTATAATATTAGTGCTGGGAGTATAGTAAACACTCTTTTTTTTTGTTTTAAATTTACTAAATTCATAAGTATAGTAATTGATCTAACACCTTTGGTTGAAGTAGTGTTCAGATAACAGGCGTTTCAGATAATAGGCATTCGGATAATCGGCGTTCTACTGTATTTAATTTCAAGCAAAGTATAATACTGTTATAAACAGATGCATCCAAAATGACTATATTTCTGGAAAATTTTGATTACTATATATGCCCTGAAAAGCTGATAAACATAATGGCTCCGTAGCAACTCCCTCATTTGCTCTGTTGCTGGCATAGTTTTCCATTACTATATTTTTTGGACCATAAGGTGCATTTAAAATACTAAATATAATATGTTAAAAAAACTGGTGGTGTGCCTTATATGCCATGGATCTGGTGATCTCTTTTTCTCTTCACCATTTACTTCAGATCTATTTGGAGTTTTTTAAGTTGTACATTATTTAATGCACTCACTGTATATTGTAGTGCGAAAACAACAAAGGTCATTTATTGATGCTGGTGCTGCATCTAATAGTGTTGAAAAATACAGTAATGGGAGTTGCCAGCTGTGATAAAGCCCTTCCATTCAAGTATCTTACTCATACAAAGTAATTATGCATTTGATCACATGGTTTCAATGTACTGTTGGTTGATTCACATAGAAATTGCTTTTGAAAGCCATTTTATTGTTACCAGTACATTTATGGCTCTAATTTAGGTGTATGCAAAAGATTTGGAGAGAAAAAAGAAATTTGGATATGTTTATGGGTAAATGTGTCAGCTTGTGGATTTTTTTTATGGCAGCTTATTTTGAGCCCTGTGCTTATTTTGGGCCTTTTGATGCACTATAATTATATTTAATATGTGTTTTATATACTACTAAATTGTTCTCCGGCAATTAGTATTTGCTCTTACAATTTTGGATAGTCTGCTTGTGTGCAAACAAACCAGTGACTTGTTCTGAAATGTTCATGGCCCACAACAAAAACTTTTCTCTGCCTGTGTTTAGTAAAATTGCTAAATTCACGAAGAAAAATTGGCTTAAAGCTTACATAGCTAACAATGTTTCCTTTCAAAAAAAAATCCTAAAAATTGTAAACTGCCACACAAGTTTCACCATCCACAAATTGTAATCATTGACAATAAAATGAAAAAATAAAAAACACTTGGAATTTTTTATGAAAATGTCTGGAATTGTTATGGTTCAAAGCGATTTGGATATGTGCATCATTCTTGTTAACGTTTATTGTTTTGATGTTGAGATATCGCAATATTTTATAATGATTGTTATGCTTTATTTTTAGAGTTTATTTTGGTTTACATCCCCGTATTGTTGTCAGTGACCCAAAAATTTTGAAGCAAGTGTTTATAAAAGAATTTTCAAACTTCAGAGATCGACAGGTTAGTATTGAAGTTTGTCAGTATATTTCATGATTTGGATCTGGATTAAAACACAGTGACCACATCGTCAATATTTAGTCTGCTTTAAAGAAGGCATTGGAAAAATGTCTTTACTTTGTAAATAATTTTTGGCAATATAACAAACTTTGCTTTAGAAAACTAGACAAACTTGTAAAAGTATGACTCTTGGTATACTTTAATACTGGATTGATATGCAATTTAGGGTACATAAACATTTTTTACAGTTTTGGGCACATTTGTTTTGAGAAAAATTGGACACCTGCCAATTAGCCAAAAAGATAAATGGAACACTTAAGATGCATGAATTCTCTATTCGCTACGTTAGTGCTAATATTTATGTTTTTTTAATTTTTAGATTATAATACTATTCAATGCACGTAACCTTCTATTGCAGTGGTTTTTCTGAAAAGCTTTCATTTTAGAGTCTAAAATTTAGACACTGGCGTTTTTCTTGAAAGCACTTGTTTCTCAATGAAAACAATGAGATCTGTAATCCTGTTTTGTTGACATCTATCTTGTTACTGTCAGACAATTCAAGCAAGGATTGAATTTTGATATTAATGGTAATTTTTGTGTAGGTTTTAATGACAAAGTGCAATGGAAAAGAACTTAACAATGGACTGTTTCAATCTAGAGGAGAGCAGTGGAAGCGGTTAAGGTAAATTACTCTAAGACTCATTTTATATTGTAAAACAACAGTATTTATAGCTTTCAATCTGACTACATGTAACTATTAGGCATTGGACGATTATGTGCAGGATGTGAGGATGATTAGGCATAAATACCCAGTGCCTAAAAGTCTTGATGCATGACAGTACTTGTGCCTAATCGTCTCCACCTAACAGTTGTAGACTGTACTTGGAAACAAAATAAAGACACATTAAAATTTCATTCAATGATTGTCAACCTAAAACTATAGGTTTTTGTGTTTTGACCAGTAACTTAGGCCATCTTCACGGCTAGCATTTAGAAGCATAAGTTATTCATCTATATACAATTTATTATTATAATATACAGTGCGATTGAGCTATCGCTACGCATCTAAATGCTAGCTAGCAATGCGCCTAAATGTCTAAATGCTAGACGCGTCTAAATGCTATCGCTTATAAATGCTAGCCGTAAAGAGGGCCTAAGTTACTGGTTGAAACACGAAAACCTATAGTTTTAGGTTGACAATCATTGAATGAAATTTTAATGATTCTAATTTGTTGCTAATTTCTAGTTAAGTGTTCATTCACTAAGCAATGTGTCGCACATGCATTTAGCTCGTGCTCTCCCTGTGATTTTAATATGAACATGTCATTAGGTGTTTAACGTCATTATAAAAATTGCATAGACAAAGCAGATGTGTTTATCGATGCAATTTTTATTTCCAAATTTGATAATTGCAGATTTATATGATTGCATGTTTAAAATTTCAATGATTTTAAAATTGCTGCTTATTTTTGTTTCCAAATTTTGATTGCAGTTTTATATCATTGCATGTTTAAATATGTGTTGTTCTTTTCGCCTGATGAGACCCTTGAGCAAGGGCGAAACGCGTCACGATAGCTCAATCGCAGTGTATAAATATAATGATAAATTGTATAGATGAATAACTTATGCTTCTAAATGCTAGTCGTGAAGATGGCCTAAGTTACTGGTCGAAACACGAAAACCTATAGTTTTAGGTTGACAATCATTGAATGAAATTTTAATGATTCTAATTTGCTGCTAATTTTTAGTTAAAATAAAGACAGTTTTAGCTTAGTTCTACTATTGCCTAATATCGAAGGTTAACTGACAAGCCACCTACTATTTTTGGGAATCGTATGCAAAAACTTATCACAAAGCAACTAATCACCGACTCAGCCAAATGTTGTGGTCATTTGGTTCATAATCAGTTGGCTTGTTTCACGTTTTTTTAGACTTATTATCATTTGTAGGAACAGTTTGTCTCCTACTTTTTCTGTTTCAAAGTTGAAAGAGATGAGTCCGATTGTTGAAAAATGCGTTGAGAAGTTTGTAGACAATTTAAATGAAGCTGTAAAGGAAAATAACGGGAGATTTTATACTAAAAGGTGACATTGTTTTGGGTTTTTAATCAAAGTAAAATGAATTTTTGGTTTGTTACATTGTAAGTGTAAATGTTGAACGGAAAGTTACTAGTTCCATATGTGCGATGTTGGGACACAGCTTGGACAAGAACAATTACAGAGCATGTCTTATCCAATGGCAATATGATAACATCAGTTTTCAAAATCCGGCCTATGCATAAATCGTGATTAGGTGATTCGTGATTCTTACCAGTTTTCAATGCAAAGTTATCGACTATTGAACGATGATGTACCGGTATTGTTAAAATTTTTTTCGTTCTTCCAGGACTTCTTTTAAAAAATACCGGTACCACAGCTGTTGTAGGATCCAGCAAAAAAACCAAAACGTTAGAAATTTTCACTGATGTACCTGTATGTAACGTTAGAAATTTTCACTGATGTACCTGTATGTTCATTGCTTGGTATTTTGCCAACTATCGACAAAATCTCGCTGACTTCAAATACGGAATTAGAAGAATGTATACATTTATTTTTAGAGTTTTTGGCGGTCTCTCTATGGATACATTGTGCTCAGCTGGTTTTAGTGTTGACGTGCATAGCCAGGTTTGTGGAATGCAATAAATGTTTTAAACTCAAGAAAAGTTTCGATAATTGGGCGAATAAGCTAGTGTTTGATGACTTTGTTCTTTCTGAGACTCGCCCTTGAATTCCTTGCAGTACCGGTATGTTTTTGGAGATAATGTGCGATGTGGTCAAGAAGGCTGAACTATGAAGTAGGGTTCGATCCACACCTGGTCACTTTGTTTTGCACCAATTATTTCTAGTGGTTTCAAACAAGTAGCTAATTTTATTAACCTCAACCTCAAAAAATTTAATCAATTCTTATAACAGAAGAAGATACATTCAATCAAGCAATCCATTTAAATAAGATTGTACTTTTACTGATGATGGATATAGCCAAGTCCGAAACGTTTAAAAATTTTACTATTTTATACAAGACTTTACTGTTTTTAATCAAATTAAAAAAAACTGCCGTGTAATCAGTACAGAATAATTATTTTTGGTTTTTCGACCTTGTTTTTTGTTTTGTTTTGTAATACGCAGCCGGAAGGAAGGAAAGCAATACAGTATTTCAAATTTTACACAAATTCAAATGCTGGCAGGACATGTTTTTTTTTAGGACAGTTCATCAGAAGGTGGTGGTAATATAATGAAAATGGCTCAAACTCTTTCTAATACGGCTGATTTCCTTAGTCCTTTGATTTTCCTTTTCAGTAAGTGAAAATATTTGTATGAGAAATTAAGCAAGGCAACTAGTTTATTCTGTGTACGATATTTTGGAGTCGTGTGTATTTTAAAACCTACGTTTTGTGGCTTAGGGATTGGATTTGAAATGTAGCTGAATGTGAGACCTGGTTAGATTTTACTCTAAACATCCACGATGTAATGGTAAACCTCAAAAGATGTCCATGGCTATGCTGGTTGATTTGAGCTTCCCTGCTCTTTGCTGTGAATGAGAGCAAGGTGCAGCAGAAATATTGAGAGAACCACCCTGGATTGGAGAACGCGGGAGAGTAAAGTGCTCATTTCCGCATCTCTTAAAAGAGTGAGCATTCTATCACTATACTGGTACACATGCAGCTACTGCTGGTGACAGTGGGTACCCAATCCATTAATGGGATTGTACGACCTGCTTGGTTGCAAGTGGCCATTTTTCGTATCTCATACTGTGCTGCCAGCAACCTTTAATCTGCTTTCAAAACTCGTTTTGGGAAAACCATAGTGTGATTAAGATCATCAACACGAAAATGTATTTTTTTCGTTTAATATTGTTCCGACCGTCAAAATTGTTTGAACTATCTTCACGCAACCATTCGATGAAGTTTTCTTTGGTAGGATGAATATTGAGCAGTTGGAAAATATGTGATCTAGAGTCTGTTGATTTGCTAAACACTCAAGAGCTACAGCAGTCGTTCCGTCCTGAATTGGTTGCAAGTATTGAAGCCGTCTTATGCCAACACCCAGGCTGTCCTAGCCCGTGCTCTATTGTGATTTGACGAATATAACAAGTAACAGCGGAGTCATGAGGTGGTTTCTGTCCAATTTTCTTTCCATTGTGAGTGGAGGATGTCCACAGATCCAAATTTTCCACGGATCCAATCTAAATTTTGAGAGAGGCTAAGACAAGGGTTATGGTCAAGAGATTTCCGATCGAGAGTGCTCAAAATTGGTGAGCATAAATCAAATTTTGTTGAGGGGGTTCAGGACAAGAGCACTTGAGACTAGAGCTCGACCGATATGTCGCCCGGTATCAGTGCCAAGTCGATATATCATATCGGTGTCTACCACCGATAAAATATCGGCTTAGCACAATTTCCATAAACTGCTTATTTTTGAGAGCAAGAACAACCGCTCTTGACTATTGATTACCAAATTATTGTATTTTTTGCCTGTTTTTTTTTTTTGATGAAAAATACTGGATTGTGACTTGTGTTTGCAATTAGTCTTTCTTTGGAGGGGAATTAGTGAAGCTTTTAGCGTCAAGTTAGATGAAAAATAATGACTAAGTTTTGTAGCTAATAAGTTAATATATTATCATCATCAGCTTAAAAAATTTCAAAACATTGATATCGGTATCGGCCTGAAAAAGTCATATCAGTCAAGCTCTACTTGAGACATTGTTTCACAAAATGAATAGTGATTTAATGACAAATGGATTGGAGCGTCTCGCCCCGTTTCGTCCTTGTTTAAAAGATTCATCAGGTAACAAAGGCTAATTTTGTTTTATTAACCAAAGAAAATTGGAATAGTTATATATGTTTACCGTTTCTATATGTTTACCAGTGCAGTATTGCTACTTAAAAACTTTTCACCTACTGCTACCAACCATCGTTGCCCAGTACGATAGAAGACCTACTACCAGTAGACAGTGGGTACTGGCGCACTGCTGCAACTAGAGCATAGTTCTGGGGGGGGGGGGGGGGGGCAAAATTGGTCAGAAAATAAACGCACCAATGATAGCTTTAATTCACCGAGTTTTGTGGCGTTCTCCAAAAAAAAAGGTCATCGCCCTAATGAAATTTTACTTCCTGCAAATTTTATAAAAAAAACTCCGCAACGTGATAGATTTCGCATTTTATTGCACTATTTTTTGCTTACAAGGAACACTGAATACGAATATGCTGGGCAGCTTAGAGAGGTGCCGCCCCCCCAGCCCCCAGTAGTTGCGACCCCGGTACTGGTTAACGGTGGTCAGTAGCTGTAGGTAAAAAGTTTTGAAGTAGCAATACTGCACTAGGAAACATGTAGATGGTAAGGGGTGCGTATTCCAATTCCAGTTTTCTTTGGTTAAAAAAACAAAATTGGCCTTTGTCGCCTGATGAATCTCTTGAGTAAGGACAAAGCGCATCGCGACGGCTCAAATCAACTTATTGTCATTAAATCATTTTTCATTTTGTAAAATAATGTACCAAGTGCTCTTTTCCTGAACCCCATTAACTCATTTTGATCAATCAATCCATGTATGTTAGTTGTTAAAGCAGCGAAACGTTTGTAGGTTTACAGTAACCTTTTCTAACCTAAAGTCTTTTATAGTGTTTTTTCCGTTCACGGAAGTTATTGCTGAAAAATTAAACTATTCAATTTTTGGAAAAGAAACAACCGCGTTTTTTCGTCGACTTGTAGACCACTTACTAGAACGCAAGGAACAATATGCAAAGGAAAAGGTACGCTAACTTTCAAAGTGTCCTCTCTGTTATTGTGGAAACTTGAAAGACGTTTTAATGGGTTCAAACAAAAATCTCCTGCTTCTGTATCTAACTTTTTTACGAATTTCTGTTCTCTATGAACAAATTAACAGTCCTGAGACCAAACAGCAATGGATGAGAGCAGACAAGTACATGTTTTGCTTAGAAAAACGTTTTGAGTGACTAAAAGCAGGTTAGCGATCTTTTAAAGAGGTATACTAACTAGCTTTATGAACTAAATTCATTTTACCTACGTTTGGCAAGTATAGTTTCGTTAACAATTATCAAATTGTTGTTGTTGTTGCGCATATTTATCCTCTTGTCACCGGACAGCGTCAAACGCTAGCTGTTGGACGATCTGCACACTTTTCATTGCATTGACTACTTCCATGATTGGAGGAATCCGCACCTGCTTAAGACTTTTCATAAATTCAATGTTCCCGTGGATTTCTTCGAATTCTTGCACACTGAATTTGCTGCTTGTTCGAAGCCACCAATCCGAGGTAATCATCATGAAACGTCTCATCCAAAGACGCTAAACGTGATCAGAGTGGGGTTGAACCCATATCATGCAATCAGGGTCGTCGTTAAAACGACGCCTTTACCCATTCGGCCACGCTGTCCTCCATCAAAAAAGTTGTTTATTTTTCAGAGAATAGACATGATGCAGAACATGCTGGAGTTGGAAGTTTCCGAGGAGCAAGTGAAAAAGGGCCGTATAACAAGAGGTAAAGCTTTATGTTTTATGCTTAGATGCTATTTCTTGCTCTGATGCGCCTTTTTAAATTAGTTTTTGAAAACCTGATTTTTTTGATATTGTAATTACTGTAGCTGATAAAAAGAACGGTTTCTGTCCATTGGTCAGCAGATTGGATCCTTGTAGGACATTGGCTGATACTGCAATTTTATTGCGAGAAATTATTAGTTTGTTAAATTCAGGTCTCACTCGTACTGAGATAGTTGGCAATTCTATGTTGATGATATTAGCCGGCTATGAAACCACTGGAAACAGCATGATTTTCTTGGCATACAACCTGGCCGCGTATCCCGAAGTTCAAGAAAAATTAAGAAAAGAAATAGACGAAACATTAGAAAAAAACGTAAGAACATTATTGTTTGTTACTTTTTCAAAATTTGTGAAATATTAGCCGAGTTTAGTTTTGAAAATTTATTCAACTACTTCATTCTTGTTGTTAAATTTTTAGCTCACGATTAGATTTCTTTTGTTTAATTGTCTTTTGTTGTTAGATTGTCGTAGTACAGTATATTCTTCTTAAATTTTGACAAAATTTCAACCTCATTTATTCTTAAAATAGTAGAGGTTAAAAAGAGCAATTTTGATCGATTGTTAAAGCTGCACGAAAAAGAGTACCAACAACTCAGTTGCTCTGATCGCTAAAACTAGGCTCTTTCGTCACAATACGGTACAGTAGACCAGAAATAGTTATTTTTGTTTAATTTGACTCGTGTTTTTAGTTATTTTTTAGCCGTTTTTGTCATACTGAGGCTGGCATTGTTCTTAGTTTGTTCGTGAATTTTAGACAAAAATGAGAATTGTCTTCTAACCAAACTTTTAGTAACAAGAAAAGTATAATTTGCATTAAAATTAAATCTAAAAAATGGTGCTGAGTGCCGCAGAAAAAGCTAGCTTATTATTACTGTTTGTTTCTTCACCATCTTATAGACTTATACCAAGTGTTTAACATGTTTTCAGGGCAAGTTTGATTACGATGCCCTCAACGGGATGAAATATTTGACAATGTGCCTCAATGAATCCTTGCGACTGTACTCGCCAACTGTAAGGTGATAAAAAATCGTTTAACATTTTTTTTATCAACCACTGTTAGCATGAGAAAGTTCCGATGTGCTCCAAGTTTTGATATTTTTTGTTTCAATGTTAAAAAAAAAAAAACACTGCGTAGTTTCGATTCGATATGAGAAATTAACTTCAACAATTTTTCAGTGTTGAAGAATTTACTTGTAGACAGTCATTTAAAGCAGAGGTGGAATCCTCGAGGACACATTTTGAAGTCCTTGCCTTTGTTTTGAAAGTCAAGTCCTTGGCCTCGAAGCCTCATGTCCTCGAAAATTGCCCTGTCCTCAGCCGAGGACAGCACTATTTTTTAAAACGTCAAAACTTCGTTGGAAAACGACAGAAACCTCTCCGAAAATTTGCGATTTTTTTGTTTATTTTGGAAATGCCTGAAAAAGATTTTTGAAGACCTTTTTTTTTGGAAGACACTTGCGCCTGTGTCCTTGACCACGAGCCTTGTGTTCTCGACTCCACCTCTGATTTAAAGATAATGAATGTTGTGTTACTGCAAGATGGTGTTTGTTATCGAATCGACATTGCTGTTGGGCGTGACCCAAGTCATTTTTAGTTTGCCATTGTTTAAATAGAATTCAAGGATTTTCACGCGCAAGTACAGAGATGTTAAAAGCTCAAAAGCAGAGATGCCCAAAGTCCGCCCTCGAAGAAATTTAATTCGGCCCACGTCAAGAATGCGATTTTGGCCCCATACCAAAGTTCTCGCTAGCTATCGTGAACGAAAGATACTGTTGTGCAGCCCTGAGGTCCAAAACCGGCAAAGATCTTTTTTTGTTTTACCGCACAAAATCCGGGTCCTCAGCAATTCCCGCTGCAAACTGACCACGAACAAAATGACCGCGAACCAACTGACCGCCAACTAACCCTAATGTAGGCGGTCAGCCACGAACCAACTGACCGCCAACTAATCCTAACCCTAATGTTGGCGGTCAGTTGGTTCGCTATCAGTTTATGGCGCTCGGTTGACTTGGTTCGACAAAATTCTACTGTTTGGTTAAACAAACTGTACTTCTCTCAATTTCGGTTTTCGTGGACGTTCTTCACCCACAAGCAACCTCGCTGAGTCTAATTTGGTCCTCCATTGAAAATGTTTGGGCACCCTTGGCCAAATGGAATACAGGTAAGGAATGCATGAATCAAATGTTTTCAGGAATGTTCGTTTGGCTGAGAAGGACATTACAATCGAAAACGTTCACATACCAGCAGGTGTCACTGTTGATATTCCAATGTGGGGAATGTCCCATGACGAAGAATATTGGGATGAGCCATACGAATATAAACCAGAGAGGTAGTTAATTACTTATGCTTTGGATAGAGCCTTGCAAGCATGCTTTACATTGCTTTATAGTCTTATTTGATGTGAAAGTGTAGTTTCGTAGTCTGCTTTGATCAAAAAGTAGTAAAAGCATTACGCACTTCGCATGTTATCACAGAAATGTGATTGCTGTCTCTTTGCAAATGGTTAAATTTCATTTTCAAGACACATGTAACTAATCAATCGATGGTGTAGTGGTAGCTTTGGGTTATATTTCCAGTCAGATCGAGCCAAAAACTATAAACATTGGTCTTCACAGCCTTGCTTGACGTTCAGCACTGAAGGAGACAGTGTGAAGCATCCACCGAGTCTGATAAACAGGTGAGCTGGTTGGAAAGCAAATTGAAAAGGTCGGATAATTTTGTGAATAGAGACCTAGGTACAATTACTACTATGTTCTACTTAGGTATCGTTATTAGTCAAAGCTGTAATATAGAGTTGCATAGTAAATTATATATAGATCATACATTGAAATGATGATCTTGAACGCAGGAGTCCTACGACCTACAAGGCTGCTAGCGTTAGCTTGTTATGGTATTTACAATCTAGATATGTATGTAACTGCCATGGCCAGTGCACTAGACAACGAAGGAGACTTGACACGTTTCTACTACTCAAGTTTACAAACTCCCACTTGTCATTTTAAACAACAAGCCTGGCCAGTTTATTGTTTTATCCTACCAGACCACCGATCCTTTCTGAGTGGACCACTTTAGTGGCAATCGCCTTCATATAACTCTGCTAATTGCTTTTCCATATTTTTAGGATGGCAGATATGAGCCAGATTGATCCCATGATTTTCCAACCATTTGGTGCCGGACCTCGAAATTGCATCGGCATGAGACTGGCTTTGTTGGAAATTAAACTTGCGTTTTGCAATTTACTCCACAACTTTAAGCTTGAGTTTTGCGAAGATACACCGGTTTGTGAATGCTTCGTCATAGCTGAAATAGTAGTGGAGTTGTTAAACGAATGAAGTCTCAAAAATATCTCTATCTCAATTTTTTCTGAAGTTTGTTTCTTTCCAAGTTCATCTCCCATTCGCAGCTAGGTCCAATTTTTTAACTTGTTAAGATTTATAGAAATAAAGTTAGCATTTTAACTATGTCAAAATTTTCCATTTGCTAAGATTGCTTTAATTTTTTTGATAAGATGCTATCAGTACTCCGTAGTTTCAATACTTCTCTAAGCTTTGGTAAAGGTTGTTCAAGTTTTTTGTTTTTCTGCGCGTAAAATGCATCAACATCAACACATTGTCTTTTTTTGTTTTCAGAACCCGCCTTTAGAAGTTACTTTCAAGTCAAGTTTAAAACCAAAAAAGGACTTATACCTCAAAGTGGTACCAAGAGATTTTGAGTAGTTTTTGTTGCAAACTTTTCAATTTTGTCGATGCTTTGCTTTTTGCTTAAGTTTAATTTTTCCTTTGCGTGTTAGTTTGTTTTTTGGCCCATGGGGCAAAACTTTTGATTGTGCTGGACAACCAAGATCGATTTCAGAAATTGTTATTTGTTCAGTGGCGGATTCCGAGGAGACCGTACCCCACTGCTCAAACCAAAAAAATATTACACAAACTTTTAACGCATAAAATTCAATGCAGTAACTGCAGCAAGACCCATTTCTTGTCCAGACTTAACAGCAAAATATTCGATGGGGATGGGTTGGGAGAATGAAGATCTCCAAAGTTATCTTTTTAATGCAAACGAATTAAGTTAAAACTTGTGATTTTTATTTTATTTTGTGATTTACCGGCTTGTAATAAAAAGGCTGAAATTTTATAATTAGCCCTCCGTCCTCATAGCCTATTTACGCAGCCAGTTTAATCATGTTTTTGCACTGTTAATTTCTTTGCCACATTTTAAAAGCATTAATTTTTACAGAGAATAGGCCTAAAGTATTAAGTTATGTTTGAAAAAATTGCAAAATCTCCGAGGGCTGGGGCTTCGTCTCGAGCCCCCGATATAGCCCTCCCCCCATGCAGATTTCTGGCTGCGCGTCAGGCATGAAATAAATTTGAACTAACTGCCAGAATACAAAAATTTATATCGGAATAACACACGGTGACTAGTTGTACCTAAAGCCATTAAACTGAAAGGGAAAATCGTGCAAAAACGTTTGCAAAAACATATCTTGAGCTGACTCTCCTGCAAACATTTCTGGATCTGCACCTGTTGTTTACATGAGTTGTTTAGAATTAAGTTTTGAAATGTTGCATTGGTAATTAAATTCATTGTGTCTGTACAGCCGACAATATAACCTTGATTTCAATTCGTGAAATAAAAGTTGTTAACTTTTCTTTCTCTTTGAGATCTATGACAAGATTTATTTTCAAATGGTGATGTCGAGAGGTGGAGTCGAAGACTCAACGTTCAAGGCTAAGGATTCAAAAACAAAAAACCCCGAGGCGAAGGCCTAGGAGTGACTTTTTGAGGCTAAAGACAGGAATGGTCAAGAATCAAGATCACAATTTTTTAAATTATGGTCAGTAAATTTTCTATAATTTTTAAACGCGAAAGTGCTGAAGATATTGCATTTTAATAATAATTTGGTTGTAATGTTTTGACGTTTGCTGGCCATATCTTTTAATATTTAATCGTTTGCGTGCTATCTGGCCTAAAAGCTACCAGCGCGGAAGCCCAGGGAAGAGCCACCAGAACGGCGACTACTTAAAAACAAGCAATGCGAAAAAAATGTCTTCCCGCAGGAATCGAATCTGCAGTCTTTGGATTATCGGTCCACTGCTCTACCACTTGAGCTGGAGAAGACGTCTCCTCGGATAAATAGCCAAAATTAAGCATGCGTGGAGACGTCTTCTCCAGCTCAAGTGGTAGAGCAGTGGACCGGTAATCCAAAGGCTGCAGGTTCGATTCCTGCGGGAAGACAACTTTTTCGCATTGCTTGTTTTAAGTAGTCGCCGTTCTGGTGGCTCTTCCATAGGCTTCCGCGCTGGTAGCCTTTAGGCCAGATAGCAAGCAAACAATTAAATACTGCATTTTGTTAAGTTTTTGATGATAATTCGAAAATAGTAGTTTCTAAAAATAATATTGATTGCCATTTTGAAGTTTTACACGTTAGCAGCTGATGTTTATTACGTACCCGGTCCCCATACGGTCGACCGCCTCCGTTAAGTAATCTACGAGCAAGTGCTGTAAACTTTAAAATTTTTTTTACAATGGTGATATTTTTTTGTCGTTGTCTCTTCATTTTAATTGTAAACACGTCAAGAAGTAATTGTAGTGGGGTGTTTTTTCGTGTATTTGTTCGCACACTGACGCTGCAATTATCCAATTTAAATTCGGTGGGTTAATTCATTTGTTTGGCCTATTAATTTTCCTTTCTAGTGCTTTTCGTGTTTGTGCTTTCATTTATATTTAGCCAAATATTTGTTCTTCACTGGCATCATCCAAGACCAAACTGATGATTTTTCAACGTGGCGCAGGAACTAGATGAGCTCTGTGCATTTTTTCTCGCCGTAATGTCAACTTTAGATTGTAATTGAAATGCTTTGGTCGCATTAACTCAAAATAAATGATTCTGCTCCCCAGGGGCGGGTTGTGCCTATTTGAAACGTGGGGGCTGCAAACGGATTTGTTTCGTAATATTGTACAGAGCTACGAATCTACGAAATTTAACTATTTCCTGTTGGCCTACGCTTACCTATACGGTAAAATTTTCCCTTTGTATTAACTTATTTTGGCGTTTACAATGGTGCTTCGTTATGGTAACATGACTGTAGAGCGTTCTTTACGAATAAGTCTAAAATTTTGATTTTTTTGGTTCAACTTAGCAAATACATGCAATAAAGAAAAGCAGTTAGGCATTGCACTTAACAGTGTGTACATTGAAAATGAAACAATCAAAACAGCATTTAAGAAACAATAAGATACACAACTAAAAAAAATAATGAAAATAAAAACACTCGTAGTAATCGCAATAAGGTTATTTCAATTTGAATGCTAATCACATAATTTTTTTAATTGCATGTAGTCACATTCAAAACGTTACTTGAGATTTGAGAATAAAGTCCATTCGACGCTTTTTTATTGCAGTAGTGGCCTTAGGAATGTGCAAAGTGTGCAAATGCACAGGGGCCCCCCATTTGACCTATCGCGCGCAGAAAAAATTTGATAATGAAAAACTATAGCAAATTATGATAAAAAGTTTATGCATTTGTTTTAAGTGTCATTACATTTATGTAACCCCTTCCTCAAGATGCACTTGTTCCAAATGTTATTACACGTATCCCTCTTTCCAAGACAATATTAGTTTTAACTTTTAAGTCATATTTAGTAAACAGATAATAAAAATTTACTGGTAAAGTCAACTTACTACTCTATTTTTTTTTGCTTGCTACTGTTAGGCTGCTCAGGTCATATGCGTATCCAGGGGGGGCCCGGCCCCCCAATTAAAATGCTACCCATGATAAACATGTCACAAAAAAGACTGTTGTTTCTTCAGCTTCAGTTTCTTTTAGCATCTTCGCATACAGCAGTACACTCGTACAGCAGTAATTAACAATTGTATTGAGCCTGGGGACCCGGGCCCTCTCAATTTAATTTTTACCAACCAATTTAAATGGGTCCCCTACAAGATTATTTATATGGCCCTCTAATTTAAATGGGCCTCCAGCGACAATATTGATCCAGGGGGCCAGGGCCCCTTAATTTAATTTTTGCCAACCAATTTAAATGGCCCCCCTACAAGAATATTTATATTGCCCTCTAATTTAAATGGGCCTCCAACAATAATTCTGTTTCAGGTGGCCAGGGCTCCTTCAATTTAATGTTGCCAACCAATTTAAACGTATAACCCGAGTGAAATTAAGCGTTTCTATCCTAAAAGTTGCTAAATGAGGTTCTCATCTAAACTTTTTATGAATGTAATGCAATTACCAGGTATGGATTTAACACATGGCACAGTGCCAGGGGCCCCGCGCTCAGTTATGACTTTTTTTGGTCTTCACCTGTATTTAACACGAAAATATTCAAAAATCTCCAAGTGCCAGGGGCCCAACTCAATGTAAATCCGACTCAGGCAATAACATGGTTTGTAGGCATAACTATCTATTGCACATTTTTCAATTACGATTCACCTCCACCTCGCCAGTTTTTATGCAACAAAATACTTATGAAAAAAATTAGCTTCAGTAAGGGGAATGCTCATTGAAAAAATTTTTGAATTGAGAGAGCCTGGGCCCCTGGCCGTATATGTACTCCTATAACTGGTTGTTTTCAAGACAAAACAATAATCTATAACGAAAATAATCAACTGAATTGTTATTTACTGCTAAAATACTGCAGGAGGGAATGTATACTTTACTTCCCCTACCTGGGCGAAATCACTAATAAACTTTAACCACAAAATGCAAGATTTTAAACGTGTTTTGGACTTAAATTGCAAGCAAAAGGAGGCCTGAACTACTTAATTTTTTCAATTGGCTTTCAAATGTTAAAAGTCTAGTACTTTCAAAAGGCTCTGAAAATGTGCAAAATGTGATCCAATGGTATTAAAACTAGTACTTTTTTTTCCAAAAAATTACGAAAATTGTCCAGCGGCTGGGGGCTTCGCCCCCAGACCCCCGTCTATGATACGTTTGAATTACAGTACACTGCTTTACTTAAGCACGTCTCCCAATTTACACATTTTCGCATTTTAACTAGGCTATTGGTTTAAGCTCTCTTCTTGAACGAGTTCCTAGTTACATGCCAACACCAGGCCACGACTTCTGATCTTCCATTCTACGATATCTTTGCCCTACCAAAAAATTCCTCTTTCGAAGTTTCTGATGACGTTATTGCATGTGATTTGTGGTTGCCTCCCAATCAAAAATCCTGGCTACGCCTATGACTCAGGTAGTCGTTTTTCCACTTGTTTTTTTTTTCAACTGCTTTCAACAACTGGCAGTAATAGGTTTTTGGCTAACGTATGCAGTATATCATATGCTAAGCAGTATAAAGCATTCAAACATTATTGCTAAGTACTCAAACATATTCTATAATAACACTAGCGTACTGAAAGCAATTGCTGAAAGTTTACGTTAATTTACTGCAATTAATTGAGTTAATAGTCTAGATGAGAGGAACTTATGAACAAACATTTGATTTAATTAGGGCTGCAATAGCATTGGTCTTCTGGTGTTGTTATTTGTGAAATGCATTGTTGCGCTCAATTGCAAGTGCAGATAAATAAATCATGATAAAGTGGTGTGAAAAGAAAAGGCCCCCCCCATTTAATTTGCACAGGGGCCCCCCCTTTCCTTAGGCCACCACTGTTTTATTGTCGAAGTATAGTCGATGACTTTATCATCTTTTCATTAGAGCCAATGAGCCATCAATGCTTTCGATATTTTCTTTTTCAATGGAAAGCCTTGCCAACTTTTAAAGCTGCACTATCATTTGAAATGTTGCAGCCCTTGCTGCAAAAAATGCTCCACTCGATTTCGCTCGTTGAAGAAAAAAAAGATTGATTTTCTGTCTGCACGGCTGCAGTCTAAGCTGATGAATAATTTGTAATGCAAACGAAAAGAAAAACTGTCTCGGTTTAGTACAGGGGTCGGCAGCCTTCGGCAAAGCTGAAAACCAGCGTTGAACTTGACCCAAATTTTTATTTATCCTGGATTGGATTTAGACGAATTTTCAGTGAAAATCAGGTGATCTCCAAAAAAAAAAAAAAGGTCTTCGCCGAAATCCGAAGGCTTTTTCTGGCCGAAATCACAAATTTAAACGGTTTTTCCGGCCAAAAACAGGTGATCTCCAAAAAAAAAAAGGGGTCTTCGCCGAAATCCGAAGGCTTTTTCTGACCGAAATCACAAATTAAAAAAAAAAAAAAGGCAAAGCCCCCCTGCGCTCCCGCTGGCTACGCGCCTGTATGACAGTAACAGTCAGGGCTGTAGGTCTCGAGACCGGTCTCGGTCTCGAGACCAATTTTTTGTGGTCTTGGTCTCGGCTGTTTTGTACCGGTCTTGGTCTTGGTCTCGAACCGTCGTGGTCTTGGTCTCGTAGCTCAAAAATTGGTCTCGAGACCGGGTAATTTTTGTAAGTAAAAAAAAATAGCTAATTTTGTAATTTTGGTAGAAAAAATAAAATAGCGAGATTGTGTAAATTTTGTAAGTAAAATGTAGTTTTGTAAGAAGCTAACGAAGCGGTTACATTATCGGTTGGACAAAGAGGTTTTGCACTTGGAGATTAAGATTGTCGCGTTTTTACATGAGAAAACACGTCATTCACACATAGCGGTTTTGATGACGAGGAACGAAACTAGAGTCCAAGCAAAACTACAGAGTTCTTGCCCAATTCGAGCCCTGCAGATGTTTTTGCGACTTTTTTAATCCCCATGTAATAGAAGTTTTTGTGTCAAAGGATGTACACAATGCTACTTTTGAGATTATAGAGTGCTGCACAAACAACTGAAAAATTTTTTGGCAGTCGTTTAAGCAGTTGTTGAAAAAAGTTCGCCTTTTCGCTTTTGCAATTTTACGACGCTGCTAAAGAAGCAAAAACCTCAACTCGAAATAGACAAAGCTATAGGAATTAAACTGTTTTACAAGCATAGTCGCTAAAATTGACGTCGATGTTCTCAAAATTTAAAAACAAATCAAAAAACAAACGAGGCTGAAAATCGGCAAAAAATTAAAAACAGCCAGTCACAATTCAAAATTTACTGATTCTTATCAAAAAAGAGTGAATACATTGTGTACATATTACTTTATTGTTGATTGCAGTCGCATAGCCAGGATTTCGCAAGGGGGGAGGAGGGGCTTTTTTGGAAGTTTGATACAACCGAAAAGGAACTTGACCCAAATTTTTATTAGTCTTAAATTAGATTGAGGTGGTTTTTCTGTCAAAATTAGGTGATCTCCAAAAAAAAAAAGAAAAAAAAGGTCTTCACCGAAATTCAAAAGATTTTTCCGGCCGAAATAAGAAATTCAAGGTTTTTTCCCGGCTGAATATAGATGATCTCCAAAACAAAAAGGTCTTCACCGAAATTCAAAGGGTTTTTCCGGCCGAAATCAGAAACTCAAGGGTTTTTTTCGGCCGAATGCAGGTGATTTCCAATAAAAAAAAGGTCTTCACCGAAATTCAAAGGGTTTTTCTGGCCGAAATTAGGTGATCTCAAAAAAAAAAGGTCTTCACCGACTTTGAGTGAGCTCCAGAACCAAAAAAATCCACTATTCTGGTCCAAACAACGGCAAGTTCTTCACAACTTCGGCTCCCAAATCCCTTTATGGGGGGAAGGGGGCTGTTTTCATCTTTGGAGCAAAAATCGGCCTCAAAAGCACTAAAAACGTGCTATTTTGCATATTTTTCAGGCCAATGGGGAAGTTCGAGCTTCCCCCACCCCCCGCTGGCGACGCTACTGGTCGATTGTCGACAACAGTGATATACTAATCTACAGTATATATTTTGTCTCTTTGTCAACAGCGAACAAACCCACTACTTTAAAATTGGCAAATTTTGTTTGTTCATGATGTCTAGGCCGAAGCTAAACGTAAAATGGCAAGTGACGCAAACAGGAGGGCAAAGTGGGCTGCAGCTCTCCTCTTTTTAGTCATATCACTTACAAAATTTGATTCATAAATGCAAGCATTTAAACGTGTCATGGATTTGACCGGTACAGGTGAAGAAGAGGGGCTAAAGTGGTTGAGCAATTTAATTCTATCAAACGACTTCCGAATCTTAGCAATTAAATTCTGAGCGATTTTAGCAATTAAGTAGTTCTAAAAACGTGTGAAATATGATTCAATGGTTATTTTTTACGAAAAATGACAAAAATTGTCTAGCGACTGGGGCAAACCTCTGGATGAGTTACGATTAAGTAACAAAAGTTTGCTCAGCGCGACGACAAGACAGTGCTGCGGACTCGAACTTGAACTCGAAAAAACTTGGTATTTTTGCCGAACTCGCTCTCGAAAAAAGAATAATTTTGCTGACCTCAAACTTGAACTCGAATAAAACTGGCCGAGTTCGTAGAACGAAATTTAAAGATTAAAAAATCCTTTGAAATATTTTTGTTGATCAAGCTTTGTAAATTGAGATTGTGATTTTCCCAACAGTGCATGTTTTTCACTTTTTATGCTTAGGCGACCTAGAATAACAGCTAGGAGTATAAAAACAGAAACGATTAAGGTGGAAAAGCGACGCAACGTTTTATCTTGAGTTAATTAAGTGATAAGAAATTTGTCTCTTATATAGCGAAACCTTTACTATCATTGCGTTAACAGTTATCTACTCCCATGATTCTCAACCTATGGGTCGCCTAAAAATTTTTTAGGGTAGTTTTTTTTGTAAACATCTTCAAAGAGTGAAACTTGCAGAAAGCAATACAGTAATAAAATAAACGCATATAGTAGTCAACCCTAGTTGCATTTTTGTAACAAAAAACTCCAGCAGTGAAATTTTGAGTTTCTCAAGATTGCAAAGGTGTAAAACGCTTAAAAGTGGTAAACGATATATTTTCAAATTAAATCCTTTATTATGCTCGCTGTAATACGCCGAAGCGTGTTACAAGTTTACTGGGCCTATCTCCGCGTCATTGCGCCCTGGCAACACAGCTCTTTTCGGAGAAATATCGCAGCGGTGGCGAGCCGTTGGCAACACTGTGTCCTATTTGATCGGCCCGAGATTTGAATCTCAGACCTCCCGCTCCAGAGACGAACGCGTTACCGCTCGACCAACTAGCATAGAATTCACGCAGTGAAGAAACTTTGAGCTCGGGGAGACTAGAAATCAAAGGTCATGTATGTCAGACTACGTAAGGACGTTATTGGTAAGGATATTGAAAGCTAAATAGCAAATATTCATAAACATTTCAGTGAAAACTTCTTTGTACGATTTTTAACACAGTTCTGTCGTCATGAAAAGTTTTTTTTCTACATAGCTTTTAATTTAAACTATGTATCAGAATATACACGGGCCACAAAATTTTTCACCACTGATTTTTTTAATAAACTTAAGTCGCTTTGAAAAAAGTTTGAGAACCAATGGTCTACTCTACAGTTTGTAAAAAAAGTACGAAACTTGGGTAGTATTTGCAGCTCAGTGGAATAAATCTGCGAGTTTAATTTTTGACAAAAAATGAGCAATACATAAGAAATGAGTTTGAGATTGAAAAGATTCACGATATATGAAATAAGTCGCGGCGGTTAATTATTACAATAAAATTAATTTTGGTTGCACAATTTTCGAATTGAAAGCTTCATACCAAATTTTGTATTAAATAGGCTAGCACAACGCAAAAGTGTGAAGTCTTAGTGAAAATAGCTTTTAAGCAAATTAGTGCAGTCTATTCGTGACAGAAAAGTACGTTGTTTATCGTATTTGATGAATTCAAAAATCTATATTTTACTTTTAACAGAATATTAAACAACATTTTATGATAGTCCTTGAATTATCATTTATTGTTTCATTAATTTTGTAGTGGCAAATATTCATAGCATAGAGCCATTGATATTTTTATCGAACTTAATTTCGAAAAAATTTAAATTTCAAAATAGACCGAACTTAAACTTGAACTCAAATAAACATGATCGAGTTTGCAACCCTGCAACAAAATATTTTTCGGGTGAAAATTGTGTTGTTTTGTTTAAGCCTTCTCTTAGCATAATCGTAGTTACACGCTTAGAAATCCCCCCCACCTCCTAATTGAAACTCCTGGCTGCGTTTTTGCAGCTATGCCTTTAATACGGTACTTCAAATATACAAATAGCTTTTTACATTTTTTTTGTAATTTTATTTCATTAAGTTTGCATTCAGTTTTATTGACCCGTAATTTCTGACAAAAACAAAAGTGACCAGGCTTCGAGCTTTGAATAAGAGGCATTAAGTTTAGTTAAAGGATCTCTTTTTTTGGTGAAAATCCGCATAAAATGATCTGTTTAGGTGTTTTGATGAAGTAATCGTCACTTGGACTAAAGCACTTTGTCATCTGAATCAATTTATATAATCATAAAACCAACTTATGAGCTAATATGAGCTCCAAAAACTTTTTTTCAAAAAATCGAAAAAGCTATTGATGACGTCATTTTTTTGGTCTCGGTCTCGGTCTTGGTCTCGAACTTTGCCGGTCTCGGTCTCGAAGCCAAAATTGAGATCGAGACCGGTCTTGGTCTCGGTCTTGGTCTTGGAAAAATTTTGTGGTCTCGGCCTTGGTCTTGGTCTCGGACGAGTCGGTCTCGACTACAGCCCTGGTAACAGTAAATGAAAGTTCTTGTGCATTTCCATTTCGTCACGAGTATTTAAGTTCAGTTGCGTACGCAGGATTTTCGAAAGGGTTGGGGGGGTGGGGCAAAAATTGCATCCACAAAAAAGTTGCGCTAAAACAAACATGATCTATGATAGGCGCAGGTAAGTTGCGCTAAAACAAGCAACAGCAGCTGCTATCGCTATACGTATTAGCTTGTCATTGCTGTGACCAGGGGTGCTGAAACATGGGGGGGAATATATCCCCCCAATAATTTGGCTGTACCCCACCAATAGTTTGAGAATGGTCCAATCTGCATCCCCTCCAATAATATGAATGGGTGTACATCTGAGCGTAAATTTGGGGGAAAAAGTGGTCTATTTTTGATGAAGACCTTTTCTTTTTTTTTTGGTCTTCACCTGAATTTGGGAAAAAAGTGTTTTTTTGGTCTTCACTAAATTCCCACTCCTGAAAAAAATCATGGTCGAGGTTCATCCCCCCAATGTTGAAAATTAGGGCAAAATTGCAAATTATCCCCCCCAATGCTCAACAAAGATCGGCGCCACTGGCTGTGACCAATGACATTGCTTTGAAAAATGAAAAAAAAAAGATAAAAAAATACTTTTCTGGCGATCCAAAGGGGGGGAGGACATGGCACAATGCCCCCCGTAAATACACCCCTGGTTAAGTTGTGTTTTTGACTTAGCCTATTGTTTTTGACTTACCTTAGCCTAACTTTCTATGACAAACACAACAGCAACAGTCTCGATTACTAGACGTGACAACCAGTGGCGGATCCAGAAAATATTGGTGGGGGGGGATTTGAAGCCAAAACCTCAAAAATTCGGATGTCTTCACCAAAGTTGAGAGTGATTTTTTGGCCGAAATCGGAAATTCAAACGTTTTTTCCGCCCAAAATCAGGTGGTCTCCAAAAAAAAAAAAAATGGTCTTCACCAAAATTGAGACTGATTTTTTGGCCGAAATCGGAAATTCAAACGTTTTTTCCGCCCAAAATCAGGTGGTCTCCAAAAAAAAAAAAAAAGGTCTTCACCAAAATTGAGACTGATTTTTCGGCCGGATTCGTTACGTTTAGGTCGGTGGGGGGGGGGATGCATCCCGAAATGGAGCCGAATTATTCAAAATAAGGGCTGATTTTTCGGCCAAAATCGTAACTTTTAGGCTGGTGGGGGGGGATGCATCCCCCCCATCCCCCCCCCTAAATCCGCCACTGGTGACAACATAAACATGTGTGCATTTTTTTCGTCCAGATTTTGTGGAAACCTTATTTATGCCCGCGCCCAATTATTGAGCTTGATTTTGGCCCGGCAGCATCAAAAGATTGCCGATCCGTGGTTTAGTAGAAGTTGCGGAGATTGGCAATTTCTAATTGCTTGCCCTCGTGTGTGGTTAGAAGGTTGGGATGAGCTGGCTGGATCGGCTATGTGTAAATTTAGATGCTGTGAAACACCAGCCTAATGGGAAAGCAGATATGTGAGGAAGGTGCTACCTCACAGTTGTGAAAATCTTGAGTTTTTGATAATTTTCGACATTACTTTTCAGTTTTTCAATGCGGATTGATCATAATCTAACTGTGAATGACCAGCATGTTGAATTTCTGAATAGTATTAAATACCTTGGTGTTACAATTAGCAGTGTTCTTTCTGATGAACTCGATATTAAAGCTTGAGTAAGATCTATACATTGCATTGCTAATATGCTTCGTACTAGGTTTTTCAAATGCTCTTTTAATGCAAAAAACATTTTGTTTCGTTATTTTTGTTCCTCTATTTACGGCATCAATCTTTGGTGTTGTTATCCTGCGTCCAGTATAAGTCGTCTTCGTGTAGCTTACAACAATGCTTATCGCATACTTTTTAATCTCCCTAGAAGATTACACATCAATGAAACTGTGGTTAATAACGGCATCTCGACCTTTCATTCGTTAATGAGAAAACATAGTGCAAATTTCTTAATAAGATGCAAGCACTCTCCAAACGCTTACATTTAACAAATTTTTGGCTCTGCATGTTTTCTTGATTCTGATTTTTCAGTACATTACTTAAAATTACATTTTGGCTAAATTAGCACGTATGTTTATGCTGTGTGTTGTGCCTAATAAATTTGTTTGTGTGTTTTTGTTTTTCGCGTTAGTGTGGACCTTTGTTGAGTCTGACACAAATAATAATAATAAGAAGAAAAAATTTTGGCAACATTTGGAAAAACGTCACAATTTATTGTAAATTCTGGTGCAATAAAAATAAATGACGTTTAATTTCCGGTTGTTTTGTTTGTCTGAGTTCCGGTGGGTAGGTTTTGCTCTGCTGCAGATGATTGCAGTCGTTTGTCATCCTGTTGCATCATCAAACACAGAACATGGATATAGCAGCAAGGATTATAAATGAAGTGCCATCTTAAACACACACCAGACACTGCGCGAAGAAAACGAAGACAAGCCCAAACATAATTGAATACAACAGCAAGCAAAGCAAGTGAGGTGTTACTATTTAGGCTATTGAGATTGAGGAGCGGAGTGATTTTGAAGTCCATAGATATGTTATGTTCCAAAGCTACAGAAGTTCATTCAATTTTCGAATTGTTCAATATCTGATAGTGATATTCATTTAGTGTTCAAATTCTGATTTTTTTTATTTTCGTTGTCAATTATCATATCAATCAAAAACTGTTTACTACCGAATGTATTGTAATATGTCAGATATAATTTATTCGCTTATTACATAAACATACGAAATATAACTTATTATACTGCAGTATGTATCAATGGATCAAATCATATACCGGTAAAGCAGTGTTATCATGTTAAAATAGGCCTATATTCTAGTATGCTACCGGTAGTGGTACAGTAGCCTACTGAAGCTAGTTGTCTGTTATATACGGCAACCATACAGTAGCCTAACTAATCATAAACACTACAGTTCTACTCTGCTTTCTAACAGTCGTAGTGTTCTTGTACTTTTGCTCAAGGAGACAATGCAGAATGGAAATAAACACAGGCAAAATGCACTCACAGCCTGCAGAAATAATCAGATTCAGACTAAGTACCTATAGGCTACCCTGCACCAGGGCATGGTATGGAATGGAAGATGATTTTTCCATGTTTCATTCTGGCAATTATCTTCCATTCCATTTCCATTCCATACCAAAAATCTTCCATTCCATACTAAAATTTTCTTCCATATTCCATTCCATACTAAAATTTTCTTCCATATTCCATTCCATACTTCCATATCAAAGAAATTTTAGACTGGAAGCAATGCAACGTATATTTTGTTGCTTTGCATCTTTGTAATGTTGTAAGCAATCGCTCGTGAAGGTGCGCCAACAATACTAAGATGCCACGACCGGTATCTGGTATGCATATTGCATATGGTTTGATGCATAAGCGTAGCCTGGATTTTGAATTGGGAGGAGGGCTAAACCACAAATCATGCAATGACATTGACATCATCAAAAGTTTTTGAACAGAGGAACTTTCTATGGAACAAAGAATGAAAGATCAAAGCTGGGCGTCTGATTTGGCTCGTAACCTGGATTTGCTATAGAGGAAGGACTAGAACCGCAAGTTAAACATTTTTCTATCCTATCAAAATTGGTAGACGTGGTGAGAAATTTGTGCATCTGAAACATGTCACAGAGGGGACATAGGGGCGGACCCCCCAGTTGCTGGGCAATTTTTTGTAATTTTTTGGAAAAAATGGCTATTTTAATGTGATTCGGATCACATTTTGCACATTTTCAGAGCCATTTGAAAGAACAAAATTTTTGATGTTTGAAAGCCAATTGAAAAAATCACTCCCTTTACTTTAGGTCAAGTCCAAAACACGTTTAAAATCTTGCATTTTTGGGTTACATTTTGTGACTTTGCCTAAGTCAGGGAAATCAAGGTATATACAATGCTATCTGCAACATTTTTAGCATTAAATAATGCACTTGAAGATTTGCCTTTGAAGATTTTTGTTTTGTCATGTAAATAACCAGTTTTAGGAATATATGTCCGACCAAGGGCCCAGGCACCCTTGTTTTAATTCAATTATAATTAGTTCAAGAAGCATTTCCCCTAACTAGGTTTTTTCAAAAGCAATTTGTCGTGTGAAAACTGACGATATGGAGGTGGATTGTTATTTAAAGTTGATAATTTAAAGTTACTTAAAGTTGGTACATTTTAGATGCCATAAATGGTCACTAATCATGTTATTGCAATATCAAAGTTAGCTAAGGGCCTAAAACATATTATTGCATAAACAAGTTGGATGAGTGCCTGAAATTGCACCTTTTAGAACGAAAACGCTGAATTTCTCCCGGCTTGTACATTTAAATTGGTTGGTAAAAATTTAAATTGAGAGGGCATGGGCCCCCTGGTCGCCAATATTAATATTAAGCTGTTGCTAATTGCCGTTGTACGCATGTACTGTTGCACTCCAAAAATGCTGAATGAAACTGAATAAATAGGCTTTGTGTCATCATTTTTATCATTGGTAGCTTTTGAATTGGGGGGGTGGAGGCAGAGGGTCCTTCTGGCTATTCCTATGGTTCAATGATTACCGTAAAAGTTTGCCCTCACATCAACTAGAACATTTACCGTATTAGAAATACCAAGCTTTAACACCAAAAAGAAATACTATAAGCTTAAAAACTAAAAATATAAATAAAATTAAGCTGAAACGGGGATGAAATAACGAATATGAGTTTTCGTGACGATGTAAGGAAACAAAATTTATGACTGGGGAAATTGTCAGCTTCAAAATAAACAAAACAACCAGTCAAATGTATCAAGGTCGTCAACTCTAACATCAATGCTGCAATTCAATTGCAATGTACTTACAATGATGCAATACGTATACTGTTTGCGCAATGTACACTACCAAAGTACCGAGATTTGTCGACAAATAATATGCGTAGATATATTGAAGTTGAATACTTCTGTGACAGTATTATTTATCACTAGCCGACATCGGTATGTGTTTTTCTCTAAATACAATGCTCGAAATCTAGTATGGAAATATGGAAGATTGTCTTCCATTCCATTCTTGAAATCTTCCATTCTGACATCTTCCATATTCCATACCAAAATTTCTGTTCCATACCAAAATTCCATACCAAAATCTAGTATGGAATATATGGAAGATTGTCTTCCATTCCATTCTTGAAATCTTCCATTCTGGCATCTTCCATATTCCATACCAAAATTTCTGTTCCATTCCTTTCCATTCCATACCATGCCCTGCCCTGTACCATACCCAGTGGCATAGCTCAGAGCTAGGGGGGCAGCCTGCCCTGGGTGACACCATATTATGATGTGAAACCATTACTCCACTAATTTGTGGTGAAGACCTTGTTTTTTTATTTTGTTTGGTCTCCAACCTTATTTGCTCCAACCACCCACCTAATTTTACGGCGAAAACCTTTTTGTTTTTTTGGTCTGCACCTGTCTTTGGGCCAAAAAGTTGCTACTTTTTCCACAAAGACCTTTTTTTTGGTCTTCACCTGTTTCTGGACCAAAAAAGGGTTACACCACGAGATGCTGCCCCAGGTGCCACCATCCTTAGCAACGCGTCTAACCATACCAGTAATAATACCACCTTACTGATACTAGATGATAACAATAGTCTACTGAATACTGCTACTTGCTAGTAATTGCTTACTAGACACTGAAAAAGCTAGCCAGTACCAGCCAGGTGCAGTAGTCTAGTCTACATCTGACATGGTATAGCCCAACACTTTACTCAACATGCCGGCCAATTGCAACATTTTTTGAGCAAGGCCATTTTAACTTTTAGTTCAGGCCCGACGTGGATTTGCGAACAGTAGGCTACTGTAGTCATCAGGTTAGTCCTTTGTATTTATCTGTGATCAAGCCTACCTAGTTTCTGTTAGCAGGTCTGAGGTTAGTCCTAGTAGTCTAGAGCTAAGGCCTATACAACCAAGAAATTCATAAGTAACCTAGAGATTTTCCTTCAAACAATCAATATAAATTATGCGAAAAAGAATCAGCTTGTGCCTATATACTGTATAAAAGTGCTTATTTGCTGACCAAAATCTACTCGATGGTTACAGTAGTTTATATTTTGATTCAGAATTACAGTAGATTATCATAAACTTAAAGATGTTTTACCTTTTTTCTATTGAAACTTTTTTGCTACTATTCTTGGTGCTTGTTTTGGTAAGGTAGGTATTTAATAGGCCTATAGTAAGTCTGTAATGTAAAGTCATTGCACAAATATAATTATTTGAAATCGAGTTCATTACAGATTAAACAATGAACTTGCCAAGATATTCAAAATGATCACCAAGATATTCAAAATGTTCATCCATTTTCAGTTTTTGTTTGCTTATTTTTTGTTCAGCAGCCATGTAGCAGCTAATCATATTATAATGTAACTTTGTCTACTTCATTCTGCAACTGTATTAGAAAAAGCAGACATTGGTTTTATTGTTGCAGTTACACAGCTGACAGTTGTCTACCCAGTTATATTGACTTGACTTAAAAACAACAGAGACCTTTTGGCCTTTAAGTCAAGCTGTACATGATTAGGTTAAATATTTGTTCGCTTGTACTCTTAAAAATCTGCGGTATTCACTATTGTGTTCAATACTAAGCATCACTCAAGGAGACCAGTGTGATGACTAATTCTATTTTTAATAGTATAGGGTTTAACCTAACCTGTAAGCAGGTAAACAAACTAGGGTCTATCATTTAAATCAGAGGAACACCAGACTACTGATTGGCAAAAAAGACATATTAGGATTTTGCTAGATCTTTTCATTGTTTATTTCTTGTAGTAAAAGTGGAATAAAAGTTTATGTTCAAAACGCTGCTACAAAATTTCTGTATTTTGTTATAATACGGATAAAGTTGCCAACATATTCAAGTTTATCTAGGGGTCATTCTATTATAAGACAGTCAAAATTTTCAAATTTTGTAACCCACCCTCTCAGATTTTTTTCATACTCAGATATATGAAAGCCATTAAAAAATAATGAAGGTTACAAAAAACGGCATCAAAATTCATCAAGCGGTTTTCGAGTTATGATGGTTTCAATATTACCACTTGAGGGCACTGTTCGGCAGTCCCAAATTTTTTAATTTACGTAAAAATCTTTATCCTTATGCTATTGAAACAAGCAAAATATCAATTCTGATAGATTTTGAGGTGAGGAATTCAAAAATAAAGTTAGTTTTTGGAAAATTGCAAAGGTAAGTGGTCAAAATGTAGATTGAAAATTTTTTGAGTGCCTGATTTCATTTCCGATTATCTCAGAAGGGCAAAAAAATTTTTAATCCAATCATTGCCAAAATCTCAAGAATAGATCACTGTTTGACATATTTAAGTTTGGTTAATGTTATTTGTTGCATATTTCTGTAATTGGTTTTGAAACATAGCTAAAAACTAACGTTGATTTTTTGTGATTTTCTGAATTTTTTGGAACACATGTATTGAATAGTATCTTATAAAATAATAATAGCTGCAAAAAATGAAGTAATCACTTTGTATACACTTAGTAAATCTGGTGATCAGCAAAAATTTTGATTTTAATCCTTAAATTGTTGGTGGTTAGTATAGGTCTAGCTAGCCTAATACAGTTTTGCTTCAAGTTATTTCCCAAGTGAAAATTAGTCAAATGACAGACATTGACTATTACGAGTATGGAGAGAGCTAGATTTCTGCCATCCTTTTTCAATTGCTTACCTCTGGGTGCACTCTTGTAAAGTTTTAACCTCTAAAATGGGTGGATTACCATAAATTGGAGTGTTTGGCATAAATTCTCAAATGATTGGGTATATTCTCAAGTAAATGGGTAAGACACAAGATTTTCTCCCTTTACGTAATGGCCCTTTCTGCAGGGGTGATAATTAAATGGGATTCTTTATCAATTAGTTGCAAATAGTCAACTTGCCCTTTTGATACATACTTTACAGTTCAGATTTCATTTGAACAGTTAGCATGAAACAAGGTAAACCCATCAGTTGCTGTTGAGTGGCAGGAAACCTGGAATGACTTCCTTATATGTGACAAGTTAAACAGATAAATCAGAAAAAATAGTGTAATGTGCATGTTAAGTACTGCAGACTACAGTAAAACCTTGATATTTATCTAACAGAAACTACAATTGGTTTGCTAGTAATATGTTGCATATACTGGATATACTCCAAAGTGTATTTACAGCTAAGTAAGTCTTTTGAATTCCACTTATCTAATTTCATTTGGTACTTAGCACTAAATACACTTTGCGGTATATATACAGCAGTGGTCAAAATTAACTTTTTTAGCAACTTGCCTGTCGATAAGTTATAATAAATATTTATTTGCCCAAGGAGATCTCAACTTGACCGAACCAAAATGGCAGAGTGCATTTTTATGTTGTTTAGTTTCGAAAAAGTGCGCATTAACAAATTTGCATAATATCGTATTTCGAAAAAATCCAGTTCTTGTGTGCGATTTTTAAATCAGATTGAGGTAATAGATACCTTTTATTGTGGGATGGCAATCGCATTGCATGCTTTTCTTTCCAGAAATATCTCATTAAAACAAACAAAAAATCAACATCCATTATCCATTATAAAAATTAAACAAAATTATCTTTCGATTTTTGTCATTAGTTCTGTTGTTTGTTTTCTGTTTTGTCAAAAATCACATTTTAGGTAAAAGTTTGAGAATGTTTTAGTATTGGTTACGTCACAATCACAATGCGTATTTAAACTAAAGTCTTGCGCTGGCTGAGCTTCACTTTATGTTGTTTGAGATAACAAACCTACTTAACCAAAAAAATCTATCATCAGAAGCTAGTGACGAGTTTATCGCATTGAAAAACTTTTAATTTATTGTAAAAAAAATCACATCCATTGTTCTATTCTGCATTGCATCTCAGTTTTCTTACATAACAAATATCGCAGAGGTCATCAATTCAATTGCAATCCATGTTTTTTTTCAATCATTCAATTTACAAAAATTGATTTAAGGATTGTAATTATTTCAATCGTTATGTTAACAATAATTCATGTTGCCGTTTGCTACAAATGCATTTTTCAATTGCGAATATCTCGCAAACTGCACCGGCTAAAACTATGGACTTTTTTGTGTGAAACATAAAAGAGCTAAAGATCTATAAAAAAACTAAAACAAAATTTTTGACCTTGCTTTCTTACAGCTCAGGGTAATACTTGTGAATTGTGATACTCGAAAGAGCGATTAGCGCAACAAGCGTGATAAAAATTTTTGCTAAAAGAGAACGAAACATTTTGCTCCAAAAGAATCGCAAACCGTGTTTGAGCTTCGAACGAACTTGCGTTTGATTAAGAAATGTTAATTGCAATTAATAATGTGTGTGCGATAAAAATGTTAAGTGCAACGATTTCACTAAAATAACCCAAGCAAGAGCTTACGTTACTTGCATTTATTTTATTGTACTGTAGCAAAAGCGGTACCGGTAATTTGTGTTTTTAAATAATCTAGTTCAAAGTTGCTTATTTGCTAGCAAACCAATTGTAGTTTCTGTTAGATAAATATCAAGGTTTTACTGTAGTCTGCAGTACTTAACATGCACATTACACTATTTTTTCTGATTTATCTGTTTAACTTGTCACATATAAGGAAGTCATTCCAGGTTTCCTGCCACTCAACAGCAACTGATGGGTTTACCTTGTTTCATGCTAACTGTTCAAATGAAATCTGAACTGTAAAGTATGTATCAAAAGGGCAAGTTGACTATTTGCAACTAATTGATAAAGAATCCCATTTAATTATCACCCCTGCAGAAAGGGCCATTACGTAAAGGGAGAAAATCTTGTGTCTTACCCATTTACTTGAGAATATACCCAATCATTTGAGAATTTATGCCAAACACTCCAATTTATGGTAATCCACCCATTTTAGAGGTTAAAACTTTACAAGAGTGCACCCAGAGGTAAGCAATTGAAAAAGGATGGCAGAAATCTAGCTCTCTCCATACTCGTAATAGTCAATGTCTGTCATTTGACTAATTTTCACTTGGGAAATAACTTGAAGCAAAACTGTATTAGGCTAGCTAGACCTATACTAACCACCAACAATTTAAGGATTAAAATCAAAATTTTTGCTGATCACCAGATTTACTAAGTGTATACAAAGTGATTACTTCATTTTTTGCAGCTATTATTATTTTATAAGATACTATTCAATACATGTGTTCCAAAAAATTCAGAAAATCACAAAAAATCAACGTTAGTTTTTAGCTATGTTTCAAAACCAATTACAGAAATATGCAACAAATAACATTAACCAAACTTAAATATGTCAAACAGTGATCTATTCTTGAGATTTTGGCAATGATTGGATTAAAAATTTTTTTGCCCTTCTGAGATAATCGGAAATGAAATCAGGCACTCAAAAAATTTTCAATCTACATTTTGACCACTTACCTTTGCAATTTTCCAAAAACTAACTTTATTTTTGAATTCCTCACCTCAAAATCTATCAGAATTGATATTTTGCTTGTTTCAATAGCATAAGGATAAAGATTTTTACGTAAATTAAAAAATTTGGGACTGCCGAACAGTGCCCTCAAGTGGTAATATTGAAACCATCATAACTCGAAAACCGCTTGATGAATTTTGATGCCGTTTTTTGTAACCTTCATTATTTTTTAATGGCTTTCATATATCTGAGTATGAAAAAAATCTGAGAGGGTGGGTTACAAAATTTGAAAATTTTGACTGTCTTATAATGGAATGACCCCTAGGCTTTGCTATAAATCATAAGAATTATATTTCAATTCTAAGATGTTTTTAGATTGTACATAAACAAAAGATGGAGTTTATTGAAGAAGCTCAACATACCTCATGAACCTCCTTCAATATTTACATTGGGAAACCTTGGGGACACAATGAAAGATCCTGATAATGTTAGTTGGTTTAGAACTCTGCCTTTGTTATTAGATAGATGTGGAAAAAATTGTAGATATTTCACTGCAGATTGAAGACCATTTACACTGAAATAGTTTTATAAACTAGCCAGTTTTTTTAAGTTTTGGTACTGGTACTTTTTGTGGATATTTTTTTAAGCTTTGGTACGGGTACTTTTTGTGGAATTAACATTTTTTGCGATTTCTGTGCTTGATCATTATCATAAACCTAGCACTAGCAGTTGATAAGAGTTACACAACTTATTTTAAAGTAAGTTGATCTGTGCACTGGGTTGTGTTTTCTTGCTTGCCTAAGTGCTTTTCCAAGTTACATGTTTGAGTGCAAATGCATTCAAAGAAATTTGGAACCAAGTTTTTGCAGTACCAATACGGTAATTTTAGTGACTTCTTGATATTTACTTTGAAAATACATCAATCACGTAAATATGCTGTTAAAAGACATAGTAACTTGATCGAGCAATAATTTTTAAACCTAATGTTTAGATTTTTGCCAAAGATGACGAGCGAAAAAAGAAATTTGGATATATTTATGGGTAAGTATGTGGCAAAAGATGTTTTAGATGTAATTATTTGATAGAATTTCATTTTAAAGTGTTATAATGGTGAAGATTACCAGTACTTGATTGTCTGATTCAACATATTTGCAATCTTTTCATATTTTTCCAAGTTGCTCTTACTTTTAGGGAATTTATTTTTTATAACTGCCAGTTGGTTAAGTGGTAACACGTTCGTATCTGGAGCAGAAGGTCTGAGGTTCAAACCTCAAGCCAGTCATGTTGAACACAGTGTTGCCAACAGCTCGACACCAAAATTTTCAAGAAGTTAGGTTGCTTGCTGGTGCAATGCTGCAGAGATAGGCCCTGCGAACTTGTTACATGCTTCAGCGTAATACTGTGAGTATAAGAAATGATTTCATATTTTTAGGGAATATTTGCTGTCTAGGTAACCTCAAAATGAGTCTGTTGATTTTTTTAGGGCTTACGTTGGTCTACATCCACGTATTGTCATTAGTGATCCAAAGATTTTGAAGCAAATTTTCATCAAACAATTTTCAAACTTCAGGGATCGGCAGGTTTGTTTTTGCCTGGTTAAAATTTTTGAATTTATAGAACATCCATGTTTTTTAGTGAATGATACAGAATATTATAAAGCAAAGCAATTGGCCTAACTTCGCTAAAAAGGGCATTCAAGTCAGAGATTTTTTTTTACTTAGTTTTCTCTCAAAAAAATTTGACAGATTTGAAGACTAACTTTATCAAATTTGAGCGTTCCACCACTTTCCATTTTGGAAATGTAGCAAGATATATTTCCCCTTAAAAAGGCTATTGTTTCTCTGAATAAATTTGGCACGATTGCCAATTGGAATCAAAATTTCAAAGAGTTACTGCTTGTTCTTGATTATCAATAAATATTGTGCCGCAGAGTTGTTGTCAAAAAAAGTAAAAGGTTCAAAACTGCAAAATTAGCTGCTTTTGGGTAAATGTAAGCCAGCTTTCCAAAAGTTAATTTTCTGTTGTAAACTGACAAGATGGCAATACAAAAGTAAAAGCGAAATGATTAATTTTAGACTTCAATATCTTGAAAACGGCTAGACGCAGAAAATTTAAATTTGGTGAGAATGCATTTAAGCTTATTCCAACATTTTGGTCGACAGTGAAAAACTAGACTTGAGTGCCTTTTAAGTTACTTTTTATTAAAGTAGATCTGCATAGTATTCGTTTTTAATCTATCACTTATTTATGTTTTTTTTCTTTACAAATCTGCTTTTTCCCCCTCTTGTGCAACTTTGTCACACTGGCTCAACAACCTCTGTTTGTGAACGAGGAGAGTGAAGTGCAAGAGTGCTTTAAATATCTCTTAAAAATTTGTTTGGGTATCCAGTATGCTATTCTGGTTATTGTGGATCTGAATTTTAGTGTGTTATTAAGTATAAAATAAGCATATTTTTATGCAAAAAAAAAAAAAAAAAAAAGAAACCACACAATAAATACGAATCCAGACAAGATACAATTACGGTGTAATTTCAGAAATTGTTTACAATTATCGTTTTAGTTGATGTTTCTTTGCAGGTTATATACTTATCATTACTTGTAATAATTTGTAAATTAGCCAATTATTTCAAATTTTTTTAATATTGCTTTTAACTCTGTTCTTCTAAGCAATAGTTTGTTCGATTTCCTGTAACTTTTTGGAATATGATAGTGCTCATCCCAATTGTTCACTATTAATCTCGAGCGTTTGTTCAATTATGGAGGTATTTCTCAGAATGATAGCACTTTTTTGCAAATTGCGATCTAAATGATATTTTTTTGTCATTCACCGAAACTTTTAATCAATGACAGAAAAAAAAAGTTGAAATTTCGACATATACATTCTGTAACTGCATATTAGTTTCTTTATAGGATGTCCTACGGAAATGCAACGGTAAAGAACTAAACAATGGAGTATTTCAAGCTGGTGGTGAGCAATGGAAAAGATTAAGGTGAATTTTCGCAGTGAAGATGATTTGTTCTTTCGCATAAAACTTATGGAATGTTAACAATTTTTGTTTTAAACCCTAGCACTAATTTTTTAGGGGAAAATTTTATGTCGTTTTATGCGAATTCAATATACTATTCCTAATTCCCTCGGTAGCTCTTAAAAAGACAAACCTGTACAGGTGTAGATTATTTTCTTTGCGTTTATTTAAGTTTGCTATTGAAATAATTTCTCTGAAAATTTTTCAAGATTTTTTACACTACTGATTTACTTCTTTTCTAATGTGCTCTAAATTTATAGTTTTACTGTTGGTTTTATTTTGTAACACAAAAAATTATTAATAATAATTTAGTTGTAATGTTTTTGACGTTTGCTGGCCAGAGCGTTTAATATTGAATCGTTTGCGTGCTATCTGGCCTAAAGGTACCTGCGCGGAAACCTAGGGAAGAGTCATAAGAACGGCGACTACTTAAAACAAGCAATGCGAAAAAGTTGTTTTCCCGCAGGAATCGAACCTGCAGCGTTTAGATTACTGGTCCACTGCTCTACCACTTGAATCGTCAAAAGCATTACAACAAACGTCAAAAACATCACAACTAAATTATTATTAACGTCATTAAACAAGCATTAAGTTGCTGGGTTTAAATAGCCAAAATTAAGCTTGTGAGAAGACGTCTTCTCTAGCTCAATTGGTACAGCAGTGGACCGGTAATCCAAAGGCTGCAGGTTCGATTCCTGCGGGAAGACAACCTTTTCTCATTGCTTGTTTTAAGTAGTCGCCGTTCTGGTGGCTCTTCCGTAGGATTCCGCGCCGGTAGCCTTTAAGCCAGATAGCACGCAAACGTTTAAGTACAAAAATTTTTATTGCGTGAGTAAGGCGTAGTAATGGCAGATTTTTTGTGTATCTTTGACTAATAGTATAAATGCTGATATCATGATGTCACCCCCGGACAATTATACATTGTTTTTTTTTTTTATTGCTACAAACACAAACTTAAAGTTCCAGTAACGATGCTGACATTAGAGTAATTGTTCTTGAGTTGCTATGGTTTAGGGTCCACGAAAGCTGACCGCGAACTAACTTACCCTAATCCTAATGTGACGATCAGTAGGTTGACAGTCAGTTGACTTGAGTGCTATTGTTTATGTTTTTGAAGACACAGTTTATCGCCTACATTTTCCGCTTCAAAACTACGCGAGATGAGTCCTATCATCGAAAGTTGTGTGAGCAGATTGTTGGATAATTTAAGTCAAGCTGCAAAGGAAAATAATGGCAGATTCAACGCTAAAAAGTAAGTCTTGTTAAATAGTAATTATGTATTTATGCTGGCTGTATTCTACCGAAGAGTGTAACGAGTTTGCGGGGCTCATCTTCCCATCATTTTGCCTTGGCAACACAGCTCCTTTCGAAAGAATGCCACAGCAATGGAGAGTGTTTGAAAACACTACCCTATTTGACCGGGCCGAGATTTGAACCTTAAACCCCCGATCCAGAGACGAATGCGCTACCGCTCGACCAACGAGCTAATTTTACTAATTAATTGCCAATATTAGAATATACCCTAGTATTTAAACCAACAAGCTTTTATCGACAGTGTTATACAAATTTAAAACCTATTTTCCAGAACCTTCGGTAGTCTTTCAATGGATACCATGTGCTCTGCTGCCTTTAGTACTGACGTACATAGTCAGGTAAGTTATAATGCAACAACTATGGTGAAGCTGAAATTTTCTGATGTCCTTGAACACCCATACAGACAATCAAAGCTACAGTATCTCTGTTTTTATTACTACAATGTTTTTGTTTTCTGTTTTTATGGTTAGTTTGCGTTGCGGTACTACATCATTTTTGATAATTAATGCCCCTCCCACCTCAGCTAGTTGCCTTGCCCAGAACACTGTGTAAATTTTTTTTACCATCTTCGAAAAACTACACGTAAAAGACGTCGCCATCGTTATTTCACATTTTTTTGAAAATTTATGATCGTTATAAACTTTTTTAATGTGCTATTTCAAAGTTGCTAGATTAATACTTCCCCTGTTTCTTTTTCAAATATTGGTACTTAATGTTTCATCAAAAGTGCTTTTGCCGAGACTCTCTCAAATCGTTTAAAAATCTCACCGACTTGTTGACATCTAAGTTCTTTCTGTTCTTTTTAGCATTCATCCTCTGAAAGTGGTGGCAAATTAATGAAGATGGCTCAGAAACTCTTTCAAAGCGAGTTGTTCAAAAATCCGTTGATATTTCTATTTGGTGGGTGTCGTAAACCATGCAATGTATTCTAACCCAAAGGTTGTATGCAATATTCCCTTCTAAGGATTAAGTGGTCTTTAGGTTGTCAGGAATAGTTAAATGCGTGACGCCATTGTGGTTTTAGCTTCTGGGCAGTATATTCTATTGCACGCATTGACACTGTCTACCTCTCTTGCATTATTATTTGAAGTGGTTTAGGTTTTGTAATGTAGTTCCTACAAAAAATACGTTTTTTGCTGGAATGAGACTAATGAACCGCTGTAATTTTTTTAAATAGTTGCCATTTTAGCTCAATTTTGAACTCGAACGATAACGAGTAATAACTTCATCATCACTTGTGTTTGCTTGTTATTGTTTTTGTTTAGTGATGTTTCCGAAAACTGAAATTCTTGCTGAGAAGTTCGACTATTCTGTTTTCGGTAGCGATACCATGAAATTTTTCCGAAGGCTTGTCGACTGTTTAATAGAACGCAAGGAGCAATATACCAGGGAGAAGGTGACTTTTATCTTTTATCATTCAAAATTTTTGTGCGTTTTTAATTTAATTTTGTTGTTTGTCCGAAATTGTCTTGTCAAATGTTACAGCTACTTTGTTTTTAGAGAGTCGACATCATGCAAACCATGTTGGAACTGGAAGTATCCGAGGACCAAATAAAAAAGGGTCTTGTAACAAAAGGTATGATTGATTTTTATACCAGCAAGAAGTTTGGTTAATTGAGAAATAGAAGATTCAAATGCTCCAGCTTGTTCGGTTCTAGTAGGATTGTTAATATTAAGTCTAGAAAGTGAGTGTAGGGGGAACGGGTGGAGGGAAAGGGAGGATCAGATAGCAAGACCATCTACATAAAGGGAGCCACGGGGCTTTGGGAAAACATTTTATCTGGAAAAGTAACGTACCGTAAAATCTATTTGAGCGCCACCTCTAATGGAATGCCACTAAAGAGGGGTTGAAAATAGAGCGCCACCCCCTAATTGAACGCCATCTTTAATAGACCTCCACCTTGACATTGGTTATATTAATTAGTAATCAAAGGTTTCCTTCATCACTGAAGGATCATGCCATGTATTGATCACGCATTGATCATGCGAATGCACCTCTAATAGAACGCCACTAAAAAAAGCGTTGAAAAATAGAGCGCCACCTTCTAATTGAACCACACCTCTAATAGAACGCCACTAAAAAAGGCTTAAATAGAGGTTTTACGGTAATTTTCTGCGCAGGCGCCTTAACGTGGTGTTACGGGCCCCTCCTCAAATGTAAGACTGGTCGAAATGGCTGACAAACCCCCAGAGAGGCGTTGGACATGAATGTTGCTTGCAACTTTTCGTTGGGGCTCAACATCGATTGGTTGGAACAGTGGTGCTCAACAACAAAACGGGAAATGATTGTTAAACGAATCATTTTCACGACGAAATTCTCAATTCCAGGCCTCACCCGTACCGAGATAGTTGGAAATTCAATCTTAATGTTGTTGGCTGGATATGAAACCACTGGAAACAGTATGATTTTCTTTGCATACAATCTGGCTACGCATCCAGAAATCCAAGAAAAACTAAGACAAGAAGTAGACGAAACATTCGAAAACTATGTAAGAGAATGGGTTTTCTGATTAATTTGTGGAAATTTAGTGGCTTCATTAATACCTAGATCGTTTTTGAGTGTATAGCTTCTTTAGATTAATACAATATTGCTTTAAAATGTTTAGACATACAGAATCGTTTGAAATCGTGTGTAAATATTTGGTTACTCCATTGCTGCAATCTTGCTTCAAGAATTCGGACTGTCGTTACTAAATCTAATTCTAAATTTCATATCTATCATTTACTAATGTATTATAAGATTAATCCAATAATGTTGTTTTTGTTTGGCTTTTTTTTTTTGGAAGGATTATTATTTTTTTTCAGGGAAAATTGAACTATGATGCTGTCAATAGTATGAAATATTTGACGATGTGCATCAACGAATCATTGAGACTCTACTTGCCTGTTGCGCGGTGGGAAATAATTTTATTATTGTAATTTTGGTAGACGTTTTAGTACTTGATCGATCGGACTTTTACCCATGTGCTCTACACGAGGTATCTGTTCATAATAAGCCTAACTTGGGATGCCTGCGTTATTCTTTGACAGATTCACCGCCCCAATCAAACTCCCATTCCGGGAGTGCTCCTTGCGTTGGAGACGGGCCAATGCTTCACGCGTGAGCCGCGAAGTCCGCGCTCCCAGCCCGCTTGCCCTCTATCATTTCTCGTGGGTTCCTTTGACGTTAGTAGCTAACATTATAACGGAATGCAAAAACTCCATCAATAACATTCACGTTTTAGTATTTGTACTACATTAAAAATTTCTTATGGAGTAATTTTAAGGTGTGGAAGAATTTAATGCTCATTCAAAAAAGTCATTTGACTCTCTGATTTGTGCAAAGATGCTATTTGTTGTTTAGTTGTTCCGACCTGGAAAAAAAATACAAAAATCCCACATTTCGTTTCAGCAGATTCGCATTAACGTTACAGGTACCGAATTCGCTAGCGTTTGACCCATGCGTTTGTGAAGGGACCGAAGTTATTATACAATGCATCGCATATTCATTGAATTTAATTATTGTTTTAGAAGCTTTAGGATGGCCGAGAAAGACATTACCATCGAGGACATTCACATACCAGCAGGAATCACCGTTGATGTTCCAGTATGGGGGATGTCCCATGACGAAGAATATTGGGATGAGCCGTACGAATATAAACCAGACAGGTACTGTATTTGTGAATAGAAAATAGTTTTGAGTCTGTGTAAAACCATTTTATGAAAATTAGCACGTTTACCTCTTCTTTCAAAAGTGATTTGAGGCTCGTATTATTAACCTGATTTGAATCCGGCGCCACTGTCGACGATGCAAGGATGCACCTTGAGGCGATCCCTTCCCTTTTTCATACTGCCAACTCTCCTTCCATCATTAAACCCTGTAAAATTTGTTGGCATATAACCTAGCATTTCTATGAAAAACCACTAAAATCATGTGCATAGAGACTTTGCTTATGCTTTTTTTTCCCTTTGGCTTTGCTATCGCTTCGAACTGTTAATCGCAGCTAGAATATTTTTTTCTAGGATGGCAGATATGAGCAAAATTGATCCCGTTATATTCCAGCCCTTTGGTGTCGGGCCCCGAAATTGCATCGGAATGAGACTGGCTTTGTTAGAAATGAAATTTGCTTTCAGCAGATTGCTACGGAATTTCAAACTTGAAGTTTGCGAAGATACGCCGGTAAGCTGAGGCTTCAACTACCTATTTTTTGTCTACTATTAAAGCAGAAGGCCTAAGTTCGATTCCTAATTAGGTCAAATCGTTTTTTGAGAAATCACCCATTTAGAATTTGTATTTACATCCTTCAAACTTGAAATTTAGTATTAAAATGACACTGTGTAAATTAAAGCCTGCTTTGTGTACTGTAGACAGGTTGCTCCAGCTTGACTTAAAGAACGAAAAGTGGCTTTGCTGTTTCCTGGTCATGAAAATTGATTGATTTATTCTAAAAAAGAAGTCAAAAAATAAATAAACCACCTCATGAGTTACACCACATGTCTGTCATAATAGCCGGCCGACTCGGTCTATCATGATAACCTACCAATCTTGAGAAATTGATTAGTTCTACTTCAAGTAAGAAATTGATTTATTCTTTTTAAATTGATATATTCTTTATATAATTTCTTTTCAGAAACCGCCTTTAGCTGTTACTTTCAAAGCAAGTATGCAACCGAAGCAAGACATTTATCTCAAAGCAGTACCCAGAGAATTCGAGTAGATTTTGTGAGAAATTTGAAATACTTGGCACTTTTTCGTTTTTTGAGATATTTGCAATTTTTTGTTTACTTCTGAATTATGTAATGTATTGTTCATTTACTTTTTTCTACTATTTGAGTCGTAATGACAACTTTGCAAAATTTAAATCATTCACTATTCTTTATTTACTGAACTAAAATTCTTAGTTTGTTGATATATTTTTTACCGTCTTTCGTATCTCGAAGAAGCCATCAACAGACTGGGTTACACAGCAAGTTGGGTTAAACGTTACGCTTGTTTATTTTATTATAATTGTTGATAGTAAAAAATCACTGTGCATCAGTTAATAGGGTTGCCATATCGTGGAAAGTCCTGGAGTTTTTTTGTTCTTGTGGAAAGTGCTTGAATTTTGTTTATTAGTCCCGGAAAATATGTGGAAGGTTTTCCCGTGCTTCACCGGGACTTAATGGACAGAAGTTTATTGCAATGCGATACTAGTTTACTGCTAGTAGTCAGGAGCTAGTGATGCAAGTGCTTTCATCAAGTTTTTTTTGATGATAAGTGCATAAAAGAGTGACAGTGAAAACTAAATCAAAGGTCCTTCAAAAATTAGCCTTAAAAAGAGTCCTGGAAAATTACTTAAAAAAGTCCCGGAATTTATTGATGCGGTTTCTGTGGCAACCCTGAGTAAAAGATAAATGAAGATGGCTGTTGTGCAAACCCTGTTATAACTGAAGTAATTAACGTAGCAGAGACATCGGTAATATAAGTTCGAATGAGGTATGCGCATTGTGCTTCATTTATATAACTGTTTAACAAGCTTCCCATTACAAAAAAGACTCGAATTTGGATGAAAATTTAAAAAGTGACTTCAATTTTGGGATTTGAAGGCAAAGCTTTGACGTGTACTGTACTAGCTTTTGAGACATAAACTTAAAATTTTGCTTGCCATTGAAATTTTTTTCAGTTATGTCATAAATACAGTTTTAAGCATTTTGCTTACGAAATTTGTGATAAAGGATTGATGTTTTTGCATCATATAAAAATCAGTAATAAAAAAGGCACGTGTAGATATGTTAAACAATGAATAAAGTTCATTTTTTGCAATGATGTTTAGTATTGATTGATGTACATTATTTGATTGAGTGACATGGTAATATTAAGCGTTAAAGTTTAGAATATAGTTTTCCATAATTCCCGTAACCACAGGTAAATTACTGTGTGTTGTTTTTTAAATTTCATCTTTTCCTCCTATCACGAATTAACGAGGGTGACGCTATCCTTTGTACGACTCTATACCCGCTTCAGACTTGACTGAATTTCGAAGTTTTCCAGTTGATTTTTTACTGTCCAGTTAAATTTGCTACTTCTTAAAGCCACCAAGCAGAGATAATCATCGTAAAGCATTTTATCCAAGAACGTAGCAACGTGACCAGGGTGCGGGTTGAACCCAGATCACGTTTTTAGTTACTTAAAGATTTGTGTATTTTGTTACGTTTACTGTAATTGATATTCATCGTATTATCAGAGTCGTATATATTAGCTGTTGCCTTTTTTCTACGTCTATTGCACCACCTATTACTTTTCTGTTTAAGATTGTTTCAATACTACGCTGCTTTAAATTGCTTCAAATATCCCTGGTTTTGATATTTGTTTATTCTTGTATACCGTACTACAGTTTAAACAGTTAAATTCAATGTTTACCTGCTCTGCTTTATATTTCTGCTCTTTCGAAATGAGATCGTGGTGAACTTCACTGCCCAAGGGGCTGATTCGGTTTTGTTTGTCTTGATAAGAGTCGCTTTTTATTTTGCAGTTTGTATGAAGTCATTTGCTGTTAATTGGTAATATTCTATTTGCATTGGATTGTATATAGCAGTTCATATAGCCGAAATGGTGTAGTCATATTGGCTAAGTGGTAGAACTTCGGTCGAAAAAGTGATAAAAAATGTCGCTTGGTGGCTTGCGGTTGAATGTTAAACGTCGTTTGCTGTTGGCAGCATCATTCCGTGTTTGAACCTCTGCATTGGGTGGCTGTGGTAGAACCACATCAGAAAAAAGTATTTTTTTACCTTTGTTTTCGTGAACACGGTATACGAAATTCTTACGTGGTTACGGTATACGAAATTCTTATGGTGGCGCAAATTAAATTTAGGATTCAAGCAGAAATTACAAAACAAACATGAGTAGTGAGTACTGTACAACAAAATAAGCTAAATATTTAGTCATTCATTTGTACCTGAATGTAATAAAAATTAAATGATTTATTGAACAACTGCTAAAGCCGTGTCGATCAGAAATGCTACTGACTATTTAAGCCATGATTTGAAAAACTGGAATTTTATAGTAGGTTGGGGCAGAAAAAATTTTAGTTTGTCGAAGTGTCAGATTTAGTTTCTAAAAAAGTAAAATCTAGTAGTATTTTTTATGATCGTTTATACGAGGTGTGTTTGAAAAGCAACGGAACTGTGCACGCTGCAGGAACAACTTTTATTGCCGAGAAAAAAGCAATGCTTTCTATGATGTCACAATGTCTTATGGTTTCGAAAACCAAATTTCAGCAATCTGTGACAACTACATTCTTTTTTGCACGTTTTTCTGTCAAGGCACTTTCTTAGTGACCGTTTTGTGAAAATTTGATAAAATTAAGAATTTTTGGCTTTTTTTCTCTTTGGTGCGAAGGATGAGCGTCGAACAACGAATCAACCAGAAATTTCTTGTCTGTTTTGGAAAAACTCCAACTGAAGCACTAAAGTATGCACAGAGCTGGACAGCGCTGTTTCGAGCTTTTAGCTCTCATCGGCAGCCCTCAGCTATCTTTTTCAAAGGTATTCCCAGCTGAACAAACATCTTGGCCTAACTGGCAAACCTTATGGGCTTGCACAGAGGCAGATGCTTAGTAGGGATTAAACGATTTTTCACTTGTGGTACTTTAGAAACAAGTGAAAAATCGCTGGATCCTTGTAGTAAGGACAGCCATAGGCTATCCCTACTACAAGGACTCCACTCTGCGTGACCACGGAAATCAAAACTGCAATATCTTGACGTCCTTCATGGTCCTTGTTTCTAAAGTACCACAAGTGAAAAATCGTTTATTCCCTACTAACCATCTGCCTCTGTGCAAGCCCATCAGGTTTGCCAGTTAGGCCAAGATGTTTGTTCAGTTGGAATACCTTTGAAAAAGATAGCTGAGGGCTGCCGATGAGAGCTAAAAGCTCGAAACAGCGCTGTCCAGCTCTGTGCATACTTGACTTGAGCTACAATGTGAAATATTATTGGAGCTGCAGGGTTGGTGGTTGTTATGGCCACCTAACTGCCAGTGGAAGTTGACATGGCTTCCCAGGAGTCGACCATGAAGGACGTCAAGATATTGCAGTGAAGCACTAAAGTTGCTTCATGAAGTCTATGGTGATGACACGATGTTAAGAACTCGTCTTTTTTGGGTGGCACAGGAGATTCAAAGAGGGAAGAGAGGAGGTGGAAGATGATCACAAGAGTGGGAGGCCATCCACAAGCAGAACAGATGAAAATGTTGAGCGTGTGAGACAAAAAGGTGCGGAGCGATCGCCGTCTTACTGTTAGAATGATAGCAGATGAGCTGGGTATGAATAGTGAGAGAGTATGGAGGATCATTACGGAAGATCTTGGTATGAGAAAGATTTGAGCAAAAAGGATACCAAGGTTGCTGCATGAAGAACAAAAGGAGCGCCGTGTGCAAGTGTGTCAAGACATTTTGGAGCAACTCGAAACTAAAACTTACTAGTCAAATAAAATAAAACATATATAGACCCTGTCCCGTTACTTTTCAAACACACCTCGTATTTTCATTACAAAAATTTGCAATTTTTTTTTAGTTTAGTCGGTTGGATAACGCATTAACGATTTTAGATTGAAAGCCTTTTCCTTTTGATTCAATTACTTGATTTTTTTTCAATTTTCATCATCTCATTTTAGATCAGGTATTATCCCCGTCGACGGAGTCGGCCGGATTTCGTATAGTGATTGTTTTTACCACGTCTCGCCATTTCATTAGATCACATGCATCCTCTTTCACCCTTTCATTTTTCTTCATTTCATTCTCTACTTGTTTTTTCGCGTTTGTTTCGCTGTTCCTCTCCTATTGCGCACTTCAAATTTCAAAGGCTTCACTATCACATTTTCTTCTTTCCTTAAAGCATGAGCGTACCACGGCATACTACTTGCTTTAGCCATCCTATTCAAAAACTCCTCGATAACCAACACGTCCAGCTACTCTTCGCTGTTTCTTCTATCTAGTAGCTTCACACCACACATCGCTCGAATCATCGTTCTTTCTGTTCTTTTCAAAATTCCATCTCATTTTCTCTCAAAGCACCATGTTTTACTTCCATACAACATATCTGATCTTACACTTTAAAAACAGTAGTTACAAGGGAAAAACACGCACAAGTTGCTATACTTGAATCACCTGTAATTCACCAATATTTCCATACTGGTTACTTCGGTATAGTTTTACCGTACTCATAAATCACATAATATCGCTGCTAACTGTGGATCACATAGATTGGCGTCGATTTTTGTTGATTAAGCAAATTCCGAGAGGGCGAAATGTTTTTGCGAAGTTTGGTTAAACTTAATAATTCTATTTCAGTCCGGAATTTTGCCCCCAAATTCAGGTGAAGACCTACAAAAAGCGTTTTCGCCACATTCTGGTTCTATCTCAGTCCGGAATTTCGGATTTCTTGTTGCCAAGTGGGCATACCGAGGGGGCCAGACATATTTCGCCCCCTTCAGTGTCGAACACGAAGGGCGCCGCCCTCAAAAAAAATGATGCCTATGGCATAGGCTTTGATTTTTTGTTAAAGAAAGCAGGGGAGCGAGAAATTTTTGTCCGAATTGGTTTTTGCAAGCGTTTTTGCGCGAGTGACGAATGCGGTTTTTGTTTGCTTTCGATGAGCAGATACTCCCTTATTTAGTCGCAATTTCAAATGTCAGTTTCTGTTTGCCTATCTGTTCGTAGCATTGCGATAAGTTTACGGTGACGACGTTAGCGTAATCTCATATTTATATGTTCATAATTAAATTTTTCTAGAATCTAGCCGATAATGCAACAATGTAGTTATGTTGCGATAATGCCGATCAATTTTTATAAACTGAGTATTTCTAATGAATCCCGGCCTAAACACTCCAAACTGTGTGTAAAATTGTGAGCGTACGAGTGAAGCGTAATCTTTGATTAATATTTTGTCCAACAGGCAGCTTGTAGGCTGGTAAGGCATTATACCGAGCATACCAAATTTTTGTTTAGTGTAAGCTAAAAATACGCTCACGATTTCCGCGCAGCAAAGACCGGGCCTAAGCGCGGCAATCACGGATTTTTTCTTGGGAACCACTGTGATAACTGCATAGCGCATAACATGAGAATCCCAACCAAAGATTTAGACACTTGCCAAATTGCTTTGAGCACAAAATCGCATTATATTTGAAAAATCCCAGCATTATAAATAAACAAAGTTGCTGAGATATAAACTATGCAAAATCGGCCTTACAAAATAGCCTCTCCTCGAACGCGGATTTGTAGAGCAGTGAATCGATAATCCATAAATCAAACCCCGAAGAACAGTTTTGGTTATATTTTTAGCATGTAGTTGCCGCTGCAGCAGGCCAGGTCTACACTTGGCGTTCAAATTGCTAGCGTATGAGCGTATATTTTAAGTATCTAGCACGTTAGTAAGTGGCACGCCGGGCGTATGAAATGTCACTTTAAGCTTGGGATAAAATCGCATGCCCTGAATTACAAATTTACGCCATATGTAATCCGCGTTTTAATGATGTTTTTGAGGTTTTGTGGAAATCGAAGCCAGATTTCACAAAAATTCTAATACATATCTTAATTTTAGAGTTTCTGGGTGCGCACTGCGCACACGATAAAACATCATAATTATACGTAATGTAGTATTTTCACTAGATATGCATAAAATGTACTTTTTAAGCTAGGTCAACACGTACTTGCGTAAAATACTATTTTGTTGCGCGACGAAATAAGTTGATTTAGAATAGTGAGTGCATATACCAGAGTAACATTTTGAAAAATGTGAGAACGTCATGAAAAAGACTTCATTAGGCTAATTAGCGTTTTTGGTTTATGCAGAATTATCTGCGTAGTTGCCTATTGGCACTAAAATTTATCGTAGTTTAATTTTATGTTATTCTTGCTCTTTCAGTATGGTAAACGCAGTCCAAGTTTTATCATTTCAATTTTTTTTATTATTAGTCTAGTCAAAAATCGCGTTTACGTGCCCCGGAAAAACATTTTTTACCTATATAGCAATGCTCAGTATAGTCTTAAAGTTTCCAGCTAGGGTTGTCTCCACCCCACTTTTCTTGCCCATATACGTCATAATGACGTCACTTCCGCAAAAGTTGGCTAAATTGTTTAGCTTCTCACTTTTCTTATGGTTGGGCTTGAATTTCCAAACTTTGGTCACTCAACAAGTGGGGCACAGGCATCCTTCAAATGCATTTAGGACATCATACAATGATGACGTCACAATGCAGGAACAAAAATGTTACCAAAACTGTAAAAAATTACCATTTTGAATGGTTGTCAACTCCTATAACTTTTGCTCTATTTGATGTAGAGCATTGATATTACTGTTGAAGAAAGTACATGCTTATTAAAAGATACTGTATGGATTTGGTTTACTTTAATCGGCATTTTTATACAATAAATTACACTCAAATATGACACCCATTTTGCAATATTTGTCGTATTTTAGCGTTTTGCTTGTCATCAGTCGCGTAGCCAGGATTTCGCAAAGGGGGGGAGGGGGCTTTTTTTGAAGTTTGAAACAACAGTGAACGAACTTGACTCAAATTATCATCAGTCTTAAATCAGATTGAGACGTTTTTCGAGCCCAAAATCAGGTGATCCCCCCCCCCCCAAAAAAAAAAGAAAAGGGTCTTCATGTGCACTGAGACCCACTTCTACTTGTCGACATCATCTCAGGATCTTCTCCCACTCTCACCCCAATTTCGTTTGGGGGGAGCTATTTTTGTTTTTAGAGCAAAAATCAGCCTCAAAACTGCTAAAAACATGCCATTTTCCATACTTTTCAGGCCAATGGGGGCTATAGCACCATTTGCTATAGCACCCCCTAGCTACGCTACTGCTTGTCATCCAAGACTTGAGTTCATTTCAATAATAATATTTGCTTCCATAATTCACTTTTTTTTCAAAATTGGAGAAGTTTTAAGATATTTTGAAGGTGAAAAAGTTATAACGTCATATGTTAGTAAATAGTCACAAAAACGGCCCCAAGTTAGTGCTGGTGTTATAGATAAGATGCATCAAGTTTTTCACGGACCGCACAAATGAGAGCAAAAAAATGATGACGTCATATTTTCGAAATTATTTTGTTTTGCAAACATTGCTGTAATTGATAACCGAAAATTTTTACACAAGTTTAACCTATGCACTACACAATTTAATAACTGTTTTTGTTGCGAACAAAACAAAGAGCTCAATGACGCTAGGTCAGAGCCTGTTAACAATAAAAATAAAAACGCCTATAAAATCGTTAAAATTATTCATGGAATATTTGATTTTAACTTTTTCCATGTGCAGTATGATAAGTGTTTGGTCGCTTACACAGTGAGAGAGCTCGACTTCAGGAGAAAGAACAATGTATAAACAGCAAAACAGCCTGTTGGGGGCATTATTTTAACGATTTTTAAGTGTTTTTTTGTTAATATAATTTCGATGCAATTAATTTAATTTTATGGAATTCTGATATTGCAAGTGATAATGTCGGATTTAAATAAAACATTTTATAAGTTTTATAAGTTGTCAATAGCCCAACCTCAATAATTTAATTTTTTATCACTAAGACAAGTAGCTTGACCATGACCATTCGTCCGTTAAGAAATCAGCATCCTCCTTTTCAATACAATCATCTAATTCGATGAACATTTTCTGCTCGCGATTTTGTTCTACGCTATCTACCAGAGGTGGAGTCATCGAGGACACATTTTGAAGACCTTGGCCTTGGCCTCGAAGCCTACAAGCCCTCGAAAATGTTCTGTCCTTGGCTCTACGACAGCATTACTGCTTGATTGGTTAAAAAGGAAAACAACCAAACAAAAGACAACATAAACGTCTGGTCTGTCAATTCGTTTCCTTTCCTTATTCGAAAAATAATACAATGCAAAAGCCAACTAAGCCAAGTCATACTGAAGCTTATTTTAAATGGCATTGCGTAAAAGCTCGAATCGGAAAATGAGAGGGCAAAAAGCCTCGCAGAAAATTGTTTTTATTTCTGCCAATACTTTCGGTGCAATCGGTATCAACTGCGAAGAACTAAAGCAATAACAAGAATCCAATGGTCCGGACAAACAATTTTGAGTTGCTAATGCTAAAACATGACAAAGCCTATTCTGCGTGTGAATTTATGCGTGTGATATTGAAATGTAATACCGTATTATTTGCAGAGCTGGGCACCCGCTACTTAAAAAATAGCGGCGCTGCCGCTATTTGGCGAAAAAAAGCTGCGGCCCGGCCGCTTATCGCTACTCAAATGAAAAAGTAGCGCCGCTGCCGCTACTTTCATGCAAAACAGCGGCCGCTGCCGCTACTTTCAAAAAACAAATAGTAGAAAAAACGATGGCATTCAAATACGGTATCTAATGGTGAAATTTCAACTTTATTTACGAAAGTTAATTATTCAAGCTTTTAAGGTATCGGTTCAGGTTACAATTGACATTAGCAGGCTTAAATGGTAGACAAGTAAGCAAATCACCCTCCAATTAGTTGTTGGTATGCTCCTTTCAAAAAAGCAAGCATTTCGAAATGCTGATTGGTTAAACCAGCGCTTTAGAAATTACTTAGGAAGTTACCCTTGGAAGTTAAACTAGGAAGTTAAATTCCTTACCGCCTTTTCTACACAAACAAAAGGCAATAAGAAATATCGACTCAATTAAGTTAAGGTTTTGCCATTAAAGCACAATGACATACAGTATTCAGCTTCTACGCAATTCTATCCCGGCTCTTATAGCTCTGAAGTAGTCGATCTGTTTATTACACTCTCGGCCCTGAACCACTAAAATAATTCTTCGCGTAGAGATCCGACAGGAAAATTTATCAATCGATAGAGTTCCAAAACATTTCTTGGAGTTTTATAGAAATGGTAGGTGATTCACGTCCCTGCGATGAGTTCGTCCAAGTTTGACACAAAAATAGATCGAGCGTTTAAGATATTGGTGTTTTCGAAGTCGAAGGAGATACGTAGTAATGACGAACATGTTAAACAAATGATGCTCAATGCGATTCACGTTACACTGAGTATGAACGTAATGCAATAACTAGGGACGGATTTAACATATGGCACTGTGCCAGGGGCCCCGCGCTAATATAAGACTGTTTTTGGTCTTTACCTGTATTTGGTAAGAAAATATTGCGAAAATCCCAAACTATCTGGGTAGCAACGCAATGTAAATCCGGCCCGGGCAATAACATGGTTAGTAGGTGTAACCACCTATTGTACATTTTTCAATAACAATTGGCCTCCACCTCGCCAGGTTTTATGCAACAAAATACTTTTGAAAAAAATTAGCTACAGTAAGGGGAATGATCTTTGAACAAAATATTGAATTGAGAGGGCCTGGGTCTCTTAGTCGTAAAAGTACTCCTATCACTGGTTGTTTTCATGACAAAACAATAATCTCTAAGGAAAATTTTCGAGTAGATTGTTGTTTATTACTAAAATATTGCAGGAGGCAATGTGCTTTACTTCCCCTTACTTGGACTAAATCACTTACGAAATTTAACCCCAAAACGCAAGATTTTAAACGTGTTTTAAATTTAAATAGCAAGCAAAAGGACTGAAGAACTTAATTTTTTCACTTGGTTTTCAAATGTTAAAAATCTAGTACTTTCAAATGCTCTGAATACGTGTGAAATGTCATTCAATGGTGTTAAAACAGCTTTTTTTTCAAAAACTACGAAAAATCGCCCAGCGGCTGGGGCTTCGCCCCCAGACCCCTATAGCCTTGGGTGGCTGGGGGCTCCGCCCCCAGACCCCCGTCAGTTATACGTTTCATTTACAGTACACTTCTTTACACAACGCGTCTCCCAATTTAGACATTTGTACATTTTAACTATTGGTTTAAGCCTTCCCCCTTTGAACGAGTTCCTAGTTACGTGCCATCACCAAGCCACGACTTCTAATCTTCCATTCTACGATATCTTTGTCCCCACAAAAAATTTCTCTTTCCAAGTTTTTGATGACCTAACTGCATGTGATTTGCGGTTTGGGCCCCCCTCCCCCAATTAATAATCCTGGCTACGCCTATGGCGATAAGTGGGAAGTTTCGGATCAATTATGTAAAGACGTGGTATCATTTACTTCCGTGATGTATGGAGACAATACAACTCAATAACTATATTTTTGGTAAAGCAAAATGATAAAAATAATGGTTGGATACGATCTAACTCTTACATCAAATTCTAAAATTGATTTGGCTAGACTTCCACCGTGCTTTCGTAATTTGCTTCCTCAGATAAACAGAGTTAATCATCGCCTTGCCTTTTACAAACGAGTTAATGAACCATTCATAGAAGCAACAAATCCGTATGAAGACAAGCAAGGTTTGCTCAAAACCCAAAATCAATCACCTTTTGGAACCGATTTGGCAAGTAGGATTGTTGGTAGACATCGTAGATAGTGTAAAACAAAAACGAGAGCGGAAAGTGTTCATTGAAGTACATGATTTCGATGATTGTTTTGAGGAGAAGGAAGATGCTATTTTTTAACAGACTGATGGTCAAGCTACTTGTCTCTGTGATAAAAAAAAATTATTTAGGTTAGGCAATTCATAACTTATAAAATGTTTTATTTAAATACGACATCATCTCTTTCTGTAAAATCAAATAAATTGCGTAGTACATTGCTAATAAATTTGTGTCAAAATTTTGTTTTATCAATTACAGCAATGTTTGCAAAACGAAATAATTTCGAAAATATGACGTCATAAATGATGACGTCATCATTTTTTGCTCTCATTTATGCGGTCCGTGAAAAACTTGATACACCGTACCTATAACACCAGCACTAACTTGGGGCCGTTTTAATGATTATTTACTAACATATGACGTTATAACTTTTCACCTTCATAATACCTTAAAACTTTTTCTAATTTCGAAAAAAAGTGAATTATGGAAGCAAATATTATTATTGAAATGAACTCAGTCTTGGATGACAAGCAAAACACTAAAATACGACAAATATTGCAAAATGGGTGTCTTATTTTCAGTGTAATTTATTGTATAAAAATGCTGATTAAAGTAAACCAAGGCCATACAGTATCCTTTGATATACATGTTAAAGTAATATGCATAATAATGCCGATTAAAGTAAACCAAATCCATGCAGTATCTTTTAATAAGCATGTACTTTCTTCAATAGTAATATCAAGGCTCTACATCAAATAGAACAAAAGTTATAGGAGTTGACAACCATTCAAAATGGTAACTTTTTACAGTTTTGGTAACATTTTTGTTCCTGCATTGTGACGTCATCATTGTATGATGTCATAAATGCATTTGAAGGATGCCTGTGCCCCACTTGTTGAGTGACCAAAGTTTGGAAATTCAGGCCCAACCATAAGAGAAGTGAGAATGAATAAAGTAAAAGTCAGCAAAGCTAAACAATTTAGCCAACTTTTGCGAAAGTGACGTCATTATGACGTAAATGGGCAAGAAAAGTGGGATGAGAACAACCCTAGCAGGAAACTTTACGACTATACTGAGCATTGCTATATAGGTAAAAAATATATCTTTCCGGGGCACGTAAACGCGATTTTTGACTAGATTAATAATAAAAAAAATTGAAATGATAGAACTTGAAATGATAAAATTGAAAAAATTGAAATGATAAATGACTATTATTGCTTGTGCGATCCACTGATTGAAAATTGCTTTTAATGCCTTTTTTGCAACCTTTTAAATATTAAAATTGCTCGAATTTTTATTCTGCAATTAGTATCAATGTTTGATCAACTAATATTTTGAAATATTACTGCTGCTGAAGTGTGTAATTTAAATATAGCGACGAAGATTTCTCCTTGCGGAATACTTAAAAAATCACGTTCGTCATTTTCGCAACACTAGTCTGAAAGTTGAATTTTACTAACCCGCTCGATTACGTTTTAACGAAAATTTTTGATCCCGCAAACAACGCAGAGTTGAAACGTTTATCATTTATAAACTAAATTACTTCTGACATAACTTCTGATTTTTGAACTCGTTTGCGCAGCACGTAAACCATTCAGCAAAACCAAGGCGAAGAGAGGCATTTTGCCCCATTGATTGTCAGACCCGAGGGGGGGCCGCACCCCGGCCCCTCAGCAATCGACACCAGTGGTAATGTGGTATTTTTATTCTGCAATTCGTTGTTTTATTCTCCATTTCATCGCCGTAGATGCTGGTGCATTTGTGTCCATTTAAACAGTTGATAAAATCGTTCATGGTAAATTGTGTCATTCTTTTGGTACTGTCATGGTGAGAGGTAATTGAGAAAGGTCTTCTCCTGGTAGCTTAGGAGACCAAGGTTTTCTAGATGCTTTTCATATTCTAAATTCTGCTTCGAATAAGCAATATTAACGTGTTATGTTGGTTCTTGTCCATTCTTGTAGGTGGATAATCAAACTTGGATTTTGAAAAAAATATGCTACACCATGTGAATTTCATTTTCTGAGTGGAATTTGTTTTTGGTCCTACAATTTCGAAAAATTTGTGAAAGTTGTTGGGTAGTAGAAGTGCTCGAAAGCACTGCAAACATCTGTCACGCATCCACAGCTACTTTTGAGCACTGTATGTAGTAAATCTAGAGCAACATTTTTTGGGTTGGAAGTAAGTTTGTGAATCTTTTATGTGTTTGACGAGATGTTGGAGGTAATTTACCCTACTTTACACGGGAGAGAGGGTATTTTTGCCTCCCATCTTGTTATTTTTTGAAATAAATTTCTTCAAAAAAAAGATTTTTATTTCGAATCAACTTGATTTTGAGTCAAAACTTACTACAAATAACTCCTGAAAATTTAACGTTACCAAGGTAAGGGGAAGTTTTCCGATTTTTGAGGTTTTCCGTAGCAACTTTCCGAAAGCTGAGCATTTTTTAGCAATACTTGACTTAAATGACGTCGTTAGATGTTTTGTGACGTAACTAATTTTGACTTAGGCTTTTTATGATTCAGCATTAAAAACGAACCTATGTACAAAATTTGAACCGCCTATGATGCCATTGTTTTGAAAATATGGCCGTGACGTCACAGTGGTGACGTCATCGATTCAAAACCAATTTTAGTAACAAAGATTGGTAAACAGCAACCTGTAAGTCAAATTTTGTGTTCCCATGGTTTTAGTTTAGGAGTTAGATACCGGGGCAAAAATGCCCTCCCCCTCTCCCCGTGTAAAATGCGTTTGTCAAATAACTCGTGTAGAATAGGGTTAAAGCGTTCAAAAAGCAGTGCAAACACATGTCAGGCACCCACTGCTGCTCCGAGAAATGTAATTAATATGTCGTTGCCAGTTTTCTAGGCAGTGCAGACGCGTTTCCGCATCTGAGAGCTGGAAAGAAGATCTATATTGCTATTTAAGGTGAATTTACACAGTATCCGTTTTTCGTACGTTTTCGTCCGTTTTTTTACGTTTTTGCTTCTCCTCGAAAAAGTATGCGCTTTTTCATCCGCATTTTTATGAGTCCATATACGCACTAAGTAGACTGTTATATATAGATAAAAATTTTGTTCAAAAATTTTGTGTATGAACGATAAGAACGATATTTCGAAATAGAGCTGTACCCCTTTACAAAAAATTTTTTTCGGAAAACTTTTGTCCAGCATGTGACTGTCTGGTTAGTGCGGATATGGACACATAGAAATGCGGATGAAAAAGCGCATACTTTGTCAAGGAGAAGCAAAAACGTAAAAAAACGGACAAAAACGTACGAAAAACGTATACTGTGTAAATTCACCTTTAATGTGGTAGAAGCAACTCTTCAACGAATGCGATCTTTGTTTTTTTTTCACATTGTTAATGCAAGAGCTCAGCGTTGACTGGGATACTTCCGTAAAAACCGCAAAACGGCTGCTTATTTGCAGCATATTTAAATGCGCTAGTTTGCATTTCGCATTAGTGATAGTAAATCCTTGTCTTGAAAAAAGAACGTTTGTGGTTTTTTGACTTTTTGTGAGTCAGCGCACCATTTCCATGCAGTACAAGTTACGTAGACTTTCTTATTTCTATATGCTTTAGATGACTGCGCTATTAAATCTCTTCACACACCCAACCCGAAGCCACTGTGCAAGTGACGTCATTAACCACTTGCGAGCGCAGCTTTACTCAAAGCGTGTAACGAGTTCGCGATGCCTATTTTTTGCAGCAATGTAGGCCTATCTTGGGTCTGATAACTTCTTTAATGGCACACGCCCAAAGTGGCGGAATCGAACGCATGAATTTAGAGTTCGATTTCCTTACGTAGCAAGTTCAAATCGTATCTCGCTGTATTACGCTGAAGCAATTTTCACATGAAGTAAATGGACCTCCGAAGACTGTTTTTTAAATGGCTTAAGCTAGAGAGCAAAATTAATATTTTTCTTGTTGGTAGATATTTAAGAGATGAACCTAAAATAGATATTTAAGAGATAATGCTAATAGATTTTAGGACCATCCTTAGTGAACTCCCCAAATGTGCCTCCTACAATTAATTATTATAAACGGCTTTAGCTGGTAATTTTTTTTTATTATTATTATCAGTCCCAATGAGATCGATAAATATTTATTGACAGTTCGAAATTCCACTCCTCCTAGGTGGCCCTAGAAGAAAGGACTCTTAATTGTTCTGTTAACGGGAAAGCGACAAGTTTTTTTTTTTTTTGAGAAACTAATTATTTAACTTGCGTGGTTCTTTTACAGGGCTTGCTTCTTGGCAAGCTACCCTTTAGTATTCTACGTTGTTGTCTTACAAGTCACTCAAAATTATCTCACAAACTTCTTGCAAACGATGGTTGTATTACGTAAAACAATAAACGAACAACTTCTGTCAAAAAATATACAAACATCTTATAAAACGTATAGCATAAAAAATTTTGTGTAGAAAAATAAATAATTAATTATTAACTCTAATAAATAAATAATGTTACAAAAAAGCGAAATAGGCGTTTCAACAAAGAACACTGCGCTGGAAAAATATTCAAACACTCAAAAAAAAATACAGCACTATAATTGTGAAAAACTATTTGAATCATATTTTGAAAATGCAAAATTACAAAGAAAAAACAGAAATTAATGTTAGTTAGCTTTAACTCGTGCAGCTAGTCCCAACGGTAACTGTTATTCTATACTGAGTTTCAATAATTTGGTAAAAATATAAAAATAATTGCTGAAAATTTTGAGTTTTGAACTATTAGCTTATCATTTTCTTAATTAGCATTTAAGCTTACAAACTTACTACAAAAAAATTCGTAAAAAAACGAAAATTACAACTGTAAAATAATAGCGAATATAGCAATTGGAAATAACAGTGGTAAATTTAAGTTTGACTTAGTTTAATGCACTGCACAAGTACAACCAACCGCGAATTCTTGAACTTCAAAACGCTCCTGCCCCTCTTGATCATCTTTAATTCCAACAAGCATTTTTGACATGATGGGTTGATGATGATAATCCATGTTTCCAACTCTAAGGTTGCTACAGCTACCGCTACAAGCGCATTTTGCTTCCCATATTTCAGACGGATAACGGAGTCGGTTGTAGTTGACAGAAATAACCCAAGGGGAAACACTGCCGGCACTTAGCGTTCCAGTAATGCATCTCGTTGCATTTCTAGCATTCGAGTACAAATCAGGACAAAAGTAATGGTTGTCAAACAAATTTTGTACATCATCGCTGTTCGGACTTAGATTTCTGCAGCAACTTGATTGGAAACCTTTTTGGCAGTGCCTTAATCCTTCACTACAAATTCTGTTTCTCTTTCTTGATAAGCTTACGTAACTCGTGAGTAAATTTTTCAGGACATTTTTGATATTATTTGTCCAATTTACGGATGTGTCAAAGCGATGATATGCCAAAGGAAGAATCCCAACTCCACATCCATGACTTTGGCCGGACACAAAAGAAAATTGGGCACTCAAAAAAATCCCAAGAATAGAAAGAGAAATGAAAAGAGATGAAACTCGGAATCCAAATGTCTGTAGAAAAATATACATTTAAAGATTTTATTTCACTAAAAGCGTGAGCGTAATTGTTCAGTTGTAGTAGCTGGATTAATTTGTTTTTTCCCAAAACTGCACTAGTTTAGCATGTACAGTTTGTCCACTATTTGGGACACTTTATTTTTCGTAACTCTTTTTTTATTATGTTTTTTTTTTTTCAAAAAATGCTGCAAAAGATGGATTAGAAAAAGTTTAAATATTGTTTAGCTTGTGCCAATGCAAATTTGTTTCAATTTTTTTTTGATTGCGTTCTTAAAATTGTTTATAAATTTGCTTTCGGGACAAAACCAACATCTTGGATGGTAAACTAAATCTATTGTCTCAAAAATATTGTCTATCCTGGGAAATGGCTCTCGCTTATCAACGCAGAGCAAGGGTAATAGGCTTGATAATTGGGTGATGGTGATAGAAATAATGGAGGGCATTGTGCCATGACACCCTTCTTTTGTTGGTCTCCACCACAGAAACAGTATGAATCACATCAGTTTAGACCGGAAAACTTTTTGGTCTTTAACTTTTTTTTCAGTAAGTAACTTATAAGTCAAAGACAGCACAAGCCAGCAAAGCTTTCGATTTTTTTATTAGGTTTTATATTTTGGACTGAAACTTATTCTCAATATAACAGCCACGCAAAATTGAAAACCCATGGCTGCCGTCGTGTGGTACACTCTAAACGAAGTGTTCAATTTTGGTGCTTTTTTGCATTTAAATTGGTGTTAGAGCATGTTAAAGTGTACTTTTAAATGCATAAAATACATTTAAACACCTATTTAAATGCATAAAACACATGAAATTCAAACACTTCGTTGAGCGTATAGGATCGATGAACTCGGACTATCAACTTTTTGCTAGGCTAAGTTCATAAAATTTCTTCTTTACTATTTTTGGAGCAAATTTTTGGTGAAGTCCTTTTTTCAACTTCACTTAAAACTGACGGAAAAATGCAACGTCCTTGTTTTGGTGTTCATCTCTGGAAGAGGAGGTTTTTTGGATAATAATGGGTATGGCTTACCAACTTAATTTTCAGAATGGCAACACTGCAAAGACCCCTCTTTTTGTCCTCAATCTAACTACATTGTAAATAATTACCACTGTTAACCGATATTTTGGTCTTTGCCCCACCTTTGGAAGTTTTTACCTATCTACTGGACGTCACAACACCAACGTAATTACAAAGAGGACAAAACTTTATTCTTAGTTTTTTCTTGCTTAAATGCATTTTTTTTGGAAAATCTACTCGTACCTTCAAATCATTTTACAAAAAAAAACAAACTTACCTTCATTTTTTCAAAAAATATTTTGGAACTTTCAAAATCTTTCAAATTAATTAGTTTGTTCTTTTCTAAAGTATTCCAAACTTTAAGACGATAAAAAGACTTCACCGTTAAATACTTTAAGATTCTTGTTTTTATATTTAGATGTAAACAGCTATAAAATATTTTGGTTTGTGATTTCTATGATTGAACGAGTTCTTTATATACTGTTAAATCGCTTCTATAGGAGTTCCCTAAATTTATGTTATGTAATATAGATGTTGAAAGGTACTATTTAAAAATAGCTACGAGTTGCTGATAAAGTTAATGGAAATTGAAATTGAAATGTTTTTTTAAATTTTCTTTCTTTATTACGCATATTAAAATATTTGTTAACACATAATACGATTGTGCAATAGTTTTATTCTACAGATCCCAAAGAAAAAAGCAAAAGTTTTACTTGTAATATTCTGATAATGATAACATAGATCACAATTTTAGGCAAGATTTTTGCTCCAAAAAATTCATTTTTTGTTTTCAATTTTTTATTCGTTTAGTTTCATAAACAAATTGTTTTCAGAGATACCATATCAAGATATTCTAAGGGCGTAAAATCATGTACGTAGGAGTGTATTCTTTCTTTATTTTAAACAACTGGTAGCTTGTACCCTTGTAAGGCGGTACACCTGACGCACCGAATTTTTGTTTCAAATAAACTAAAAATACGCTCGTACGCTCACAATTTTACGCGCAGTGTAAACGCAGTGCGAAAGGAAAATTAGACGTAAAATTAACTCTGGGCGAAAAATCGTGCGCGTACAAAGATCGCTTTCCTTTATTTGTTAAACCAACTGGTAGTTTGTGTGCTGGTAACACGATACACTCTGGGCGTACTGAATTTCAGTTTATAATGAATAAAAAGTACGCTTTCGATTTTACGCCCAATATAGACCGGGAGGAAGATTGTTACAACTGAGCAATAGACTTGGTGAGTTCACGTGCAGACAAATTCAAGCCCAAACCCAGCCCTAACCCGAAAACATAAATCCGAACCCGAAAAGTGATTTAAAGCCAAAGCCAGGCCCGAAAAAGCCCGAAAAGAACGAAAATTAGGTTAGATTTGAAAATGAGTACGGTTATTACTCGTAATGAAGCTAAGCATTGCCGATAAATTGTGACGTAGTAACATTCGCTTTGATGTTTAAACAAAGACGTGAATCAGTGTTGCAAAATTATTTGAATTACGCTTATATAACATCTAAAAGGCGAAAACACGAGTCAAGTACAAATATTAACTCCAAACCCGGCCCGACTTAAAACTCTGGACTAGCAATCAAGCTAATATTTTCTTAACAAGTCAGATACTAAAGTTGTAGCGTTGCAAAACAGAGCAACTAACCAACTAAAAGCATTAAAATAGTATACTTTTTTCCCAAACCCTTTAAACTTATAAGATTATAATCGGTTTATAGAATTATAATTGAATAACAGCCTACCGCATAGCCTTAATTTTGGATATTACTTTGTTTTGTTCAAGAGTTAAAATTTTAGAGCAAAAAATTCAAAATAATTAACCGCTTTTTCATTACCTGTTTCACTCGTTACTTATTTTCCTTTCGCAATCCATTTTGCATTCCTTATTGTAACGATTCATTATAATCGTCTTCCTCATGTTGTCCACCCTCTTGTGCTTCCCCTTTGCTTCCAATCGGTTAAAAATAGTAGAAAAATAGCTTCCTCTTTGTCATTGCGTTTTCATTTGAATTTTGTTTAGCACCCAAAGCTTATCATTTTGCACCAGTACTCTTTTGTTCCATTGTTATTATTATTTTTTGTTAATATGTGGAATTTTTAAAACGTTATTAGGCCGTCGTACTGGTACAAAGAGATGTAGGCTCCAAGAAATAGCATAATTAAGCCTTATTGTCCAATGTTATAAATGAGTTAAGCTGACGGGTGTTTTGTTTATTAATTTAGTAGCAGATTTCAAAAATATTTAACTTAAAATCGCAAGGTAAAACAGGATACTGCATCTGTGCCAGGTTAAATTGGACGGAACAATTTCAACCTAGCGTACTGAGTGAAGAAAACGATACTGAAATCTCATTTTTGTTGCAAACATCAAAAAAGAATTTAAAATAGCAATAAGTGGCAAATACTTCGGGCCAATAATATATTGTAGGAAGATTTTTGGAGTCCAAAACAAATAGTTTTGCAAATAGGGGCCCTTTTTTAATGCGTACCACACAAATTTCTTCGCTGTTTGGGCATCTTTTTTCTGGAGCCAAAGATGGTTTAAAGTAGATAAAAAACGGCTTTGCCGTTTGATATTGCCAAAAATCGGAGGCCATGAGAAAACGCTTTGTTTGCGTGTCACTAAATTCACCACTAATTTTTGGGACTAGAATTTCACAACTTTGTAATCTCAACTGGAGCCTCGTATGTGCCATGTGTAAATTTCTAAAAATAATAAAAATTGTTCTAGCAAAGCTATTACTTGTTTTTCGAAAAATTTCAGCTTTAAATTGATTATTTTCCAATATTTATTATATAATTATGCATTTCCGTTTTGCATTACTGACTAAAATCAATTATGCATGCACTTATGTTGTTGTTTGAGAAGGAACTTTTGTTAGTCTGTATAAAAGCCGCCTCCGTTTTTAGCAAATGTATTAGTCAATTTTCGATTCTTTAAAGCGTAAAATTTGCTGCAGTTGATGACTATTTTACCCGCGGAAAACCAATTCACACGAAAATAAATTTTTCTAGTTAAATCGATTTGTTCAATTTCGTTTTTAAAAATGTTTTTGTATTATTAGAAGCTGAAACGGGAAATTCAAAACTGCAATGACGTAATTGACGTTTATTACGTCACTTTTGAGAAACACAATCGGAACCATTCGCGTAGAGAAACGTGTTTACGTAAAGCGAGCTTTCGCATGAAATCTTGCAAAAGAATTTCTTCGTAAATTGCCACCGAAACAGAACCTGACTACCTGAGTCCATTAGACTTCAGAAAAATTTATATAGTCCGTAGAAAGTTGGAGTGGATTAAGTCATTCAAACCGTATCTTTAGGGCCGGTAATATTAATACACTTGGTATAATACATTTCTAAGGAACATAAATAGAGGATTATGCTCATAAGCTAAGTGTAGACCCGCCTAAGTTTATTTTTTCTTGTATACTCGTGCTCAAAAAAGGTTCGATATGAAAAATTACGTTTTCATTTGCCAAGCAGTTTTGGGCATGAAACAGCCTAGCGACCAAACGGTATTCAAGTTAAGCTGTCCCGCGTGTTTATCTGTACCACACACGGTAAAAGCTCCTCAGTACCATTTTATAGTGCTGACCACCAAGTTAGGAAGCTGCGCCATTCGGAAATTATTTGTTGTTACTCGTCTAAGAAGCGAACCCAAGCACATTTTCAAACTGATTGATTTTGCTCACTTCGAGGCTATTCGAATAACACCTGTGCATAGCTTACAAGTTACTGTGCAGTACTTCCGGCATTTTGTGTAATTGCTGTTCAACAATTATGTACCGTTAGACATGTAGCATCTTAACAATTGCGAGACAGAGTTTGTTTTGAACGATATTATTCTATTTGTTGGTTTAGCAACTCAATGATGTAGATTTTCTATTTTCTTGGGATGATTTAATTTTGGACAAGCAAGTTATAGATGAATTTTACTGTTATAGAGACAAGAATATGCTTGAAAAATTTATCAGAAAGCTATTTGAGCAAATCTTAATTTAATCTAAACGAATAGCAAGACTTGATTGCTCAAATATAATTAAAATGGATAGCGTAAAAGGAGGGTTGCTGTTTAGCCGGTTTGTACTTTATAAACTGCTTGTGTAGACTTTCTGCTCCTAAAAATTGAAAATAATGTGGCCCTTCATTTTATCGAATTATAGTCAAAAGCTGCGCAAAAGATCTTTTTCGTAATTTTAACCCAAAAATAGGATTCAAAACGACGGAAGACCTTTTCATAATTGGAATTCAAACAACTTTGCGATTGTATGAAATGCTGAGTCTAGACTTTGAGCAATTTGCACGTATATATTCTATTTATTATTGTTAATAGATCCGTTTCTACAAAATTTAAATAACACTGCATTACTGGGTAAAAGTGTATTTGAATGCGAATGCATATTTGAACAATTTTTAAATTTACTGCAAATCATTATTATCTTGCTCAGTGGCGTAGGCAGGGTTTTGTAAAGGGGAGGGGGGCTATCTTCTGAAATTGTGAATACCAAAAAAGAAAAGGTCTTCACCTCAAAGAAACCAAAATTTTGGCAGCGAGTCGGAAAATTTCAGCATTTTTTAAAATCGTATTTGAGGTAAAAACAAAAAAGGTCTTCGGCCTGAGGCGTTGCAGTTTATACTGTATTCAAGTTCTGTCCGTACATGATCCGTCAAGACCCCGTGCGTTGTTTGGCGGTCTACTTCCAAAGAGGGGAGTGGAGGGCATCGCGGATTTTTAGTTGTAAAATACACACAATAGGAGGGAGCAGGCCAATAACTCCTGTCTTAGCTACTGATTTTGCTATATTGGAGTTACAGCTTACAAAAATTGATTAAAGTTAAGAAACATCCAAGCAACTATAGAAGCGATGTTTACACGTGTTGGTGAAAGTGAGTAAAAACCTAGAAGCAATTTAGTCTAAAACGAAAGGTGGCAGGATCTAGCTGCTGTTGGATTGCATGTCGAGCAATTCAAGACAAGCAGGTGCAGTTTCGTCATCCAACTGACCATGGGGCTACTAGGCAAATTTGATCCCAATAAGTAAATCAAAATAATTTTTCCCTAATCACTTCCTTGGAGTTCAGTTTCGCTTAAATCCAAAGCCCATCAGCAAGGATGACATGTAGTAAAACTGAAATACTGGCTACCCATGATCAAAATTGAAAAGCTTTAGATTTCTGCTACCCTTTTTTTTGTTTGTTGTACTATCTTTGGCGTAGTCTAGTACCAGTAGAACTCTTAAAATGGGAAGATACACATAAATTTGAGGCTTTGATGCTCCTTATTAGAATGCACCTTATCAGATGCCTCTTATCAGAATTAGATGCCCCTTATTGTTTCAGAAGCAATTGGCTAATTTCATTTGGAGAAGAATTTCATGCATATTTACCATTCAAAGGTCATCTGAGTTTAAATGTTCTCAAAAACTACAAATGCCTTATTGGTTATTACTGTGATGATTGATTACCTGATTACCTCCTCGGTGCTATGACCGCTGATTTCCAACTTCAAAATTGTTTTCTCGTCATGCATGATTGCCAAGGTCTGATAAAAGAAGAATCAAAAAAATAAAAATGTTAACCCTATTTGTACCGGGGGAGGGGGGGCAAATTTGCCCCCTCTGTTAGTTATTTTAATGTAGCTTCTAAACTAAAGCAAAGTTTTGCTTTGATGCACCCTGACTTTGAATCAATTTAATAACACACATTTTCAGAAACTTTGGGGTCAGCCGGATAACCGAAAATGACGTCATTTTTGTCTTCGTCAGAGGCACCTAAAGAGTTTCGTATAGTTTTGAGCTCAATGCATGTTTATCAACGTACTTATCCTATTCATTCTACTGCATCTTCATTATTGATGCTTATCTTTAGCTAGAATACAATATTTTATTTACTGAAAAATGTATTGCATCACCATTACGTCATTGATGACGCCATAATTCAAAACTATTGCTTTTTCTGCTGTTTTTCAAAATAAATTGCGGTTGCATAAAAAAAATATTCATTGTCACCAGCTGTTGAATGAGATAATGAAAATAATACTTCAGTATTCTAAACTTTTGTGAATGATACTATACCTCAGTCACAAAAAATTGCAAATAACCATGAACGCAATATATTAAAGATGACATCATCATGTATATGACGTCATCATGCACGTGACGTCATCATCTGCGGTGACTTTATCAGAGATGTCTTTGAAATAACAAAAGTCCAAACTGAAAATAATATTTACCGATATTTAGAAAAATTTGCCTGCTGTTATTAGGATTTAATAGTTTTGATAACATCATCATCGTTTTCGTGACGTCACAACCTCATTAACTTTATTTTAAAAATTTAACAAAAAATAGCTTTAACAAGCAAAAAATCTCACTTCTATCACTTATCAAACTGTTTTTAGATAGGGGGCAAATCCCCCCCTGGTACAAATAGGGTGTGAAAATAGCCCGGTAGATATAGGGTTAAAAACCACTAGTTGAGAAGTATAGTCTAACTGCACACTTTTTACTTTTAGTCTATGGTCCAACCTTCAATCACAGCTTCTTACGGCACTTTTACTTACAATACGATTTTCTTTATGCTCTTTAGAAGTTTTCAGAAAAAAAAAAAAACTGAGAAGAAAGTTCTAAAAACTGACCGTGTAAAAAGGGTTTCTATTACTAAATTAACCCTTTTCCTTTTTTCAGATCCAAACACGCAACGCAATTTTCGAAGAGTAGTTCTGTTCTCGTTAGCTTCTTTGGTGCTTTTATCAAAAGAAACCTTTAGCCACACGGATACATTTGTCGATTTAAATTTTGAGGTTGGAGCCTAAAAATTAAGATTTGGCGAAATTTAAAAATCTTAACAGGTTTTGACCGAAAAATGGGTTTCGTTTTTAAATCAACACATGTGTGACATTGCGGAAAAATCTTTTGGCATAATAATCCAGGAATTCAAAACGTGCCACCAGAGGTCTCTACAAAGGGTTGTTAAACTCCTACCGTCATGCATGAGCTATTAAAATGTACTAAACAAAATCCGTGATAATCAAATCAAGGATTTTCAGTACTCTTATTGATCAACTTGATTACGTAGGGGCTCATTTATGCATGAGCACAAGGCAACTACAATAAAGACAAAAAAGATAAATAATAATTAAGAAAAAAGAAAGAGGAAAAGTTTCTCAACCCTTTGTCGGCAGTGTGGCCGAGAGGGTAAAGACGTCGTTTTTACGACGACCCTGATAGCAAGATTTGGGTTCAACCCGCACCCTGGACACGTTGTTGCGTCCTTGGATAAGACATTTTACGATGATTATCTCTGGTTGGTGGCTTCGAACAAGTAGCGTATTCAGTGGACAAGAATATTTGAAGAAATCCTCAGGAACAATGGATCTATGAAAACTCCAAAGCAGGTGCGGATTCCTCCAATCACTAAGTAGTCATTGCAATGAAAAGTGTGCGGATCGTCCAATAGTTAGCGCCAGACACTCTCCGGTGACAGGTAGATAAATATGCGCTATAACAACAACTCTGGTGCCATTGAGATTTATTACCAGATAAGAGCATGATACGCTTGAGCAACAAATCTAACATAATTCAGTATTTGGAATGAGCTGATTGTCAATTTTTTTGGTAAAAATTTTGGTTCTTTTTTCAATAAGAACAAATTACTAATTTAAAACGCAAAATAGAGAAAGGGAATCAAGCAAAAACTATGGCGAAAAGCAAAAAAAGTTGGCTCATTAAAGAGCAGAAACTACCTTTTACAGCAGAAATTTTAGTAAAACATCTTGGGAAGCCCATATTTTACTCAAGACAGTTTCTGTCATAGCAAAAAAACCATCACTACATGTTAGAATTTTTTCTTGTTGCAAATTATATAACTTTCTTTATCACTTTTTTAGATAAATGGTAATTTTAATGATGTGAATGTTTTCCAAAAACACGGAGACAATGGCTCTGAAGCTGGACACTCTGTACAGGTAAGACATATTTACAGTTACCTTATTGCAGTTTTAAAGGGGAGATTTTGATGGCGCAACAGCTCATCACAAACCTTTTATAGTAAAAAGATTTGTTTTGATATTCATCGCCCTGTGTTTAATTTTACTGTCAAATAAATAGCAGCGCTCCATTTTGGGCGATTTTTGGTGAAGTCAAGCAAGCTTCTTTTGTGCAGAAAGCAGGCATAACATAAAGCTGGCACATGGCATATCAAGGTTTGAGAGCGGTTATTTCCTTACCTTTAGAATTGTTACAGGGTTTTTAAAACATCTGCTTTTTTGCTTCAAAAAAGAGCCGGCGAGAGGCTTGTCTTTGCATAAGCAACCACAAAAATAAACTTGCTTTGATTTTCAAAGCCCAAGCAGTTTTGAGTTGTTTGTATCAACGTATACTGAATTGTTCGTATGTGGTATTCAATTATTTGTTGATGAGTTTTACGAGTTGTTTCGATACTCATTTATGTGACTAATCTATGTGGAATGGTTATTTCAGCGGTTTGTGGAGTAGCTGATGAAAACCATAGCCGTCCGAAACAGCTACTTGATGTCTACATTTGTGACGTATGCAGGGTTGGAAATCGATAATGAAAAAATAGATAATTAATCAATATTCGATAATCTTTAAATAAGTAGAGAATATTTCATTTCGGTAATGAAAAAAAAGTAGAAATTAATTTTTGTATAATTGATATTGATAATCTCAAGTTCAAAAGTCAATGCACACCATCAACCTATTTATTTTTTTAAAATACGTTATTACGGCTACCAACCTGCAAAATGACAGATAAGAGCTCTTGTCTGTAAAACATAAGATTGAGTACCAAACCTTGGGTTAGGTTTACTTTCAAAGTGTATTTATTTCTTCGTTACAGCACTGGTGAAAATTAAAGTTAGTTAAAAATTTTTTCCCATTTAAAATCGATTTAAAACATTGATTTGCAAGAAGAAAAGGTAAAGGAATGACACATTTGATTATGAGAAAAAAACTAGAAAATTTTGCATTCAATAGCAAAAACGTAGGAATAACGTTGCCCATTAACAATTTCTAGTCAATATTTCCGATCCTGGACCTATGCTACATTGATTTAAGCAGTTTTTTTGCAGCAGAATTGTTACATTGTCTTATGCTCATTCTTATTTTTGACATTTTGTATAGGTGTTTATTGGTGACAAAGAAGTTGAAATTCAATGGACAAACAAGTCTTTGGTTTTTGAGAGAATGCCGATTTCACATAAAATTGAACAAAACCAAAATAGGAGCAAAACACTGCTAGGAAATTTTAAAGAAATACAGAAAGCATTTATTAACCTAACCCTGCTGCAAAAAGATTATATTCAAGCGATAAATCATCGACTCGAAGAAAAATGTGAAAATATTTCGGCGCATTTTGCTCAGCAAAAAACAGAATACACCGATCTGCATCAACAACAAGCAAATAATATGAAACAACTGGAAAAAGAAATTAACAATACAATTAATGAACAAGAAAGAGAATGCAAACAACTGATTCAAAAACAAGCTGAACAACAAGAAAATTACACAGCAATGATAAACCATCAAATCAGTAATATTAACAATGAAGATGGTGAGTTTTTGAGCAAGTAATTAATTTTTTTGTTGTTCAATTAATTTTTTTGATTGCAACTGCAATTACAATTTACTTCGAAAGTTTTCATGGCAAGAAAACAGCGAAGGGACCTCTTGGTTTTCGATTCAAGCTGTTATCTGCCCTTCAGTTCATTACCACGCTCGGTCGAGGCTTCACATTGCCTTTTTTATTGCTGAACGTCAGCAGAAAAGCTGTGGGATTAACCCCACCGGAAATCCAACCCGTATCTACCGTTCCGGGAGCAGACGCTCTATCCACTGGACCGCTCTTCGGATTAGTAATGAGAGGGCAAAGTAATGCTTTATTTTGGGATCATGTAAAACGAATTAATATAAGATAAAAAATCAACATACATTGGATAAGCATATACTGAGTGATGTAAGCAAGTGTTCTATTCCATTCATTTCCATTAAACTTGATGACTTTGGTTAAACTCTCTATTTTCGTAACAATTCCAATTACAATTTGGTAATTTTTTCTTATGCTTACGCCTATACACTTTTCCTTATATTGTTTACAGATGAACAGCTCCAAAATCTGAACGAGACGCGTCACCAAGTTCAAGATTTGAAGATCGAAATCACTGCTGGTAAGTGCAACAAACAGGTATTAATGCTGACCATGCTGGAAACTCATGTTGAATAAATTGCGTCTTTTGAATTGCGAATAAAACGAATAAATTGCGTCTAAATCATGTTGAATAAACGAATAAATTGCGTCATTTTAAAGTATATAAACTAAGAACATAATCTGCTTGACTACGCATACGCCTTCGTTGAAATTTAAAGTGATCTAATAATGAGCTTTGTCGGCAGATTCTTTGAGGTTGAATTCGACTATCAAGTTGTTGCGAACTTTAAAGAATTCGTTGTTGTGTTCCTCCTTCACCGGTAAGCTTCATAAAAGAATAACTGGCCAGTTGTTTGGGTAAACTTTAATTGCTTTGTATGCTTCTATGGAAAGAAAAGTTATGAAACCACCCACCCAACGGATCATACTAACTTTAAGGGTTGGTGACCAATGAGCTGCTATCTACGCGGCAGTGTCCGACTTTTGAAATATGTGGATATAGGATATCCAATTTTTTTATGTAGTGTGATTGTGGACACTTCTTTTTTGCGTTCTTCAGAACATTGCTGTGTTCTACTGGTGTGACATTTTGCTGCATCAAGCAGGTTTCGTCCTGAAGAAAATCCGTTCCAAACCATCCGAGAACACTAAAAGAAACAAAAATTGGTTTTTTTTTGAAAAAATTAAGTTACTGGTTTTATTTTTAGCTGAAACTGGATGGTATATCACTGGAACCCCTGGAAACTGCTGCAGTGTCAAAGAAGTGACACAAAATATTACTGCCAGTCAAACAGAACATTTCATTGAGAAAAGAGAAATCTGGCCGACTCTAGAATTAGAGACCTAAAATCTTAGTCTAAACTTATATCGCATAGACAATTTTCTTAATAAGTATAAATTTATATACAGTTTAGTATGTATAATTAAATGTATCGAGCGCGAGTACGCTACGAGAATGCCTATTGTGTAATAAAGAGTGCTTTTTGTGCAGCGTGCTTTAATTTAGACAACAGTGCTTGTTTATTGTTATTTTTTGTCAAAAGCAGGTCACCATAGAAGTTGTAGTTGTTAGGTAGTGCCTGAACCACGGTTTGCTGGAAAAGGGTTAAAGGACGTTTTTATGTCCACCACGCTCGCTATTTTTAGGCTTTAACTTCTCTAGCATTTTTTGTGCTTGAAAAAGAAAAAGCATCATAAATAAAAAAAAGAAATCAAAAATCTAACCAAAAACGGCGTAAAGATAATGAATAAAAGAGCAATGAAAATTCACGGTATGAGTGAACAGTAGCGTAATTAGAGGTTTATGCCTGGGAGGGCAAGCTTCTAGAGGGCTTACTCTACGAAGGAAATTTAGGTGAAAATCAAAAAAAAAAGAAAGATCTTCACCATAGTATTTTCTAGATATTTTTGAAGAATTTTTAGATATTTCTGCGGTGGGTGGAACAATTTTTTTAGCTTGTTTTTAGTCCAACATGCCAATATTTCTGCTGCATTGAAAATTCTTCAACTTGAAAACAAAAAACTGAAATAACAAAAAATCCTGCTTTGTTTCATATCCCATAACGTTTTACTTGAAGGCGAGGTATTAATTGCCATGACATAAAGATTTATTGCCATATTTAGTTTGGCCATGACATAAAATTCTACATGAGATTTGCAACCACGGAACGTTTTAAGATTGCACTGTGCCGCACCTCTTGTTTTTGCGCTTATTTAGTTTGTTTTGCGATATTAAATGTAACTTCTCGCAAAGACAATAATAATAAATTTGTAAAAACTAGTCTCAAAATGAGGTTATTTTTGTGAAAAAATTTGTTAAACTCTGCGACCGATAGAAGTTTTGTTTCCAGATCCCCAATCTTCCTACTATTTCTCCTCCATTGAAATTTTTGCCTACGCACGGGAATGAACATTGTACAACCTGTTTTTGGTAATCCTGGTCACAATCTCTGAATCTTCTCTACCTAAGTACTTGGTTTTGTTCGCGTTTAGTTGCGTCTTTAGATAAACCGCTTTGCAAGGCTTGCGTTTTTCGCAATAAAATTGTTGCAATTGCCCGGAAGCCAAAAGTTAAGTGTAACGGCCGAAGACGATTTTAGAGGTTACTTAATAGAGATACTGCTCGAAATCGTTTTATTGAAGAAGTGGGAACTGCTTGAGGCAATAAAGACGTTCCCTAAACCTTGTTCCATATTCCTTTTATCCCCGAAAATAAATTAAATCCGTTTGAATCCGTAGCACTTGCAACTCTGCGTTTTGAAATTTCATGACATCGGCAAAGGATGACTCAGCAAAATTTCTCACAGAATATCGAACATCCCGTTCTTTATTCTGAAAAAAATTGCAAGGTCATTCTATTTTGATGCCACGAAATTTCAAAGCGAAGGGTTGCCAATGGTACGGAATCAAACGGATTGAATCTATTTTAGCGGATAAAGGGAATAGTGTAACAAGGTTTGGGGGTCCTTCTTATTACCTCAAGTAGTTCTCATTTCTTCAATAAAATTGATCTCGAGCGGCATCTCTTTAAGCCTCAAGATAGTTTTTTCTTCTAAAACAAGCAATAGGTAAATCGAAACTAAAAGGGTATTTGAAAAAGAGGAAACAACGTCGGTTAACAAGTATATTAACGATCAAAACATTACAGAAATCACGCAGTTGAGCATCCGCGATCGGTTTCGTTTATGATCAAAGGCATAGGCCGGGGCGTATTTAGGGGGAGCATTGGGCCATGGCCTCCCCCTTTGGGTCGCCAGGATAGTATAATTAGCATGGAATAGTATGCAAAATTGCGGCATGGCCCCCCCCCTTTGTAAGTTGGGCAGAAGGTTTGAGCACTCAAAGGCTATGTTTTAGACGTGTGATTTAGGCCTGCACCCAAGTTTGGGCAAAAAATCGGACTAAATTTGAGTGAAGACCTTTTTTGTTTTAGCTCTTCACCTAATTTTGGGCAGAAAATCAGACTGATTTTGGGTGGAACAATTTCTTACTCTGCTCTTTCATCTTCTCAAATTTTCTGAAGTTCCTGCCCTCCTCCCCTTTTCAAAATTCTGCGTACGCTACTGGGCATAGACGTAGCCAGGATTTTTGATTGGGGGGACCCAAACCACATATCACATGCAATGACGTCATCAGAAATTTTCAAAAAAGGAACTTTCTGTGGGGCAAAGATATCGTAGAATGGAAGATCTGAAGCCGTAGCTTGAAGGCACTTAACCAGGATTTTGGTAAAGGGATAGGGCAAAACCTAGTAGTTAAAAAATGCAAATGTCTAACTTAGGAGACGTGTTGAGTAAGCTAGTGTACTCAAACGTATCACAGACAAGGGTCTGGGGGCGGAGCCTCCAGCCGCCGGTGGCTATGGGGTTTCCGATTTTTGTAAGTTTTTGGAAAAAAAAACTATTTAAATCCCATTAGATCACATTTCGCACAAGTTTACAACCATTTTAAAGAACTAGATTTTTAAAATTTCAAAGCCAATCGAAAAAATTTAATTGTTTAATCTTCTTTTTGCAATTAAATCCCAAAACACGTTTAGAATCTTGCATTATGGTGTAAAATTTTAATCGTAAGTGATTTGGTCGATATAGAATGAAGTACGGCACATTGCCTCCTGCAATACTTTAGCAGTAATTAATACTCCACTTGAAGATTTTCCTTAGAGATTTTTGCTTTTTCATGAAGTTAACCAGTTATAGGAGTACATGTACGGCCAGGGGGCCCAAGCCCCAACAATTGAAATTCAGTAATTTGTTCAATGAGCATTTTCCCTAGCTATTTTTTTTAAGTATTTTGTGTGTAAAAACTGGCGAGGTGGAGGAATCGTTATTGAAAAATGGTACAATAAATGGTTACGCTTACTAAACATGTTATTCCCGCGCCGGATTTACATTGCGCGGGGCCCCTGGCACTTAGGGGATTTATGCAACATCTTCCTGCCAAATATAAGCAAGACCAAAAAAAGTCCTTCTATCTGAGGGCAGGGCGGTGGTACTGAGCCATCTGGCAAATACCGCGCTGGTTATTGAATTACGTTCATAAAAAGTTTAGATAAGGGCCTGAGGTAGCAACTTTAGAGGCGGTAAATCATACAGCCAATTACGGTGATTTACAATAGCTAAAATTGAACTATAATTTTTGATATTTTTTGTTTTAGTTTTGAGGCTGCAGTTGCAAAAATATTCAACAAATACAACAAGATATCCCCCGAAAAAAGTTTTTAAAACCTCTGAGTTTTGTTCTTCCCGCCTAAACCACAGTTCTCTAAACTATTCGGCCTACTGTGGTTGAGGCGGAAGAACAAAACTCAGAGGTTCCAAAAACTTTTTTTGGGAGATATCTTGTTGTATTTGTTGAATATTTTTGCAACTGCAGCCTCAAAACTAAAACAAAAAATATCAAAAATTATAGTTCAATTTTAGCTATTGTAAATCACCGTAATTGGCTGGATGATTTACCCCCTTTAGGACAAAAACCCTTGATTCATCCTTGTTATACGTTAAAATTGGTTGGAAAATATTGAATTAAGGGGGTGCACCGGGACCCCTGGTCGTCAATATTATTTATTGTTATTTACCGTTGTACACATGTACTGTTGTACACAAAGATGCTAAAAGAAACTGAAATTGAAGAAACAAGCTTTTTTGACAAACTTTTGTCGCTGGTGGCATTTCGACTGAGGGGGCCCAGGTCCCTTGGGCCACCCATTGGCTACGCGTTTGATTTTGAGAAAAGATCGCGCCCTTAAGTTTTTTCATGAAAAGCAACATTTAAATCAAAGTTAAAATAACTTTTTGCCAAAACGTGGAGGACTTGAGTCGAGCCACTAGACAGTTTTTTGAAACGTCCAAGAAATGCATGGCATTACTATGACGTAGACCCATGGTTGTCATTATTATTGCTTGCTTTTGAACACGTAAATTCTAAGTTAAAAACTGCAACTAGACATTGCTAGACTATGTTGTCATAATTTTTTATCATTAGTGATATTTTGATTGGTGGGGCCCGGTCCCCCTGGCTACGCCTATGCTCAAGGGACTCATCAAGCGGAAGAACAAAAACAGCCAGGGGTATCAACGAGACTGTTTTTGAGGTTTTTGAAGAACAAAAACAGCCAGGGGTATCAACGAGAAAACAAATTTGGTTCTTGGTTTTCACGTTGATGTCCCTGGCTGTTTTTGTTCTTCCGCCTGATGACTCTCTTGAGCAAGTACGAAACCGGTCGCGGATGCTCAATTGTATAATTCCGGTAATGTTGTGATCGTTAACATACAATTTGTTAACCGACGTTGTTTTCTCTTTTTGATTTGGTTCGATATAGTGAAACGCCCGGAGAAGTAATATCTGTGGTACCCTTGTGGTTCCGTTGGTGGTTTTATGTAGTAAATAGACATTCAAGTCAAGTTTTTTACTCTTGACTAAAACGTTGGGATATGCCTAAAATGCATTCTCACCAAATTTGTAGTTTCTACGCCTTCTCGTTTTTAAGATATTGCAGTACTAATTTAGTCGTTTTCCATTTACTTTAGAGTTGTCGTTTTACCAATATTTTGACAGAAGATTAACTTTAGGAAAGCTGGCTTACATTTATCGAAAAAGCAGCTAATTTTACAGTTTTAAACCGGTAATTTGTTTTACAATAACTCTGCCACAAAATATTTATGGAGAATCAAAAACATGCAGTCAATTTTTGAAATTTTGTTTCTAAATCGCAACCCTTACAAAATTTCTAAGGGGGAAAAAGCCTTTCTAAGGGAAAATATAATCTGTTATATCTCAGGAATGGAAGGTCTTAGAAAGCTCAAATTTAATAAAGTTGGACTTCAGATGTCAAAATTTTTAAAGAAAAAATCGAGTAAAAAATTTTTGACCTAAGTGCCCTTTCAAAGATTACAATTTGAATCAAAACATTGTTGAAAACTCTACAGTAAAACAAATAGGCAGCACTCGAACAAGCAAAATTTCATTCGACAAACGACTCAGTATTTCCTGCGGATCAGATGCGTAATTACTATACGTATAGGCTACTGCTGGTTGTGTATGAACGAATACACGTTATTCACATGTTCTATTGTTATTTGATTTCTGTTAGGATTGAGCTGAAACGCTATTAGCAGTAAGGTGTTTCTGAAGTTTGTTTTTAAGATAAATTGTGCAGTATTGGTCTACTCTATAACGCGAAGTAAATAGTTTCTAGTTGAGGCCAAAAATTTAAAAAAGTTTGTTAATTAGTGCTTTAGAAAAAATAGTTCTTGTAAAACTCCGTCTTTGGCAGTCATTCTTTGTAAATTTGTGATTTAGAATGACAGGGCTTGAAAATGTTAACTTTTTGGTTTTTATCTAATTCAACTGTTGTACCGGTACTGTAAATACTACCAAAAGAACAAAAACTTAAATCATTGAAAAAATACTTAAAAGATTTGGTGGAAGTAAGCTAAAATAAGTCAAGATTCTTAACAATTGCAAACGGTAAATTTTTCTATGTTTGCGAAATGAAGATTGAGGAGAAGCGGAGTAATAATGCTTATGTTCAATATTCGTCCTTAGAAATCATGAACGTAAAGCAAAAAAAAGACGACATTTTGATGAATATTTGCAGAAAGCCCAATCCTACAGACTTGTGTTGAGAATCTGCTTTTAAAAAATGATTAAATTTTCAAGAAAATTACTGCATTGTCAAAAACTAAGGCCAAAATTTTATTCAATTTCTACTGCTCTTAAACCCAAAGAGTCTTTGAACTCCCAAACCATCAAGCACTTGAATTCCTTCAACTTCTTTCCAACATATTGAACGGTAGATTTTGGTTTCATTCCAAGTCAGGTCAATTTTGGTCTTATAAAATTTGTACTTCATTCCTTATTTGGCGTTAATCATCAAAAATAAAATTGATATGAAATTTTAAAGTTTAAATACTAAAAAACTTGAATCTCTAGCTTAAATTTGCTGACTTATGATCTGATTATTGATGCAACTTTATCCTCCTTCCGCAAAAAAGCGACGATGGGGTCCTATCTTTTGAACTGATTTGCTTTCGCTCAAGGGTTGACGACCGTTTTCCAAGTTTTCCGGTAGAAGTTCGACTCGTTTCCAAGTAAATTTGCTGCTTGTTCGAAGCCACCATGCTGCGATAATCACCGAAAAGCACCTTACTCAAGCAAGGACGGCAAACAACGAGACCACGGTGCACGTTTCGAGATCATACGATCGGAATCGACGTAAAAACGGTGCTTTTACCATCCTTTCGGCCAAGATTGTAAGAACCTGCAGAAATAAACGTTGGTTTGTTTTTACAAGCTCAAATAAGTATCAGATGGAAAAGTTTCTCTTGCTTACTTCCTTGTTTATTTTATGGTTGAAAACAACCGAAGGTTCAGGAATAGGATTGAATTTTAAGGTAAGCTTCTTTTTCGGACTGATCTTCAAAGAAATCATGCACTTTTCAGCATTCAGACCAACTTTAGTTTTGTTTGGGTCTTAAAAGTCAGTGGCCGTAAATTCTATGTTGTTTTCATAAACCGAATTTATTTTCTAACGTACCTGTTGAATTAGCCTAATTTTGGAAGATGCTATTCCTGGAACTGAGTTGACTTCTCGTCACACAGTAATGAAGTGGGCTGTTACTTCGAAACATGGGATTGCACCCGCGTAAAGGGCGCTCTGTCTAACCTGATAGACGTTGGCACAGCATTAAGATGTTGTCAAAAGAAGTACGGTTGTAAGACATAGTATTTTTGTGTACTGTATTACGTTAGCTATGTTTTTTTGTTTTAGAAACAATAAATTTAACGTGTTGAATCTTATTCTTTTTAGTTAAACGGAGACAAAAATGAAGTGGATATTGATCAAGTGAGCAGCAATGTCAATACTTACGAAATAGTTTTGGATTTACAAGTAAGAACAATCTGTCAAATCAGTTTATTTATCAACTTATTTTTTTAAACAATTTTGTACCTTTGATTTGTTTACCAATGTTAAAGAAATGAAAGGTTTTTATGACTATTTTATTCACCGAGTTGCCTTCGCCGGTGGAGAGCGAAGAGATGTTTTGGTTTTGGAGTCAAGTAGCCAATATCTACCTCATACGTTGGATTCGTTGAAGGCTTCACATTGTCCCATTAATACTGAACGTCAAGCAGGGAAGCTGTAAATACCAATTTTTATAGTGTTTGGTTTGACCAGACTGGGAATCAAATTTGAATCTATCGTTTCAGTAGTAGTTGCTTTATTCACTCGTACACTTTTGAAATGCAAAATCGTTGCAATTTTATGCCAACTTCTTTATACCAAAAGACGCGCTTATTTTGCTTAGAGTAGGTTGAAACAAAAACAATTCGTTTGTGAAAAACAAATTCAACAAAAACGTATGTTGAATAATTTCCTATATCTTAAATCGCAAATGGGGGTGGCCCAGTGACCAAAGAACATGATTGGGAATTTGGGAACAAAGGCCCTACCCATAGAAAATTTTTGTAAAAACAGCACATTTTTATCCCCATTTGAAAGAAATTTTACTCGTTTTAGAGTCATGTAAAAAAGTAAGAAGGCTTTAGATCCCTTCAGCCCCACCTTGTCGAAGCGCTTCCACATTATTGGAATTAATTTTACATGTAGCTTTGGCTGAGGAGCACACTAAAATTAAGCCCTTAACCTTATTTGTATGGGGGGGGGGGGGCAAATTTGCCTCCCTTCTCAGTTATTTTAATGTAGCTCCTAAACGAAACAAAAATTTTGCTTTGATGCACCCTGACTTTGAATCAAATTTAATAACACAAATTTTCAGAAACTTTGGCGTCAGCCGAAAGAGACGTCATTTTTGTCTTCGTCAGAGGCACCTAAGGAGTTTCATGCAGTTTTGAGCGCAAAGCATGCTTATCAGTGCGTGTATTCTGTTCATTATACTGCGTATTCATTATCAATGCTAATCTTCAGCTGGAATACAATATTTTATTTACTGATAAATGCATTGCATCATCATTACGTCATTGATGACGTCATAATTCAAAAATCTTGCTTTTTTGCTGCTTCTCAAAATTAACTGCGTTTGCATAAAAAAAATATTCATTTTCATCAGCTGTTGAATGATAAAATGAAAATAATACTGCAGCATTCTAAAGTTTTGTGAAATATATAATATCTCAGTTACAAAAAATTACAAATAATAATCAACACAATGTATTCAAGATAACGTCATCATCTGCGGTAACTTTATCAAAGATGTCTCTGAAATAACAAAAGTCCAAACTGAAAATAATATTTCGCAACATTTAGGCAAATTTGCATGCTGTTATAAGGATTTACTGGTTTTGATGACGTCATCATCGTTTTCGTGACGTCACAACCTCAAAAGATTTATTTTTAAAAATATAACAAAAAATAGCTTCAACAAGCAAAAAATCTTTCTTCTATCACTTATCAATCGGTTTTTAGATAGGTGGGGGAAATTTGCCCCCCCCCCCGGTACAAATAGGGTGTAAAAATTGCCCAGTAGATATAGGGTTAAAAGCTTCATCCGATTAAAGAACATCTGTTTGGGAATTTTGGAGTTTTGATAATTATTCAGAATCTGTGGGCCCAATAAGAAGCAATAGCAGAAATTATGGCGGAAGTTATATGCATCTTGCCTATTCTCAACTTTCCAATTTTTTGCATTCTTGAATATTTAGTTAAATGGAAACAACAATAGCGTTGAAGTAGAGCAGGAGCATGAATTTGACGGCGAATCTTATGCTGACGATGTTTACGCAAGTGATGAAGTTGTGGAAGCACTAATCAAACTGAGTCTAAACATCAGCACCAAACTCGACCAACTTTCACTAGATTTTGAAGATCTGGATGTAGAACTTTTCAATCTGACTCTGGAACAGCGAAATGATTTTCAAGCAGTGAATGATCGACTTGATGAAAAATGCGAAAATATTTCGGCACAATTTGCTCAGCAAAAAGCAGAATACACTGAACTATACCAACAACAAGCAAATAACACGGAACAACTGGAACAAAAACTTAACAATACAATCAATGAACAAGAAAGAGAATGCAAACAACTGGTTGAAAAGCAAGCTGAACAACAAGAAAATGATACAGCTGCAATTAACCAACAATTAAGTTATCTTCAGGCCAGTGACGGTAAGTGGGCTTTTTTACGTCAAAGAATGTTGAAGGTTGGTGTTGATTAACTTTTTTTCAGCTTATCAGTTCTAGTACATCTCAATTCAAGTCGTTTTTTAAGGCGCCGTTTTTTTAAGGCGTCGTTTTTGGGATAACTCTGATTGCATGACCTTAGTTCAACTAGCACTTTGATCACTTTGTTGCGTCCTTGGGCAAGGCACTGCACGATAATTATCATCTCAGCTTGGTAGCTTCGCACTAGCAGCAAATTCAGTGAACAAGAATTAAGTAAGAAATCCGCAGAAACGTTAAAGAGTCACTGGAAACTTCTAAGCAGGTGCGGATTCTTCCAAACACGAATTACGTATTGCAATGCAAGCATGCCGATCATTCAATACTTATAGCATCTGATGCTGTCTGGTGACTGACAGATAATAAAAAAGCAATTACAACAACAAAAATTTCTTTCTAAATAATTTTAACTTACGTACAACAAACAAAACGTCTTTTATAAACTGCAAACAGTTATAGCTTTTTACCAGCAGTGCTTTAATGCTCATTAGTTTCTTCTTGTGCTTAACAAAGGCGGAAACCAGAGATGTTTTGTAGATGACTTGAATCAGGAACTAACATCTCTGCTTCAGACGATTGAAGACTTGGAAGCCAAACTCAACACCAGTAAGCTTCTGAACATAGTTGTTGTAGATAAGTTACATATGCCAAGGTCTTGTTTATTAAAGATTTGAAATTCACGCAGACAAGTTAGTGCTTCTTGTATTCTAAATAAGAGCCTTCTTTCATGAATGCTCCTCTTCAAAGTTCAAACGACAATCTCATACATCTTAAAGCAATACTTCATCTACTGTAGTTCATCACTAACGAACTAAAGTATCAGTTTCGCGTGGCACCATTTTGTTTTCGACTGGCTACATCACATTTTTTTCCATTCAAAACAAATCAAATAGCTATTAGTTTTAAACTCGGTTACTTTCAAATGAGGCAACGTAGGATGTGAGTCGGATGTGTTTTGTTTTTACGTTTTATTGTTTTACGTCAGTATTTTACGTGTTGCAGATGAACTGAGGTTGAACAGGACCATCATGGCTCTTCAAACTCTTACAAATTTGATCACATGTTCGACATATGAAGGTATACCTAGCTAAATTCAAAAAAATAATTAAATGAAGTTTTTAACCTGCACTAAAGTTAAATGAGTTTTCTAATTTGAGGTTTTCCAAAGTCACCTTCCCAAATTTGAGCATTGTTTGGCCCATGCTCAACTTAAATGACGTCATACGACGTTTATGTAAGGTAAGCACTTTGACTTAGGTATTTTATGATTTATTTTCAAAAAGTAAACCTATGTGCCAAATTTAAGGCGCCTATGATGTCATTTTGTCAAAATCCGGATATGATAATGACATCATCGACCCAAAATACTAATTAAAAAAAAATTTGGTGAACAGTAATCCGCATGCCGAAGTTTGTGTTTTTGTGAGTTTAAGTTTCGGAGTTATGTAAAGGGGGCAATTTTGCTCCCCCTTTCCGTGTAAAAGGTGTTGGTCCAACAGCCAGGGCAAAATAGGGTTTACGTACAATAGTAAAGGCATAGCAATTTTCGGTTTGACAGCTACTGTAGGGTTCAACGTTTTGCCTTTGGAAGATTAAAAAGCTATGGATGGTTAAACTCTTAGAAATCCGTAAAAATCTGACGTGACCTACATCTAGTGTTTTCTTTAAAAACGTTTCCAACATAAATTAATCTTGTTAGACCTAAAACAAATAGCCTATTACCTAAAGATAGCAGATAATTTGAAATCGTGTTTTTGAAAAAACGATTGAAAAAGAAAAATTTGATAATGCCGTGGTAATTTAATGATGAATTTAAGACGTTAATCTGACCTTTCTTGAACAAATATCAAGTTAGCGTTATAAGGATTAAAAATACTTATCCAGTCACTGTTTTATCAATCTCATGCCACCGGGGCTGAGTTTACATTGCATTAGACCCCTGGCACTTTTAGGATTTTTGCTGCACTTTCCTGCCAAATCGTGTAGGTTAAGATAAAAAACAGGTCTCCCTCAGTAATTCGCTGCATTTTCCTGATGCCAAATGTAAGTGAAAGCCAAAAAAAAAAGGTTTTTCATCCAAGCGCAGGGCCCCTGGCGCTGAATCATTTTGTCATATGGTAAATCCGGCCCAGCTTGCAACCTTAAAACTCTGAAAATCAAAAAAAGAAACAATGAAATACTTCACCCTATGTTTTTATTCTAATTTGAAGAAGTTTATTTTTAGCTGAACCAGGATGGTACGCTGCTGGAACGCCAGGAAATTGTTACCAATATATTCGTCCCAATAGTGAACAGCCCTGGCAAGCAAGCAGAGATCTCTGCCAAGGATTGGGAGGAGATTTGGCACATGCTGGAATTCGGAACTTAGATGTTCGATAGTAAATAACCTAGGCTTGATTACAAAAAAAGGGCATTTGAGTTACAATAGCTAACTTACTTCAAGCAGGGCCAATTTAAGGCACGGAGGTTTCACGACGGTAGCACGTTTTTGCTGCAAAAAGTGGTGAACACCTTTTTTAGTTTTTATTTGTAATCACTCCCAAATTTGAGGGATGCTCTTCTTCTAGGTGTTATTTTTGAGGGTGCACCCTTTTTCAAGGTGGCAAGGCATTTGTCTATCGCCTCCCCAAATAGGGGCCTGCTGATATGCGCTCTGTGATCATCTGTAAACATTCTGCATTCCTCTCTGTAAAAAAATTAAAAAATACATGGACACTAGACTTATTCTGTGACTTTTGTTCTTGTTGTTCTGTTTTTTTTTGTTTTGTGATTATTTTTAATTTGTGTTGTATTTTTCTATGACAGACTGGGATGCAGTTTAAATTGGAGTTTACACGACGACTCGACGAGTGCAATTCAGTGTCAATCTTGGTTTGTTTCATTAAAAATTCGTTCACTCTCAATTTTTTACGAGAAAAAGGAAGTAAAAAGTTGATAACATCGAAGCACGAATTTTACTTTTTTCAACCTATAATAAGTAACAAAATATATATAAATTGATATAATTTTGCTAATGGATAGTGCATTTTCAGCGACGTACTCCAAAAACTCCTTGGACCAAATGGACAAGATGCTTATATAGGTTTGAGAGAAGTAGAAGGGCAATTCGTATGGATGGATGGAGTGATTTCGACTCAAGAAAATACTGCATGGTTTGCGGGTGAACCAAATGATGGAGGCGGCCCATTAGTATCTGAAGACTGCGTCGTTATAAACTGGATTGGCCAAGTCAACAACACTGCAAACGATTTTGGGTGTGACTCGAGTGCATTCGCCTTGTGTGAAATGCCTCTGCTGATAATCGATGATTATTAAAATACAATGATTTGGAATTCGAGGTATTGATTTGTAAACTAGCTTGCTACTACGATAGTCCTTCTTCTATCATTATGCATTTGACTCCGGTTTACCAGTGGCTCGTTACTCCGTTCACGTCAAATTATAGATTCGAATTCGCAAATGAGAAAACAGGGCTGCAAACTTGATCGATTTTCATCCAAGTTTGAGTTAGAGTTCAGCCTATTTTAGCAAGTTCGAATTCTCTTACGTTTCTCGAGTTCAAGTTCGGCGAAACTATCAAGTTTTTCGAGTTGTTCGAGTTCAGGTTGACAAAAATACTAAGTCTAATTTCGACTTAATCACTCTCTTTTTGTTTACAAATATTTTTTATCTAGTTCGCTACGGCAAAAACAAACAAACGACAATTTTAAATTACCCCGAATAATCAAAATCATAAAATTTTTTTTCGACGATTTTTAATCTTTGAATTTCTTTTTAATGAACGCCGAACTCTATTAGTTTTATTCGAGTTCAAGTTTGTGTTCAGAATAACTTTTTTTTGGAGTTCGAGTTCGCATCCCAGAGAGAAAACATCCATTTTAATGAGTTAACGATTGTTTTTTAGAGCAATATTCAGATTAAAATGCATAAGCTCGTGTCTGATGTGTTCCAAAAGGTGCTAGTAACTTTAGGACAAATAGAAATGCCACAAAATGCAAAATATGATGTTTGAGAAGAAGACAGACCAGCCAGTTGGTCGAACGCTAACACGTTGCTGATCTCTGGAGCTGGAGGAGGTCTGAGGTTCAAATTTCGAGCTGTTTAAATCGGACACAGTGTTGCCAACGGCTCCCCACCACTGTAACATTTCTCCGGAAGAAGCTGTGTTGTTTGCGGAAGCAATGACGCAGATACTGGAGTCGCGAACTCATTACATGCTTTGCTGTAAAGCAGCAACTTTCTTAAAAGATTTGATTTGAGGAATAGAAAGCTCTATTATCGTATTTATTATTAGAGTTTCTTCTATTTTAGCAGCAAAGGTGAATTCCCATTCCATCTCTCACTCAAAATTTACTGAACTTTTCTTAGCCAAGTCACTTAAAATAAATAACCTAAATTATGCAAACTTTTAAAAGTGCTTTGTGCTTGAACAATAACTAAGGACTAAGGAGGGTTGGTAAAGGGCTGAGACATCTAATTCTTTTAAACGGCTTCCGAATATTAACAATTTAGTTGGTTTAAATGGCTCAAAAAATGAGCAAAGTATCATTCGATTTGAGTTAAAATGATTATTGTTTTCGAAAAATTACAAAAATCTCTCCAGGGTTTGGTAGTTCATCCCCTGTACAAATTTTAACCTGGTCCTGTACGACTTCTTAGAGACAATGCCTTTCAAATCGTTTTGAGTTATCTTCTTCTTTCTTCATGGCCCGCTTTTCCATGAGAGTTGCAGGGGCAGCAACTCGAGATTAAGCAGATTTCGTTTTGAGTTACTTTTACTGCCGATAGAAGTAACACCGCAAGAGTCACGCTCAATCGATTTTATTTTGCATTTATAGGACTAATATGTTCAAAAAGCATTGAAGTAGGAGATTTTTGAGCTGTTTTGTTGGTTTTCTCTCAAAAATTTGGACAGATATGAGATGTAACTTTAACAATTGCGAAATTTTTAAGTTCTTGAAAATTAGCTGCTTTTAAAGAAACTGTATAAACCAGCTTTCCAAAAGTTAATCTTTTGTCTCAATACGGACAAAATGGCAACACTGAAGTAAAGAAGAAAAACTTGTTAATTTTGTACTGTACAGTTATATCTTGAAAATGAAACGACGTTCAAAGTTCAAGTTTGGTTAGAATGCATATTAGGATTGTTTTAACGTTATGGTAAACAGTGAAAATCTTGCCTGAATGCCCTTTCAATTTATTTAAATTTGTATGAATTTAGCACCATTAACCCTGCAACCTTGATCGCATTATTGTTATGCAACTCTGTATTTACAAAACTCCTGACAAAACTTTTAGGAAATATTTTTTCAGCAGCTGGAGATCATAGTAAAGCAGATTTTTCTTTGCGGGTAGGTTATCATGACATGTGAGATGTAACTCTTAGCGTCGATAGTGTATTTTTCGAGTTCATTTTAATAATATTTGTGTTTTTGCGAAAATCTTAACTTTCTGCGTATGTTGCACAATAATGCCAATGCCACTTTAGCAGTGGAATTGCGTTGAAACTGATATATGTTGACAACTATTAACTATGGTGCCATTTGATAACTACGAAATGGTTGACTAATCAAACAACTTGGCATTTGATCAAAGGGCTATAGAGCCAAAATCATATTACTCAATATGCTGTGGACAGAAAGTTTTGTTTTAGTTGTGTAAGCAGTCTTGATTTGATATGATAAAGCGATTGAAATGGTTTAGATTTCAGATTAATTGATACTTGCCTTATTCAACTAGTACTGACTTGTTACACTGTTAGCAGCCAACTAACAGACTGCAGATAATTTGACCCGTTTTCATCAAAGTTTGAGATACCGCAAATCATATTTTATGCTGTTAGTTATTCTCGAGTTTTTAAATTGGTTTAGTGTACAATAAGTTGTTTACGATTTAATATTATGCTTTCAAAATGTATGCATAGCGAAGAGTCCGGATTATTCCATCCAATGCAGGGTAAATTGGGGTTAAAAATAACATTGAAAATAATTGGTTTTCGGTCCACTAATGAAGAGTCTGTTGTCAGACGCTATAACTATTTGACAATCTGCACACTTTCTATTGCGATGTTTTGTGTTTGGAAGAATCCAAATACTGATTTACTTGGGACTTTCGCGACCGTTCAAAGTCCCTTTGTTTTTTCCGTGCAAATTTACGAGTTCGGCAACCTCAGAGCAAATTTATTGCTTTACCTTCAAAACGGATAAAGTAGGAAACTTGAAATTTAGCACTTAGATAGGGTACATATGAAGCAATCTTTGTGCAAATCTTGGGAGCAATCCGTTAGTGATACGAGTTTCCGAGCCAAAAAAACTGAAATGCCAATCGGAGGTTTAAACAGCTCCAACTCGAAAACTAATTGCAGAGGAGACATAAACGTAGCCAGGGGGCCTGCCCCCCAATTGAAATGCCACTAATCATAAAAATGTGACACACAAGCCTATTTTTTCAGCTTCAGTTTCTTTTTGCATTGTTCGCTACAACAATACCTAACAATAATATTGACGACCAGGGGGTCAGCAGAGTCACCTTATAATTCAATTTTTACCAACCAATTTACATGTGTAACCCGGGTAAAATATTGAGAATTTTGTTCTAAAAGTTGCTATCTCAGGCCCTTATCTAACCTTTTTATAAACGTAATGCAATAACCAAAAGTGGATTAACCATACAGCACAGTGCTAGAGGCCTCGCGCTCAGATGGCAAAACTTTCTTTTAGTCTTCACTTATATTTGGCAAGAAGATTTTGCGAAAATATCATAAGTGCCAAAGGAATGGAAATTTGGCCCGATCAATAACACGGTTAGTAAGCGTAAGCATTTCTTGTACCATTTTTCAATAACAATTCACCTCCACTTTGCCAGTTTTTACGAGACAATATACTTAAAAAATTAGCTAGGGGAAATGCTCATAAAACAAATTATTGAATTTTAAATGAGGGGACCTGGGCCCCCTGGTCGTACATATACTTCTACAACTGGTTATTTTCATGACAAAACAAAATCTCTAAGGAAATATATCTTTGAGTAGATTATTTTATTATTTGCTGCTAAAATATTGCAGGAGACAATGCACCTTACTTCCCCTTTACCAGGGCTAAATCACTTACAAAATTTAACCCTACAATGCAAAAATTTTAAACGTGTTTTGGACTTTAATTTGCAAGTAAAAGGAGGATTGAACAATTTAATTTTTTCAATTGGCTTTCAAATGTTAAAAATCAAGTTCTTTCAAATAGCTTTGAACACGTTTGGAATTGTGATCCAATGGTATTAAAATAGCTTTTTTTCGCAAAAAATTAACCAGCTTCTGGAGGCGAAGCCCCCAGACCCAGGGTGTCGAACCGAACCTGAACCCGAACCGTAAACCCGAATGAACCGTTTCATTTTGGTGAACCCGAACCGAACCTGAACCAGCAAAATTTTACTTCAGTGAACCTGAACCAAACCTGAACCCTCAAAATTGTGCTCAAGTGAACCCAAACCGAACCTGAACCCTTAACAAAAGTAAGAATATATTTTTCCATATCCGGATGACGCTGGCGCTGGTACACGCACAATAAGAGCAGTGGTGATCATCAACAGGATCAGCAATTTCTCCTTTTTTTTTCTGAACGAAACGAGTAACGACAGTTAAATTTTAAGTCAATAAACCCGAACCGAACCTGAACCAGTAATATTTTACCTTGAGTGAACCTGAACCAAACCTGAACCTCGAAAATGGTGCTCAAGTGAACCCAAACCAAACCTGAACTGCTAAAATATTTCGAGCAGGAGCTAAACCTGAACCCGAACCGTTATTTGAAACGGTTCGATACCCTGCCCAGACCTCCAATGCCTCCGACGGCTGGGGGCTCCCCTCCAAGACCACCGTCTATAATAAATTTGAGTTGCATTAGTTTACTCAGCACGTCTCCCAATTTAGACATTTTCACTTTTTAAGTTTGTTAAACCAAACCACGGGTTCTGGTCTTCCGTTTACGAAATGTTTGTTCCACGAGAAGTTTCTCTTTCGAAAATTTTCTATGACGTCATTGCATGTGATATTTGGTTTGCCCCTCCCCCCAATCAAAAATCCTGGCTACGCCTATGGAAGGAAAATTAAAGTTTCGAATTTAGAAGCGCCTGTTAATTGCGGCAATTTCGTCACTTTTTTTTCTTCATTTATATGGACTTCCGCGACGCTTCTTGGCGAAAGTTCAATTGTTTTTATTTTTCCGTATAAAATTACAAATTCTGCAACCAAAGGCCGAATTGCTCTAACTTCGAAACGGTCAAAGGTAGAAACTTGATATTTAGAACTTAAATGGTGTAAATATGGAACAATCTTTTTGCAAATTTTTGAGGCAATCAGTCTTGTTATATGGGTTTCCGAGCCAAAAAACTGAAAGTCAAATGGAGATTGAAGCAGCTCTAGCTCGAAAACTAATTGCAGGAGGAGAATAAAAGTTTCGAATTTAGAAGCGCCTGAGTATGCAGTTTCAGCTCTACATTTAAATTATGAAAATTCCGACACTTTTTTTTTTATTCAATATTTCTGTTTTTTTTTTTTTCTATTAAAAACTTTTGTTGTACGGACGAAAACTCCGAAACCACCAAAGTTAGAACCTTGAAATTTAAAGATATGATAAGTCTATACGAGTATGAGTTGTGCACCCGCATTTTTAGAGGCGCAAAGTTACGTGGTTTAGGGGACAGACGCATGGAAATCTTGTGACAAAGAAATTTATTAAGTGATTTTTGTCAACAATGCATGCATGCTGCAATGTCCTAGAGGTTAAAAGCGCCAGTGTTTGAAACCTTTCGTGAGCAAATAGACATAGGTTCAAATGTCTGGTCGGCTATTGTTTTTTTTAAACCAAAATCTCATTGAGTGAAGAATTTATTTATTTTTTTGATTAGCCTAACTCGCAGTGAAGTTTTTTGTTTTGGCATTAGATATGATCAGAGGGTTTCGGGTTTCATTCTCCGTGAAAAATATTTTTCGATTCTGTTGTACTGTAATGCGCTTCACACTGATTTAAGCTGCTTAAGCTCTAGGAAGCTAGTTGCATTTGATATCGTTAGATATTTAACAGAAAAACACTTAATTGGGAATAGTTTGAGAGTACCACATCCCCAAGGAACCCCCCAAACAACCCCCACAAAAAATCAATTCTTTGAACGACTTAAGCTAAAGTACCAGTTTTTTGATATTAGTTAACATTTAAAAAACATAAAATTTTTTTACGTAGTTTGAAGGTATTGCCACCCCCGGAACCCCCAAAATGGACAGCCCCCAAAATCAATTTGTTGAACAGTTCAAGCTAGGGCGCTATTTTTTTTTTTTTGATATCCGTAGATATTTAGAAGAAAAATATTTTGACTTAGTTTGGGGAAACCACCCCACGAAAACTCCCTAAAAACAATTTTTTGAACAGCTTAAACTAGGGCGCTATTTGTTTTTAATATCGGTAGATAATTAACAGAATAATACTTGTACATAGTCTTGGGGTGACACATCCCCAAGAAACCTCCTAAACAAACCTCCGCAAAATAAATTTTTTGAACGGCTTAAGGTAGGAGGTCAGTTTTTTTATATTTGTAAACAATTAAAAGACAAACATTACGACAGAGTTTGGGGAACCTAGCCCTAGATACCTCCACCTTCAAATGGACCCCCCAATAACAAATTTTTTAAACGGCATAAGCTAAAGCGCTAGCTTTTTCATAATTATTATTTAACTCTTATGAGACAAATAATGTAGTTTTTTTCATACTATTTAGTTTTTAAGAGACAAATAATTTGGCATAGTTTAGGGGTACCATCCCTACTGAATCCCCTAAATGGACCTCTCAAAAAATCAATTTTTTGAATGGCTTAAGCTAAGTTGCTACTTTTGTTTTGATATCAGTAGATCAGAGTTGTAAATAGGCAGACTAGTTCAGGCCCGAACCCGGCCCGAACCCGAAGAAATAAGCTCGAACCCGAAAATTAATTTGAACCGCAAATCATGCCCAAAAAAAAACGAAAGTTAAGTTAGGTACGAAAAATTTAGCAATGTTGTCCAGTTATTTTGATTACATTTTCGTGCACCTAAGTGAAAAAGCACGTCTCAGGCCCGCATTAAGCCCGAAATTTTTGTCAACTTTAGGCCCAAACCCAACCCGAAAAGCCCGGCCTGACTTACAACTCTGCAGTAGATAATTTAACAGACACTCCCATGGTTGCAGTGTAGTTTCAGTTTTATTTCATTTTGCTTTCTTGTAGCTCACCCTCCTGAAGAACCGAAAGGTGAAACAGGCTGTAGAGGGTTTTAGTGTTTTTAAATTTATTAGTGTGGTCTGTTCGAAATATAATTAATTTAACAGACAAATATTTTGACATGGTTTGGGGGTACCGCATCCCCAAGGAACATCCCCCCCCAAAAAAAAAAAATTTCTTCGAACGGCTTAAAATGGGGCGCTAGTTTTTTTGATATTAGTTAGCAATTAAATGACAAATATTTTGACATCAGTGGCGGCTCCTGCCTATTTGAAACGGGGGGGCTGCAAATGTTTTTGTTTCGTAATATTGTACAGAGCTTGCTAGCGTCTTTCGTACGAATCTTTACTGTCAAACTATTTTCGGTAGGTCTACCTATAAACTTTTCGCTCTATATTAACTTATTTTTGGGTTTGCTACGGTGCTTCGTTACGGTAACAAGGCTGTAGCACTTCTGTACAAATAAGTCTGAAATTGTTGATGGGGAGATGCAGAGAATCAAACCTTGACCGAAGAAGCACAAAATGACGATTTACTGGAGACACTTCATCAATGATGAAACATGCAGTGCATTCCCAAAATCAATCAATAATTTTTAAAAAGTACTAAAAGTTATTCAAAACTCCACAAAATGACAAAGCCGATTCCTGAGACGGTTCTTTGAGGCCGGGATTGGTTTTGTCATTTGAGGAATCTTGAATAAATTTTAGTATTTTTTAGGAATAATTGACTGATTTTGGGAATGCACTCCATGTTTTATCATAAGCCTGAAATTTTGATTCTTTTTGGCTAAACATGGCAAATACACGCAAAACAAGATAAGTAGTAATAGGCAGTGTACTGAACATTGAAAACGAATACATTATATAAAGAAATAAGACCACTCTTGACAACGCATTAAGGTTGTTTCAATTAGAATGCAAATCGCAAAACTTTCTTTTAAATGCTTGTAGTTTAGAGTTGTTAATGGCCGACTAGTACAGGCCCGAATCTGAAAGCTTAAGCCCAAACCTGACCAGAACCCGAAAAGTAATTTGAAGCCAAAAGCAGCCCTGAAAATGCCCAAAAGTTACAGTACTTAAGTTTTGCCTAAAATAGGACTGCCCAAACCCCGTTTCGCCGGCCGCAGGTTTCGACATGAACTAGCAGAGAAATTATGAAAGAAACCAAATCAAATCTAAGAACAAAAACGATTGCCAATATAGAACTAAGCATAACAATTTATTAGACGCGTTTCGCTTTAACTCAAAGCATCATCAGTAGAATGAATTTGCGAAGTAAGAAGCACGAATCTACATACAATAGCCACCCATTAATGCAGGTAGCCACGGCATGGCTTAAGATTTGTCATAATGGAATAAAAGAGCGACAGGTCATAGGTTTAAACACACAACAAAACACAGCGGAATAGCGACGTCATTTTTAAACAACAATTTAAAACAATTAAGCATTGAAAAGATACAGGGGCAAAGATTGATTGTCGACATTCAGTTGCGGTTTTGTTCATGTCGACAATCAATTTTTGCCCCTGTATCTTTTCAATGCTTAATTGTTTTAAATTGTTGTTTAAAAATGACGTCGCTATTCCGCTGTGTTTTGTTGTGTGTTTAAACCTATGACCTGTCGCTCTTTTATTCCATTATGACAAATCTTAAGCCACGCCGTGGCTACCTGTATTAATGGGTGGCTATTGTATATAAATTCGTGCTTCTTACTTCGCAAATTCATTCTACTGATGATGCTTTAAGTTAAAGCGAAACGCGTCTAATAAATTGTTATGCTTAGTTCTATATTGGCAATCGTTTTTGTTCTTAGATTAAGCAGAAACTCCGACCGTTATGCTCCAAATCAAATCTCTCTTGCTTCAATTGGTCACCAACTAAAACCCCGACAAAAATCACCTCAAAATGCCATAAAGACTTTTTTTGTTTTGATTTTGGTCTTTATCTAAGTTTCCGTCAGTTTTTTAATCAAATCTCAAGAGAAACCATTTTCTAGTTTAGGTCGGCACAGATTATGCAGCCAGCTCAAAGTCACTATGACCCATTCCTTAAAACGTTTGGGCGTCCCTGGTCTAAAAAATGTATACGTGATTGCCCCTATGCGGATAAAATGAAGTTACGTATTGTAGATAAATCATGACGCTTTAGCAATTGTGTAGTAATAATCGTATTGAAGCTTAAACGAAGTCATCATTTTGTGTTGCAAAGTTATTGTAATTACGCTTCATAATATCTAAAAGTCTAAAACACGAGGCAAGTATAAATATCATGCCCGATATTTAGTCAATTTTAAGCCCGAGCCCGACTCGAAAAGCCTGGCCCGAAAAGCCCGAGTATAATGAAAGATTTGATTGGTTAGATTTGAAAAAAAATTCTTTATGGACTGCACGGGCTGCATTCCAGGCGGCTGAATAGCTCGGGATATAACAAGAAAAAATGTCTCGCTTTAGTTGAAGTCGCAGAGATATGTCGATGAAGCTGGCGAGCTGGACTGCAACTTTTGCAGTCTCGTGTATTTACCATTTACCATGTGATACAAACATTGTTTCTGTGTATTACGAAAGCAAAGCGCTTAATTGGCTCATCAAATAAGGCAATCGCATTGACTTTTCAATAAAAATTAAACGTATAAGTAAATTTCTGTATCAAATTCTTGCTGCAATGTCAATGACAGAAAACGCAAAATTATTGGGGTCTGCAGTCGCGCAGTCTCAATAGACCAGCCTCAATAGCAGTCTCAATAGATTGCAATATTGTTTTTTCTCGCTTCTTTGATGTGTACGCAAAAAATCAAAATCAAATCAACTCTTTCATTATACTCGATGTGTTACGTCGAAGCGTGTAAAAAGTTGGCGGGGCCCATCTCCGCGTCATTGCGTTCTGACAACACCGCTTTTTTCGAAGAAATGTCGCAGTGGTGGCGAGCCGTTGGCAACACAATGTCAGAATTGACCGGCCCGAGATTTGAACCTCGAAACTCCTGCTCCAGAGACGAACAAAAATCAATTTAATTAAATAATTCATTTACGAGGACTGCTAATGCAATCACAACAAATGAGGTTTCTAAAATTAGTCGAATATCCTTAGAAAGTATTATTTTTCTCGACACAATTATTATGTTATCGAGTTATTTGACATATCGTTTACGTTTGCTGTGTTCCACGACTGTTTTACTGAACATCTCTACTGAGATAACGTACACTGCAGTATGTGGTATCTTTTACATATACTTGAATCTTTTCTGGTTCGCTCCAAAACAACTCAATCCAGTACGCAGCAATGCGTTGTGGTGGCACCGACGATAAATAACGTAATTGCAAAGCTGGGCGTTTAAAAAACACATCGTAAGGCGCAAGACAAAATTCCGCAACCAAAATTTTTTATGCTAAAAGCGCAAGCGCGAATTCCGCAACCAAAATCTTAAAGCTTAAAGCGTAATTGTAAATTCTGTAATCAAAATTCTAAACGCTTTAAAGCGCATACACAAATTCTGCAACCAAAAATTGAAACGAGTACAGCGCAGCTACAAATTGAATGCTTGATGAGGGCAGACAAATTTTGCTATTTACAAGAGTTTTTTAGTACAAATTTGTGCAATGTGCATAATCGAAGTTTAAAAATCGCGCTGCAGACGATGGTGTTAAGTACAGAAATTTAAAAGTACAAACATGGTACCATCTTCAGTTAAGCTGCACAGGAATAAACCAACTGCAATGCGTTTAGCTTTTACAACTAAAGGCACATATCTATGAGCGAAGAAAAAATTATTTCTATTGTTAAAAAAAACAATTGAAACTTTTCAAAATTTTTCTTTGTCGTAGACGATCGCAAAATATCAAAACAACAGAAAATAATCTCTCGACAGCGGCCGAACTATAAGGATAGCAGTGTTGAATCTTTTGAATTTTTGCAAGCACGCATCTCTCTTGTAGGCAGGAAAGCAATCTTTGGTGATTTTGTCGTTTGCTTTTCCGACCCATTCATCTAATCTTTTTCCTATTGTAGCGGCCAAGTTTTCGGCTACTAATTACAATACAAAAAAGCAAATGGTATTTCGTACTTATTAAGCAAGGTAGCTTAAACACAATACAGGGTTTGAAATTAACGCCTGCCCGCTTGCCCGAGGCAAGGTGAAATCGCCTCGGGGAAGTTAGTTTTCGGCTTGCTCGACGGGCAAGTTAACAAAATATAGCGTATTAAACAACTTCAAACAAAATTGTTTTTTAATATAATACGTACGTAAATATATAAAGTAAAATAAAGTACAATAAAGTAAAATAATATGTACGTAGAGAAACCTGTTCCTTGCTTCCCTTCAGTAAGCACTTTGCTCCATCACAATTAATGCATTGTGTAGTTGTACGCATATTATTAATCGCAATACGCAGATTTTTCGATTCTTAGCCACGTTTAATAACTGTTTGGCACAAAATGGTAGACTACGTTTTTTTTTGTAGAAAGGTTTTCCTGCGCTTGCCACGTTAACAGCTGTTTCAGATACCATAAGCACTACCCTGCGCTGCATGAGGATAACGTTAAGAATTTTGCAATTTTTTTGTTATGATCATTTTGAAGATCTTTCAACTTCAATTACTTTGGCAAAAAATTTCGGCTTTCTAGTTGGTGTAGCTTCCAAAATATTCGCTAATAAAAATACTTTTGCAACAAACCACAACGGTAATTAATAATTGTGATTGCTAAATATCTTTCAAATCAAATCTTTCATTATACTCGCTGGATTACGCCGAAGCGTGTAACGAGTTGGCGGGGCCCATCTCCGCGTCATTGCGCCCGGGCAACACAGCTCCTTTCGAAGAAATGTCGCAACGGTGGCGAGCCGTTGGCAACACTGTGTCCGATTTGACCGGCCTGAGATTTGAACCTCAGACCTCCCGCTCCAGAGACAAACGCGTTACCGCTCGACCAACTGGCTGGTATTTTAAATGAAGTATTTACAATCAAAAAATCAATTTTTGCTTCTGCAGGATTGGAAAAAGTTACTTATTGCATCACATTATCTTAACAATCGCACACAAAAACTTCTTTCTCAAAGCTACGCGTATTTTGCAAATTTAGTACTTTTTTCCAAGTTAACCTTAAAACTTAGAGTACCTTTTTTTCGAGCAAGTTGAAATTTTCTCGGGCAAGTAGACATTTGATAAAACTTGCCCGACGAGCAACTTGTCAAAAAAGTTAATTTCGACCCCTGAAATAATATTAATACATTATTCTTTGTCTTTCACCAGCATACAGCATATAGTTTATCCAAAGCAGAAGTGCTACCACCAGGAAATGGCATTTCAGAATAGTAGGCTATTCCAAAATTATTCCGAATAGCTAAAACCAAATCCAAAATGCCGAATCCTATTCTGGCTTAAATTAACTTAAATTGTTGAAAAAGTAAACAACCAGTCAACCACCTCCGATATTCAAAAAAAATTATTCAACGATTTGGTTAATTAAAGCAGCGCTTTATGCAGTGCATTACATTAAGCGCTTCTAATTGTTCACCACTTAGTTGCATTCTTAATTTGCTCACAGTCAAGCCTGCACTGGAGAAGCACCTTTTGGAAGAAGCTGATGGTGCTGGAATGCAAAGGTTGCTTCAAATAAGAAAGTTGAAAATTTGTGGACCACCATTTCATGTATCCATTTTAAAAGGTTAAAAAGTTTGAATTTCGGAGAGCTCCATTTGGGAAAACTTTTTTCATATTTGCCTACCCTGAAAATTTCATGTGTCTAGCTTGAATGGTTAAAAAGTTTGAATTTATGAGGCCCCGTTTATGGGAACCCCCATTTTGGCAACCCCAAATTTTGTCAAATTTTATCTTTCCTTTATATTTACTTACCTTAAAAATCTCATGTATCTAGCTTACAAGGTTAAAAAGTTAGACTTTTGGAAGGCCCGTTTGGGAAAACCCCCATTGTGGCACCCCCAACTTTTGTTACGTTTAGTTTATTTTTGATATCAACAGTACCCATTCCAAAAATTTGGTCCATCTAGCTCTAGCGGTTTAAAAGTTCAAAATTTTGGAGAACCCGATTGAGGGGGATCTCCAAACCTGGCACTCTTCATTTCTGTCACACACTAGTCTTGCTTAATATCTTTAATCGCTCAAACTTTAAATACAGCGCGTTTAGCGGTTTAAAAGCAGATAGCGCAGAAGAAAACAAAACAAGAAAAAAAATCTTTTGATTAGCAATCAGCATGCATCAACTATCACGTGATCAGGCTTTAAATCTGTAAAATCAAAATTTATTTATTTTTTGACAGGGACATGCAGATCAACATTTAAAGATTATTTTGTGATTGCCCATTTTGGGAAAAAATTCGCAATTAAAGCGCAACAAATATTAGATTTACCGATTCGCAAACGCAAATTGCGCAAGCGCTGAAAAAAAGGCATTAAGCGCAACGAAAATTGCGCAAGCGCTGAGATAAAAGGCATAGAGCGCAACGCAAATTGCGCATTTGCGAAACTTGCGAACTGTTTTGCGAAACGCCCACCTCTGCGTAATTGTTTCCCACCAAAATGGTCAAATTGCCAAAAATTAAACTTTGAAGTAGAATATCTCTTAAATACTTGGGTCAAAAAGAACCGCCATTAATATCGAAACTCAATTCAATAGTATTTGGACTTACTAAAATTTTGTTTATGTTTTTGCACACAAAGCATTTTTGCTTTTTAAATTAGTTGCATGGGTCGTATTTGCAATGAAGTTCCACAAAAGTAACAACGGTTTTGCAAGAAAAAGTCTCTTATACAGAAAAACATGCACTGACAGAAAAAGTTGCAGGAAATAGAAATTTCAAATGTTAAAAACGTAGCGTGACACTGCACTAATACAAAATCGCCAATACAAAAGAGAACAAAAAGACGCAATTCTGTTAATTCCATGATTGAACCAAACTGAATTGCTGCAAAAACACTTTACAGTGAATTTATTATTCTGTAATTTGCAGGCACACTGCGTTCAAACCACGCATTTTGTTTGCGTTTCTTGAATATTTTTTTGCGTTTTTTCGATAATTGTGGTTCATTTAAAAGTTACGGTATGAAAGGAATTTTTTCAAAAATGAATTGTCAGAAAAATGTATTTAATTCTTCTGACGCAGAGAACTATAAACCCTTCTGACACGGAGAACTATACATACTGTAATAGGTTTATGCGGAACTACATAATAGGTTTATGCAGTTCTCTGTGCTTCTGATATTAAATCAAAAATTGCTTCAGCCTCGAAAAAAGTGTATTTCAGTTTTTTTTGACAGCTGGGAAAATTCAACTTTTGGTAGTAAGCTTAACATTAAATTAAAGCCAAATATCGCCACAGATATATAAAGACTCTAATGCTGTTTGTGGCATGATAAATGTATTTGTTGTGCTAACCTAACGAATAAGGCAAGCTATAGAACTGTTAACTTATAGTAAACAATCGTTCATAAAAATACTTGTTTCTATTATTACTGCACAATGCGAAAAATGTAAAACAATTGGAAATTTAATTTCATTAACGCTTTTAATGTGAAAATTGGCTCCGTGGTTTGCAGATATTATTATTTTTAATGAAATGAATAAATAAATTATGGAAGCTTTGAACATCTGAACAACAACTTTTACTTTTTTGGTTTGACCCGAAAGCGAGATCGAATTCAAACTTGCCGTTGTAGTATGCTGCATGTTAGAGCAGACGCCAAATTGCTACATATCACATTCATCGATATGTGATCTCGTAACGCTTTTAAACTACAGCTCATAATTACTACATTTTTGAAAGAGGGTGACCTTGACTATTGATACACCGGACGTTTTTAAGTTAAAGAGAGTAAAATTAGAATGAGAAACATTCATCCGCAAGTCTTTTACTTGCTTTTCGAAGGGTCAAGATTAAGGTTTGAACTAGGGTTAGTTTTGGTATAGCTTTAGAGTAAGAATTTTAAATTGGAGTAAGTTTGCCTCAGAATTTATGAAAAATTAGATAAAAATTTGTGGTGGAAATAAAGCCTTTTTTTAAAATTACATTCGCAGTCTCGTATATAGTTCGTAAAGCATTATTAGGTGCCGAGATCATGGCCTTTTATTTTGCAGATAAGGCTTTCAAGGTTGACTTCACCAACGCGAATTAATGTTTATCAGCAGAATTACGACACTCTAACCAAAAAATATTTGACAAATTTGACTTTGATTAAGTGATTTAATCTATTGAACTTACGACCTTAATTTCTTTTAACTAATAACTGTAATAAGTCCAACGTTGGTGAATATACCAATCATGAAGAACCTCGCGTTATCATTCTCCATCAGTGCATCTCATCTACCCTTAATTTCGTGCAGCACAAAAAAGGTACCTCAAAACACTTAGCACTCTATTCAGAGTCTAGTCTGAATTTGATAAGAGAAGCATTGATCTCAGTTCAGAGCAACCAATCACATTGATTGTTCACAAAGTACAAATCATATTAAGATTTTGTGAGTAGCATATTATCAAAAATCGCTTTTCGCTGTATATAGTTCATTATTCGTCCATTGAACATTTTGCGATCATTGGTTCTTTAAGTTTTTGGTAAGCTTCTGCTGTATATCTAACAAGAATGATAAATGATGTTATCCACCATTTGCTTTTCGGTTTGTCCCTGAGCAGGCCTTGAAGTATCTGCTCTTGAAATATCTTCGTAGTTTTCGTTCACTTCTTTGGAACTACTGCACGCAAGCTGCAATTGCTCACTTTGTGATGAAACTAAAGATGATTGTTTCTTCATTTTTCTAGAAAAACATCAATTTGAAGAATACTAAACGTTGACTTAAAAAATTCTTTTGATCTTATATAATGATGGTCATTAAAGCTGAGGTCCGGTTTAGCTGAGTTTTTCACCAAAAAATCGCAAACATTATTCAAACCTTATAAAAAAAACAAAAAACGAAACGTCAACTTTCCTTCAAAACCCGTGTGGTACTGCAAATGAGTGTGATGATGCCTTGCGGCTGGTCTTTACCGCAGGAGTTATTTGAAAAAAAGTGAACAAAAAGAATTATTTAATATTCAGCCCAGTAAAAGAATGCTGTTACCCGCAATACCTCCATTACTGCGATTTAGATCATGCACAGACCAGATACAATTTTTTGTTTGTAACGGTAAAATGGCAATGTGCAGTAGTTTAAAGACAATAACAATCACGCATAGTTTCGTCCTCAATTAATTGCTGCAGAACGGCCAGTTGGTTGAGCAGTAACTCATTTGTCTTTAGAGCGGGAGGTCCAGTGCCGTCGCCAGAGCAAACGAAGTGAGGGGGCACTAACCAAAAGTAGGGGGGTATCAAAATTTGCATATAAAAACTGATCTTCAGATCTTGTACGGCTACAATTATGCGCAATTTATAAATAAGGCCGGTAGCATTTCTTGGCTCGTGTTGTCTGTGGCCCATAATCGTTTGAAAAAAATATCTTCAGCGGTGAATGCTACCAAACGTGTAACCAGGATTTTGCAAAGAGAGGTGAACCAAAAAACTTTTTTTGCAAAAAAACTGCCTGATTTAGCTTCCGCGCTGAACAAACTGATAAACTCAAGCGTGTTACAGACGAGCATAGTCACTAAATATTTAATGCCTGTAAACGGGGGCCTCGGGCGGAGCCCCCAGCCGCTGGGCAATTTTTGCAATTTTGCAGCAAAAAATAGCAACTTTAACGCCATTTTAATCACATTTCGCACTTTTTGAAGCCATTTGAATAACTAAATTGCCAAAGTTCAGAATTCTTTTCAAAGAATCAAATTGATTAGCACCTTCAGCCCTCCCCCCGGCCTTCTCCCTTTTCTCACTCAGCGTCTAAGTTTAAAACACGTTTAAAAGCTCGTATTTTGAGGCTAAATTTTCTAAGTGGCTTGGCTAAGAAGGCTACTGACTGCGCCACTGACTGCGAGCTCAAAATCTTAAATTAAAACGACTGGTCTTTGAAAAAAAAAAGTTTTCACTTATTCTTTTATGTCATAATCACTAACGAAGTACCAATAACGATTCTGCAGGCTTACATGTCTCTTACGCGACACATCCGTAAAGGCGTGTTAAAGACAGAGTATTGCGTCACATTTATTTACAGCGGTTGGTTGCCAGCAATTCCGCAAAGAATCGAGAAAAAACAACAAAGGAGAATTATGTTTGAACGTAATTATTTCTTTTTCCATCATTGGCTATTGTCTTGTCGTGGAGTATTGTTCCAAAAACAGTATTTTGTATAAACCGAAATGGGGGAGGGGCACAAGCAGACGTTAGGGAGGGCACGGCCCCCCTGCTCCCCCCCCCCCGTAGCGACGGCACTGGGGAGGTCTGAGGTGAAGTCTCGGGCCAGTTAAATCTGTCAACAGCTCACCACCGCTGCAACATTTTCTTCAAAAGGAACTCTGTTGCCCGGGCTCAGTGACGTGGAGATGGGCCCCGCAACTCGTTACTCGCTTCGAGGTATTACAGCGACTAGTGAATATAATAAAATTGTTGATTTGACCAGTTGGTGCAATTATAATGCCATAGCAAGCAGCAGCACCGGCAGATCATGGCGTCGAATTGTACCTTTATACTAGGCTTACTAGTTCTTTTCGTTGTAAAAATTTCTGCCGAAAAAACCCAGTAAAGCATCACGCTCCTCTAAAGGACCATGAAAAGTTTTAATTTTGCTTAACAGCAATTTAAAATACCAAGCTTTTGAAACCCAATGCAAAGGTGTTTGGTAAATATTCCCCGGAGTACGTCATAAAAGTAAATGGTTTTCTTCAAAAGCACGTAAAGAAAGCTGAGAATTCAATTTTTTTATAAACTTAGAATAATATTTGAGTTTTTTAGTATATTACCCATCTAGACCGGACATCGGCTTTAAATCCTAACAGATCTCTTAGCTATTGCGCAATTGCTAAAAATGCAGAAAATATTTAGGAGTTTTAGCGCTTTTTGGTAATTATCTCACTGCTTTTACGATTAAGGACCTTGGACAGGGCTTCCAACGCATAATTGCCCAAGTTTTGTAATTTACAGAATTTACGCCACTGGCAAACTATTTTGTAAAAAAGCGCAAATTTGCAATTTTTATAGTTTGTAGAATTTGCGCAACTTGCAAACTACTTTGCGAAACATCTTTTTAGGACTTTACTATTTCCATTATTTATCCTTCTAGAATCTACATTTGAAAAGCCGTGGACACTGGACAATCAAAGACTTCGGTGCTTTCATAAAACATCTAAACGAGATAAGATACACAATATGAAGATATTTACTTGATTTTAACAAGCGAAAAAATCAAAGCAAGGGCAACCACTCCCAAAATCACAGCCAGAAATGCAATGACAGTTGTTGATCGCTGGTTTTGCTGCGGGAATTCTTGTTTATCAGCAACATCATCTTTCTCATCAATGACGCTATTATTTGGAGGATTAGAGGTTCCTCTGTTTGTATCTAAGAAATAAGTAGTATGCTGCATGGTAACCAAATGATAATGAAGGAAATAAAAAAATAGAATGAAAATTAAATGAATGGAAAACAAAATGAAAAAATTCAAAGTAATTGAATAAAAAAAAAAATCAAGCTGATTGATAACAACATTTTTCGTTTTTCCAAAATTGTCAGATAAATTTAAAGTGTCGGATATAACGAATATATTGTCGGACATTACAAAAAGCCATAAAACAAGAGGTCTTATATACGATACTAGGCAAAATAAAATTAAAAAAATTGAAAATTCTTTTTTGCGGTATAAATGGTTAATTACTTTTTAGGATGTCTGAGATCACAAAACAGTTGCGCTGCCTTGAACGTTTCAGGCTGTAACATTGTTTGAACGTAAAAAGTACTGTAGCTTACTGGCTTGCTTCCAAAATTTAGTTGAGTATTACCATTTACCAGGGATTTACTTTCAAGTGTATCCCTGGTAATACTGTAGATTTTACTAAGACTATACTAGTATATGCAATCACGCAATTGCGTTCTTTTATTGTTTAATTTTTCTAACGTTATTTTGCAGATTTAGTTTTGCAATTTTAAAGGCGACAAATTTGACAAAATAATAAATGTAGAAAATAACACATTATGTCGAAATGCGTTTAATACTGAGCGCAATTTTTTGCTCCATTTTGCATTCTTATTTCAAAATTGCTGAAACAGCGTTTTTACACACTTTTGACATCCTTTATTTTTTCAATCAAATTAAATAGTTATGATGTTTGAAACTTAAAGCTTGTTAATTGATGCGGAGTTACAAGAAAATGTTAGTGAAAAGAACTTATCATCGAAAGATACCCATGTAATTGTAGTTAAAACGCGAGTTGTAATTGTAATTAAGTTTTATTCACCAAGTTGCCTTGGCCAAGAGACAGTAAAGGGACCTTTCAGTCTTCGAGTCAAGCTTACACCTGCCTACCACACTCGGTGGAGGATTTACTCTGTCCATTTTATTGCTGAAGTCAAGCAGGGAAGCTGTAATCACCAACTTTTATAGTCTTTGGTTTAATCCAACTGGGAATTGAACCCGAGTTTACCGTTTCAGAGCAGCCGCTCTATCTACTAGACCACTGATCGGTTAAAATTCTAAGATCGGTTAAGTCATGAAGTCAAGATTCTTGAGACTACCCTTTCTTTTATAAAAACCAGTAAGTTTTGCGTTGAGGCTGGCTGTGTGCAATTTGTTGATCAATTCTCAGTCTTATTTGTTTTTAATTTGTTCTTCAGTTTTGAGAAAATTGATGTCAATTTTAGCGACCGCGTTTGCAAAACTATTTAATTCCAAATGTTTTGTTAGCTTCAGTAAGCGTTGTTTTACTGTTTTCACCGCATTGTAAAATTGCAAAAGCAAAAAAAACGACCTTTTTGTAATTTAGACAACAGACTAAAAATTTCTCCTTTTCTTTGCCTGCTCGGTGCTGAGTTGTAAACGGGCCGACTAGTTCAGGCCCGAACCCGCCCCGAACCCGAAAATATTAGCCCGAACCCGGCCCGAACCCGAAAACTAATTTGAAGCCCAAATCATGCCCGAAAAAAAACGAAAGTTAAGTTAAGTCTGAAAATTTTAGTAATGTTGCCAAGTTATTTTGATTATAGTTTTGTGCATCTAAGACAAAAAGTACGTCTCAGGCCCGAATTAAGCCCGAAATTTTTGTCAACTTTAAGCCCGAACCCTGCCCGAACCCGACCCGAAAAGCCCGGCCCGATTTACAACTCTGGCTCGGTGCGCAACAACACATTATAATCTCGGAATCTTTGCAATTTTGATTGCAAATACTGGAAAATCACTAAAATTTGATTGCTTTGAATCAGTACAGAATTTAGTTTCTTTTTTGATTTGAAATTTATTTTTTTTCATTTAATCTTAATTTTTTTTCTGTTTAGACTGCTTTTGTTCTGAATTTGTTCATGAATTCTGATCAAAAATGCGCCTAGTGTTGCAACAATAAAACGTGTAATCAAGCTTATTTCTTAAACTATAGACGGATATTTGAAAAGTACTTTAGTCAAAAATTTTTACTAAAAGTTTAATTGTTTGTCAATTTTTAAATCATTTGATTGTGGTGCTTTAGGATTATTTTTTTTATACACACTTGTAAGCAAATAGAAACAGCGCCTTTTTGCATAAATGTATCGTACCTTTAATGAAAGTTTCACTTTCCGGATCGCATGGCACGTACATATAGATCATTACAAATATCATACGACAATCTTCTGATTCCGTTTGATTTATAAGTACTTTTGGAGGCCACTCTTCAAGTGCAACTGGTGTTTCATTACAGAACAATTTCGTTAGGTTTGGATAGCAATTAGTTAGTGAAGAAGTAGGTCGCTGATTGTAATAAATTCTGCAATATGGTTCATCAGTATCCGAAGTTAGACCGGTAACTGCCAAATTTTCTGAAATGAAATTTTTTATAGCACTTTATTAAGAACAATGTACTAAGAAAATTAGTAATAAACTATAGACAGTATACAAAGTCTTATAGGCACAATGAAACCTTTGATTAACAGCCTAAGACATTCTGTTCGGAATCGACATTCGTCTTTTATTTCTCGTCAGTATAGCTAGGACTACAGGTATGAATATGGGCGCAAAAAGGCAAGGAATTGCAAATTAGTACCAGATCATAACACAAAAATTTTTTCTCCAAAACATTAAGTAATCACAATGTTACAAGAGATAATCATAATAGTTTA